>CAWUFW010009375.1:0-600000 GCA_963921515.1 Calotriton arnoldi
GAGGTGGCATGGAGCAATGGGGGAAGCGAGTTCCAGATTCTCACCGCATTTCCTGAGAAGGATTGCGCCATCGATCTTTCCCTTTTTGAAGACGGGGGGCTCAAGCAGAAGCTTTTCCGCATTGCGAGAAGGGCGAGAGCCACCGGACAATTTCAATTTATTTGCCAGGTAACGAGGGGAGGAGGTGTGTAAGGCTTTGTGTGTGATGCAGGCAGTTTTGTAAATCGATCTTGCCTCGATCGGAAGCCATCGAAGAGAGGATAGGAGTGACGTGGTCGCTTCGTTTAGACCCTGAAATGAGGCGAGCTGCTGAATGGAGGATGGATTTGAGAGGGGAGATGTGAGATTTGGGTAGGCCCGTCAGAAGAGAATTGCAATAATCCAGTCTTGAGAGAACCAGAGATTGTACCAAGGTTTTTAAGTCTTTCTCCGGGAAGAACCGACGGATCCCCCGTAGAAGGCGCAACTGGTAACGTGCGTTCTTAGCAATAGAGTTGATGTGGGAGATTAGGTTGAGTCTTTTGTCAAGAATGACACCTAGGGATTTAGCGCTGTCGACAATGATAGGTTTGTTGTTGAGTAGGTTCAGCTGATCCATCCAAGATTGAACAGGAGGAGGTGAGAGAGAGGTAGAGAGGAGGAGGAATTCAGTTTTGGCGGGATTCAGAATGAGTTGGTGAGCTAACATCCAGTTGTGAATAGAGTTGAGAGTAGAGTTGAGTAGTGAGAGATCATGTGCGGAAGATAATGGTATCTTCCCACTAGTCCACCAGGCATTTATTTGTGGAGAGTGACCCCTTGGGTGGCAGAATAGCAGTATGTTTTTAGGCCCATCTGCCCCCACGGAGGGCAGAAGCCACTAGACACCAGGGTTTTTTAAACATTTTGTGTTGGGGAGTGGCCAAAAGGGCAAGGGTTGCTCCCCTTTTACGGGGGTAAATATTTTATTTATACTGTTAGGCCCACCTACCCCTTAGCTTGGCTGGTGGATTGTGTGTGGACTGGTGCATTATTTGCATATGTGATTGTAATGTTTTTTTTCTCCTTTTTATTCTAGTGTAAAGCTTTTGATTCCTGTTTGCGGTTTCGGCAGTGGTTGTTCTGCAGTTTTGCGTAATTGCATTTATTTGGTAAGAAAAATATTTTTGTTGTGTGTACTCCAAATGAGTATTATTGTCATGCATGAATGAATTTTTTTGTAAGTGGTGTCATAATGGCAGCATATTTGTTAGTGTTCAGAGCATGAAATTCTTTGCGATGTTTTGCATTGTCTTATATGTAATTTTTTTTTCTTCTTTTTTAGTGGGATATTGTTGATCCTTACTGTGTCTGTGCAGAGTAGGTGGTGGTGAGTCTAGCTGCTTCTGTCACGTGAGTGGTATAGTGTTGGAGTATATAGGTCTTTGTGATAAAGCTACATTTTGTTTATTTCTTTTTTTTACAAAGGGTTTGTTGTTGTTGACTTGTTTGACAAGTAACCTTTATTAGTAAGCATTATGGCTAGCCATAGAATGACTGCTCAGCAGGTGGTTGGTTTGCTTCTTGAATCTTCCTCTGAGCAGGATTATGAGACTGACAGTGCGTCTGAGGGAGAGGAGGGAGGGGAAGATTCAGGCAGTGAGTTTTCTCTCCACATGGAATCATCGGATGATGAAGGTACTCTCAGTGCAGATGAAGTGCCTGTTTTAGAGGAGGATACTACTGTGCCGATGGTGCAAGAGGCATCTGGATTGCAGCCTCGGGCTGCTAGGCTTCCTACTGGAAGTGCTGGATTCTGGGTTGATCCAAACATGGTGCAGCCGGTGTTGCCTGCCTTTAGTGGTTATGCAGGTTGTAGAGTGGATTGTGAACATTATTTGCCTATACAGTATTTTCAGTTGTTTATGTATGATGTATTTTTGGGTGAGATTGTTGAGCAGACTAATTTGTATGCTGAACAGTTTTTGAGGGACAACAGTGCCAGACTTAGGCCCCATTCTAGAGCTACCCGGTGGAGTCCCACAAATCTGGAAGAGATGAAGAAGTTTTTGGGTTTGACTTTTTTGATGGGTTTGATAAGGAAGCCGTCCATGGGTTCATATTGGTCTACCAGTCCCTTGATGGCAACGGCCATATTTCCTGCAGTTATGACTCGTGATCGGTATTTACTTTTGCTTCGGATGCTGCATTTTGTTGATAATGGTTTGGCGTTGCCACGAGATCACCCTGAATGTGACCGTCTTTTTAAGATTCGGCCTGTTTTTGATCACTTTGTAGATCGATTTTCAGAGATCTATACTCCAGAGAAAGAAATATCTATTGATGAGTCTTTGGTCCTGTTCAAGGGCCGTTTGGTTTTTAGGCAGTACATTCCTAGCAAGAGGGCATGCTATGGAATTAAGCTGTATATGTTGTCTGAGAGTAGGACAGGATATGTTTTTAATTTGCGTGTGTACACTGGTAGGGATTCCACTATTGACCACCCTGGTTGTCCGTCCACTTTTGGAGTTTCAGAGAAAATTGTGTGGGATCTTGCTAGAGGACTGTTTAACAGAGGCCACCATTTGTACCTTGATAACTTCTACACTGCTGTGCAATTGTTTAAGGAATTGTTCAAAGTGGACACTTTTGCTTGTGGCACAATCCGCTCTAACCATAAAGGTTATCCAAAAGAGCTTGTTTGCAAAAAACTTCAGAGGGGACAGTGCAGTTCCTTGCGTAGTGATGAACTACTAGCTGTGAAATTTGTGGACAGGAGGGATGTGTACATGCTGACTACCATCCATGATGAGAGTACTTCACCTGTGGCTGTTTGGGGTCAGATTGCTGAAGTGCGCAAACATGTGTGCATTTTAGACTACAATAAGCACATGGGTGGTGTTGATAGAGTAGATCAGAGGTTGGAACCTTACACTGCTATTCGTAAGGCTTACATTTGGTATAAGAAGTTGGCCATCCATCTCTTCAATTTACCAACTTTCAATGCTTTTGTTGTGTTCAAGGAGTGTTCTCCTGCGTCAAAGTTGACTTTTGTTCAGTTTCAGCAGTCTGTCATAGGCAGCCTTGTTGTTGTGGAACAGGCAAGTGTTCCTAGAGTTGGAGTGGTGGAGGATGTGGCTCGATTGAAAGATCGCCACTTTCCTGATAATATTCCTCCTACACCCTCAAAAGACTTTCCCACTAGGAGATGTAGAGTCTGTTGGCGAAGAGGTACGCGGAAGGAGACTCGTATGTACTGCCCTGAGTGTCCTTCTAACCCTGGGCTGTGTGTGCCTGCTTGTTATAGAGCGTACCACAAGCAAAAGAATTATTGGGAGCAACCATGAGTGGTAAAGTGAACTGCCTGGTCTGTAATGTTTAAGAATTGTTGTTCTGTTTCAAGGTTGGCATTAGTGCAATGTATTTAGTTTCTGATTTTGTGTTAGTAGATTTGTATCTATTTGCAATTTGTTTGTGTTTTCTTTTTGTATAAACAAAATCCTAAATGTGATGGTGGTGTGCGTGGAGTGGCGCTTGGCTGGCGGTGTGCGTGGAGTGGCACTTGGCTGGCGGTGTGCGTGGAGTGGCGCTTGGCTGGTGGTGTGCATGGAGTGGCTCTTGACTGGCGGTGTGCGTGGAGTGGCGCTTGGCTGGCGGTGTGCGTGGAGTGGCGCTTGGCTGGCGGTGTGCGTGGACTGGCGCTCGGCTGGCGGTGTGTGAGTAGTGACTTGCTGCTGGTCACTACACACACTGTTAGCCGAGCGACACTCCACGCAATCCATCAGCTTGTGTGGTTGCTGTGTTAGGAATGTGGGCGTGTGAAAGTGATGGGCCCTTGAATGGCGCTGTCTGCTGGTGTGAGTGTTGTAATGTGATGGGCCCGCGGCTGGTGGTGTGAATGGTTTTGTATGTGTCACACGTATGAAAGGTGTATGAATGGCCTGTAAAGAGGTTGGTGCCTTGTCGTGGCTTTACAGCTCACGAGCTGTGAGTCAATGGTTCAGTTTCTCGTCCTTTCAATTATTAACAGTGCATTTAATTTTTGTGAAATCACTTGTTAATACAATTGTATATACTGAACCATCACTCACCCTCATGCCAAATCCAACCAGTATGTGTGTGTGCTTGAGGATTAGATGGCTGTGCAGTAATATTTTTTTTGTCTTTCTCAAGCAGGGTGTACCTTGTCCCTTTTTGTGAATGTTGTAATGTGTTTGTTTCGTGCCTGGTGGTGTGAATGGTCTTGTGTGTATCACGTATGAAAGGTGTGTGAATGGCCTGTAAAGCGGTTGGGGCCTTGACGTGGCTTTACAGCTCACGAGCTGCGAGTCACTGGTTCAGTTTTTGTCCTTTCAATTATTGACAGTGCATTTCATTTTTGTGAAATCTCTTGTTAATAAAATTGTATATACTGAACCATCACTTGCCCTCGTGCCAAATCCAACCAGTATGTGTGTGTGCTTGAGGAATAGATGGCTGTGCAGTAATCTTTGTCTTTTTAGTCTGTCTGCCAAGGTGTACATTCCGTCTAAGAATAACCTACCAACTGTAGATATTGTCGTAAACGAAACACCCATGGGAGTACATGGTGATATCTCTCTTGTGGATCCCAACAAGTTATGGTACCCACAATGTCCTGCAAACCTCAAAATGTCTGTCACATTTTCCTTGCAATATTGTGCCAAAATTTTCACGCTGCAGAAATAAACACATTATCTCAAAATTACCTGGTTTTGCAAGGGGGGTCACCTGGGTTTTTGGCCCGGGGCTCGGCGGCCACCTAGGGAAACCTACCAGACCCACACATTTCCGAAAAGTAGACACCCGGGGGATTCTAGGGAGGTATGGCTTGCGTGGATCCCCCAACGTTTTCTTACCCAGAATCCCCTGCAAACCTGACATTTTGCTGAAAAAATCCCTTTTTTCACACATTTTTGTGTGGTAAAGTTGTGGCATCACCGGGCTGACACAAATTTCCTACCACCCAGCGTTCCCCCAGGTCTCCCGATAAAAATGGTGCCTCACTCGGATGGGAGGCCCAAGTACCAGCGACAGGCAAGGGCCCACAATGTATTGAGGCGACCTCAAAATGGCCTATCACAAAACGACCTGGTTTTGCAAGGGGGGTCCCATGACGTTTTGGCCCGGGGTTCGGCGGCCACCTAGAGAAACCTACCAAACCCAAACATTTCTGAAAAGTAGACACCCGGGGGATTCCAGGGAGGTATGGCTTGCGTGGATCCCCCAACGTTTCCTTACCCAAAATCCCCTGCAAACCTCAATTTTAGCTGAAAAAAAATCACTTTTTTCACGCATTTTTGTGTGGGAAAGTGTGGCATCACCGGGCTCACACAAATTTCCTACCACCCAGTGTTCCCCCAGGTCTCCCAATAAAAATGGTGCCTCACTTGTGTGGGAGGCCCAAGTACCCGCGACAGGCAAGGGCCCAAAACGTAGTGAGGCGACATCAAAGTGAGGCACCATTTTTATCGGGAGACCTGGGGGAACGCTCGGTGGTAGAAAATTTGTGTGAGGCCAGTGATGCCACACTTTCCCACACAAAAATGTGTGAAAAAGTGATTTTTCAGCTAAAATTGAGGTTTGCAGGGGATTCTGGGTAAGGAAACGTTGGGGGATCCACGCAAGCCATACCTCCCTGGAAGCTCCCGGGTGTCTACTTTTCAGAAATGTTTGGGTTTGGTAGGTTTCCCTAGATGGCCGCCGAGCACGGGCCAAAGACCCAGGTGACCCCCTTGCAAAACCAGGTGGTTTTGAGATAGGCAATTTTGATGTCGCCTCACTACGATTTGGGTCCTTGCCTGTCGCGGGTACTTGGGCCTCCCACACAAGTGAGGCACCATTTTTATCGGGAGACCTGGGGGAACGCTGGGTGGTAGGAGAATTTGTGTGAGGCCAGTGATGCCACACTTTCCCACACAAAATGTGTGAAAAAAGTGATTTTTTCAGCTAAAATTGAGGTTTGCAGGGGATTCTGGGTAAGGAAACGTTGGGGGATCCACGCAAGCCATACCTCCTGGAAGCCCCGGGTGTCTACTTTTCAGAAATGTGTGGGTTTGGTAGGTTTCCCTAGATGGCCGCCGAGCACGGGGCCAAAGACCCAGGTGACCCCCCTTGCAAAACCAGGTGGTTTTGAGATAGGCAATTTTGATGTCGCCTCACTACGTTTTGGGCCCTTGCCTGACGCGGGTACTTGGGCCTTCCACACAAGTGAGGCACCATTTTTATCGGGAGACCTGGAGGAACACTGGGTGGTAGGAAATTTGTGTGAGGCCAGTGATGCCACACTTTCCCACACAAAAATGTGTGAAAAAAGTGATTTTTTCAGCTAAAATTGAGGTTTGCAGGGGATTCTGGGTAAGGAAAGGTTGGGGGATTCATGCAAGCCATACCTCCCTGGAAGCCCCGGGTGTCTACTTTTCAGAAATGTGTGTGTTTGGTAGGTTTCCCTAGGTGCCGGCAGAGCTAGGGTTCACAAACTACAGCTAGGCACTTTGCCAAAAAAGGGTCATTTTTCACTGCGAAATTGAGGTGTGACCACGTTGCGTTTGCGCCGTTTCCTGTCGCGGGCACTAGGCCGACCCACACAAGTGAGGTACCATTTTTCTCGTAAGACTTTGGGGAACGCGGGGTGGGTGAAAATTTGTGGATCCACGCAGATTCCAGAACTTTCCACCACAGAAATGTGGGGAAAATGTGTTTTATTTGACAATTTTTTAGGTTTGCAAGGGATTCTGGGTAACAGAACCTGGTGGGAGGCAGTCCAGTCACCCCATCCTGGATTCCCCTGGGTGTCTAGTTTTCAAAAATGTATAGGTTTGCTAGGTTTCCCTAGGTGCCGGCAGAGCTAGGGTTCAAAAACTACAGCTAGGTACTTTGCCAAAAAAGGGTCATTTTTCACTGCGAAATTGAGGTGTGACCACGTTGCGTTTTGCGCCGTTTCCTGTCGCAGGCACTAGGCCGACCCACACAAGTGAGGTACCATTTTTCTCGTAAGACTATGGGGAACGTGGGGTGGGTGGAAATTTGTGGATCCACGCAGATTCCAGAACTTTCCACCACAGAAATGTGGGGAAAATGTGTTTTTTTGACAATTTTTTAGGTTTGCAAGGGATTCTGGGTAACAGAACCTGGTGGGAGGCAGTCAAGTCACCCCATCCTGGATTCCCCTGGGTGTCTAGTTTTCAAAAATGTATAGGTTTGCTAGGTTTCCCTAGGTGCCGGCAGAGCTAGAGTTCAAAAACTACACCTAGGCACTTTGCCAAAAAAGGGTCATTTTTCACTGCGAAATTGAAGTGTGACCACGTTGCGTTTTGCGTCATTTCCTGTCGCAGGCACTAGGCCGACCCACACAAGTGAGGTACCATTTTTCTCATAAGACTTTGGGGAACACTGGGTGAGTGGAAATTTGTGGATCCACGCAGATTCCAGAACTTTCCACCACAGAAATCTGGGGAAAATTTGTTTTTCTGGACAATTTTTTAGGTTTGCAAGGGATTCTGGGTAACAGAACCTGGTGGGAGGCAGTCCTGTCACCCCATCCTGGATTCCCCTGGGTGTCTAGTTTTAAAAAATGTATAGGTTTGCTAGGTTTCCCTAGGTGCCGGCAGAGCTAGGGTTCAAAAACTACAGCTAGGCACTTTGCCAAAAAAGGGTCATTTTTCACTGCGAAATTGAGGTGTGACCACGTTGCGTTTTGCGCCGTTTCCTGTCGCAGGCACTAGGCCGACCCACACAAGTGAGGTACCATTTTTCTCGTAAGACTTTGGGGAACGCGGGGTGGGTGGAAATTTGTGGATCCACGCAGATTCCAGAACTTTCCACCACAGAAATGTGGGGAAAATGTGTGTTTTTTTGATAATTATTTAGGTTTGCAAGGGATTCTGGGTAACAGAACCTGGTGGGAGGCAGTCAAGTCACCCCATCCTGG
Organism: Calotriton arnoldi; assembly: GCA_963921515.1. Classification (NCBI taxonomy): domain Eukaryota; kingdom Metazoa; phylum Chordata; class Amphibia; order Caudata; family Salamandridae; genus Calotriton; species Calotriton arnoldi. The sequence continues at coordinate 7,907 of CAWUFW010009375.1, forward strand.
ATTCCCCTGGGTGTCTAGTTTTCAAAAATGTATAGGTTTGCTAGGTTTCCCTAGGTGCCGGCAGAGCTAGGGTTCAAAAACTACACCTAGGCACTTTGCCAAAAAAGGGTCATTTTTCACTGCGAAATTGAAGTGTGACCACGTTGCGTTTTGCGTCGTTTCCTGTCGCAGGCACTAGGCCGACCCACACAAGTGAGGTACCATTTTTCTCATAAGACTTTGGGGAACACGGGGTGAGTGGAAATTTGTGGATCCACGCAGATTCCAGAACTTTCCACCACAGAAATGTGGGGAAAATGTGTTTTTTTGGACAAGTTTTAGGTTTGCAAGGGATTCTGGGTAACAGAACCTGGTGGGAGGCAGTCAAGTCACCCCATCCTGGATTCCCCTGGGTGTCTAGGTTTCAAAAATGTATAGGTTTGCTAGGTTTCCCTAGGTGCCGGAAGAGGTAGGGTTCAAAAACTACAGCTAGGCACTTTGCCAAAAAAGGGTCATTTTTCACTGCGAAATTGAGGTGTGACCACGTTGCGTTTTGCGCCGTTTCCTGTCGCAGGCACTAGGCCGACCCACACAAGTGAGGTACCATTTTTCTCGTAAGACTTTGGGGAACGCGGGGTGGGTGGAAATTTGTGGATCCACGCAGATTCCAGAACTTTCCACCACAGAAATGTGGGGAAAATGTGTTTTTTTACAATTATTTAGGTTTGCAAGGGATTCTGGGTAACAGAACCTGGTGGGAGGCAGTCAAGTCACCCCATCCTGGATTCCCCTGGGTGTCTAGTTTTCAAAAATGTATAGGTTTGCTAGGTTTCCCTTGGTGCCGGCAGAGCTAGGGTTCAAAAACTACACCTAGGCACTTTGCCAAAAAGGGTCATTTTCACTGCGAAATTGAAGTGTGACCACGTTGCGTTTTGCGTCGTTTCCTGTCGCAGGCACTAGGCCGACCCACACAAGTGAGGTACCATTTTTCTCATAAGACTTCGGGGAACACTGGGTGAGTGGAAATTTGTGGATCCACGCAGATTCCAGAACTTTCCACCACAGAAATGTGGGGAAAATGTGTTTTTTTGGACAATTGTTTAGGTTTGCAAGGGATTCTGGGTAACAGAACCTGGTGGGAGGCAGTCAAGTCACCCCATCCTGGATTCCCCTGGGTGTCTAGTTTTCAAAAATGTATAGGTTTGCTAGGTTTCCCTTGGTGCCGGCAGAGCTAGGGTTCAAAAACTACACCTAGGCACTTTGCCAAAAAAGGGTCATTTTTCACTGCGAAATTGAGGTGTGACCACGTTGCGTTTTGCGCCGTTTCCTGTCGCAGGCACTAGGCCGACCCACACAAGTGAGGTACCATTTTTCTCGTAAGACTATGGGGAACGTGGGGTGGGTGGAAATCTGTGGATCCACGCAGATTCCAGAACTTTCCACCACAGAAATGTGGGGAAAATGTGTTTTTTTTACAATTTTTAGGTTTGCAAGGGATTCTGGGTAACAGAACCTGGTGGGAGGCAGTCAAGTCACCCCATCCTGGATTCCCCTGGGTGTCTAGTTTTCAAAAATGTATAGGTTTGCTAGGTTTCCCTAGGTGCCGGCAGAGCTAGAGTTCAAAAACTACACCTAGGCACTTTGCCAAAAAAGGGTCATTTTTCACTGCGAAATTGAAGTGTGACCACGTTGCGTTTTGCGTCATTTCCTGTCGCAGGCACTAGGCCGACCCACACAAGTGAGGTACCATTTTTCTCATAAGACTTTGGGGAACACTGGGTGAGTGGAAATTTGTGGATCCACGCAGATTCCAGAACTTTCCACCACAGAAATCTGGGGAAAATTTGTTTTTTGGACAATTTTTAGGTTTGCAAGGGATTCTGGGTAACAGAACCTGGTGGGAGGCAGTCCTGTCACCCCATCCTGGATTCCCCTGGGTGTCTAGTTTTAAAAAATGTATAGGTTTGCTAGGTTTCCCTAGGTGCCGGCAGAGCTAGGGTTCAAAAACTACAGCTAGGCACTTTGCCAAAAAGGGTCATTTTTCACTGCGAAATTGAGGTGTGACCACGTTGCGTTTTGCGCCGTTTCCTGTCGCAGGCACTAGGCCGACCCACACAAGTGAGGTACCATTTTTCTCGTAAGACTTTGGGGAACGCGGGGTGGGCGGAAATTTGTGGATCCACGCAGATTCCAGAACTTTCCACCACAGAAATGTGGGGAAAATGTGTGTTTTTTGATAATTATTTAGGTTTGCAAGGGATTCTGGGTAACAGAACCTGGTGGGAGGCAGTCAAGTCACCCCATCCTGGATTCCCCTGGGTGTCTAGTTTTCAAAAATGTATAGGTTTGCTAGGTTTCCCTAGGTGCCGGCAGAGCTAGGGTTCAAAAACTACACCTAGGCACTTTGCCAAAAAAGGGTCATTTTTCACTGCGAAATTGAAGTGTGACCACGTTGCGTTTTGCGTCGTTTCCTGTCGCAGGCACTAGGCCGACCCACACAAGTGAGGTACCATTTTTCTCATAAGACTTTGGGGAACACGGGGTGAGTGGAAATTTGTGGATCCACGCAGATTCCAGAACTTTCCACCACAGAAATGTGGGGAAAATGTGTTTTTTGGACAAGTTTTAGGTTTGCAAGGGATTCTGGGTAACAGAACCTGGTGGGAGGCAGTCAAGTCACCCCATCCTGGATTCCCCTGGGTGTCTAGGTTTCAAAAATGTATAGGTTTGCTAGGTTTCCCTAGGTGCCGGCAGAGGTAGGGTTCAAAAACTACAGCTAGGCACTTTGCCAAAAAAGGGTCATTTTTCACTGCGAAATTGAGGTGTGACCACGTTGCGTTTTGCGCCGTTTCCTGTCGCAGGCACTAGGCCGACCCACACAAGTGAGGTACCATTTTTCTCGTAAGACTTTGGGGAACGCGGGGTGGGTGGAAATTTGTGGATCCACGCAGATTCCAGAACTTTCCACCACAGAAATGTGGGGAAAATGTGTTTTTTTACAATTATTTAGGTTTGCAAGGGATTCTGGGTAACAGAACCTGGTGGGAGGCAGTCAAGTCACCCCATCCTGGATTCCCCTGGGTGTCTAGTTTTCAAAAATGTATAGGTTTGCTAGGTTTCCCTTGGTGCCGGCAGAGCTAGGGTTCAAAAACTACACCTAGGCACTTTGCCAAAAAAGGGTCATTTTTCACTGCGAAATTGAAGTGTGACCACGTTGCGTTTTGCGTCGTTTCCTGTCGCAGGCACTAGGCCGACCCACACAAGTGAGGTACCATTTTTCTCATAAGACTTCGGGGAACACTGGGTGAGTGGAAATTTGTGGATCCACGCAGATTCCAGAACTTTCCACCACAGAAATGTGGGGAAAATGTGTTTTTTTGGACAATTTTTTAGGTTTGCAAGGGATTCTGGGTAACAGAACCTGGTGGGAGGCAGTCAAGTCACCCCATCCTGGATTCCCCTGGGTTTCTAGTTTTCAAAAATGTATAGGTTTGCTAGTTTTCCCTAGGTGCCGGCAGAGGTAGGGTTCAAAAACTACAGTTAGGCACTTTGCCAAAAAATGGTCATTTCTCACTGCGAAATTGAGGTGTGACCACGTTGCGTTTTGCGCCATTTCCTGTCGCAGGCACTAGGCCGACCCACACAAGTGAGGTACCATTTTTCTCGTAAGACTTTGGGGAACGTGGGGTGGGCAGAAATTTGTGGATCCACGCAGATTCCAGAACTTTCCACCACAGAAATGTGGGGAAAATGTGGTTTTTTTGGCAATGTTTTAGGTTTGCAAGGGATTCTGGGTAACAGAACCTGGCGGGAGGCAGTCAAGTCACCCCATCCTGGATTCCCCTGGGTGTCTAGTTTTCAAAAATGTATAGGTTTGCGAGGTTTCCCTAGGTGCCGGCAGAGCTAGGGTTCAAAAACTACAGCTAGGCACTTTGCCAAAAAAGGGTCATTATTCACTGCGAAATTGAGGTGTGACCACGTTGCGTTTTGCGCCGTTTCCTGTCGCAGGCACTAGGCCGACCCACACAAGTGAGGTACCATTTTTCTCGTAAGACTTTGGGGAACACGGGGTGGGTGGAAATTTGTGGATCCACGCAGATTCCAGAACTTTCCACCACAGAAATGTGGGGAAAATGTGGATTGTTTGATAATTTTTTAGGTTTGCGAGGGATTCTGGGTAACATAACCTGGTGGGAGGCAGTAAAGTCACCCAATCCTGGATTCCCCTCGGTGTCTAGTTTTAAAAAATGTATAGGTTTGCTACCTTTCCCTAGGTGCCGGCAGAGCTAGGGTTCAAAAACTACAGCTAGGCACTTTGCCAAAAAGGGTCATTTTTCACTGCGAAATTGAGGTGTGACCACGTTGCGTTTCCGGTCGCAGGCACTAAGCCGACCCACACAAGTGAGGTACCATTTTTCTCGTAAGACTTTGGGGAACGCGGGGTGGGTGAAAATTTGTGGATCCACGCAGGTTCCAGAACTTTCCACCACAGAAATGTGGGGAAAATGTGTTTTTTTTGACAATTTGTTAGGTTTGCGAGGAATTCTGGGTAACGGAACCTGGTGGGGGGCAGTCAAGTCACCCCATCCTGGATTCCCCTGGGTGTCTAGTTTCCAAAAATGTATAGGTTTGCTAGGTTTCCCTAGGTGCCGGCAGAGCTAGGGTTAAAAAACTACAGCTAGGCACTTTGCAAAAAAAGGGTCATTTTCACTGTGAAAATGTGGTGCGTCCACGATGCGTTTTGCGCTGCTTCCTGTCGCGGGCACTAGGCCTACCCACACAAGTGAGGTACCATTGTTTTCAGAAGACCGTGGGGAACGCGGGGTAGGTAGAATTTTGTGGATCCGCGCAGATTCCAAAACTTTCCACCACAGAAAAGTGAGGAAAATGTGTTTTTTACCAATTTTTAGGTTTGCAAGGGATTCTGGGTAACAGAACCTGGTGAGAGCCAGTCAAGTCACCCCGTCCTGAATTCCCCTGGGTGTCTAGTTTTCAAAAATGTATAGGTTTGCTAGGTTTCCCTAAGTGCCCGCAGAGCTAGGGTTCAAAAACTACAGCTAGGCACTTTGCAAAAAAGGGTAATTTTTCATTGTGAAAATGTGGTAGGTCCACGTTGCATTTTGAGCCATTTCCTGTTGTGGGCACAAGGCCTACCCACACAAGTGAGGTACCATTTGTATCGGGAGACTTAGGGTAATAAAGAATTGTAGAGCAACTGTTATTACCTATTGACTTTTGATGCATTTCCGCATTCCAAATGAAAGACAATGTGTAAAAAATAAGTCATTTTGAAAAATGACCTATAATTCTCATGCTAGTATGGGTACTCCCAATTTCGGAAATGTGCAAATATCTACTGTTTCTAAAATCTACATTTTGTTCCCATTTCAGAAATACATAGGTGTCTTTCATAACAATTTTTCCATATATACATTTTCCCAAAATAATTGCCATATACCCGGTACATAATAAAAAACCATTGCAAGATGCTGCTCAGTTATTGGCTCTGGGTTCGTCGGGTTCTTGGTGAACCTACAAGTCCTATATATCCCCACAACCAGAAAGGTCCAGCGGATATAACGGTATATTGCTTTCAAATAGCTGTCATAATTAGAAGAAGTTACAGGTGAAAACGTTGACACAAATGGCTGTTTTTTCAACTTCTTTTCAATTTTTCCTTCATTTAACTGTTAGTTTCTATAAGGAAAACTTTAAGGATCTACACAAATGACACCTTTCTGAATTCAGAATTCTGTCTACTTTTCAGAAATGTATGGCTTTTCAGGATCCATTATTGGTTTTCATACCCATTTCTACCATTAACTGGAAGGAGGTTGAAAGCACAAAAAATAGCAAAAATAGGCTATGTCCCAGAAAAATGCCAAAACTGTGTAAAAAAGTTGGTTTTCTGACAAAAGTCTGCTTGTCCCTGAAAGCTGGGAAGATGGTGATTTCAGCACCACAACCCCTTTTGATGCCATTTGCAGGGAAAAAACAAGACGCTTTCATCTGTAGCCCTTTTTCGCATATTTCCCAAAAAAAACAAAATGTTGCTGTATTTTGGCTAATTTTTGGGTCCCCTCCAGGGGAATCCACAAACCCTGGGTACCTTTACAATCCCCATGATGTTAGAAAAAAAGGACGCAAATTTGGCGTGGATACCTTATGTGGTCAAAAAGTTACAGGGGCCTAAGCGCGCACTACCCCAAATAGCCCAAAAAAGGCTTAGCACAGGGGGGGAAAAGGCCTAGCAGCGAAGGGGTTAAAGCCTTTCTGTGGGTGTATTGTTTCCAAAATAGTCCAACGGAGATCCTCCTCCGTATGATTGGCTTCCACCCAATGGCTGACCAGGGGTGCTGTAGCATTACGTCTTCTAATGTTAGACTTGTGTTCTCCCATCCTGATCCTGCATTCTCTAGCTGTTTCCCCTATATAGGTTAAATTGCAGGGGCACAGAATGGCATAAATGCAATTAGATGTCCTACAGTTCGTCATCCCTGTAAGTTGTACAGTACGATTGTTTATGCAGATCTGATCACTCACTATGGCATTGGCACATGCGTGGCATGTTCCGCATTGATGGTTTCCATCCATTGGACAATCCCCTGTGATTGATTTTTGGACAAATCCTTTATCCTCCGGGATCTTAGCTTTAACCAATAAATTCCTCAAATTCTTGTTGCGGCGAAATGCAAAGAGTGGTTTGGGCATCCGTGTAGTTTGACTGTCTAAGTTGAGTAGGTGCCATTGCGAGTTCACAATTTGGCAAAGTTTATTGTCGATCGATGAATGTTTCGTGACACAGACTAATTTGTCTGTTTGTTCTTGTTGTTTAGGTTGGAACATAGAATCACGGTTGTAATACCGTGCTCGCTTAAGGGCATCTCTAATCAGTCTATGCGGGTACCCTCTTAGTATGAATTTCTCCTTCATAAGCTCAGCATTATGTAGGTAATCCTTGATGGAGGTACAGTTTCTACGGAGAGGTAGAAACTGACTGAAAGGGATTCCATCTTTTTGGCTTCTCGGATGGAAGCTACTAAAGTGAAGAAGGGTGTTCTTGGCTGTGGGTTTGGTGTACAGGGACACCATCAGTTTGAAATCTTGATGTCCCACCCACACGTCCAAGAACTCCAGTTTATGTGTACTCGTGTGAGCGGTGAACCTGAGATTGTCATCAGCTGCATTAATCCATTCAATGAATTCATCTAACGCCTCCTGGTCGCCGTTCCAGATGAAAAAAATGTCATCTATGAACCGCGACCAGTGGCGGACGTTTTCAAAGAAAGGGGCAAGCTCGTTGTAAATGTTAATTTCTTCAAAGTGCCCCATGTATAAGCAGGCTACACTGGGGCACAGGCTGCCCCCATGCTAACTCCTTGTACCTGCTGGTAAAAGTTACCATCAAATTCGAAGAAATTTTCTTCGCGAACAATTTCAAGACATTGGATTAAGAACCTACCATTATGCAGCGTAGTTTTGGTATCGATAATGTCCTTAACTACTCTTAATGCCTCCTTTTGTGGGATGTTCGAATATAAAGATTCCACATCCAAGGTCACCAATACCTCTTGTTCTGGATTGTACTGTAGTCCTTCTATCTTAGAGATAAAGTCCCCAGTATCTTTGACATATGACGGAAGAAAAGACTGAAAGAAGGCTAAAGGGAAGGCTAAAGGGTTGGACCCTTCCAATCCTTCGGATAAACCATAAATGCGTAGGTTGTTGCATCTACTACGATTCTCAAGGTTTTCAACTTGTTTCTGGAGTTGTAAAATTTCTGCCTTCATAGGGGGAATTTGTCGTGAGGAGACTTGCAGTGAGTCAATTTGATTTTCCACAGAAGTGATTTTACTTTGAAGAGAAAACCAATTATCCTCCAAGCCTTACAAACGAGTGTTTGTTTCCTCCATATATGGCTTAAGGGCCCGTATTTCATCCAGGAGTAGTTCTATTGAGGGAGGCGGAGGAGAGATAGTAGGTGCAGGAGGATCTTTCTTGACTCGTTTGATAGTAGGTAGCAGTGATGAAGTATTTGTTTTAGGTGTATTTTTAGTGTTAACTTGAGAGGAAGGAGATCCAGAAGCAGGCACAAGGGAGGGCATAAGAATATTTGTCCATATTTTCTGTATTTTATACTTCATATACGGTATTCAAAACAGCAAATATACATGAGTTATTTTATCGTCTTTCTTTTTATTCTATGTCACGTATCTGTAGGCAAGAGGAGCCCAGGCATCCACAGGACGTGCTATGCTAGGCTCTTCACGATATCACAAAATGGAGTAAGTGTCTCCCTCCGCGTGTATGCAGTTGTCTGGTTCAATATTGAGCCGGACAACCGCATACATGCGGAGGGAGACACTTACTCCATTTTGTGATATCGTGAAGAGCCTAGCATAGCGAGTCCTGTGGATGCCTGGCTCCTCTTGCCTACAGATACGTGACATAGAATAAAAAGAAAGACGATAAAATAACTCATGTATATTTGCTGTTTTGAATACCGTATATGAAGTATAAAATACAGAAAATATGGACAAATATTCTTGAGCCCTGAAGAAGTCCCATGAGGGGCGAAACGCGTTGGCTGTCTTGTCGAATTAGCATCTGTATTTTAAAGAATGAAGTTTATGGATTAAAGGAATAAAGACAACGTTTTTCTACAATCAAAACTCGATAGTTCTCTTTTTTAATTGGGAAGCATTCTGCTATACTTTGCTCTGCTGTATATTATGGTTCATATTTGCCTTCATAAATAATTCACCTGTATATTTCGAGTGCAGGGTCATTTATATTAATTTGTCTGTGGTGGTATTAATACCACCTTATGGGATGTATGTAGGTCACACCCCAGACCCAGTGCACCGCTTTACTATTAGGATATTAAGGCCACGACACGTTGTAACGTCTGGTGCTGGACCTCTATGCTCTGACCTTCTTTTTTGTGCCCACAAGGGAGGGCATGTTGGATGACGGTTCGCTGAGAAGAGGTGTACTGGTTTGCGCAGAGTCTTCGATGTCATCTTGCAGGACAGAAAAGGGGTTAGAAGTAGGCAATATGGTAGACTTCGAGCGGGAAGCAGACATGTTAGATATAACGTTGCCTCGTCCACCTCTGGTTCTCCCCATAGACATGAAAGAGAAATACTGACAAGGAACTGCAGGATAAAATGCCAAAAATTCACAGTAAAACGTGTAGATATTTAAAAAAAGTCTAGAGTGGAAATTCGTAGCCAAATTATGAAACAATGTCCAGCATTTAACCTATGGTCGATGTTGAAGAAGTATTTATCAACAAAACTGCACTTCGCTGATGAAAAAACCACTATGTGAGGCAAGCACTCAGAAGATGATAAAATGGCAGTCACAACCCAAACATGGAGCACATTGCATGCAAAAGCGGGTTTTTAGTAACAATGTGGGTTTTATCAGCACAAAAATTAAAGAAAGTCCTCCAAAATAGTATAGTTTCCATTCAGAGCGGTAATTTATAGGAGGGAAGACCGCTGCATGGGGCAAGAAACGTTGAAGAAAATGTAAGATAACGTTCTTAGGTCATTCACAAAGCGTGCCACATGTCATTGCAAAGACTAGAAGGAAAGTGGACTTACTGCTGTAAAAATAATGGCCATTTTTCAAGTAAAGAAAGATTTCTTCCATGCGGCGTTTGTGTGAGGCAGAAAACGTTAGTGAGAAAAAACTCAAAATGGCGGCTGCGGTCCAATCACGGAGCGCGCCGCATGTCAAAGACGAGTTTTGAAGAAGATGCGGGCTTACCGCAACAAAACAAGGATGTCTTCCGACGCAGTAAATATTCCGAAAGTAAGTTCTGTAGTCATGGCTTGCTGCGAGGCTGCTCCATCGGTCGAAATCCGCCGGCTCCTCCGACCTCAGCCCGGAGCACTATCGGCTGGCCGCCATCTTCGTTGGCGCTCAAGCCACGCTCCCATATGAGGCAGCTTTGATCAACACACCCTGGGATATAATGTGTGCCCCACACTAACTGCCCATGTATGCACAAAGGCAACCAACTTTACTTCAACAGTAAAATGCCATGCACATACATCTATCAGATGACTCTCCCATTCATATATGTTTACAGATTCAGTTGCTGCATCATATCAGATAACCATCTAACCACTAGCCCACATAGGAAAACCAAATGCAGTGCTTAAATAGTGAAAGAGAGAGTGCTGATGCCCCAAGCTTTGCTTAGAAGCCCGCAGTCGGTACAATTACACATAGGTGCACCAAATACCAAGGCTGGTGACCTTAAATCCACCACATGCCTCTTTAATCTGCTACAGACATTCCCTGGCCCATTATCTCGATCTTGCAGGTTCCTACTTTCTTCATTTGTGACGGTTTTACAGTCTTTTTCTTTCTGATCTGTGTGTTTTATTTCTTTTACAGTTGGTAAGCATCTAATGTGGAAAAATATGGGTCAGTCCCCAAAAATAAGTGCTGGTCGCCACCACCAGCAACCACCAACTCAAATTAAGGACTGACCAAATTACAAAGTAGTAACTGTCGCCTTCTATGAAAAGAAGCATCTGAACACCATGCTATCCAAGAAATACCAACTACTTTTCCCATGATATCCCGAATGACAACACTGATGGATTTCTGGACATTGAACAAGTTGCGGCATCAGGTATCACCATATGTAGCCTGAAGTCAGTTGTGACAGCACATGCCTGAAACTGCTATGGTATGGGTGAGGCTGACAATGCCAGGCATATCTTTGCATAAGCAAAATGAAGTGAAACCACAAGAGTGCCGTGCACATATCCCATGATTATAAAGAGTAAGACTTGTGACAAACTCATCAATCACTGGTTGTAGCAGCATTGATAGAGGGGCATTTACTATTCATTACCCCCAGGTCCCTTATGTCCTCGTCCCATTCATTAACAAAGTGGAGATAACCATCTCCCGACAGAAAAAAAGACCAGAAGAATGCTGGGACCCTAACCCTGCCCCTCCCACCGGGAGTACATAAGCAGTACCTACCCAGCATTCCGCCTGTTCTTTTTTTCTGTCTGTCGACAGAATGGACGTTGTTGCTGGTGCTGCTCCTGCTGGGCTGGGGTGGTGTTTCTTCTCTCCTCCCCCCGCCCGGCTGCCTGGCTGTGCGGGCGGGGGGTTTCCTGGTCTGTCTCCTGGCCTGCCGGGCTAGCTGGGAGGCAGTGGGTGTTCGTGGACGGCCCTGCCTTGCCGACCGGCCCTTTGCAGCTGGTGTGTGGCATCCCGGTTGCTTCCGGGTCGCGGGCAGGTCTTCCTGGTGCCTGGCCGGGTGGAAGACGTGCCGCGCTTGCGGTGTTCCTGGCCTTGCCGGCTCTGGCGTGTCTTGGTGCTTCCCTTGGGCTGGCTGTTGGAGTGGGGGCTTTGTTCCTGGTGGTGGCCCCCACTTCGGGTGAGTTCCGCGTAACAGATTTTTCTCTCTCCCTGCTGTTTGTTTTTTTTGGACTGTTTGTGGGCGGGATGTGGCTCGAGGCTAGCCTACCGGCCTTGGAGCTAGGAGGCCGGGGTTCGTGCCTCGGGGTCGCCTCCACTTCCTGTGCTTCTGGGCGAACGGAAGGGGACTGAGCACAGCTGTTTGGAGGGCACATTTTGTGGAGGTTTTCCAGTTCGTGTTCGTCTTTGCAATGCCATATAGACCACATCACGAACTGGTGCTGTCTTTTCTTTCTCCCTGGTTTTGCGTGCTTTCTGCTCTGGTGCCCAGCTGTGCGGTCCTTCGTCCTTCTGCCCTTTGCTCTTGCAGGAGGTCCGGGCTGCTCCTTCTTTGCTCCGTTGTTCCGGGGGTGTGGTTGTGGCTCACCGGCTGAAGCAGTCTGTGCGGCCGGCTGCTGTCTCTGGAGCTGGGGATCTGGGTTTGTGTCTCAGAGTCTGGGCGACTTCCTCTGGTCTGGCTGTTTGCTTCCTCTCCTGGTTCCCGTGGGCTGCACCTGGTTCCTCTCTGGTGATTTCCATGTGTCGCACCTGGTGCTCTGTGAAGCGCTCTGATCCCGATGCCTTCGGGTCGAGTTTGCGCTATGTCTTGGTCTCTGTCACGTGCCGTGGGGCTGACCGCAGTGTTGTTTCAGGGGATGGCATTCGAGGTGCTGCATCTTTCCCTCATGCAGCCGCCTTTACAGCTGTGCTGTTCTCCTTTGCGTGCTTCTTTTCATGTCTGTACGCCGGTGTGTTTTGGGGTCGGTGTGCTGGTGTCCTGCTCCTCGCGCTGGCCCTGGCGTTTGGTCCTGTGGCCTGTGCGGTTCCGTTCCGCGGCCTCTGTCATTCTGTGCTTCCCCTGCTGCACCCCGTATGTGCTCCTGGTTTGGGTCATGTGCGGCCTGGGGCTTCGTGTGGCGTGGGGCTACCGGTGTTTGTCCCGGGGCCTCCTGAGTGTGTGGCTTGTCCTCTGCCTTTGGGTTGCTTCGTGGGGGCTGGCTGGCTGGTGCTGTCTCCGGCTGCTTGCCTCTTCCATGCTGGGTGCTGCTGCGCTCCGCTTGCTTCTCCGGGGTTGCCCTGACGGGTCTACTGGCCTTGTCTTTGTGGGCTCTGCTCTGTTTCCTGTGCTTGCCTTTGGCCTTTGGCTTGCTTCGGTGGGTCCTGGCCGCACCCTCCTGGTTCTGCCGGCGGTGCTGCTCGGTCTGTGGCTGCTCCTTCTGCGGCCTCTGTCTGCTTCTGCCTGGTGCCTGTGTCCTCCTGTTTCGCGGCTGGTGCTGGTTTTCGGCCCCTGCTTCCTTCGGGTTGCGTTTCCGCTCTGTGCGATTCCTTTCGGAGGTTGTGTCTTTGGTGCTGGTTGTGGCTCTGTGTTGCCAGGGCGCCTGGGGGGGGCCTCCGGGCCTCCCATCCTGCCTGCGCCTGTCCTTGTCTGTTCTCTGTGGTTTGGCGAGGTCCGGCCTGGTTGGTGCTTGGTTGGGTGTCTGCCGGGCCTGCCAGGTGCTGTGGCTTGCTGCTGGTGTGGTTGGGCTCCTGCTCTTTCTTTGGTGTGTGGTGCACCTTGGGGTCTGCCTCTGGTTGTCCGTTGGGGGCCTTGGTGCTCCGGCCCTCTCGCGGCCTGGCTGTTGGCTGTGGGTTGTTTTCTTTCTGCCCCCGGTGTGCCTGGCGCCCGGGCTGTTTCGTCCTCTTGCCCTGGCGTGGTGGCGCGCCTTGGGCTGAGGGGGTGGGCATTGTTCTTTTCTCCCGTCCCCCCGGGGGTGCTTTCCCTGTGGCGGTTCGCCTGTTTGGATTCCTGTCCGGGGTTCGTGCCTCTGCTGTTTGAGCCTGGCTGTTTTTCGCTGGTGCTGTGTCCTGGTCATTGGCGCCGGGTTTCCGCTCTTCTCTGCGGTTCTCCCCGTTGGGGGTCTGTCTGGGCTCCGGGTGCCGTTGCTCCCTCGGGGCTCCTGGTCTCGTCTGGTCTCTGTATTTGGGCGGGGTCAGGCCTGGCTGGTGCCTGGGTGGGGGGCCACTTGGGCTTTCCTGCTCCTATGGGCTTTTTGGTGCCTGTTGGTTGCCTTCTTCAGCCCTGTGTCCTTGCCTGTGCGCTCTCTGGGTGTCCTGGCGTGGCGCTCTGGTGGTTTCGGCCGCGCCCTGGAGTGCCCGATTGGGCCTGCTCCTGCTGGCTGTTCTCTTCCCGGGCTTGGTTCGCCTCTGATTGGGTGTCCATGTTTTCTGCCTGGTCCTGCTGGGTTTCCTTTGGCTGCTGTTGGGCTTCGGGTTATCCCCCCGTTGCCCAGGTGCTCCTCCTTCGTTGGTCCGTCTTGCGGTTGGCGGCTTTTTCTGCCCTGTTTGCCCCTGGGCTGCGTCTGGCCTTGTTTGGGCCTGTGTGGGGTCCTGGTGTTCTGTGCTTCTGGGTTGGCGTTTCTGGGGTTGCCTCCTGTTGCTCCTGGTCTGCCTGCTTGCGGCTGGTTCAGCGTGGCCTTCGGCAGTGCCTCCTTGGTTTTGCTGGCTGTGTTGTCGCTTCTCTGCCGGCTCTGGGGTGTGTTTTGCCTGCCATCCCCGGTCCTTTTTCCTGGTTCCGGTGTCATGGCCTGCTCCTGTCTTCCCTTGCTCCCCCGGGCTCTGCTCCTGGTGTGTGTCTGTTGTTTGGCATGCCACCCTTCTCCTTTTGGGGTGCGGTTCTGTGGTGTTTGTCTTGCCACTGTGGGGGTCTGCCCTCCTTGCTGCTGGTTGTCCGGAGTCTGGTGCTGCTTGGGCCTCTGGCTTCTCTGCTTCCTCCTGTTTCCGCTTTGGCGGTTGCCTCTGTTTGTTTTCTTCTGGCCTACTGTGTGGTCCGGCGGTTGTGTGCTGGGGGTCTTTGTCGGCCTCCCTGCCCTTTGCTTCGGCCTGTGCGCTGCGTGGGTTTCTTCCTGGTGCAGGTTGGGCCGGGGGGTCCTCCTGCTTTGGCGGGTTGCTTGGCTTCCGTCCTGGCTTCCTGGTTTGTTTTGCGTTTGTTGCCCTGGTTGTGGCTGTTTTCTTGACCTGTGGCCTTTCGTCCCTGCCGGATCCTGTTCTTGTCTCCTTTCCGGAGTTGGGTGGGGTCGGGCCTGGTTGGTTCCTGGTCGGGGGTGCTGTGCGCCCCACTGCTCCTGCTCGCCCTTGCTGCGTGCTGGGCCTTGGTATTTGTGTGCCTGTGCGGTCCTTTTGGCTTCTACCCCGGCTTCTGTTGCCTCTCTGGCTTGCCTGGTTTTGGGGGTTAGTTTTCCCTCCCTTTGGGGTTGGGGGTTTCGGGGTTGTGGCCGTTGGCCCTGTCCCGCCCTTTCTGTGCCGGTGCGCTTCCGGGTTGTTGGTCTCTGGTCTTTGCTGGCCTCTCTGTTGTTTAGTCGGCTGTCTGCCAGGTCTTTCTGGGGGCGTCTCTGGCCTGTGGCCTTTGGTGTTGGCCTCCTCTGCCCCTGCTGCTCTGTGGTTTCGTGTCGGGCCCTGGTTCGGTTTGCGGCCTCCTTCCGTGTGGTGCTTTTGGCCTTCTGGGTTTTCTGGTCTCTGGCTCTTTCCCTGTCCTTTTCTGTTTGGTTGGGGTCTGGCTCTTGGCCTGCTCCTGGGCTCTTGCTGTGGCTCCGCCTTCTGGGCTGGGTGCTTGGTGGTTGTCGTTTGGCGGCCCTGGTGGTGCTGGCCGTTCTTTCCTGGGGCCTGGGCCTCCTCTGCGGGATTTCGGGGGCTTTGTCCTCTGGGCTCTCTGGTGGCTGGGTCGTTCTGTTTGGGGGTGGGGGCCGGTGCCTGGCCTGTGCTTCCCTCCTTCCTGGTTGGTCTGGGTGGTTGTGCCTGCACCCTGTTGGCCGGCCTTGGCTTCTTTTCTTTTGCTTTCTTTTGCTTTCTCCGGTGTGGTTGGGGTTTGCTCGGTGTCTGTGCTGCTGCCGGGTCCTGTGTGCCTTCCTGGTGGTTCTGGGCTTGTCGGCCTTGTCCGGTGGGTTCCCTTGGACCGTGTCCTGTTGGGTTGGGGTTTTTCCTTTTTTGGCCTGTTTTCTCTGCTTGGCTGCCTCCTTGTTGTGGCTCTGGCCTTCTGTATTCCTTGGCTATGTTTCCGGTCCTTGTTTGTGTCCCTGCTGTCCTGTTCTGGGTTGCTGGCCGGTTGCTTCCTGTGGTTCCCCCTTTTTTTGCTTCCCTTGGGTTGCTGCCTTTGGTGTGGTTTCCTGGGTGTGCTTGTGGGTTTGGAAGGCCGGGTTTCTGCTTTGGTATTCTCCACTTTGTTAATGAATGGGACGAGTACATAAGGGACCTGGGGGTAATGCTCTATTACTTACCGGTAATCTTCATTACTCCGGGTCCCGTTGTCCTCGTCCCATTCATACGCCCCTCCCTCCCTCCCAGATGGCCGGCATTCCTGTGTAGGCTTGGTTGTTCAGGCGGAATGCTGGGTAGGTACTGCTTATGTACTCCCGGTGGGAGGGGCAGGGTTAGGGTCCCAGCAGTCCTCTGGTCTTTTTTTCTGTCGGTAGATGGTTATCTCCACTTTGTTAATGAATGGGACGAGGACAACAGGACCCGGAGTAATGATATTACCGGTAAGTAATAGAGCATTAAATAAGTAAAGAAAATGAATTGTTATATGTTGTACTGCAGCTATGCATAGAGAAGTTAGCCTGCAACATGCAAATGTCAACAAGTACCATACCGCTGGTTGAAAGAAAAACCAACAATTACTTACTATCATCAATATCTGGATGAGAAAATGGGGAGCAGGGTATCAGTCACACCAAAGTTGTTTCTGCGGGTGCATTCTTGCAGGTGTGCAAAGTTAAAAAAACATTGTGTTCATACACAGTTCACCTGGAATAAGGTGAATATTGAAAACCATTCTACAATGTAGACATAATCAGTCAAGCATGGTGTTCATACATGGCGAACAAGTTTACCCACAATCGTCGGTGTTATACCTCAGCTCAAGAAACCCTGACGTGGGGCTCAGGGGGGGCTCTGTCTTATAGGCAGAATATAGGAGAGAGTGGAAAGGACAAGGTAAGACTCTAAGGTACTGAAGCACTTAAAGGGTACTGTTGAAAAAGAATTGAAAATAAAAAAAACAGAGGTAGTATGAAATCAATTGTGTCTCTGTTTGGGGCATTGACTATCAGTCCCATATCAGCCCCAGTAAGGGTCACAGTGATATTGTTGGCCAAAGTTGTGGGGGAAGCCAGTATGTGTGGCACGTAAGTGTGTGCAAAAAAAGGCATGGAGCTTGTGTGCCAAAGCGCAACCTGTCAAACTATTCAGAAAGAATGGCCTGCTTCTACAGCAGGGCTCAAGACTGGATTGGGTCTTGAGACACAATTGCTTTCATACATCCTCTGTTTTTAAGTGTCAATTTTTTTCGACAGTACCCTTTGAGTGCTTCTTGCAGTTAATTTTAATCACTGCATCACTTTTTTCACTCTCTGCTGACCTCACCACCCTTTAGTTCATCACAGGGTATCTACCAACTATCTGAATGCATCAGAAGAGCTCCTCCTTCTCCGTGAGTTCTAGCCCGCACTGTGATCAACTGTCATGGTATGAGAAGATTCCCAATGTTGACGCATGCCACCTTTGGTGGGTGAGGAAATTCATCCTTAAAAAGGAATTTCCCCATTCAGCTAGGCTTCTTTTACTTCTAAGACCTAGGTGTTTTCTGTGTATTAATTAAAATGGGACCACCGACCAGGACCTGAGGAAGATTCAAAAGAGGACTGTCCTACCCCCAGAAGGACTTCCCTGCTGCTGGAAGGACTGCCTTGCTGTCTGAAGAAGGAAGATTGGACCTGCTTGCTTTGATCCCAGGCTACCCAGAGGAACTCCAAGGGTCAGTTCGCTGACCTCCTGTGTGAGCTACAGGGACAAAACAAGTTTCCAGAAGCCTCCATGCAACTGCCCAGCTGACCAGCACCAACTGGACCTACCTGGGCCTTCCTAAACCCTGTTTCTCACCTCTTCTGGAGTGAGTCCTGATCCCCAAGAGGTGCCCCTCAGGGTCTGGACCCCTCTCTGGCATCAGTGAGAGCTCTTTCTGAAAAGAAAGGTGAAACTCCTGAAATTTGGGCTCTTTGTGACTGTAGAACGGGCCCGTTTGCACCATAACTCAGCTGCCTGCAACGACCACTGATGCAAAGCTCTGGTAGTATTTGCTCTTCTCTCCAACATTGACCGTCCATGACAACCGGCAATGCGAGACTTGCACTTCATGTCAACAGCAATCTCCCGTGACTTCCTGCAACCTCCTGCGACGATCAACCAATGCGAAGCTCTAGCAATGACAGACTCTTTGTGCTACAGCAACGACCATTCGCAATGCTTAATCTGGTCTTTGAGCTGAAAGCCTTCTCCTCTTGCCACCTCCAATGCAAACAGAACTCTGCGCGACAGACTTGAGAAGGTAACTCTTTTGAGGGACTAACCTTGTCCCTATAGCGAACCCATTCTCCATTGCAATCAGCCTGAACTTGTGACTTTATTTTGGTCTAGCCCGATCAGATTACCCCTTTCTGCTTCATGCAGCTTTTGTTGCTAAAAACTTTACTTATTAATATCTCTGGTTCTACTGATGGATGTTTGTCATTCTGTTATCATTTTATTTAACAACATTTACTCTATTTTTCTAAAGTGTTTTGAAATTTTTCTTGTGTTGTGTTTTCACTTTATTACTGTTTATGTGCTGCATAGGTACTTTACACATTGCCTATAAGCTAAGACTGACTGCTTTTATGCCAAGCTACCAGAGGATTAAGCACAGGTCAATTTAGTGACTTTTATGATTCACCCTGACAAGAACTGTGGGTGTTGCCTGAGTGGGACTTCCTCCCCTCTCAACTAACAATCACATTTCTTACATTGGTGTTCAGTGGTGGTATCCACTACTTGTGTTTGTGCAGTGCCACTCAGTGATTTATGTAAAATTGAAAATCCCTAAAAAAATGTGACATGAAGAATGACTTCTTTTTACATTCTCCTTGATTGTCCATATCAAAATTCTTGCTTAATAAACATTTGGGAATTTGAGACAGGTAATTGTATGCTGTGTACATGTGCTATAAATATTCTACTGAGATGTGCTTTTCTGCAAGGGTTGTGCTTTAGTGCTCAACTGTACAGATGTGTGGATGACTGAGGTCCACAACAGAAAAGTAAAGACCTATGTGTGCAGATTGTTGCATATGTGTTGACATAGTAATTTGACAATGCATATTTTTTATAGGTGTTTCAATGTGCAGTACCAAGTTGTTGGTTAATTGACTGCTTGATTTTATTAAATCCATTATTCAAGTTAGCCTGAAAAACAAGTGTGTATGAATAGAGCATGGTCTGACCGGTCTGTCTGCAACATAGATAATACTTTACAAACTGAAATCAATGCACCGTCCGATGTCTCTTTCACAATGTCTCAAAACCAGTGCAGAAACTCACCTAGTCATTTGTGAAGCTAAATGAAGGCAGGTGCCTAGGCAGCCGAGACACTAGTCTGTGACCACAACATTCTCTTTGCTTCTCTTAAAATATACCACTACAGTGCACCTCCTTCTGCCACTGCAATTGAAAAAGCCTGAGCCTGAAAACCAAGGCCCATATTTACTAAATTATCATGCAACGTAGTGCAGCAGCCACAAATGCTGCACTGCACTGTGTGAAAATGAGAGAGCAGGAGAGTGCCATATTTACAGAAAAATGGCACTCTCCACTCCTCTCCCTAGTGCCAGCGTGGAACTGTGCTGCTGTGTGCCATGCACACACATTTGCACCATT
Organism: Calotriton arnoldi; assembly: GCA_963921515.1. NCBI lineage: Eukaryota > Metazoa > Chordata > Amphibia > Caudata > Salamandridae > Calotriton > Calotriton arnoldi. The sequence continues at coordinate 27,041 of CAWUFW010009375.1, forward strand.
GTGCAAGGGTGTCTGTGTGAGCCTAGCAGAGGTTTTCTACAGGAAGGATACCCTTCCAGTACAAAAAACTATGATTAGACTAACTTTAAAACTTTTCCCACCTTGTATGCGTGCTGTATAGTGTTTCACACATGCAAAGTCAGAAAAGAAAGGAGAAAAAAAAGCATTTCTCTATGATAGCGCCTTGTTGAAATGGGAGCTATTTTAAAGAAAAAAAACCCTGCCTACTTGTTTTAGTAAAGTGGGCTTTGAAACAGAAACCTTGGGTGGTTGCATGGGAACGCCCATACTCCACCCATGGAACTCCCCGTTGGTGCTAAGTAAAGCAAATCAGCGCTATGCGCTGCTTTGCACTACTTCCAAGTGATTTTCCAGCGCAAAACAATTTTTGCACTGAAAAGAAAATTAGTAAAAAAAAGATTTTGCATCGATTTGCATCACTTTTTTGATGCAAACACGGAGCTAAATCTTAGTAAATATACCCTCAAATGTGCATGAATTTAACATGGTCTGTGCAATCTGTCTGCAACATACATAATACTTGCCAAATCGACATTAGCGCACAGTCCAATGTCTCTTGCGCAATGTTCAAAACCAGTGCAATTTAAAAAATATGTTTGTTGATGGCTTCTTGTTAGTGACTTCCAGGGTAAAGGAAAAAGGCCTTTGGCCTTGGGGCCGAGAGACAAGTACTGGAGCATATTTAAATTTGAAACTAAATGCACAGGTTTAGGAGATTGGGCTTTTTGAAATAATGTAAATTTGTACTCTGACCAAGCAACGGTTTCACCTATAATATTCAGCTGCAATAACCTAATGTACTTGCAATAATTGTTTTTGACTTTCCCAAAGTGATCCAACATATAGCAGGTGGAGTTACGAAATATCACGTAGGGAATAGCTACTTACCTAAATATTGTTTCTAAAATATTAAAGTTCAAAATATTGACAGGTAAGCATATATAGGTAAGTATATGTCTGCTAAACTTCACGCACAAGTATTCTTTAAGGTAAGTAGCTGTGGATTTAAGAATCGCACATTTATACTTAACTATGTGCACTTACCTTCTCAGGTGCTTATTTACAAGGCCCTTGCGCCACTTTTGCGTCATTTTTAACATGGGAAAAGTGACGCAAAAGTGGCGCAAGGGGCTTGTAAATCTGCCCCTCAGTACTTTGGTGCGTGATAGTTTGGACCTTGATATTTTGTGAATGATACTCAGGTGAATAAATATTCCCTACTGGGTATTCCAGACAACAACCTTATGCCTTGAAGTCATACAGATAATACAGATTGTGTATTCTCCATTCCCCATGTCCAGTTACCAATCCTCTAATTTAGAGTATTGTGTTTTATGTGCCTAACAACCAGGGCTGCCGAAGTGTCCAACCACAAACAATGTCACACCCTGCAGCTCTAAAAACGTAGATATCAGGTCTGCTAGGTGGAATTACTATGTTGACAATTGACTATTTTGAAGGCACAAGTGTAACTACAACATTTTAACAAAACATAATTTCCTTAGGTTGCAACACAGCTCAATGGAAAATTCTGCTTAACCACTGGTAACTACTGCGTAAGTAGGAGACAATTTCCTAGAAAAGGGTCTTATAGGTCAAACAGTACTAATAGCATTATTTTTTAGAACAGAACTCAATAAAGTTCTAAAACCAATATACAACATTTATTTTATTTTAAATGACACAACATGATTAAAACAGATTAAAGAGAATCAGCCGCGTCCACTGCAGGTAAGAGTGGCGGGGCGGTGGGGCCGGCTGGGAGAGGGATTTTGAGAAACGACCACGAGGGGAAATTAATTATTTATTTAATTTCCCCTTGTTGTCGTCTGTTTCTTCCTTAGAGGATGTCACATTTCTTCAGCTTTTCTGTTCCCTGAGGTAGGAGACCAGTCAGTGGACCCTTGGAGAGCAATTCCAGGAACTGGTTGCAACTGGTAAGTCTGAGTCCTTCCATTTTCTTTCTCTAGCAGGCCGGTGGGGATGCTGCCTATTTCAGATGTTTTCTGACAGGTTCAGGAATGTACTGAGGAGTTTGTGCAGTCAGTGCTTTAAGATGTCCTTTGTCCTAGTCCTTTCAGAATTCCTATCAAAACTCAACCCCATTTTCGGCACTTCTTGTCTCAAATGCTTTTTTTTCAAAAGTAGACTTTTTTCATAGAAATGTTAAACTTTGCCTACTTAAAATTTAGCATATCCTAGTTTATTACAGGAAGCACCACATCCTGTGGATAAACAGAGAATAATTGGGGGTAACTTAGCTAATGTATAAAAGTAGATTTTGGTACATGATATGAAATATGTTATTGCAGTAATATAAAACTCTAGGCAGCCAGGACACAATGGTTTTCTTAAAGCCATACATTTTCCTTGTTATTCATGTGAGTGGTGTAAGTATACACTGCAGCCCACATTTGACATTGAACTACTGATCCACTGATGCATTACCTGTGACTATATACCATGGTATTCCTGTAAGGAGACAATCCAGCATAGTCTAACCAATTTTATCTTATGTTTTAAGGGAAAGAGTCCATGTGCTGGGACCTGCAAAGGCAGTGCAACAGTGCACAGAGTCCTAATGCCACCAAAAAACAGTCCATTATTAAGAAAACAATCTCAAGGAATCATAAAGAAAAGACTATGGGCCAGATTTATATGTTGGCGGTGTGTTTACTCTGTCGCAACTGGGGACCTCAGTGACTACTCCGCCACTGCCATAGACAAACCTCTCCGACAGATTGACAGAGAAATGGCTACATGTCTGCCCACCCAATCAGGATGTGTGAACATTTAGCCATTTATTTACTGTCCATCAACGCTGGGCAAACCCTGGTGTTGAGGGACAGTAAAAAGCAATTAGTGCTCCTGCGCCAAGGGCGATGACTTCCATTGCGAGGAGACAGTTACTTTCCTTTATTTTCAAAAAGGAAATCCCGTTTCAGGATTTTCTTTTTGAAAATAAAAAAAGGAAAACTGTTTGGGGCAGGGTTGCATCATGCTAATGCTGCTGTGCACCAAACAGAGATTGGCAGGAACCCCTGTGAAAACAGTTCCTGCCAACGCATTAGAGTTGATGGCATGCTTCCGTTTCATTTATAAATTTGACAGGCGGTCCCTCCATCATAGGGACAGAAGAATTTACTTTGTCCCCATGGCAGAATGGTGAGTCGTCCGTCAGTATATGAACCAGGCCCTAAATCGATACATTAGATATTAACACTTCATTTGTATTCACTTGCATGCAGAAGTTGGAACATAGTGCCTACACAATTCTATTACACCAATGGTGTCTGACATGGAAGTGCTGTGCTTTCCTTATAGTGTGCAATACATGACACATCTCCGCATGAGATGGTTTAAGGTTTCCACCTTATGATTGAAGATAATGGTGGACTGTGTGATATGAGTGGAATGTGATGCTTGGAACCAAAGGCTGCTACTCATCCACATGCACATGAGTGTGTTGAGCATAAGTGATGGAGGCAATACTAGGCACCAATGGAAGCCAGGGCTATGCTACCAATCGCTTCCCCAATATGTCTCATATTGGCTCTAATGGAGACCTGTGGAGGGTGTAGCATTGCTCTGGGGACAGGCCAAATATGTGTATCACAAAAGCAGCTATCCAGCACCTATTCTTGCTTCACACAAGGCGTCTTCTGGTATGATACATAACAAACCATGGATCTATCATTTTGGCTGCGTTTTTCTATGAGGTACTTGCTGCTAAATAAACCAACTCGTGGTTCAAGAGTTGTAAAAAAATAAAAAAATTAAATAAATAAATAAACCAACTCGTGGTTCAAGAGTTGTGTATTTTGGAGGCAGGTAAATGGTGGCATTATTTTTGGTGATGATAGCTCCCTACTTCATTGTACTCAGTGTGATTTTTCTTTAGTTCTTTTTGTGATTCTTAACAGTTGTTGTTGTTTTTTCCTGGCTGCCAATTTGTGAGATTATTTTTGGACCTATAACTACTAATATTGTGTCATACAGATAGATTCAAAATGCCCTCTTTTAATGTAATGTTGACTACGGTCTGTGTTAATATTATGTTTATGCTGGTGTTATTCCTACTGCTCTTTTCGCCATGAGGGGATAAATGTAAGTCTTTCTTACAAAGGGCTGAAAGCCCTCCCTACTGCTACCACAGAAGTATAGTACACAATCCTCCTGGGAAAGAAGTAATTCCTTTTAGTAATTCCTTTAGCGAACCCGTGCACCACGCAGAGTATGCTCTGCAGTGTTAAGTTTGCTTTGGTAGGTCTCTGAGGTTTTGGTGGATAGTTCTCTTTTCCCTGGTATGATAGCAGAGTGCCTTGTCCTCAATGCCTACTTGACATTTACAACGTTACCTTTTTGGTGTACTACAACGGGAGATGTGCAATGCTGGCAGATGTCCCTATCGGAAGAGACTGTTTTAAGTTTTCCAGCAGTGTGTGGTGACTTGGCATTACCCCCTCATGGGTCCTCCTCGTCCCAATCCTAACATAGTGAGGCAATCCTGCCTCCTGACAGCCAATCAGAACGCTTATATTATTTTCAAAGGATATATAAGCCCCTCCCACCCACCGCCATGCCTGTTATTTATTTTGCTGTCTGACGTGGGTCAGAACGCTGGTGTGCTCCGTGTTTCCTGCTTGCCAGTTCCCAAGTTTGAAGGGCTGGGTTTGCGGTGCCGTGAGTTTTTTCTTTTCTGTTGAAGTGTTTGTTTTACTTCTTTTGATGCACGCGGCCACACCGGTGTTCCGGTCGGCCGCGTTCCTGCTCCTTGGCCAGAACGCGCTCCCCGCGCATGTGCTGGGGTGGGGAGCTTTCTCTTGCGTTCTGGCCTCGGGTCGTTCCGGTGCTGGGGTCTTCTAGCGGCATCCGGCTCCCGCGGCCATAATGTTTGTTCTGTGGCTGTGGGGAAGACTGCGGGGCTGTCCCTTTTTCTTTCCCAGGTCTCGTGTTGCTATGCCTTGGTTGTTTGGGGTCAGTTTTTAGGGGAGTTGCTGGGCACTTCCTGGTGAGTGCTGTGGCTTCCTGATACTGCTGCATGTGGCCAGGGGTGTTGAGGTTTCCGCTCCAGTGCCTGCAGGATCTTTGTTTCTGCATCATCATGTTTCGGGAGCTGCAGGTGGTTGACCTGTTGCAGATTTCCGGGTCTAGCCTGCGGGATTTGGTTCATTCTGCTGTGATGTCTTCCCATGTGGGCTGCGCTGCTTGAGCCTTCTGCTTCCTCCTCTCCAGAGGGTGGGAGTACGTGGTCATTTTCCCTGCTGGGGAGTATGTCCAGTGAAAGTTTTTTTTTCGGTCATGTTGGTCCATTTCATGAGGTTCTCAGCTTTACGCCTGCTTCATTGTCTGCGGAGGGGTGACTCCCTGTGTTGTTCCTCAGTGGTGCATGACCTGCCTTTCCATTATGTCGTTTTGGAGGTTCTGGCAGTCGCATGGCTTGAGGTCGACATGCGGAGGATTCCTCATTTTCTGGGGAAGCGGTATCACATGACGGTGTTTGCTACTCATTTTCCTCTGGTTCCTGGAGTCTATCTATTTTGACCTCCATGCCTTTTTCCTCATCTTTGTCTTCGGAGGAGTCTGCTCTCATGCGTTCCTCTGCTGCTTCTCGTTTTGGGGTTCGTGCTTGCACTTTCTCAGCCTCTGCTTTGCAGGTCCATTCTAGGGGTTTGGGTACCTGTTTGTCCGTCTTCCGGATCGGGCGGATCTCACTCCTATCTTGGCGCAGATGGAGGACATGGCTCAGTTTCTGTCTGCTGTGTTTTGTTGCCCTGAGGGCCCTCTCCTCGGCTGCTGGGGTGGCGGTGGCTGGTAGGAGGTCTTTCTGGACTGCACTTTGGTGCCTTGACGCTGCGCTGACGCCTTGGTCCGTTACCTGCCTTTTGTGGTTCTCAAGCTTTTTGGCTTACTCCATAGGCAATCTGTGCAGAGGGGCTTGTCTTTTTTCCTTCTTCTGGAGTTTCCGGATTCTCTGTCTTCTTCTCGGCCCTTTTGTGGTCGGGCCCGTGGTCGGGGGGCTGCGTTCCATTTGGTGCCCGGCCTCTGCAGCGCCTGCTGCTGCCCCGGGGTGTTGGTCAGATATTGTTATGCCCACCGTGCCCTGGTGGTTCCGGTTGCGGTCTCTTCCTCCGAAGGTTATGTGTTCTACTCCTGGTGTTTCGCTGGTTGTGAGTTCCCTTTTTACATTGTTGGCGATGTTGCAATTTTGGGGACTCAGCTCGTTGGTCCGGTCTGATTTCCGCCTGGTGGGTCTTTTCGGTCATCGATCTTGGTTACCGGATTCTGTCCGTGGCCGTTCCCCTTTTTGGACTGTTTTCGAGGTTACCCCGTTGTCCATTGGCCTCGTGATGCGCTCTGCCATCTTCTCTGGCGTCCGCATGTTTTTGTCCTGGGGCACTGTTGTGCTTGTTCTGGTGTCGGAACGGGCCTGGGGTTCTATTTTTCTATGTTCCTGGTCCCGGCACCCGATGGTTCCTTCCGCTCGGTTTCTGACTCCCTGGGCTTTGTACAGTTTGGTGTAGCTGGGTCATATTTGGATGATCCCCTTGCTGTCTGTCATTCCCCTCGTCCTGGTGGGAGATTTTTTGGCTTCCCTGGGTTTGAAAGTCGCCTGTTTTCACAGTCCCGTCTATCCAGCAGGTCAGCGGTTCCTGCGGTTTGCGGTGGACGGGTTCCATTACCAGTTTCAGGAGTTGCCTTTTGGCCTCTCTACTGCTCCCCGGGTTTTTCCGCGGTGCTGGCTTCTGCTGTGGGGGTTTTGCTGAGTCTGGGTTTCCCTGTGTTTCCCTATGTTGCTTTTGTCTGGTTTCTGCTTCCACCCTCCTTGTGGCTCTTCTGGCGGTGGTGGCGTTGATGGCCTTGTTCCAGGATCTGGAGTTCATGTTGGATCTGGCCTTTTCTCATCTGGTTCCTGTTCTGGGACTTCAGTTTCTCGGAGGCCTGTTCGACGCTTTGCAGGGTGCTGTTTTCTCTCTATGGCTCAGTTCTCTGCCCTTTTGACTCTTCTGTGGGTCCTGCTGGGTCGCCCTTCTGCCATTGCTCGGGGTTGGTTGCAGGTCTGGGGGTTGGTGGCTGCCTCCACGGCTGTGGTTCCTTGAGCTCGCTTGCGCCTCAGGTCCTTGGTGATTCTTCTGTTGGCTCGTTGGGACCCTTCCCATACAGGTTGCGTGGCTCTGGTTCCTCTCTCCCCTGTTCTGGTTCCTAATTTGGTATGGTGGCTTTGTTCTCCCACCCTGGTGTGGGGGTGCGTTTTCTGCTTCCTTCTCCCCTCTTGTTGACCTCGGACGCCTGTCCTTGGGGGGCCACGTTGGGGTCCTTGGTGGCTGACAAGTCTGTTGGTTCATCCCGACAATCAGGTGGCTTGTTGTTACTTGCGCCTTCTTGGGGGGTCCAGGTGCGCGTCTCTGTACCTGCTGACTTCCGTGATTTGTGTCTGGGTGGAATCTTGTCTGTTGGCTTTGAGGGCTATTTACGTTCACAGGCTTCTGAATTTCATAATGACGGCTTGGGCTGCTTCCTCCCGGCCTCTGTTTTTTGCTGTCTGTCTGTTCCTCTGTTCCGGGACCTTTGTCTTCGGATCTGGACTCTCTGGATCGGTCTTTTTGCTTCCCCTCGCGACGCTCTTCTCCCCCGGTTTTGTTCCGAGGTGGTCTGTCCTCAGGCTTGGGGGTTGCTCTCTCGTTTCTTTGGCCTTCGGGCTTTCTGTATGCCTTCCCTCCGATTTCCCTCTTCCCGGGGGTGCTGCAGAGGTTTAGGGGGGTGAAGGTGTCTGTGCTGTTGATTGTTCCTTTTTGACCTCGCTGCTTTTGGTTTCTGCTCCGAGGTGCTGCTGGAGGGGGGCGGGTTTGGCCGGCTTCCCTGGACTCCGGCTCCGCTTCTGTGTCCGCACCTGTCTTTGCCCTATCTTTGTCACCTGCATCTGTCGGCCTGGCACTTGTGCGGCTGTCATTGGCGTCTTTGGGCTGTTCTTCTGTGGTGGCATGTGGCATTCCGTTGTCGCGTTGGCCTTCAACACTTAAGGACTGTGGTGCGCGTTGCGGCTCTTTTGTCTCTTGGTGCTCTTCTCTTGGTCTGGATCCATGGTTGGTGGTCCGGCTTCTATTCTTGTCTTTCTCTGAGATGGGTTTTTGATGGACCTTTCCCCTTCCACCTTGTCTGCTCGTTGGGCTGTGGTTCAGGCTTGTCGGGGTCTCGGGGCCTCTTTGGAGGTTGTTGCTCCTTGGGTGAGTCGAATTCTGTGTTGTTTTCGGCTTCCACATCTGATCTCTCCTGTGATTGTGCCTTCTTGGGTTTGCCTACTGTTTTGCAAGGTCTGCAGTTGCACCCTTTTGTACCTTTTTTGGAGGCTGCTTGTTGTGGTTGTCTGCAACTGTGGCTTTTTTGTTATCCGTCTCCTCCGCGCGGCTATTGGGTGAGTTGGGTGCTTTGCTTCTCTCCTTCCCTTATTTGCATTTTCTGCTGGATGGGGTTGTTTTACGGCTGGGCCCGTTTTTTTTCCCTGAGCTTCCTCCGGGTTCCATGTGCTGCTGGAGGTGATTCCTTCCTATTTTGCCTAGGGATGAGGATTCCTTTGTTTCTTCATCCTTGGTTTTTCACGCCCTTCGTTTTTTCTTCCTCCGTACCTTGGGGTTTCGTCTTTCCCCTGCCCTGTTTTTCTCATGTGGGGGTGTGGCTCAGGGATGGTTGGTTTCTCCTTCCACCTTCACTTGCTATGTGCGTTTGGCGGTCTGCCTATCCTGTGGGTCTGCCTCCTCCGTCTCTGGTGCTGGGTCGTTCGACACGTTCTGTGTTCGCTTCCTGGGCTGAGGAGGTGGGGGTCTCTGTCCAGGTGTTTTGTGGGGCGGCCACTTGGCTGTCCCTTCACACATTTGTTTGGCATTATCACTTTGCTGTTTTCCTTGCCTCTGTGGCCCATTTTGCTGTTGGCGTTTTGCATGCTGCTGTTCCTTAATCCTTTGTTTGATTAAGTTTTGTACTTTTGCAAGGATCCCTGGTGTCCTGCGTTTTTTCTTCTTGGGTCTCTGCTTGTGAGTTCCTCACTATGTTAGGACTGTGACAAGGAGGACCCATGAGGGAGTAATGTCTTGTTACTTACCGGTAATCTTCATTTCCCCGATTAGGGTACTCCTTGTCCCAATCCTGTTCCCTCCCTCCCTCCCTCCCGCTGTATTTGTGTCAGGACTTGTTGATAACAGGCATGGCGGTGGGTGGGAGGGGCTTATATATCCTTTGAAAATATTATAAGCGTTCTGATCGGCTGTCGGGAGGCAGGATTGCCTCACTATGTTAGGAATGGGACGAGGAGGACCCTAATCGGGGTAATAAAGATTACCGGTAAGTAACAAGACAATATGTGTGTTGCTCCAACTGGTGGCTTAACTGTTCAGCTAATAAAGGATCTGCAAGAGACAGCAGTAAACAGTGTGAAAGGGCCTGTCCCTACATATCATTGATAGTGATAATCAAGAGTCTGATAAGTGGAGCCTCTCACAGGAATTCACGCTGTGTGATCTGCATATCTACAAGCAGTTTGTATTTGATGTCAACATCATTTTTGCATCTGTTCATTTACTCTAAACCCCGATTAAGAATGCTATGGGATCCCACATAAATGTGGCTCATCAGATTATTGGAATATTTAGAAATCTAGATATGTCCATTGGCACATAACTGCTCATTCTTTGACTGCAGGCATGTTATTACATTTATGACTGCACAAACACCAGCCATGTGGTCATTACATTTCTTAATGTGTAACATTGACTGTTGCTGAGGCTGCCTTTTGAGAGTGTGTTTCATTGCATGTTTTCATTGATGATAATGCTTACTGTTATAGATCGTACCTGCAGCACCGCCTGTGTCAACTAACATATTGCATGGGAGCATGTTTTTGCCTCATTGTTAGTGAACCACTAATGTGTGTGTTAAGGTGTGTACTGCCTGCATTTTGAGTTGGTGTGATGGGTAGCTAGTGTGAAGAAAGGCCTTCCTGCTTTGTGCATGTGACATGTAGTAACATTTGGCAAAGGCCTATCTCTGTGCATTTCCTCTCTGCAAGTGATGGAACGATGTAGATGCAATTGGAGGTGCTATCAAAGGGGTATGTTATTCCAAAGTGTTTATTGTTTTTTGTCTGGAGTGTGAAGTCACCACAGACGACACCCTCAAGACCATGAACTACATTCACTCCGGAGCCCCCTCGGACCCCTGCCTGCACCACATCTTCCCTAGAGACACCACCACCATCGCCCCGAACTATGTAACACCATCAACTGCTCCATCGAGAACACCACCTTCCCCGATGACTGGAAACATGCCAAGATTAACCCCCTGCTAAAGAAACCATCAGCCAACCCGACAGACCTCAAGAACTTCAAATCCATCTCCCTGCTGTCCTTCCCAGCCAAGGTCATTTAGAAGGCAATCAAGGCCCAACTCTCTGAGTTCACCGAAGCCAAACACGTCCTGCACTCCTCTCAATCTGGCTTCTGAAGCAAACACAGCACCGGGACCGCCCTCCTCTCCACCACTGATGACATCCACTCCCTCCTTGACCGTGGAGAAACAGCAGCCCTCATCCTCCTCGACCTGTCAGCTGCCTTTGACACCATCTCTCACCACACCCTAATCACGAGACTTCACGAAGCCGGCATACATGACAAAGCCCTGGACTGGATCCGTTCCTTCCTAACCGATAGAAGATAGCAAGTCTGACTTCACCCATTCCCATCAGAACCCACAGAGATCAGCTGCAGAGTGCCTCAGGTCTCCTCCTAGATTCTATGCTTTTCAACATCTATATGGCCCTGCTCACAGCCATCATCAGGAGCCATGGACTCAACATTATTTCCTACGCTGATAACACCCAGCTGAATCTCTCCCTCACCAATGAACCCACCATCACCAGAAACAACTTTAACAACAGGATGAAGGCCGTCGCCACCTTGATGGGAGACAGCTGCCTCAAGCTCAACTCGGACAAGACCGAAACCTCATCCTGGGACCCAACACCTCCACTTGGGAAGACTCCTGGTTGCCCACCGAGCTAAGATCCCCCCACACCGACTGACCACGCACAAAACCTCGGCATCATACTGGACTCTCCGCTCACCATGAACCACCAGATCAACGCCATCACCTCATCATGTTTCCACATTCTTCTCCAGCTTCGGAAGACCTTCAGATGGATCCCCACTGAGCCAGGAAGGCAGTCACCTACACACTCATCAGCAGCAGACTCGACTACGGCAACGCACTCTACGCAGGCGCCACCCTGAAACTCCTCAGGTAGCTTCAGAACATGCAGAATGCCTCAGCCAGACTGGTCCTTGACATCCCCTGCCACAGCCACATCTCTGAACACCTACGAGAACTCCACTGACTCCCAGTCAACAAAAGAGTCACATTCAAGTCCCTCACACATGCCGGACCAGCATATCGAAACCACCACCTCTCATTCCACGTATACACAAGACATCTCCGCTCCGCCTAACTGGCCCTCACCACCGTCCCTATGATCCGCAAGACCAGGACCGAGGGAAGATCCTTTTCCTATATCACCATCAAATCCTGGAACGCCATGCCTCTCCACCTCAGGCTCTCCCTGTCTCTGACACAATTCAGGAAGGATCTCAAGACCTGGCTCTTCGAATGAACCACAGCGATCAGTTGGACCTGCAATCCCCCCTCCCCCACCCAGCGCCTTGAGACCCTCACGGGTGAGTAGCTGTGCTCATCAAGTACTGATTGATTGATTGATTGATTCATTGATTGACTGACTGATTGAAGTTTGCTCTTTGATGCAAGAGTACTGCCATGACATATATGCATTGGTCATGCACCTCGAAGATTTCTATGTGTCCAATGAATTACCTAGTCAATAGATTTAAAGTAGAATATGTGTTTACGTATGTGCTCTGAATTATTGTGGTCAAATTTGGAATTGTCTGAGTTATGTGGCTTAAGATCAACGATTCACGATTTTTTACATATAGGTCTTTTGTTGATATTCATGTGTACCCTTTTGTTAGCCAGTATGTTACTGCCGGCTTCCCAGAAATCCAAACATGCTTCTGCAAAATGATGCATCATAAGCAGGGGTGTAATAAACGCCCCTTGCGCCCCTACTGCACAGGGTAGCCCCAAACCCTCCACGAGGGGCCCCATTCAACCCAAGGCCAATGAATATCTGTCAGGTAATGGAGACTCTGGGGCCCCTCATCACATTCTGCAAGGGGGCCTCATCATTTTGCGCTACGCCACTTGGCAAAAGTGTGTTCCACAGACAGGCCTTCAAACTGTTATGTGGACTAAATGAGTGTGTGTGTCCTGACGTGTAACCTCAGGACCTGCTGGTGCCAGTAATGTCAAACATGCATGCAAGCAGGTGTCCTGGGAGTGTGGACTGTTGTTCCACATGTAGATATAATGCATGTGCTGCTTCCAAATTGCGTTCCTATGAAATCAATTTTTTGTTTGTGTTGCAGTGAAATGCTTCTCTCTTATTTTTTTAAAATTTTTATATAGCGCGAACTAGACTTGAGACATTGGGTATCAGAGTGCTTTACATGAGTACCAGTTTCCACAGACAGGCCTTCAAACTGTTATGTGGACTAAATGAGTGTGTGTGTCCTGACGTGTAACCTCAGGACCTGCTGGTGCCAGTAATGTCAAACATGCATGCAAGCAGGTGTCCTGGGAGTGTGGACTGTTGTTCCACATGTAGATATAATGCATGTGCTGCTTCCAAATTGCGTTCCTATGAAATCAATTTTTTGTTTGTGTTGCAGTGAAATGCTTCTCTCTTATTTTTTTTAAATTTTTATATAGCGCGAACTAGACTTGAGACATCGGGTATCAGAGTGCTTTACATGAGTACCAGTTTCATTACAGATGGACACATTCATTTTTTTGTTAGGCACGGGGAGATTAAGTGATTTGCCCAGAATCACAGGATGTTGAGTGTCGTTGCCGAGACTTGAACCTAGTTCCCCAGCTTCGAGGTCGACAGCTCTAGCCATAAGGCTACATCCTCTCGCCAATTATTACTGCTACTTAATATAAGATGGCAGTGTACTTTGAAGTTATCTTGTTGGATGTGTGCTATAATGTGTTTCGTTCCCACTGCTCTTTTTGGCCTCGGCATGCCTATGCGCACCTACTGATGTAAAGCATTGCTTTGACCCTCCTCATTTTTCTGGTTAATAAACACCATTACATTTTCATTACGTAGAATTAACAGTCTTAACAACACAAGCACAAACCAATCCTCTAAATGTTCAACAATAAAATAGTCAGAAATCGAAAAAACTCGTACAATATTTAAACCAGGCTGAGGTTGCACAATTATTACAGAAATTAATTATTGTTAGTCATACCACTTCTGTGCTATCAATTTAATTTCCTTGTTAAATCTAGAGCTCATTAAAGTAACACAATTATGAATTGCAATGCACATTAAACATATTACATTCATGAGCTCTGTTGGTATCTTTAAAAAGGACATACTAACAGACACCTGTGCCAAAATATTAAATTCCAGCAAAAAGCATATTTGGTTACATTTTCAATCACTATATCGGATGATTAGCTCCAGATTATAGTAAGCTTCTTCATTCTATATGCGTCATTTACATATGGATCTACCTTGGTACACACAGAAATATACCTTACTGAAGTCACCCCATCTAGACATTGGTAGATCCATAAAATTCACGGTCATCTGGAGGTCCATGAGCAATTGTCGCGAAGTTAACAGCCTTCCCACAGTGATGAAATCCATGCCAGTGGAAGCAACTTCTAAGTCTGCATCCACACTCTGGAATCAAAGAAGAGCATAGACGAATAATATGAGCAAAGGTTTCCGTTGCATCACACACGACTTAGCATAAAATGCATCTTTGTGTCCAAAATGAAGCCCTAAAAAATAGTATGATACATATTTTGTGCTAAAAAAATACCATTAAATACCAGATAGCATTTCGCATAATTTTAAATAATTTACTTGGCATTTTACTTAATTTCCTTGACGAAAGTTGGGTGAATTTCGCCAAGTCCTATTTCCCACATAGCCGGCAGAGCCCATCTATATGTATGCTTAGTGTCCCACCCTCTCCCGACCTCCCAAATTGAAGGCGACAAAAAGACAATTGTACACATGCATTCTTAATCACCTTGTAGAGTGTATCCCCCAGATATGGTATAAAGTTTCCCACACAATATCTTGAATTAATATATTTCCCCAGGATCTCCCATGCAAGAATGGGACTTGGGAAGCACTGGCCAATAACTTGAAGAGGCGAAGGTACCTTGCAGCTCTCGTGTATCAGCAAGCTTAAAGTCCCCAAAGGGCTCATTCAGAAAGTTAGTCCAATGATTACACGTTTAATTTATTTTATAACCTATTTCCCGCCAAACCCAAGATGTTATTAAGCTCAGGGAAACAGCATTGAGCCAGTCTATGATATGCACCAAGAGTTGTGATTTGCTGGTCACACTTTGTCTAATAATATTAAACTCAAAGGTGCAATTGTGCCTGAGAGCTTGAAAGGCTCATTTATGAGCCCTTGCAACACTTTTGCGCCACTGGTGCGTCACTTTTTGTGACGCAACGGTGGCGTAAAAAATGCACCATGTTGCGCCCTATTTACAGAGTAACGCATCTAGGCAGATGCATCATTTTGTAAACCCCTGCGCTACATTATACCTATGTCAGGTATAATGTATGCAGGGTGGGCGTTACCCCGCATCCAAGCCACGTAGAAGGGGCGCATTGAAACCTATAACACTTCTAGGACGCCATTGCGTCAAATCCTTACGCCTGCCTCATAGCAGGCATATGGGTGACGCAGAGCTATATTCATAGCCCTCCCCCTGTATTGCTGGAGTTGCGTCACGCTTCGACACAACTCCAGCAATGCATCAGTTTTGTGCCGACAGATCCGTCAGTAATACTGACACATCTGTCATTCCTTGCGACATGATGCGTCATACAGTAAATATGACGCATCCATCATGTCGCAAGGAGGGTGCACTGAGAAGTGATGCATCGCTGATTTCACGCAGCGATGCATCACTTCTCATAAATAAGGCCCTGAGTTTTCTACTAAATATTTCAATACCTGCCCCTGCTACGTTTGCAAAAGTTCTTTTTTCGCAAATGTATGTATCGCTATCACATGCACTTGCTCCTTGTTCGTTAAGACGTTCTGGATTCGAGAGGTAGAAGGATCCTTGGATTAACGTTTATTTGTGTTGTTTCTACTCTCATATGTGATGGGTTTTTTTGCAGGATGACCTTCTGCTCCTTGCATCGACCATAGCTTGCTTGTTCAGTAACAAGAGGCAGTGAGCAAATACAAGACCTATTTTGACGACAACGTGGTGTTACTAGGTGCTCCAAGTTAGCTATGAGTTTGTCTGGTACAACGGTGAGACAAAATATTGGATTTTAGTTCTGGCTCAAAGTCCCTTGACCTAGCAGGTTACTGCAGTTTCACGCAGTTGATATTGCCTTCCTGTCGATGGGAACATTTTATCGCTCACAAAATAATTTACTGCCGGCCAGAGTGATGTCATAAGAAATAAAAGGTGAATTTCCAACTACATTCTTCTCTTCCATTGTATTTAATTTCCACAAGTGGCAGAAATATGGCAATAATGGCGCTCTGTGTTACATTGATTAAACTTACTGCCTCACATTTCAGTCAAGCAAATTTCACTCATGATAATTTCTCAGCTACAAAAGTTCTTGAGTAAAATGAAATCCAGCTAAACAAGTCAGCGGGCAGAGCTCTCTCTTTTGGTCTATAGTTCGACATGCAACGAAAGCGTGTGAATCCCATAAGAGGCAACTAAGGGGCCGATTCCGATTCGGGCCGGAAATCTCTCCGACCGAGCCGGACCCGGAGAGATTTCCGACCGAATCGGACCCGTGCAGTCCGACCGAACGAGTACGATGCGCACGTATGCCATCAGACTCGAGTCGGTCGGACTCCCATTGAAGTCAATGGGAGCCTGTCGTACAACGCGTACGCGGGCTCCCATTGACTCAATGGGTGCGAGGCGGACAAGGGCGCCCCCTACAGCGTGTACGCGGCGAAGCGGTCGCGCCGTACACGCACAGGTAGGGGGACCCATGGGTCCCCCCTGTGTGCGACTCGCGCGGCTACGCGTACAGGGGGGTCCGACACGGACCCCCAAAGTACGGCTCCGACAGCTCTTTCGAGCCGGAGTGCGCGGCTCGGTCGGACTGCTCGCGGCGCGCATCGTACTTACCCGGCCGGGGAACGTCTCCATTGCGCGGTGCGAGTCGAGTCCGAGCGAGTCGGTCGGTGCGGTTAGACCCGGGAACGAGTCGGTCGGAGCGGTCGGGATGTCCGGACGAGTCGGTCGGCGAATACGCATCGTACTCGCTCGCCCGGACGCGCGTACGATTCGGTCGGGAAATAGGGCTCCGAATCGGATCCGGTTAAGCCGAATCCGATTCGGAGCCCTACCGGCCGAGATCGGAATCGGCCCCTAAGTGTTTCATAAGTCCAAGGTCGATAACTTGAATACTATTGAGTCATCAGATCATGTGTTCCTTAAGGTGCCAGCATGTGGGAGGCGCACTCTTTTTTGGGGGACACATGCTTAATTTTAATCATCAGTCTTTGACCCAGAGCAAGAGCGAGAAAGACAGAAAGGGGAGACGGAAGAGCAAACTGGAAAATAGACAAACAGCGACAAAGGGAAACAGGAAGGATGAAAAGAACCTGCAAAAATGAGGCAAAGCAAGCAATAAAGCAGCCATTTTAGGACATCCTCATTACCAGCCTAGTGAAGCATAGCTTTCCAGTAATTTTCTCTGAGCACCCTGCCCCTATAGTTGCCAACCCCATGGGTTTTTAGTCATGTGTTTCTAAAATGTATTTTGATTTCAAAAGTACACTACCTCAGTGAAACTCAGAGTAAATATGAAGCTCCTGTCTAGTGCCATCATGCTTTGGTCAGAGGGGAATTACCCAACCAGTCTGAGCTGTCCATGGCCCTGTAGCCTGCTTCTTCTGAAAAGTGAAATATTTTAGCATAGTCTGAAGACTGTAGATGAGAAATTTTTCATATCAAGGATAGCTTTAATTTGATATCATTGTCTACGAAGGTCACCCCCAGTCCAGCCAGCACCAAAGAGTGTGTTGCAGCTGTGCCTTGTCTGTGTCCCGGAGAGTGAGGTCTGTTGGTGCCTCACTTCAGTGTATTCAGATGCTGTACGGTTTGCTGCCGGGGACTGATAAGGAAAACTAAGGAAAGGGTCAATAACATGTCTAGCCACCCTTCTCATCCTGCTGCCACACACAAAACAACCCAATGTTGCCAGGGCAGCTACAATGACTGCATGACGCCCTACCTCCCAGTGCCTTGCAACCATCAACAGATACCTAATCATTCTTGTTGGTCTTGGCTGCAGTACACCCAGGCTATAACCCTCAAATGGACTAGAGATACAGTAGCATCATACTATGTGCCAGAAGTCTGATTCTGCTATGACATACAGAAAATGAATTCAATCATTGGCAAGATCAGCTCCTTTACGTCTCTTTATCCTTGGAGACTGATGAATTAATTGTGCACCGCAAAGTGCTCGGTGGGCCCCCCCTGCCCCTCCCCGGGTTGCGGGTCGGGGTGCGGCCGAGCACTTTGCCAGGGCCGGTTTCGGCCAATTTTGTTACAGGGGCCGATATTGCAGCTATGCTGCAAAAACGGCCCTGTCACAAAAACGGCCCCCCAGGGGCCCAAAACTGGCCCCCACCCTGGAGGCCCACCGGGGAAACGCCCGGTACCCGCTACGGCCAGTCCGGCCCTGAGAGTAACTCTTGCAATGTATAGCAGAAAAATGCAAAACTGTCGTGCTAGCTCTTCTGTCAAAAACAAGCACAGGCAATGCTAATCCATTTGAACTTTGTTAAGATGTGTGATGAGTTTTAGTCACAAAGGTTTAGAATGGGCAATGGGTGAATAAACTTCCCTAAGTCAAAGAACAGGTGCATGGCAGATGTCACAGCATTCTAATTTTTTCCTCACACATATACTCACCTGCCTCACAAGTAATACAAGTAGTACAAAAGAGGTTGCACTAGTAGCGCTGCATAATTCATCACTCACAAACAACGGGTAGAGCATGTGTAACAGATGTCCATACTTCACTCTCAGTAATAATAGCAACAGCAATGCAAGTGTCCTCACACCACATTGACCATGTTTAAAATGTTCAAAAGCAAATGTTCAAAAGCAAAGTAACTAGCCTTCCCTCCATGTTTGAGTGTGTGGTGTTGAGATGTTATTACTATGATGGTGTGCGTGATATGTGGTATCATGTTTTGGTGTTGTTTTGAATGTGTAATGCTCTAATGGTATGTTTGTATTGTGGTGTGATGAATGTGTGAGTGTGTGTGTTTGTGCATGTGTGGGCACTTGTCCCAAGAGTTGCATGGTGGTGCGATAGTGTGAATTAATGTTTGCATGATGCTGCCTGTTCTGATGTATGTGTGTGTGTGGGAGGGGTGTGTGTGTCATTGATGGTGTGTGTTTGTGAAGGTGCCATGGTATGAAAGTATGATGTTTGATACAAGGCCTCTTAGTTGTGTGGAGGTGAAGCACGTCCTCACACAGCTGGTGTAATATGAGGGGTGGGTAAGTTATGAAATAACAAGAATATGGGATAGTGTAGGAAAATGTCTCTTTTTGCATGATTTTGTTTGGACTGCTGCTGCTGGTTTTTGGCCCTATGCACAGGGACTTTGCTAACCAGGCCCCTGTGCATGTCCTCTGACTGATAATACATTGAAATTGACTATACTCCGAATTGGCCAATTTAACTTCCCTATCAGTCCCTAATGAATATGACTCGTTACAACGCGAGTCATTACATCGCGTGCTATTACAACGCGGTCGTTACAACGACCATGTTGCTACCATGCAAAGCCATTACTACGCAAGTCATTACATCGACTTGCAGTAGATGGCGCGCTGACATTAGAAATGTATAATTTACTATTCCAACTCCAGCCTACGTAACAGTAGGGAAGATGCTGGAATAGTAAACTATACTATTCCTAATGTTAGCGCGTCATCTACTGCAAGTCGATGTAATGACTTGCGTAGTAATGGCTTTGCGTGGTAACAACGCGGTTGTTGTAACGACCACGTTGTAATGGCATCGCGGTGTGATGACCGCGATGTAAAGGTCGTCTCCCGTCCCTAATATATAGTGCAAACTGTACCCAGGGCCTGTAAGCACAATGGGGCCAGATGTACGACCCTTTCTTTTAGCGCCTCGCAATTTGCGACACATTGTGAGTCGCAAATTGCGAGGCGCTAAATGAAATGTACAACAGTGTGTTTACACTATTTTGCGATTCCCAATGGGGTTGCAAATTGCGAGGCTCATTAATATTAATGAGCCTCTCACAATTTGCGAGCCCATTGTGAATGCCAGCCCTCCCAGGGATGGTGGCCTGCTGGGCTCAGCAGACCACCATGTCTGGGACTGCTTTTTAATAAAGCAGCTTTTTTTTTCCAATGCAGCCCGTTCTCCTTAAAGGAAAACGGGATGCATTTAAAAAAAAGGAAACGTTTTTGTTTCATTTTTGAAGGGCAGGCAGTTGTCCCTGGGACCACTGCCTGTCCTTAAAAAATTATTTTGCATGCATTTGCAAAGGAGAAGGGGTCCCCTGGGGACCCCTTCCCATTTGCAAATGCATTACCACCTACTTAAAGTAGGTGGTAATTGCGAGTGTTTTGCGACCGCCCACCCACCCACCCAAAAGAATGTTTTGATCCCCTTCCCGGACCCTGGTCCACTCTGGGTTTTTTCAAGTAGTAGCATGACTGGCAAATTAGAAAAACATTTTTGGCACCAGGTGGAATCTCTACCCTGCCCACTTATGTCTTTTTAAAAAAAAAAAATGTAAGGACTCAGGACTGAGCCCCTTTCTTAGATCGCTGTTGCCACATCTTTCTCGGTTAAATATATACAAAGTGTTTCTGTCTTAATTACTCAAAAACTACTGAATGAATTTACATCAAATTGCAAACAGCTTTCTGCCAAATTTGATGTAAATCCATTCAGGTGCTTTGCCTGTACCTGTGTCTCAACTTCCTATGGGAAAGATGTTTTTTGGGACACCCCTATTTTCTCCGCCCACATTTGATGGAACACCCCAAAACTTTGGTCCTCAATCTTTAGGCCTCGATATTTTGGCCCCATGATGTTCTGTGTTCTGTGGGGTGCACTATGCATATTTACTATACGCAGACTGCTTCCTCATGGGGGACTTCAAAACACGCAGACTGCTTCCTCACTGGGGACTTCAACACCAACCTCTTTCATGGGACCCCGGAGGACTTAGACAGCCTTCTTCCGCTCATTTCACATAACTAAAGGCACAGGTAAAACCCTTAAATCAAAAACGCTGTAGCCAAGGGGAACACTGGGTCTTACAACTCTACAGTGCGGGCTTTATCACCCTGAATGGGAGATTTCCACAGGACACTCCCCCATAAGGGACATGGACAAATGGCCACAAGTGTACCTACCTCGATTATTCTATCTGTAATTCGGAATTACTTCCACACACAGAAAATTACAGCATAATAACATGCTCAGAAAGTGACCATCGACCTCAGGTCACTACCATCACTTTGAAGTTAGAGCATTACGACCCTGTTAAACCTACACACATGGGAATTCACCACGAGAACCTAAAATGTCTAAGATGGACTGATGCCATTAGTTCAATGAGTATGGGAGAATGTGAGCAACTAATAACACAGCTCAATAAGCGGTCTGTCTCCTCAGTAAATGACTGGGTAATTTTCTGCGACCACCTTTTAAAGCAGTTCAACCTGCCACTGCAACACTTTGTCGGATCACGCTATAAGCAGGCTTCCCTCTCCCCCCAGACAAGAGCACTAAAGATCATCGGAAACGCCTCCCTTAGGGCAGCCAGGAGACATCCAGAATTGGATTCCTTATTGAAGAGCTAAAAAACTGCACAAAACAGTTATAGATGGGCATGTCAGATCGATAAACAACAATTCCATCAACAACTTTGGTGCTCCCTCCTTCACGCAAGTAAGAGCCGGAACTCCAGAAAATTCTGGGCACTAGTAAATAAGCAATCTAATGGAAACCGTAGTCTGGGAAGTGCAAATATTGCTGAGCAGGACTGGGTAACCTTTCTTGCCGGTTACTCCAGGTGGAAGAGCAGAAGGCATCATCAGCGACAGCACCTCCTTGGGTATAGCAGGCCACCCTGAAAAGCGTGCAGGAAAACTTAAAGGAAGAAGTCTCTATCTTTCCCACCAAGTTGGCCAAAATTCTATCTAAAGCCAGATCGGATGGAGCTCCGGGCCCAAAAGGCCTGCCACAGGCCCTGTTTAAAAAGAACATACCCTTCTGAACCAAACAGCTAGTCAGCCTGTTCGACTACTCCCTATGGAGTGCAATCATACCTGATTCTTGCCGTGGTGCGATTGTTCAACTTATCCACAAATCTGGCTCAAAATCAGCCCAAGGTAACTATAGGCTGTTAGCATTATTGGACATTGAGGCGAAGTTCTTTGCCAGCTTGCTGCTGGAAGACTTGAAGAGTTGGGCGGACTCAAAAGGACTGTTACCTAAGAATCAAACGGGGTTTGTGGCAAACTCAGGCACCCTGGCAAATCTCCTAGCTTTATCCATTCTTATTGACAAAGCGATTGTATCGGCTACGGCACTCTTCTGTTGCTTCATGGACTTTAAAGCCACTTTTGACCATGTACCAAGGTAGTCTCTTTGGGCCAAGCTATTCAAATGGGGAATACCGGCTAAATTAATTAAGTCAATCATCCAGCTCCATACCGACACCTGGATCCAGGTTAAGATCGGCACTGGATCGCACCTATCAAGAAAAAAGTACGACAACTAGGGGAGAAAAACAGGGATGTGTGATAGCACCGATGCTTTTTAATCTTTTTCTAGCAGATCTTTCAGCAGCCCTGGACACAATAAACAGTCATCCCCCAGGATTGGCGGCGCACAGGTCTGAAATCTCTTATATGCCGACGACCTTGCTCTTTTTAGTCGTACAAGAGTCGGACTTCAGCAGATGTTAAACACCTTACACGGTTACGCTACCACAAACAAATTGGCGGTAAATCTGAAGAAACCCCAAGTGCCCATACTTGGCATGAAGCAGTACAGAGGCAGCGGCTGGTCATACGACAATGTTCGAATTCCAGTTGGCAAAACTTACAGATACCTGGGATTCCATATCGACTCAAGGAGCACACTAATGAAACATCGCCAGAAATAATAGTGAAAGCCACTGTTCTCCAAGTTAGCCTTTCTAAGCTCTCCAAAAAGTTGATCAGCCCCAACTTAGCTGCAATGTTGGAAGTAATGCGAGCCAAGATAGGCCCCACCCTGTCGTATGGCTTTGAGATCTCTGTTGGCAAGTTCAGTACCATACTTAATCAACATACAACCAAAATCTATAAAAGGGTGCTCCGCCCACCAAAACGTTTGTCGGCTGCTCAGATCCGATTGGAGCTAGGCCTCCCTGCAAAGTATAGGGTCGTTTCTTAACCTTTGCCACAAGCTGAGACAAGCCAGAGACGGCACCCTTGAGTCCCTGCTATGGTCTGATATCAGCGTTAATAACTGTGGCGGACCACATAGCCGGTACCTCAATGAGTGCAGGTTACAACTATCAGCAATTGATCTCTGGACTCTCAATCTTGGGAAAAAGCTTTCAAACTAAGCATCAAAAAGCGCATCCAACCATGCTCCTGAATGTTAGACAGAGAGACCCTAGCTAAAACGAAGCACGTATGGGCAGTAATTAATTCAAACCAGCTGCCCCCCCTTGCCACACTTGGTTTGCTCTTACCCTTTACATCTAAAACAACATTTTTTGGCCCTTAGGATGGGTGAGTGGCTTTTCTTGAAACATCTACCTCCATAGCGGCGCCCCTCAGGCGATCTCGCGTGTAGAGGTTGTGGCAAATCAGTTGAATCCCTGGAGCACGTTGTATGCATCTGCACAGCATTGCTGTCCCTGCGTAGAACAAAGTTGAGGCCCGAGTGGAATAAACTGGAAGTCCGGACCTGCAGGCAGGGCATCATAGCTGCCTTGAACCCAGAGAACACGGCCTTAAACATCAACTTCACGATTTTCATCCACCTGGCTCATCGTTAATTTATGGTCCCCCAAGCCTCCAATGTAATTAAGTCAAGCTGAGGCACCCCCATTGTTTGTCCCAATCAATGGCTTACAAAGGCTGAAGTCGTCGGTGCCAGCAGACCGTTCGAACTGAAGGCTGGTTATTCCTTCACCGCCACTATCATCACTTCAGAGCCATCTCGCATTGATTTAATGAGCGTGCTTCTACTTGTATCCCTCTACAGTGATACATTTTTCTATTTCTCTTTTTAAATGTATTTAAACATGTTCTTATGAAGAAATTTGTACAATGTTCTTTTATGATTTATTTTTTAAATCGAATAAAACTATATATACGCCATTTGTATATCAATTGTGCTTATTTCTCAGGATTAATAATGCATTTGTCTGGGGTCATTAGGCCTTAACTCACCTTTCACTTTCTGTGGAGCTGCAATTTCTCAAACAGCAGAGTAGCCACTCCTGTCAATTTGAAGGCCTCGGAGCCATTCTGTTTTGCCTTCCAGGGTGTAGGCTGCGACCTTTTCCTCGTGGTTATATTTTGGAATTGTGCTGTCGACAAGATACGAGTCAGAAGCAACATTACATAGAATTCACTAATAGGTAAAAGCATGCTATGAAGTCCACAGTCCGGTGATTAAATACAATGTAGGCAGTGTCCTGTAGCAGACAAACGCTTATAACAAAGATGTCTCTGCATTTACACTGCAGATATGGAGTCTCCGATACAAAACTATCATATTTTCCAATTATTGTATTTAGTGTATTTTCAAAATCAATTTTAAATGTACAAATTGAGTATAATCAAATGACAACCTGCACATTCAGTTAATATGGTTAATCTTAAAGCAATATATATATATAATGACAACTATTGTGTTCCTTTAGATGTATAATTAGGTTGTCTAATTTACCGTTCCTTTCGTCTCAATTCTTTGAGTATCCCACTGATTATATTGTAAGGGTTTAATAAACCTTTTCCCATCACCCTAAGAGCATATTTACTAATGATGCTGAGAAATCATTAACCACTACAAAAGCACAGCCATCCACTGATATAATAAACGCCCAAATTGGCCTAAGAAATGAGTGAAACAGAAAAATGAATCTGTTCCAGGCCACTTAATAACTACTTTCTTCACCAATTAGCTGTGATGAACAGTGTTAAATTGTATGAATAGACTGTTGCACAGCTAGAGCAAACTTGCCTCGTTGGTGTTTACTTCCATGACTGTTTCTATATATATTCGATCGAAAAGACTAAGGGGCAGAACATGGGCTTCTATTGGTATTCTCAAGGGCATATTATCAAGCCCATTATCACCGCTTTAGCGGCAGTTTCCTGCCGTTAAAGTGACGATAATTTTAACGCCGTTCTTGCTAATATGCCCCTATGTATAAAGCACTTTTAAAAAAAAACAATTCTTGTGTTTACAGTGCGGCGCTGGCTCTGAAATAGAAGAACTAGAGTCTGAAAACTATACGAAAAGTGACCCTTTCCGCAGATTTTCAAAACCACTTAGGCCTTCGTTATGAGTAGCCCTGTATTATTGGGGTACGGGTGATGGGGTATAATACCACCACCTGTTCTGCCCTGTATTGTCTGTACTGAAAATACTGTTAAAACATGGAGATCACAAGTTGTTTCCATATAAGCTCCTATGCACTGGGGAATGTATTGGATTGAGATTCTCCTCGCACTGTGATGTCCGATCCGTTGCTGGGCTGATTCTGACCCCGTTTGCCTGCAAAATCGGCTTTGGCGTTGCCGGCTGGGAGCGATGATCCGGCCGTGACGTTGCACAGCTTCTCCTACCACCGGCCGACGCCCGGTGGGAGGCGACCCCGCTGGAGACTGCCGGAGGCTGCCGCTCTGCCGTTCTGCCGCTCTGAGTCTTCCAGAGTCGGAGGTTCATACGGGCCTCAGCAGTGATCAAGTGAGACCCGCGGCGCTCAAGCCATCGCGCCCGGGGCGCCCACGACGTGCGGAGACCCGGGAGATACAGACGGAGGCCCCCAGTCACTCTTTACACCTGCGGCGCCTGCACACGGTGCTGGAGCCTGTTGTTGAGACGGGACTATTGGGGACGCTTTCCTCACCCCCCTTCTCTGGCTCTGAGTCGTTTGAAAGGCTCTGTTATCGCTGACTTCATTTTTCCGGCATACGCGCTGGAGCGCGTTCTAATGAGCTGTGTGAAAGGCTTGAACGTCGCATAGTTTCCATTACTGCAACGCTTGAGGCATTTCCTGACGAAAGCGTGGAGCGCGTTCAGAGCCGCGATGAAGGGCTCAGCTTCCTGCAATTTTGGTGCTCGTGATTGCTGAGTATAGTGCAGCAAACGCGCTAGAGTCGTCAAAAGGCTCGGATTGCACTTCTACATTTCTTTTCCTTGGCTATTCTTCAACACGCAGGAACAGCGTGTTAAAACCCTGGTGTATAGCGCTGGACATAGCACCTGAAGAATCCTGTGGCAGCATTCTCACCTTCCATAACCCGATGAACAAACAGTCTCTGAGCTAAGTACTCCTTACTATTTCATTTGCTTGGAAGCTGCTATGCTACAGGACAAGGCGCATGCGCATGCGCTGCAAACTTTCGTTTAAAGACAAAGTTAGAGCTGATAGATAGATAACCAGCGGAACCGCGGAACCGGCAGAACCGGCAGAACCGCGAGCAGGTGTGTGCCGATAAACTGCCACTGCCATTGCCGCCTATTGTAGTCGCCAAGTTTGCTACTGCCATAAGTTTGCTACTGCCTCCTCCCCCCCCATCCCACCTGCCCCCCCTGCCCCCGCGGAGGCGGCTCGGTGGTCCCTCGGTGTCTTTGTTACCTGGGTTCGAGACCGAGACTGGGTGTGGCTTGCGGAGTGGCTAGGGGCATTGTAGTTGGGGGGCGGAAGAACTCGACAAGACTGTGCCAAAAAACACAAAAACCAAAATAAAACAACGCCAGTGCACTGTGCAAAGGCTGGAGTTCCAAAGAGGTACAGAGGCACGAAGTAATCAAGGTCCATTCTTCTTGCTGCTTGCCTTGTTCCGAAAATCTGCCTTTGAATTGAAAAGCTACAGGTGAGGTTGGAGGAGGACGACGTGTGGATATATGGGGGGGGGCACTGAAACTGTTCAATCGCAGTCTAACCCCGGTTTATTCCAGCTTATTTCAAATGGGGCCATATTGTGATGCACACTAGTACAATAGTATACCGGCATAAAGCAAAATATCTGTTTCTAAAATACGAGCAAAACTAGGAAAATACTAGGAATGCGTTCTGGGAAAGAAAGGACATTGGGCCCTCCTACACGACGAGCACGGAAAGTTCAAGCACCAAAAGTGATAAAAAAGCCAAAGGTCAGGCAAAGGGAGCAAATCAAACTTTAATTTGACCAATAGCAAGGATGTTTGAAAAATCCAGTAAGATTCCCTACAAATTTGATTTTATGAGAGACCCTTCAGGAGCACTAATGTCAATGCAAATAGAACCAGAAATAAATAAGTTACAAACTCCGATTAAACCAACTAGCAACTTGGAAGCAAATATACAAACGGCTGGACATGAGCGGGACTTTGCTATTACCCCGCAAAAGTTGGTCTTAGAGGGACAGACAACTGATCAAAGAGTAGACCCGGAATTATTAAAATTAGTATTGCCGACTCAAACGAAGCAAAAAGATATGGATGTGATGGAAATATCAATGGCAGACAAATCGCACGATGAGATTATCATGAGTTTAACACCTACACGGGCTACTTTACCTTTAGAAGTTAAGGTCGAGATAAGGAAAAAAGAGGATTTAATTAATGTCTCTACACTTTATAGACAGACGTTAGATCAAGATGATAGAGTAAACAATACAGCTGAACCCATACAAGGAAATCAGTCTGAAACTAATGGAAATATTATCGCCTCATCGGGGACAACAATGCCAATAAGGATTAGTGAAAAAACAAATATTGAATTAAGTTATAAAGAACAGGATGGAGTAACACCTAATCAATTAAAAGTATTGACCAATAACAATCAAAAATCAGGAATTAATGAACAACCACTATTAGAATTAATTTATAGTGGTAACAACAGTGATAAATATACTTCTATGGTCAATATAAAAAAACTATCAGAAAAGCAAGAAATTCACCGGGCCGAGTCTAAAAGTCCCATTTGTAGTAGGGAATTACACTTTGACCATAAAACTAAACACATAGATAATCATGATTTGGGATCTATTTGGGATATATTCTATCAAACATCAGCATTAACTCTTGAAGCACTGACATATCAGTCGAATAAAATGGACACCCAAATCGAACTCCTTGGAGTGATGGCAAACGCAGTCGCCGGAATAGATCACAAACTAGCAGAGTTAAATAGTTTAATAATTAGAGCGCAAACTGAAGCAGCTTCAACTTACTTTGACTGTACATGTGCTCCCATAATAAATAAATTGGTAACTATCCCGGATGTTGTGAACACCATACTAGAAGACGTCAAAGAGATTATAGGAAAAAATTACGATAAACAAAAAGAGGAGATGTGTCAAGCAGTCAAAAAAAGTACTATCAAGGCAGAAGAAGGAGAAACGGTACAATTTGGTACCATAATAGACCCTGATGTCCAGATTAAATTAAGCCCGTTGATACCTCAAAGCAGAAAACAGGAGACAAACAAGTTAACAGGAGAAAAAACATTGGTTGATCTCACAGTCCAGTTGGATGAAGAAGGAGAGGTTAAAGAAGAAGATTTGTCAGCCTTTGAAATGACAAAAAGACAAAGAAAAAAATTGCGTAAGGCAAGAAATAAGGCTAAGAAGGAATATGCAGTAATAACACACTCCAAACTGGAAACATCTACTGACAC
This sequence comes from Calotriton arnoldi, assembly GCA_963921515.1. Classification (NCBI taxonomy): domain Eukaryota; kingdom Metazoa; phylum Chordata; class Amphibia; order Caudata; family Salamandridae; genus Calotriton; species Calotriton arnoldi. Next base: position 55,126 of record CAWUFW010009375.1, read on the forward strand.
GATAAACGAAGGAAAAAAACGAAGGAAAGCAGTAGTAGAAAAACAAGGAAGTGATCTATGTGGTGAGCAGTCTACTAATACAACGTTCAAGAAAGAAAAGTATTTTGATATATTTACACAAACTGGAAAACATTCTACTGACCAAAAAGTTCACCAGACAAATATAGCAATATTATCGGATAATATTGACCGAATGTCTAGTGTATCAGAAATGGAGGGAAGTCTAGCAAGAGAAGAGAAATATAGGCTGCAAGGAAATGGTTGTGTAATAAAAAAAGTGATTACTGAAGATATCCAATGTGAACAGCTTGGAAATATAGATCAAGCAATAAGTACCTTATCTCCTTGTAAACCTCCGGCAGGCAGAAAAGATGAGGAGCAAAAGCATATTGGACCGATGGCTGAGAGGTCAAGTCGAGCGGACTATACTACTGTTTCAAGAATAGGTTGGAACTCCTCACAACAAATGAAAGCTCAGGTATTTCAAAATTTAGAACAACGGATAAAGGAACCTAAAAATGAAACTATGATATTAAACGGTATGTTAGAACAAAAAGAGGATACTAGGTACAAATCGAAATGGGATCACTTAGTTATTGTAAGAAGTGGTGAAGGTAAACAAATCACATATAAGGAACAGCAAGATTGTAAAGAAAAAAGAGAGAAGTATTGCTACCCAAAAGGTCTGCACAAATTATTCTTAAACTGGTATACGATTCTCGTGGTAATCATGATATATTGAACAGAGGAAATATACTTCACCTTTTGAAATCGGTTCCATCACTAGAAAATGTGACAACTAAAGACATTGAAAGTGTTGGTTTTTTACAAAACTCTGAAGGTAATCACCCAATAACTTCGTTACTTGTAGCTACTGTTTCTATAGCGGAATGAATTATGCAGGTGAAAGAAATTTTTCTTAGTTGGGGAATAATAATTAGTCAACTGTCCCCAAAGGTATACCCAACTCCGCTTATTAAAGAAGAAAGTCCAATACGCAAGGAAAAAAGAAAAAATGATGACCCAGTCTTTTCTATATTAAAAAATCCTCTTGGAAAAACCACTCATGAAGAAGAAATGCCCTTTAACGAAAAAATAGAAAACGTAAAAGGAATAAATGAAAAATGGATACTGACGGCCCTGCACGGTAATGAAGTCCAATGACAGAACAATTCACAAGGTAATATAAATGAACTGAATAAGGTTAGAGAAGTAATAGGGATATGCTCATGGAACGTAAATGGGATATGTAAACAGATAAATAATGCCCATTTAGATTCAATATCTAACTCTTATCAGATCATTTTATTACAGGAAACGTGGGCAATGGACCCTTTTATGTTACATGGATATAAAGGGTTTTTTGAGCCAGCGATTAAACAACATAAATATGGTCGCCCCGGTGGGGGGTTAGCAATATTCTTATCTATTGATCTGAGAGTGGTTACGAATAACCCCAACTTCCAATCGGTAAAGTTGCGATACACAGCAAACGATCGAGAAAAATCTAAAGTTTTAATGCTGATTAATATATATATTCCACCAAAACAGAGTTTAAGGAAGAATATGTGTGCTGCACTTACTAGCTACCTTTTGGAGCAAATGATGGATGATCCTTTTGCAGACTTTATACTTACGGGTGATTTTAACTTAAACCTATTAATACCCTTCATACGAGACGATATTATACAGTCTCAAAACCATCAATGGACAATTCCTGAGCAGATGTTGGATTCCCTAATAAATCCCAAGCAAAGTAAAATGGGAAGAAACTTTGTGATGGATATGGAAGCATTGGGATTAAGAATATTAAATGGAAGATTCGCGCTGGATTCACCACCGGCATGGACATTCCAGTCATATAACTCAAAATCACGAATTGACTATACGATGGTCTCATTAAATATTTTTAACAACATTACCTCCTACTATTTAAGGAAGGTCCTGGATAGCGACCACAGTCAGCAAATAATAAATATAAAATTGTCATGTTTGGAACACCAAGTGTATTTGTCAATGCAAGGCCAGACAGGAACCATCAACTACAGAAAACTTATATGGAAAAAACACAATAGGGAGGACATTAAGGAAAAGGCGCAAGAACTGGTTAAAGAATGTTTTAAAGATAAAACCATGAGGTCCGTAGTTGAGCAATGGGAAAACTTCACACGGAAAATAGTTAAGCCATATGATTCTTTTGTAATACCGGAGAATAAACAAGAGTCACAAAGGAAAAAAAAGTGGAAATAATATCTATCTACCATATATGGTTAAGAAAATGAGACGGACCCGTAACAAACTTAGGAAACAGTTAACTAAGCTTCCAAACAGCGAAGAAATAATAATTAAACTAAAAACAATAAATCAAAATCTGAGGAAATTGATCTGGAATGAAAAAAACAAAGCCAGGCAGGAACGTTGGACAAAAATCTTCTACGCTAGTAATCAAGTAAACTCAAGAGAGTTTTGGAAAACGATTAATGGTCTAGTAAGATCCAATAAATCCGTGGTAGCATCCGTGTTAACCGAAGATGAATGGATTACATTCCTTATAAAACATCTAAATCCAGTTGGGAAAACAAATATTCAGGATGGTAATCAGAAAAGGCTAGAACCAACACATTTAGAAGATGATAGTGAAATTTATATTGCGAATTCTCAAGTCTCCAAATTAATAAAAAAACAAAAAGATGGGGCACCAGGTCCCAATGGTATCCCGTTCGCCCTTTACAAGGGAGAACCAGAATTTTGGTCGGTATACCTAACAGAGGTCTTTAAGGAAGTAGTTCGGACTGGGTCGATACCTAAATCTTGGAGAGGGTCATTAATATCTCCTATTTATAAGAAAGGAAATTGGGCCCTGCCGGAGAACTATCGTTTGATAACCCTGCAAGACACGGATGCAAAACTGTTTGCGGGGATTTTATTGTCAAACTTGTCAGATTGGGTAAATGATAAACAGATACTCCCCCGAACCAAACAGGTTTCGTAAAAGGTCTAGGAACGTCTACAAATATATTAGTTCTATCAGTACTAATGGATAAGGCAATTTTAACAAAGCAGCCTTTGTATCTATGCTTTGTCGATTTTAGATCGGTTTTTGATTATGTAAATAGACACCGCCTGTGGGAAAAATAAAAAAGCAAGAAATTCCAGACTTACTATTAAAATTGATTCAACTTTTGCATACTGATACTTGGATCGGGGTGAGGATGGGAGATGGTCGGACACTAACAAAAGAAATACCTACGTCTGGAGGATTAAAACAAGGGTGCGTCTTGGCCCCAATGCTTTTTAATCTGTTTTTAGCGGATATTACAAATGCATTGAATGATGTAAATGCACATCCGCCTAGATTAGCTAATAAGCAAATATCCAACCTGCTGTATGCAGACGATGTTATACTTTTAAGCCAGACTAAGGTTGGGTTGCAACGGCTAATAGATCGATTATCGATATATGCAAATGAAAATGATATGGTAATAAATGAAACAAAGACTAAAGTAATGGTAATTACAAAAAACACAAGACTTAAACATAAATTTAAATGGTCACTGGAAGAAACACAATTAGAGCAAGTGGATTCTTATAAATACCTAGGTGTTATATTTAATGACAATGGAAATTTCCTCCCTCAAAAAAAGGACATTTTCAGAAAAGCAAATGCTTTGACAGCAGCATTTAGGATCCTACAGAAATCGATAGGTGACTTGTCTATTCGTCCCCTCTTAAAGGTGATTTCAGCAAAATTGCTACCTACAGTAACATACGGTAGTGAGGCATTAAATGGGAAAGATGCGGTGATCATTAATAATGCAGTCGCAAGAACATATAAAACCCTTTTTCATCTGCCTAATAACGCATCTCAAGAGCAAGTGAGGTTGGAATTTGGTTTAAACAATCAGCTATATTCGAGAAAAGGACAAGTTATAAAGGTGTGGAACAGAATAAAAAATGATCATGATAATCAACTGTCCCAGCTATTATGGCAGGAAATAAATGCCAATAGGAAATTGCAGGCATGGACTTACTTAAATGCAGCGATAGAAGAATTTGAAGTAATGCCCATCTGGGTAAATACAATAACTCAGGAAACTTTTAAAAAAGCAATTAACAAACTAACTAATCATCTATCGTTGATAAAAGATAAAGATATATTTGCAAAAAGAAAACATGCATGGCCAATAATAAACGGATTTTCGAAAAAAAAGGTCCAACAATATTTAGAAACACCATGGTCATTAAAAAACAAATATATTTTTACTAAAGCACGATTTGGTTTACTACCGGGTTTATGCCATTTACCGCCATGGAAGAAGTCAGAAGAGGACACTTTTTGTAGGCTATGTAAATCTGGGCAAGAGAACATTATACACCTATTATGTCTTTGCCCTGAGTTAGAAAATGAAAGGAAAATTATACTTAAGAGACTATTTAATGACCGTGGTATAAGGACATGTAGACAAGCTTTGATATCATGTCTAGGTTCTGATGATATATTTATGAACTCTGCCTTTGTAAAAATTTTATTGAGAGTTGGACAAAAATTAGAGGAGTATAATTTGAAACCCTTAACTACTGAATTTTAAAATATATTATGTAATGAATTTTATTAAGTACAATCTGGTTTATATAAGACATGGTATTGTTTATATATGTTCTTTTAATCTTTTATATTTGGATTAGTATTTGCATTTTTTTTTTTTTGTAAGATTTTAATTAATCAAACAAATAAAGAAGTTTAGTTTATCACTGGGGAATGCCATCGGTGTTTGAGCACCTATTACCCAATGTGAACATGTAGGGGTATATTTCCTAAGATTTTACACTATTTGCATCACAAAAGTGACGCAAATCGATGCAAAATCTTTTTTTACCTATTTACTTTCCGATTGCAGAACCTGTTTTGTGCTCGAAAATCACTTGAAAGTAGCGCAAAACAGCACATAGTGCTGCTTTGCATTAGTTTGCACCAACCACCCAAGGATTCTGGCAATAAACCCTATTTACTTAAAAAAGTAGACAGGGTTTTGCACCAAAAATCTGCTCCCATTTCAAATAGGCAATATGAAGGAGAAATGTTTTCATTTCTCCTTTCTTTTCTAACTTTGTATGTGTATTACACTGTGCAGCACACACACAGTTTAAAGTTAGTCTAAACATAGTATTATGTACTGGAAGTTTCGTGTAGTTCCTACAAATCTATATAGGATCTGCGTGTTTAGACAACAGAAACTAAGGGATTGGTGTCCAGACTGATTCCAGACACCCCCAAAGGACATGTTAGTCTGTGGACCAGCCAGCTCACAGTGTCACTATAAGCCCCACAACCTTACCAAGGAGCGAATAGTTTCTGGAAACTATCGAACATGACAACCCTGACCCCTCAGGGATCGTGGAAAGAGTACAGTATTTTTCGCTCAGTCACTCGTGCTCACTTTGTCCCAGAGAGATGCGCAGAATAAACGGTGGGGACGTTTTCAATAAGTTTATTGAACCAGCGTCATTCTAGTATAAAATACATGTGCTGCAACAACCATGAGACAGAAACAGATATTGGAGAGAGGATGTAGCCTAACGGCTAGGGCAGTCGATCTCTAATCTGGGAAACTGGTTTCAAGCCTCTGCAATGACGCTCAACATCCTGTGATTCTGGGAAAATCACTTAATCTCCCCTTGCCTAACAAAAATGAATGTGTCTTTGTGTAAGCAACTGGTGCTCATGTAAAGCGTTTTGATACCCGATACCTTTGGGTCAAGTTTGCGCTATATAAAACTATATAGATATAGATGAATACAAGCACCAATATAGTAAATAAAAGGCAGAATTCTACCATAGTGCTAAAACAGTGACTATATGCAGGCATATAAATACATGACAGTAAAATTGCGTTCTCCTACGATGCTAACCCTAACTAGATGTACCTAAGTGTACCTAGCATGTATGTAGGTGTATAGCCAAGAATCCCCCTAGGAATTACCATTACCTGATGTGAAAGAGCGAAAGACCCCGTCTTGGTCTCGAGTTGGACACCCCGCAAGGGAAGTCAGACCACTGCGTCCTGGAGTGTCTGCGTGCAGGGACTTCAGCGTCTCGTGTCAGCATGGAAGTTTCTTTCTCCTCTGGTTTGCCCAGTGAAGATGTGGTGCTTATATACCCGAAAGGTATCCTCAGGGGTTCTACCTAGATGTGTCATGGCACTGTGGGCATGTTGGCCAAGGATGACGATAGTGGTGACCTTTATACAGAGTTAAATATGCAGAAGATGGTAATCCTGCTGTGAAACTGAGAATCCTCATGAATAATAAATGAGGCTAGTTTTCAGAGAATACCACACAACATTTCTGCAGCACCTAACTAGGTTAAAGGTTTGCGCCAGACCTGTTACGTAGAACAATGGTAGGACAAATGTAGGTAAAAGGTTGTGGAACTACCTAGGCCTATATTGGGGTACATTGGTGTTCATAAGAGAAGGGTATTCTTCCAGTAAAAAATCTATGCTAGACTCACAGAGACACCCTTGTACTATGGTGCAAAGGTGTGTCCGTGGCGCACTGCAGCACATTCCTGCACCAGCGCTAAGGAGAGGGGAGCAGAGTGCTATTTCTATAAATATGGCACTCACCTGCTCTCTCCTTCTCACGCAGTGCAGTATTTGAGACTGCTGCACTGCGCTCTGTGATAATGTAGTAACTCTGGGTCGTAGTTCCAGGCATTCTCTCTTACTTGTTCTATTATTAATACTGTATTGTCCTGCTATTAATCAGGGCCTGACTGGCCGTACCGGACATCGGGCTTTTCCTAGGGAGGCTGGAAGGGTGGGGGTCGGTTTTGCAGGGATGGGGACCGTTTTTTTTCACTGGGAGCCATGGTGCAGCAGTGCTGCAATATCGGCCCCCAGAAACAGAACCAGCAGGCAAACATTTCCAGCCTCCCTGGGCCAGGCAGTGCTTCCCAGGGGCTGGTCCAAGAAAATTGCGAGGGCTGCTTTGGGTTCCCAGTCCGGCCCTGCTATTAAATGATTTAATTTTCTCTTTTTAGACAACACCCTTCCCAATTAACATACCCTTAGCTTTGTACACAGGCAAGACTTTAGGCTGTAGCTTCAGTCCACGAATAATTAAATGTCCACCTAGTGGTAGTTCAAGCCAGGACTGGTCACTCTGTTCACATTGTATATTTTGTATGTTAAATGTAAATGTGTCTTAATGTGTTTCACTGTGTTGTTTCAATATTTAATCTATGTATGATGTTTTGAATATTACACCATATGATTTTGTTTATGTGTCAAAACAAAAAGTGTTGTCCGACATATGACATGAAAAGAATGTTAGGACTTGCTGTTTCTTAAAAATTTCTAAAGAAAAGTGAAATAAATCACACGTACTTTGGAAGTGCCATCCAAGGTTTCGTTTCAATATTCATTTATCATGAATGGTCTATCTGGACACTATGTTTGTTTAACATTAATATTTGGTGTGGCATACCCCTTGTGATGTCTGAAGCGCTTTTAGTAGAGAATGTTTCCAGGTTAAAAAAATGCAGAATTGCCACAACTAAGCATGTCAGCTGCAGTTAAACTACACAGTATAAAGCGATGCAGCGAGCGCAAGTTAAATAGTTTTATTTATTTATTTACTTACCTTACTCCTGCCAGTCGTATGTCCGACTCCACTACCCCCCACTCAGCCCCTCCCCCGCCCCGCCCCACCACCCCGCAGCACTCACTCTGCGAGCCGCCACTGTTTGTGACTATATAAGCTAGTAATACATAATTACTACTTTACATACTTAAAATGCTTTGATTAGATTGCTTAGGCCTTTTTAATTTTTCAGTGTCTGAAAGGAGCTCAACAATTTAGTCTGGACACCAATGAAAACTAACCATATTCTGTTCAGAAATCCAAATTTTAGAAAGGCAGTCTTTTACATACTGCACACCAAGCTGAAATTTTGTTTTGAATTTTATTTTTAGTCTTATTTATTTTTTACTGTAGATCAATGTGGGCATGATACCTAGAGTCATTTAGAAAGAGGTTCAACTATTCAGCTCTGTTGCAAAATCTCACGTGTGATGAAATTCAAAATCTCCTTGGTGATACAGAAAAGTCTTCCAGAAGATGGTGTCCTAACCAACCCTAATAGATGAATAATATCAGGCTGACTGTTAGTCCACCTGAATTTATAAATTGTAACTTTTAATTTTAAAAAATCATTAAAAATCTATATAATTTAAGTGAAATCTGTCTTGAATTTGTGGAAAATACCGATCGGTGGTAAGTTATATGATGCCAGGCTCTCACTGTCATAATGTCTGCTTAAGGAAAGATTTACAACTTGTTTGGCGATTTTACCAAAAAGGTGCTTATCATGAGTTAATGATTATTAGTTTTGCTCTGGCTGTATTCAGCTATAATATATGACATTTTTGAGAAACATTTCTTAGACATTGTGATAGCCGATTGCTGGGCGGTGAACCAAACCAATTTCTTCTCAATACCAAGCCTCAGAGGACTAGAAGTAGTATCTTTATTCGATTATTGTACAGAAAATCATAAAAGAACAATAAAATACAGGCATTAAAAACCACAGTTAAATACAAGCATTTCCAAGCAGGATTAAAACATCACGGCATTTCCATGGGCCACCTCAGTTTTCAAGAAACTCCTAAGGAAAGAGCAAACTAAGGAGTGGCTTAGAGTACGTAAAAAATAAAGTGGAGGTTTATATTTAATAAAATTGTGGAGGACTAAAATCACCCGGTTGTGGGTAATACAACCACCACATCCCCTTACAAGCAAGGAAGGAACTCTGATATTCTTGGAAACTGATTAGTCTAACTCTGCCCTCTACTTTTGTACTCCTCAGTTTTGTCAGAGTCAGTCTAGGTTTCGTTTTACCCAAAGCGATGTATTAATCATCTGGTCTATGGCATTAAAGAAAGTGGATGAATGGTTCCTAGAAATCATGGTATATTTGTTATATTATATTGCTGTGAGTGGTTATATTTTTGAAAAATACTGTCAATGGGAGTAGTAATGAAAACAGAGAATTATCGGCAGACTTAAAATACCGCAAAGTAACTGCACAGTTCTGTGACTAAGAGAGAACAGAATATTGGACGAATACATTCATTTGTTTGAGACAATGGTCGTGAAATCAAAATGTAGCCAAACACATGTAGTATCCTAGTATCCTGTCCATGTTAATGTCACACCAATTTTAACATCTACTTAGCCAGTGGAATGTTGCAGTGATGATGCGCTTAGGAATGTTGGGAGCCTGTGAGCAGAAGTCACAGTTGAGAGTGGGCTGAGCAACATGCTGGCTGCTCCTGGTAGGGCTCATCTACGTATCCTGTAACTTACCACAATAAATCATCCTGATCTACATCAACCTGCGTGGACTTGATTACTACAATTTTATAGCGAAGATTGGTGTAAGAAGAACCTGCGTGTTTTGAATCTTTCTGTAAAGAAATTATCGAGCAAGTGATACAGCAAAAGAAACTACAAACTACGTTTGGAACAAGGATTCTGCCATCCCTGAGCCCCACCAGTGACCATTACACCGGTCGCCCCCACCTTGAGCATGCCAGATCCCTCTTCACAAGCCTGGTGAGCTATGTATTGCTTGTGCTTGACAGCCATATTTTATTCTGCAAAGTATGGTGAATGTGCCTGAACTTTGCCTTGCTTCCTCACCTCGCTGCGTTTCCTGTGTGTCAACTAGTTAGAGGAGCTCATTTGTTCGCGTTTGAGGGAGAGCACTTTGTGACAGGCTCGCACTCCAGCTTTTGGAGGACCGCGTTGGATTGGATGTCCCTGTCTCTATGTCTCAGTTGAGCAACATGCGTGGGCAGCTCATGCACTTTGTGTCAAGAGTGTCTACATACACGGGACAGCGTCAGTCTGGAGATTCAGTTTCCCTGCCTTCTACTTGTGTGGAGTGGTGCTTCGTTGATTGAACTCGCTACCCACATTGTGTGTTCCTCTGTTGCTTGACTGGTGTTTGTCCTTTTGGCTTTGCCACTTAGGAACTATTGGGGGCACTGCTGCTTTCACTGATGAAAACTTGGGCAAGTTTGGGCCATTTTCGTCGCTGTCTGTTCTTGCTCAATTGGCAGTTTAACCTCTGTCCCTGCATTTTTTAAAATAAATAGTATGTGGTTCCCTGCACACGATCCTACCTTCTTCCTCGAGCCCTGCAGCACTGTCTTTGTAGGATTCTTTCTGACGCAATTGTATCCGAGCATCTTGTGACTGCTGAGGGACGCTCTGCTGCCTTGACTAGCTGCGAACCACCCGGCGCAGCGCACGCTGCGTTCCGCCATCTTGTGGTTGGATCTTGCCACAAGCACCAAGATTGTATTGCACTTACGAAGTGCATGTCTCTGTTTTCCTTCTGGTTACTCGAGTCTTTCTCCTCAGTGCAGGAGAGTTTCTTTCTCAGATGTGTGTTTCTCAAAACCAACAACGTCGTCTATTTTTTCGGTGCACTGCTTCTCAGTTCTGATAAAGTGTCGTGTTGTTGGGTCGTACCTGCGCACCCTGTTCAAATAGATTGCTGGTCAGGTGTTTGGTTTTTAATCAAGACTTCTGAAATTATCCCAAATTATTTTTTGTATCACAGGACCATGGTGACACACACACCCCAAACCCTAACAGTCAGCATGTTATATGTTAATACGATGCGTTATTTATGGATATTGTATTCTAGGCTATTACCTCTTGTTTATGTATGTTTTTCTATTGGTACATTACATGAAGGATGCGTCTATCTCCACCTTTATCCTGCAGGGGATTGGTTGGTGGGTTTTGTGGGTCCTTCATATTATGTTCTTGGGTTTAGGGAACATGTCTTCGTGAATTATTGCTTCCAATGTGTTCACTATACACTTTACGCTGCCTTTTATGGGGTTGACAGTGGGTCTTAGTCCCATTTGTTCTTTTGCATTTTGCCTCATATTTGCTTTTACGTTAGTCTTCCTCACTTATTCTTCATAGAATTGTATATTTGGTACTGTTGGACTCAACATACATACATGGACCCTAGGTACACACCGTCAAGAGTTCATTACTTCAAGTTACATGCATGCAATCTACATTTTATTCTTCCCTACATAGGGATAGCAATGGGTTTCACTTTCATGTCCTCATTGTATGTGTCACGCTACAAATGGTTTTCAGTCCCATGTCCTCACTGTACGTGTCATTTTACTAATGGGTTTCAGTTCCATGTCTTCACTGTACGTGTCACGCTACAAATGGGTTTCACTCCCATGTCCTCACTGTACGTGTCATTTTACTAATGGGTTTCAGTCCCATGTCTTCACAGGACGTGTCACGCTACAAATGGGTTTCAGTCCCATGTCCTCACTGTACGTGTCATTTTACTCATGGGTTTCTAGTCCCATGTCTTATTGTATGTCCCTTTTGCTCGCAATACATTTGCCTTCGTGGGCTACTTACTGTTTCTACCCTCTTTCAGGGCATCTATGCATAGGTTTTAGTCCTTTTGCATTAGTTAATCATCTCTATCCTTAGGGACTGGTTATGGGTTCCTACCCATTTACATTAGTTATCTATACCTTACTTCCTTTTCGTCTTAGACTAGGTCAGTGGTTGTTGCCCCATAGTTCTCACTTGGGTCGTATGGGTTTTAGTTCCATTACTACACTGCACTGTGTTTTCTACATGAGGTTGTTTTTACAAGGGCTATCATTTCATGGGTTTTAGTCCCGTTCGTAATAGTTTTGACCCCTTTTTCCTCTTGGTAGGGGTTGGTCTTGTGTTATAGTCCTCCCATTTTCACATACGTTGGTTACGTCTTTACTCTTATATAGAGTGTGTCTCATGGGTCCTAGTCCCATTTGACTCAATGCCATGTCTTCTTTTTTATTATTACATTGTCAATTTTGCAATGCAATATTATGTTTATATTATATTACAATGTTAATTTTATAATGGGAAAGTATGAGTGATCTCATATTTTCTCCTCATCTTCTCTGTTTCTTTCGTGTGTTCAGTTTTCCTCGTGACGTCTTTCCTTCTTGTCATCTGTGGATTTTGGACTTTATCCTTGTGTCAATCTTTCTTTGTCTTCTGTCCTTCTCTTATCTTATTGTGTTCTTCTTTCCGCCTGAGACTACTCTTTCTTCTCCACTGGGTGTGTGTCTGGTTTTAGCCCAGTGTTTTGTCGTGTTGTGCTATGCCTTGCTTTCTAGCTTGCCTGCCTGGCCAGTAGGTGTGTCTGAGGGGTAGTCATTGGTGCTTTCATGTTTTGTCTTTTCCTCGTTGTTTTCTTTCTCTCGGTCTTCCTACTCTTTTCTGTTGTTATTTATAGAAGGGAGGATGGGTTATATTTATCTGTTTTTTTCATCTGTCGCTTCCTCTTTTTTACTTCCACTTATCTTTCTGTTCCTTCCTTGTTGTTCACTTCTTTGCATCGTTTATGATGTTTCTGTATTCCTCTATTCCTCTTTTTCTTTCCTCTTTTACAGTTCTCCTTTTTCAGTTTATTATCTTTATTGCTTTTGTTATATAAGAAAGGGGATATGTAGTATCCTGTCCATGTTAATGTCATACCAATTTTACCATCTACTCAGCCAGTGGAATGTTGCAGTGATGATGCGCTTAGGAATGTTGGGAGCCTGTGAGCAGAAGTCACAGTTGAGAGTGGGATGAACAGCATACTGGCTGCTCCTGGTGGGGCTCATCTACGTATCCTGTAACTTACCACAATAAATCATCCTGATCTACATCAACCTGCGTGGACTTGATTACTACAACACACCACCTCAGGGTACTTGGGTAAAAACTCCACTCCAATGTCTGGAACATCATGGGAGTATAATTTCCTCAAACTATATATGGTGATGTGCACTGCAGTATCCTCCTACGGCCTAGTCAAATGAAGATATTTAGATTGTGCAGTTGTGAACTGTTACAAGACCAATGATGCATGATTGCATTGTACATTGTATGCTGTACTAAGATAGTAATGAAACTCATCTAGTTACACTGTCACGTGTTAAACTATTATCAAGATATTAAGGTGACTGTCTCACAACATTTCTGTTTGTAAGAGTATCCATGCCATGTACAAGAACATGATTTATAATATTAAAGTAAATAACTCTCTTCATCCTATGACATGCCATACACAAACGTTTCATCACAGCTGCATCTATTGGCATTACAGTTTTACGTTTAAAACACCTGTTGTCAACAGGGATGAAATCGGCCATGTTGAATAACCATTTTTCAGAGTAAAGTAAAATGGCAGTGCATATCAAATACACCTGTATGCTAGTATGTGTGCTGGCCTACAATTACTGTCCTTGTGAGAATTTCCAAATGCACAAGTACGTTGTTACTAGCGTCATCGTCCCAATAATTAGAATCTTACTTAAAGCTTTCAATCTTTCAGGTTATTCTTCCGTCCAGAAAGTTATTTTGTGTGCCTTTATTGCAAAAGCTGACTGTTCTGCAATATATTGAAATCAATCAGGAATAAATACATTTCCATGTCAACTTATATGACTAAATATTGATTTCTGCCTAGAGTAAGCAGTTCTCACAAGTTTAATTGGACATTTGTTCATACTGGTCTTTTCCTCATAGGGAATACACAGTTGTTGACTTAACATTTCTCGTTTTAAATTCGAAAAGGTAGAGAAAAAAGTACCTCCAATAGTGTTGAATCTTCAAGGAATTGTTTTAAGAGAATCAAGCAAGATAATAGTGAATTTAAAGTTGACATACCGTTTTCTGCGTAAATGTAAAGCAGGCAATCCAACAGAATAGTTATTGAGGGTTCATGAACATATTTTATATTTATCATGTTTATAATGAAATTATACTTGAAATGATCTGATCAACCCAGGATCACAGAAGTACTGCCAGATGAGACATGCTAATTATGGGGTATGTTATGTGACAATAATGAATTAATGTGACATCTTCTGTTGCATTTATTAGTTGACTATTATCACACTGTAACACGTTTATTTATTTCTAGAAAACAGAGAAATGCCTTAGAAAAGAATTTATTCTATACATATTTATTAGGCAGCGTGTGAAATATTTGACAAGTACTCATTTTTTTTATTACAAAGGTGCACTTCAAGGAGTCTGACATTCACTGCTATATCTTAAAGTCTGTCTCGTTTAGGTCACGAAGGTTTTACTTTGTTATCACAATGGAGAGTCTCGGAATATGGCTTTCCAACAAGTAAAATCCCTAGAAATGTGACACAATGTGAGTAAAGTGTGCCTATGCAAGTGTAATGCTCAAAGGTGAGAACCAGCAGTCCATAGGAGTGGAATAAATAGTGCTCCTTCCTGGTTATTTTGTTATGTGAAAATAATACTGCTAATGCGATGTGTAGCTATCACTGGTGTTCACTTTTGCAAACATTGGAACAAGTCAGTAAAGGTTTGCTAACATGCTGTAGGAACAAAACGGGGCATTTCTCTTTAGGGTTGTCTGCAATGGTTCTGAACATTTACTTCAATGTAATAAAGGTATTTCCAAGATGGAGAATGAGTGCTGTCTACAAAGGACTACCTCATCTTCAAGAGTCTTGGGGAGACTGTGACCTCGTTTGGAGGGGAATGGTCAGCTCACACCATGGTGTTGTTGTAGCGAGCAGAGGCCAGACTTTGCCTTTGCCCACAGGCCCTAACCCTCCTCACCTGTGGTTTGACCAGATCCCACCCAGAAACAACAGGTCCAGTGTTTTCAGACACAATACATTTACGTCTGGAAACACCTGATCACTCGTTGCCTGGAGGATATCCTTCTGGAATATAATCCTCCAAACATCTCATAAAGAAGGCAAAGACTGTTAGCACTAGGGGGAAGGCTAGGCATCTACTTAAAGAGGGGGCTTTCAGTGACCTAGTGAACGTGATAATGTCAGATTCCGGTCTTAGATTCCGTGACAGAAAATTTGCAAAATCCCAAAGCAGTGACCATCCTCCAAATTTCCTGTAACAGATGAGCTAGATGGGCAGTAACTTTCGATTGTCAGAACATAATCTTCTCTTTCCAAGGTAAGCATGAACAACTAGGCCGCGTAGTCACGTGATCTCTCTTTTAATACTTTGTGAACGAGACAGAAGGATTTGGGATTTTAAATGTTCTCTTTCCTTTCCAGAGAGCCAGTAGACTGACTTCAGAGCAGATGTGATGTAATATCGATTTAGGCCTCAAAGACGGTGAGCAACATGGTTCTCGATTCTTTGAAAAGGCTAGTGAAGAGGCTCTTATTGAGATAATCAAAGCAAGGATTAAGGCTTTTTCTAAGAGAACTGAATGAGTGTTAGAAAACTTCTTGCGAGACGTACGTTGTTGAAAACATGTTTGACGACAGCAGCCTGATTTAGAGTTTGGTGGATGGGTTACATCCTAATACAATTGCAATAATGCTGGCGAGATGCCCATTACATTTCTGACAGAGTACCCACCTGCCAAACTGTAAATCAGGTCCTGTGTTTTTGGGGGTTTGGTGGAGAGTTCAGTGTCGAAATTCACAAGATTAAGGGCTTTCTCTACAAGGTGTGAGAAGATCTCATGGACTCAGACCTTGACAAAGGCAGGGACTGGGTTGACAATCTGCAAAAACAGAATTTCAGTTTTCTCACCATCTGACCATAGATATTTAATCTGGACTGAGTGGTAAACTTGTTATAGTCTGTTTGACACCTTGAAAGGTATTTTGCCATTATTGTTTAAAGCAAATCCAGAGAAGAAAAGCTTTCTCAATTTTTGGTTTATTACATTGCAGTTTAAGCTCCTTTTTTGATTCAACAGGTGCAGCCAAGGAAATCTGGATGTGTAGCATCAGACTAGTGGTTTCTTTGGTGTTGATCCCACACATGGTCTAGTCCTACAGAATTGTCTTTGAAGTGCCGTCTGATGACTCTAGGTACATTTTACTTCTGGGTGCAATGACATTTTTACAGACAATGAGATTTTTGGCATGATAACATACATTTTGTAGGGACTGATGCTGTTGTTTTTTTGACTCTGTGCATGGGGACACTGACACTCGTGCCCCAGTGCATGTACTCTGCCCCCTCAAATATGGTAACATTGGCTAATTCCTAATTGGCATATTTAACTTTCCAATAAGTTCATTGTATATGGTGCAAAAATACACCTATAACATGGAGAGTAAAATGTCACCTGTGGATTTCAACACTATTGTACAACCCACTAGTGTGACAGAGGAAACATGGCTTCAGACCTACCAGTGTAGCCTAACTGCTGCAGTTTAAACCTGCAGTACAACATTTTTGACAGGGAAAAACCTCCCTTGCCTCCAATGGTGTGCAAAATAATCCTTGTTTGTGTCATTCTGCACAACATCTATGTGCGGACTAATGTCCCCTGGGACAGGGACCAACAACAGCAGGTCCCGATGGAGGAGGAGGAGGTTGGTGGAGACATCTACAATAAAGTGACTGGAAATCGTAGACGCACACACGTGCAGCATTTCTTTGCCTGAACGACATGTTCAGGGATGGACCATGAAGCAACATTTAATGAAGGTTCAACATGAAAAGAAATGATTGAAACCATTACTTGTCTTTGCATTTATGTCACAGTTCCTGGAAACATCAACTCAACCACATCTCGTCAACTAGAAGTCTGCCTCAAAAGTCTACATTTATGTGATCATCAATACATGTGGAAAACAGGCATAAACAATTGAGGACCTCATTTAATGATTTGGCGTAGGGCAGTGCTGCAAGTCTTTTCGCTGCCCTGCCCTATGCCAAATTGAAAGGGCAGGGATGCACCGTATTTGCGAGATACAGGACATTCCAGTTCTTTCAGCCAGCACCAGTGCACAAATTGATGCCTAGCTCCAAAACAGGTGTCAGCAATGTTGGCAGGATTGTTTTTGTGCAGGAAGGGACATCTCCCTGCACAGAAACAATCCATGGAGGCTTTTTCCTCTTCCTCTGTGTGCTGCAGAATGCAGCACACAATAAAAGAGGGAAAAAGGAGGAGAAATTAATATATTTCTCCTTGCTATGGCCTTCCAGGGGAGGCATACCGTTTTGATGCATTCTGAGGTGTATAGATTGTAAATCTGGGACTGTCACAAAACTCATGGGTGTTGCATGGGTATACTCAACACAACGCCCATGGGACACCTCCCTGGTGCAATGAGAGGCAACACAACAACTTGCGCTGTGTTGCCTTACACCATATGGACGAGGCATGAACAGCCATGCAAAGTGGCTTTGCGTGGCCTTGTAGATATTGGTTTGCATTCTGCACCGCCGGAGCGTCATAAAACCTGACGCACCAGCGGCGCTAGGGGCTTGTAAATAAGCCCCATAATGTGCATGCATACAAACTATGGGGCTTCTTTTACAAGAGGCCTGCGCTGTTGTAGAGTAACTATTGTTTTTACTCTCTGGTGGCTCAAGCCCCTCAACTATAACCATGGGCTATGCAAATACACTCTGTGTGGATTTGCATGGCCTTATGGATATGGAGTAAGGCAAGGCAGCGTAAAATACTGTGTTGAATTAATCTGTGTTAAGGATGCAATCTATTGGCATTGTGTGGGTTTGCTCTTGCAACACCCATGAATCTTGACCCTGCCCCAGTTATAGTAAATCATGTACACCTGGGGCCATTCCAAAACTTCATGCCTCCCCAGAGCAGGTATAAAGAGGAGAAATGTTTGGATTTCTCCTCGTAATTTTCCTCTTCACATGTTTGGTACAATCTGCAGCACACATAGAATGAGGAAAACACCAAGTGGGACTGTGTTTGTGCAGGAAGGTGTTTCTTCCTGCACAAAAACATTCACCCCTGCAATGCCGGCAGCCTCGCACCAAGGTGCAAGGGTGCCGGCATTGGTGCAAGGTACCAAAATCTTCTCTGATAAAGAGAGAAAGGATAGGACTGCACTTTAAAACACTGGGTTAATGTCAACATCACATTAGCATGAAGGCAGCGCAGTTAGAAGACTAGCGGCACAATCCTACGCAAATTAACCATAAAAATGGCCTATAGTAAGTCACAGAAGTCTGCCCATTAGCATGTATTGCAATGTGCATGGCATTTGCAAACAACACCGATATCTGTACAAATTACAAAAAGTACTACACAGCTAGCCACTTTCACCCAAGCATTATACAACCCAAAAGACATGAAGATAATGTAAACCACTCAAAAACACATATGTAATTTCATTTCGTATTGATATATTGCGTGTCTCAGTCTCCACTCCATTAATGCAATGAGAAACACATATGCGCACTCTTAACATACACATGCAACACATCCCAAGTCATCAAGCATGCCAGCTCAGAAATTTACTGCCACAACACTGATCCCTGGGACTGTTCCGATGCATTGCACACAAATGTGTGTAAAATACACATTTGGCCAATTGTTTCAATTACAACTGATGCATTAGCCTAATGCGTAATGGACTGCACCCGTCATCCAGAAGACACGCATTCACGCCAATGCATCAAGGATGCATCAGAAAAAACAACGCTTTATGTGAAAACGTGACGCATCTATCCAAAAAATTATGCAATGGCTCTGCCGTGCTGCAAACCAGGAAGTGTGAAGTTACATTCACTTTCACTTACAGTCTTTTTGTCTGTGCTGACTGCTAGAGTTGTTTGTTGTTTGCTGGAGAGGTTAGTGCTGTTTCTTGGTCATGATGATGTCACTGTTATGCCCCCAAACTGTCATTTGTGTCTTGTAAGTGTATTTTGTGTTGTTTTGTGTAGTGTATTGTAGGGTGTTTGCCTAAATAGTGGTTTACAGTTATAGGGGTAGGGGGTACTTGTAGGTTTAGGTACCTTTGAGTTAAGGGTGTTTTTTCGGTTGAGGAATATGTCGGGGAGGGGCAGGTCGAAGTATTTGACTGAGGAGGAGTTTGGTGGCTTCCTGTGGCTCCTGACATGATTGCCACTAGGTTGAGTGAGGGGTACCTTGCACACGACAGGAAGCAGCATTGAGAGAATGTGTGGCAACACATGTTCTGTATTTTTGGTATTGACCAAACAATGCACCAGCGTAAACATTGATGGCAGATGTGGTCAGCCGAGAGGCTTACTTCATAGATCATCTCAGTCTTGAAGTTGGTGGAGCTGTTGAAAAGTACATATATGCCATGAGCTCATAGCTTTCTCTCCTTACCAAATTTTCTATTATAGTTTGTATGACTCTAAGGGTCATATATGTTTCATGGTTAGAATGCCATGCTATAGCCTAACTCTGTTAAGAGAAAGAAGCATGTCGCAGAGGCACGTTAACTGTGGTCTGGCACTAGCTTGTGCACCCACTGGCACTGTGCAGGTAGTGCAAAAATGTGTGGGCCAAACTCCATGTACTGAGGAGCACATTCGCATGTAATCATGTCAAACGTTTTACGAGCTGTTTGGGCCACACCTAACAATTTTACATACATGTAATTGGTTAGATGTTCACAATTTCTTAATGTGCCTGTACAGGGCATGAATGAACAATGTCTATTGACTGTGCAGTATTAACATGTAATGAGCTTAGTGAAGTCAGGAAAGAAGCATGGCTACTGTCTCATGTGTGGAGCATTGTCATGGACATGTATAGATTTGAGAAAGTGACAGCTAAAGTGACACCTTGCAGAGTGTGATATGTCAATTCATTCTGTTTACAGATCCATAAAGGAAGGCACCATTGCACCATTTAGCAAGGAATGATGTATTTGAACTTTGCCTGCACTCTGTGCACCTGATTTGTGATTTGGCAGATACTATGTCAACTGTGCCATATGCTAGATGTTCAACGTGCAGACAAAAAAAGGCATTTGCAAAGACTATGTACTGTGCTTCTTATGTACACAGTGTATGTGTTCAAATTTTATATTGCTATTTACCATGTTTATGTTTTGTAGATGGACCAGCACCATACACAATGGGCAAGGTGTACACATTCAAGGATCGGGATGCTATCAGTGAGTGTCACCTGAATGTTTTCTGTGTTCTGTACGGATTGCGTGTGATGTCGGATAATGGTTGCAAGGACATGTTCTAGATCCATCATCATCCCCCTGATAAATGTTTTTCCATACATGTTACATCACATATGAAGTTGGACCAAGGTGCATGTGCACTAGATAGAGACTACTGTTAATGCGCATATGACCTATGCAGGCCCACGTGAAAGATGGGGTGACAGAGGAGCAATGTAGGAGCAGAATTCTCAGTGAACAAGGCTTTGGAAGGTTGTACTTCAAACTGCCTGTCAGATGCACATTGCTAGTGTATTTACCACATGGCAACCGATGTACATTTAGTATGGCAAGTCCTGACAGGTTGTGAGGATTCACACATCAGTGCAAACTGAATATGTATGGATAGATGGGCCAGATGTCAGGATTCCACACATGGTACTGCAGTTAAAGTCCTCACTCACGCTGTCTTTTACCCCATCTTCCATATGCGACACATACTCATACCCTTATGCTGTTTTGTTACAAAAAGGCTGATGTGCGAAGTGACAAAGGCATGTCTGCACGGTGTTGTCAGCATACAACCCATTACACAGTACACCTAATGGTGGTGTTACCCCTAACAGTTTTCAAAAAAAGGTCACCCTTGTTAAACATTTGCCAAAGACCTGCAAGATACAGCACAATACACTTGTGCATATGAGATCTACAGCATGCATGCACACATTCATCACATGGATATGCTGTGAGGTGATGTGCATCATGATGACATTCCTTGCTGAAATGTATTGAAAGACACTAGGCTGTGTACAGCGACCGATGCTATCGCTTAATTTGCATGAAATCAGCCATGTAATGGTCCTGCAGGTATTTCCATTATTCACTATATAGAAGAAGTGTCTAGCATGTCAGTTCGATGTGAGGTAGCTAGCCAGCCATCATCCATGTTTCAAATACCTGGCACAGAGTCAGTCTATGAATTAATGTGTGTGGACTTCTGTCCCTGCCGTATTAGGTACACAATGCTGAGGCACAATACCTGTACTTGGAGACATAACTCATTTTATATCGGTTATTGGGGTTGAAATCAAGTCCATTGCATGCTGCATAAGTAACTGCAATGTATAATTAGAAGAAACATGCGTACTATACTATGTGTAAACAACAGCATGGTATCTAATCAGTTACAGTATTAACACTGCATATGTAGATTTGGACAGACAATGCAATTTCATGTGCCTACAATGGCAACACCTGAGTACTTTGGCTCTGTTACATTGGGAGAAGTAAAGGTTTTTTACTGATGGCAGCTTAGATTTACCAAAACTGTATATATTTTGGGTATAGGAGATGGCACATTTGAAGTTACCAAATAGATTAAGCGTAATATTGATAGACACAGTTCATAGTTGAGCTTTGTCTGATACATATTTCCTTCCGCTCCAACAGACAACATGGCACCTGACCAGCTGAAGGCCCACCTCACTCGTTTGGACCAATAATGCCACATTAGGCACGTAGCAAAGTCCTACCAGTGCATGACTCAAAAATACATCGAGGAGAGGGACAATAGTACATGGAAGTTCACACCCCAGGGCCCATGAACACCAGAAAAGCCAGGCACCAGCAGGATGTTGCAGAGACCCGAGGAGCGGGAATGGTTGCTGTTCCAGGCCCTTCATATACTCAGCCAGCTGAACCACCAAAGCCCATGCCCCCAACCACTGGAGAATCTACTGACTTTCACTAACTGGCCACAAAGTCATATCAGACTTTAAGCTCCGTGTTGCCAGTGTGGAGCACAAGGTGGACACCCTGATCCGTATGGTCCAGACACTGCAGCAGTCCGTAGACAGAATTGTGGACCAGATTTAGGGCTCAGTCAGACTTGTTGCCCCTCCCAGGTTATTTTACCTATTGTTATTTTATAGTGGTTTTATAGTATAGTTTAGGATAGGTTTTAGTGTAGACATAGGTTAGTTTGGTTTTAGTAATGTTAACATTTTAGGTGTTATTAGAAATGGGGGTCTCTAGTTGGCAGAGGTAGGTACCTTTGTCCAAGTAGGGACCCTTCTTCCTAGTCAGGGTGAGGGGGATACACTTCTAAAACAACCCCTGCTCACCCCCTTGGTAACTTGGCACGAGCAGACAGGCTTATCTCAGAGGCAGTGTGTAAAGCATTTGTGAACACATACAGTAATACATTGAAAACACTATAAATGGACCCCACACCAGTTTAGAAAAATAAGTAATCTTTATCTAAAACAAACAAGACCAAAATGACACAAAATCCACAATACAGTAATAAAAATATGACTTTCAAATGGTAGAAATGGTTCAGTTCAAGCAAATTGCAGATGCGACACTTTTCACACAAAGTACCTTGGAAGCGTCGCGCACACAAACAAAAATGGGCGCAGGGAAGGTGATGCGTCAGTTCCTTACACTCATTGAAGGTGATGCATCGGTTCCTTGCTCCAGGGGAGGTGATGCATCGGTTCCTTACTGCTGCGCAGCAGAGGTGATGCATTGGTTCTTTACCAGAGAGGAGGTGATGCGTCGGTTTCTTACTGCGTGGGGAGGTGACGTGTCAGTTTCTTACTGCGTCCCCCAACGATGAGACAGACCTGGCGCCTCAATGCGATGCGATGATCCGGGATGATGCGTGGGTTCTTGCAGCCGCACAGCAGGGCTTGCGTCGGAATCGGTGTGGTGATCTCTAACTTCGGTGCACCCGATGCGGCGTGCAGCGATTTCTCGAGCCGCGGGCAGGCGCTGTGACAATTTCTTCGGCGATGCGTCAGAAACAGGTACGGATGCATCGCGCTTCTCGAAGTTGCGTTACTTTTCCATCTCCCAGCGGCAAACAGCCTCCAGAGGTCCAAAACAACAGCAGGCACCTCTTAGCAGATCAGAACTCCAGCAAGGATGTTCTGGGGAGCTGGTGGTGAAGTCTTTGTGTCCCTGAGACTTTAGAACAGGAGGCAAGCTCAGTTTCAAGCCCTTGGAGATCTTCTTCAAGCAGGGGACACAGCAAACAGCAAAGTCCTTTTCCCTTTCCTTGGAAGAAAGTAGCCACTGCAGGCCAACCCCAGACAGCAAACAGCACAGGGGCAGTATCCCTCCTCAGTTTCTCCAGCTCTTCTCCATGGCAAAGGTGCCTCTTGATTCCCAGAAGTGATCTAAAGTTCTGGGGTCTGGGCCCCAATATCTATACAGCAAAATCCTTTGTTCTCTGTGGCAGAGAAACCCTGTGCTCAGTCAAAACCTGTTCTGTCCTCTCTTGTGCAGCTTCCTGGCAGGAGGTGAAGACAGCATTGTGGAAGGCAAACCAGGCCCATTCAGGTGAAATGAAATCTCTTCCCCCTACTCTAAATGCAGCTCAGGTCTATTCAGCCCAGCCCTGACTCATCCAGGCTCTCTGGAGCCACTGCACATCCCCAGCCCCTGTCACTCCAAAGCCATACAGTCAATACGCATCCTAGCAGAGGCATACTGGATGGCTAAGCAAGAAAATACCTACTTCCTAAAAGTGGTATTTTCAAACAATCAATGTAAAAATCACCCTCACTAAAAGATGCCAGTCAGTCAGTCAAACCACTTTATTCGATTAATTAAAATCATAAAAGTACAATACACGAAACATAAAACAACAATAATATCATTCAATTCAAATGGGCGATATAAAAAACTTTAAAATTCCTACAAAAAATCTATAATTCATCAGAGCTTGAAGGTTATCAGATAAAACAATTACATTAAGATGATTTAAAAATTCATACATCATTAATCATAGGAAATCTCCTTCTCCTAAAGCGGACAGCAGCCACAAGAAAACTAGCAATATTAAAAATGTTCCAGGTGTCATCTAACAATTGAAGATACATTAAAGCTGGTCTTGCCTGTAAAAAACCCTTTTCCCTCAATAGGGGAGCTATAAACCTCCTCCGTATTTCATTATAAAAATCACAAAACATGATAAAATGCAATGTATCCTGTGATGAAAAATTATCACACTGGCACGGGCCTATATCCTCTGGTTTACACCATCCCGGAAGGTTACCCAGGGAGAAATGAATCAGGTTAAAGCCAACCATGATAAGGCTTGGTTACAATTCTCAAGTAGGGCTCAATTGACGGGGAAGAAATAATTAAATAGTGAGCCCTAACCAAAGGTTTTTGAATCTCCCGTTCCTCTCGTTCCAACATCAATATATTTAAAAATTTTGCTTTTACCCAAATTACATCGTCTTTTTTGATCCCTTCTGGGGCATTATAAATATCAGGTCGCCCTAGTTTAAAAAACATAGACTTAACATAAGACAGCCACGGGATACTGTTAGCTTTCTCCAGGGCAACACAATCCCGTAAGATCTGGTGATTCAGAGTTATCTCAGGATTAAGCCAGGTTTTAAGCCAGCAAACCAGGGGGCCAGTCTCAGTGAGTCAGTTACATAACCCAACCCCAATTCCTGATGAATAGCAAATGTTGGGGTTGATTGGGGCACAGACAGGAGGGTTCGTAAGAATTTATTTTCAGCCATCTGCATCCCCATCTGCTGTTTATAGCCCCAGATAGCAGAGCCATATGTAGCAATTGCCAGACATTTAGATCTATAGATGGAGAGAATAGCTTCAAAAGGCCTTGCTCCCAGTCTCTGTGAGAACCCTAATAAAGCTGATGTTGATCTTACTACTGCGTTTTTTTTGCTTTAAATTGGGGGACCCAGGAACTTCTATCGTCGAATAAAACCCCTAGATATGTAAAAGAGGTCACTCTAGACACCTCCGCTCCATTACATAAGAAAGTTTTTTCTTTTCTTTTCTTTTTCTTTGGCCCATTATCATGACATGTGATTTCGACATATTCACAACCAAATCCAGGGATTTCATGTAGGCCCCGAATGCATCCAACAGTCTCTGAAGGCCTATAGCAGTTCGGGATAATAAAACGGCATCATCCGCGTATAGGAGGACCGGAATAGTCCCGGTCCCTACACGCGGAGTATCCAAACTCGCCTGTTCCAAGGTTTTATCTAGGGCATTAATATAAAGAGTAAAAAGTAAAGGCGCCAATATACAGCCCTGGCGGACACCTCTACCTGATTTAAAGTGACTAGTGCATTTACCGTCCCGAGTGACCCTAACTAACGCTAAGAGATCCCGATGTAAGTCTGCTAAAAAATAAACCAAACAGGGATCAATACCCATAACAAGTAAAATGGACCAGAGCTTCGATCTGTTAACCAGATCGAAGGCGGAGGTAAGATCCATAAAAGCCATTTGTAGGGAACCTTTTTTGGCTACGGTGTATTTGCTTATTAATAAATATAAATTAAGACACTGATCCATGGTACTTCTGCACTGTCTAAAACCATACTGAAGATTGGATAAAACCCCGTTATCATTTACCCAATCAGTGACTTTAGCCAAGATCACTTTACCTAGAATTAAAAGATGCATTTTAATATTCTGAGTTCAGGCGTACTAAACTTTATTTTCCTACTTTGTTCCCAGGGGTAGATATGTTTATGAGATGTCATAGCAAAACTCCCTATTCTATCCCATGGGAACAGTTAGCCTTGAAACAGTGAAAAACGAAATTGGCAGTATTTCACTTTCAGGACATGCCACACACACCAGGGCATGTCCTACCTTTCACATACACTGCACCTTGCCCACAGGGATACCTTGGGCCTACCTTAGGAGTGACTAACATGTAAGAAAAGGGAAGGTTAGGGCCTGACAAGTGGGTGCACTTACCAAGTCGACATGGCAGTACCAGACATCCCACAGGCTCTGCAATGGCAGGCCTGAGTTATCTTTACAGGCTGCTTATGTGGTTGGCACAATCAGTGCTGTGGGCCCACTAGCAGCACATTTGATTTACAGGCCCTGGGTACACACAGTGCACTGTACTAGGGACTGACTAATAAATCAAATGTGCCAATCCATAACAATAATTTACAGGGAGCACTTGCACTTTGGCACTGAACAGTAGTGGCAAAGTGCCCAAAGCATCTAGACCTGCAAACACAAAGTCCATCACACAGCAAAATAACAGGAGGCAAAGGCAAAAGATACAGGGGAAACCCGCGCCAATGATGCCAGGTCTAACAGGTGTGATTTGTTCTTAGTTGGTTATATGGGTGGATAGGTTATTTGGGGGGGGTTGGTGTTTAGGATATGTGTAAAAAATAGTTTTTTCAATAAATAAAATAATTATATATATATAGGTTTTAATGTTTAAGTAGTATGTGTATGGGTGTAGTTGATGTTTGTCTCATGTGCAAATGTGTATTAAGGGGGGTGTGGGGGTTGATGTTTGTCCTGTCTGTTGTGGTATATGTGTAGGGTAGGATAAGTTAAGGTTTGGTAGGTTAGATTCGTTTTAAGTTAGGATAGTGTATTTAATTTAGCATTGGTTAATTTATGCAAACTTTAGATGTATTTTAGTTAGTTTTAGCTTTTAGATATTTAATGGTGTTTTTAATAAAATCTTTTTTGCACTTTCACAACTGCTTACCTATTGACTGGGTGACAGTTTTCATATCTGCTTTGGTTGGGTAGAGCAAATGCTATAATATTTCCTGGCAGTGTATGTATACATGTGTAGATATGTGAAGCACCTAAACAGTGAATCCTGTCAAGTTTGTAATGGAGTGACTTAAGGGATCTTTAAATGTGATTGTGCACTGTAGGTCCATTCTTGTTGTGAATGGACACACAGCCCAAAACAGGTATTCTCCTACTGTTGTACTTTATGTGTAAGGGATTCTACATGTTTTGTATGTATGATTAAGTCAAAGCATTGTGACTAATCAAGGATGTGTTGGGTCACACACTGATTACAGTCACTTAAAACAGTCTCCCTTGCACAGTCTAATTGTGAAATCAGTGTTGTTTTCTGGCTAGTATCCAACGAATTATCCCCCAAGTGGGCAGAAACTTTATTCAGTCTTACCATTGACTGTTTGCTAATTGTAGGACTTCATGTATGTGACCTTGGGAAACTACTTTTTAGTTTAAATGAACATAGGGTTCACATATACTATTTCCATTGGCCTGCGCAGATTTTCCCATGGGTCTATCTAACACACTTCCCTTTTGATGGTAAGTAGAGTTGTTAGGCTCATCACATCCACCATGGTCTACTAAGTCCATTCATGAACAGACATACAAAACGCTGGTACAGGTAAGTGATTTTGTTCACACGTGAATCAAGGATCAAGTAATCCCAACATAGTTGGTGAGACATAGGATGTCCACACAGAGTCCATGGGGGATACATGTCATGGGACATGTGGAGGACAGAAGTGGTCCAGTGAGGAGGAGGACCACATTGCCATTAGTGAAGATAGGCCACATCAACAGTCCACAATGGGTGAGATCAACATGTGGGAAAGCAATTAGAGGACAGTACCAGTTGGAATTACACTGGCATGGTCACAAGTACAGGTCAAAAGAGAAGCTTGGAATGTGGCACAGGTGGTAAAGAGGGTCAGTTTACATCCTCCTCCGATGTGTGTGGTGCCTCCCGTGAGGGGGGTGTTATAATTGACAGATGCAAGGGAGGAACACACACATCAGGGGCTGAAGATGTGGAACCCCTGTCCGCAGCAGCATAATGCAGCACAACACTGATAAGGCCCTGCTGGTTTTCCAACACAGCAACAACATCATGGTGGTAGGCACCCTTCTTTGCAAAGTAGGAGTCCTGTTCCACTCCATGGACTCTAGGATGTTGCGGATCACTGCCAGATGGTTGGTAACCTCACTGGTGCCACTTCGGCAGGGCCGTTGTTTGTGTCTCTGTCTCATGACACCAGTGATGTCTGCCAGGGACTGATCAAGGCCATGGAACCTCTTATAGCTGCTGAGTTGTCCTTATTGTGACTGAGTCACCTACTGACTCCCTCTAGGGTGCTCACCACAGTCTCCATCTCCGCCTGCACTTCATATACCAGCTCCCAGTGAACTGCTACCTCTCCACATTGAAATTCATTAGGTGGGTCTTCGGAGTCCAGGGTTAGGGGTGGGCTGGCACGTGGTGCTTGTTGGATGTTAGGGGGATCCTTCAAGACCCCACAACTCTGTTGGCCCTTCCTGTGAGCGGAGATGGTGTTTGAATGGAGCACAGGATTTGCCGGAGGGTGTCCTGGTTGAGTGTTGGCAGGTTGTCACCCCCAGCAAAATCATTATCCATGACAGCCAGCTGGTGTAGGTAATTTTTTTGCAATAAGATAACGATATGTTAATGTTGATCTATGTTAGTATGAGTAATCAGTTTGACAATCAAGCTTTCTACTAAGTCACTTTCAGTTCAACAGTGATAGGTAGGACATCTGTTGCTCATAGGTATGGAGGGCAAGTTGCGCTGTAGTTTCCTTTCAGATGGAAGTATCTCTACATTGTTTACACAACCACTGTGTGCCAACTCTGAGTGGATGGGCCCAGTCAAACTGGGTTAATAACTAGCACTGACATTCACCCCATTTAATCATGACCAGAGTTGGTTATCTGCAGAGTATCACACATAATTTGACTCAGGCCCACACACTTGTATGTGTACATGCCTCCTCTGGCTATCCTCAATTTGGGCCAGGGACACAACTTACTGCCACACACTGATGGAACCCACAATATACATTGACTCTCATGTTCCTACAACACCTACAATATGTGTGACAATGTTCAATGGACTGACATGGCTGGCTGTTATCGAGGGCTATGAGTCAAGCAGTACCCCACATGGTAGTAGTGCTGGAATAGGTGACATGTACCTACCTAGGCTTGCCACACAACTGGGTCCATCCACCTCAAACTAGTGGCAAACTATTTCATCCTATACCTTGACCAACCCTGATTCGAATCCTCTGACTTAGAAATATGTTGCACGGTGAGACAATATTCCTTAACACTCCCTCCTGACATGTTCTACATCTTCACACAGGTCCCCATGACATGAAGTATGTAGTAACACAATGAACTGTTCTTGGTCATCCCTTCCCAGCTGCTACACAAGTGTGACACAGTCAGACACAGCAGTGCATGTGTATTTGTCAGGCTAACTTGCAGTACACACATCCCTTCTCACCTCCTTACTATGCAATGTCTCCCCATTCAGACACAGTGGCTGTTCTACATCACTGCCAGTGCCTACAATGCACTGCACTACCAGGGGCCCACTAGGGCCACACACCATCTTTTGTTTGAACACACATGGTCCTCTTGTGTGCATCACTTGCATCACCTCCACACCCAGTCAGATTCAGTAGATGACAGGAGTTCAGGTGTTCCCTACAATGGCAGAAAATACCTGTGGGCTCTCAACCCGCACATGGGGACAGCTGCATGGAATGTAGTTTCATGCAGGTTAGTATACGCATGGCTCTTGACATGTCCCTATGTGTTAATGCTTCCTATGCCCTACACCTGACCCTCCTCTGAGGTGAGCAATTTCTCCTCTGACAAGCCCATTCCATTTCATGGATTTACAATCCAGATCAGTGTGCATAGGCCCAAGCAGGATAGAGTGGCCTCATGGTGCGTGGTGGCCTGCATTGTCACAGTCAGGTTGGGCAATGTTGAAGTGTGCGTGCATGATATGTTGTTCCAGTCCTTGTTTTTTGCTTTGTATTCTGGAACTTGTAGTTCTGGTGACTAATGTTGTACATTCCACTACAAATGTCAGTATAGACAGGTGTACCTGGACTGGTGCTGCACTCCACACATGGAAAGAAGCGAGATGACATAGCTGTGCACCAGTAACTGGGCAGTGAGACTTACATTTATGTGATATTTAACCGTAGCTGAGCCAGATTCCTACTCTTTGCCCTGCAGACAGCACAGTGGTGCACTGGGTTATAGCTAGCAGCACTGCATGACATGACCTTATTGCCCTCATTGCCCCTTGTTGCTACTTACCCTGTAGGTCTTGTGGTTCATCCTAGCCAGCACTGTCCTGTCCCAGAACTCCTGCCATTAGCTCCTCTGGGATGACAGCTGCTACCCAATCCTCCATGGGAGCCAGCTCGTCCTGGGGTGCCGGGCTTTCTCACCAGTCTACATGGCTGCCTTCAGGTTGCTGGCCAGTTTCTCCTTTGTCCTGCGCTTATAATCATGCCAGCAATTTTTATTGACGGTGGCTGTCCTCTTTGCTTGTCCCACGCTGTTGGTATTCTCCACAATGGATTGCCGTATGGCCTCTTTCTTCCCTAATGGCAATTTTGAGGTGACAAAAAACTGATGTTTGGGCTTTGTCACCTCAGTGATCAGGATCTCATTATTTTCCTCACTGAAGTTGCACTTACTTTTCCTCTTCCCCTGGTAGACCGTCTAAACATCCTAGCTAGTACTGGGGTGGTTGGGGCCGCTGTCGTGGCTACTGCTCTCTCCTCCCTCCTCCATGGCTGCCTCTGTGAAGTCTGCCAATGTTTTTTTCTCAAATGCATCTGTTTTTTATATTTTTTGATGCTAGCCACACTGAAAACTGACGCTAAGGTGGTCCACTTTGCTTTCCGTGACGCAAACCAGCCTTACATCACTTTTCCTCCTGATGCGTCAGTTTCCACTACGACATAACGCCAATGGATGCATACATTTTTTCTGATGTGGCCTCTGAGCTTACGCCATGGTGTGCCATTCTGTAAATAAGGCACATCCATGGCTTTAAAAAATTACGTAGGGAAGCGCAAGTTATTTTGACGCATCGCTACTACAATTCATTGATGTGTCACTTCTTGTAAATGAGGCCTGTGTAGATATGCAATTTGCTCTAGTAACTTGCAGCAGGTTTCACCTGCCTGAATGCTTTTGTGACTTGAAGCCTTTTCATTATTACTGGATACATTCCTTTGGTCTTTCAACTGCATGTCCAGAGTTCAGTCCTAATTGGTCCTGGTTATTTAACTTGGAAATAATATTTTCTTTTTGTCCTCTGAGGAATGCAATTTTATTAAAACAATATGTCAGAATGGACCAGCTTCAATGGGCCGCCCAGCTAATTTTTCTGGTCTAGCCCACAGTTATGTGTTGTCCAAAATTAATTATGTTTCAGATGGAACACTTTGCCTTTCACCTGTTTACAGCTGCCTTCATTCTCAACATTTGTGCTTTTATTAATAAGTGCTTCTGGGAGCACAATGAGTCTTCCTCCTGCAGGTAACTATCGATTTGCAGGGTTTTAATTAGGTAACTCTAGTACTCGAAAATTCTATTTCCCTATAGCCTTCACTCCGATATTACTTATGTTATTTGCTTTTGTATAGTGGTAACTACCATTGGTATATCATCATAGCAGATTCTTCACCTGGGTGTCTCTTTGTGCAGATACGGGAAGGCCAACAGTTGATTGTGCCTATTGTTTGTTGTGTTGGGTGAGGTTAGAAGCAAGTTTGCTCGATGTGTAGTTTAGAGCTGGTTTGTTTATGATAGTGAGAAGGTAAGTTTAGTTCAGTCTTGGACGATCTTTGTAGAGTCTTATGAGTGGGTACTCTGAAAAACGTTTTAGTTTTCTCTCTAGGCTGTGTGCTCAGTTGTCCGTTACTCATGCAGGGTAAAATGTTCCCTACCTATGAATCAGAAATCTAGGTTGGTAATTATTATGCAATGTTGTGTGTGTGAATATGTAGTATGTTTAAGCTATCGTTGTCTGAGTGTATCTTGGGTGATTGTTGTTCTCAGGTGGTGCTTTTAAGTGAGCCTGGGTGAAATTTTTATTTTTGCTGGCATAATCTTATGCAACTTCTTTTTGCTGATTATGCCATCATGCCATGTCACATAACTGCGATTTCATTTAGGTAAAAATCCTATCGCAAGAGAAGAATGCAAACAAACCAAATGCGAATGACTATTGTTTGCATTAGGTATAATTTTGTGATATTATTAAGTGCAAAATGCGTCATTGTGTTTAAAGTGGATGCTAAGATGCATTTCGCACTAACAAATTGTGCAAAATTCTGGCCTGCACTTTCCATAATAAAGAATCATTTTGTAGGGGGGCGTGGCTAACCGCCAAGCATGGCGGACGCACTCTAGTGGAGCTCCGTGCCCGGACCACTATATCCTGCAAAATCCTACGTTGCTGGGGTGCATCTTTCACCCGACTGAGAGCCGTGAGATTGGGGAGTGGCAGATGAGAGACATAGCCACTTTAACACTGACTAGAGGGGTTTTATGCGGCTGAGAGGAGCGAGTGCGCTGACGCCGACTGGGGCCTGGCCAGGCCGCCGGAACCCGATGCTGCCGTGACGGCACTGGCCTGGGGGACCGCTGTGGTATTGATGGGCCGGAAGGGCCGATACTGATCCTCGCCTTATCAGACCACTGTGGGACCCCCATGTGAGAGCAGGGGCCCGAAGAGGTATGATACCGGGGACACTGACCCTCCCACGGAGATTATCGACCCAGCCTACTCCCCTCCCACCCCTGAGACAGCGAGCTGTCTAAGACCCCCCCTCACCTGCACATCGTGGGAATCCTGGGCATCATACGGCAGGCGGTGAGTGTGGAGACCGGGTGGCCGCCGCAGGCCTGGGCTGGGCCTTGGAGGCTTGAGGCTGCCGGTCAGGCCTTGAACCTGCTGCGATGGATAGAGCCACTCACGGACTCGCTGCGGCCTCCAGTGGGTGAGTGTAAATTGAGGTGCTCCCCCTGGATGGGCGGAGTGCTCGATCTCTGCTGAGCGTGATCTGACGGCGACCCCTCTGAGTCTCGCTGGGGAGCTTGGGCCCTGCCCTGTGGAGCGGCTGGCCTGAGGCCCGCTGCGGCGTTGGTGGAGCGGAGAAGCCCAGCTGACCATCCCATTAGCGACCTCGCGCCCTCTGACTATTGCGGGGCACCCGTGTGGGGACGGGGGCCCCGAGGACTGAATTGCCGGGGCTGCTGGCCCTCCTACGGAGTTCGCTGCTCTGGCCTGCTCCCCGCCCCTGTGGCGGTACACTATCAAAACCCTCCCCCTTCGCCTGCATATCACTGGAATCCTGGGCTCCTTGTGGCTGGCGATGAGTGAGAACCCGAGAGAGCTGCCACAGACCTGGACAGGGCCTAGGAGGCGAGCGGCTGACGGCTGAATCCTGTGCTTGCCATGAAGGGTGGGGCTGCTTGCGGACTCATTCCGGCACCGTGCCTGTCTTTGTTGCAGTCTCTGGTGGGCGAACACAGACTCGAGTGCTGTCTGGCGGCGATCAATCCCTGCGGAGCGCGGACTAGCGGCGGCCCGTCTGTACATTGCGTTGGAGCCTGGGCCCTGTCCTGTGGCATGCTCGGCCTGGAGCGACCCTATCGATGGTGACTGCGGTGGAGTCCGGACGATAACAGTGAGTAGCGCATCAAGGTGCTCTCACCCCATGGGCTTGGAGCCCTCCTCCTTCCCCCTCTGGAAAACAGCTTGTGTGAAAAGGCTGGGAGGGCCTTGGGACATCGCCGGAGCCTGCACGCTCCCCTAACGCTGGATGGGCATATTCCCCCTTGTGGGGATGAGAAAGTATAACGAGGCCCTGGAAGAGCCCTGCTGGATCCCCGGCACAAATTGCAGCGCTCCTTCCCCTCCCTCTGAAGAGCAGACACTGGAGAGTAAATACAAGGGCCCTGGAACATGGCACGGACCTAGCAAAACTACGTAACAGCCACTAACCGAAGGATGGCCTAAACGTGCCGCACTGGAGGACAATCTCGTTGACATGTGAGCGGTGGCGCAGCTGGATAGAGGGCTAACTTTAATACCTGAGAAGGCGCACAGTGGGATAAAGGGCTGGTTGGAAAGGGAAGACGCCAAAAGCATTACTTGGACTCACCCACTGGAGCCCACTCGGCATTTACAGCACAGTCCTCGCTGTAACCACAGTAGACAGTTCACGCACACGCCGGGTCACCGGGGGCCGATCCTCAAGGGCAGGGCCTTACCTGATATATCAGCGAAGACACCATAATCAGATAAGCACACTTACCACTTGGCACACTGAACTGTCTCCCGGTGCTGCGCTGAGAAATAGCAAAAATGGGGCACCTGAAAAGCAAAGCTCTGGAGAACACCACCACAAGCACACAACAGGCAAAGGATATGGACGCCACCACTCAGCAGCCCTTCCCGAGCTGTGTCCCACCAACAAATATGGTCCTAGAGCCCGACAAACTGGACCTAATTCTCCAGGAGGTACAAGACTCCAGAAAGTCCATAGAACAGCAAATTGGCTCCTTGACAACAGGACTCACTCTCCTGAAAGCTGACCATGCCAAACTCGCCACCACCGTTAAAGATGAAAAAAATCGCCATAGCTGAACTAATACCGCAACATAAGGAACATGCACCACAACTAACACAACTACAACGCCAGGTGACGGGACTGCAGGAGCGGGTTGACGATGCAGAGGGAAGAGCTCGGCGAAACAACGTCCGCGTTATAGGTTTGCCAGAGCATTGTGAAGGGCCCAATGCCACCAAATTCATGGAGCAGTGGTTCAGGGAACATGTGGCCGCAGAGGGCCTCTCAGACTTTTTCTGTGTAGAAAGGGCACACAGATTCCCATCAGGCCGGCCAACAGCGGGGGCCATGCCCCACCCGATGTTTGCCCGGATATTAAACTTTAGGGATCGAGACATGTTACTTCAGAAGGCCAGAGAGGGGCCTCCAATACAGTATGAGAATCAAAGTATTTCACTATACCCCGACTACACGATGCTTGTACAGCGTAAAAGGGCCTCGTACCAAGCGACCAAAAAGAGACTTAGAACTCTGGATCTTAAGTACGCCCTGCTCGCCTGAAAGTTATATATGATCAAAAAGCGGACTTCTTTGACACCCCGGAGGAAGCTAATGAATGGCTGGAGATTATGTTCCCCCCGACGACATCTGGGTCTTCCACGCAAAGTATGCCTCACAGCCAGAAGATGCCGAGGTCTCGGAGATCACGTCGTAATAAACCGATCTAGAAATGCCAGGGTGGTAACCCTACTCCGGAGCAAGTCCTACGGGGACGTGCGGAGGCGATAGCAGCGGCAAGCACCTTCAGAGACACACACCTCCAGTCGGCATCTGAATCCTCGGAGGAGAACACTGGTCACTCTTATGTAAACAGGAAACAGGAAGGGCATCCAAGATGAAAAGATAGGCTAGGATTGCATTGATCAGACTTTGCCATGGCAGTCAGATCTCTAAATCACACAATGCATGTGCAGGGGGAACAAATGGATAATGTTTGAGCCATGACCGGAGTAGGGCACACCTGACTGAATATTGGCTTCCTTTGGGAATCTCCTCAAGCATGAGTGTGACTTGGAGAGAAAACCACTTATCAAATTTGGGCCCCTAATTGTTTTTGAGAAGTATTCAAAATCTGGGACTTTGAAGGGTTGTGTAGGTTCTGTTCAGGCTGCTTAATTTGATTGCTCTTCCAATTGGTAGCTCTCTTATTTGGCATGCATGTATACCAAAATACACTTTACCTACCTTTAAAGATTTGGCCAACTCCTGCCACTAACTTTTACTATTGCTTCCACTGTTATCTTCACCATGTTTTTCAAATATCAATCATTTGGCAGTACCACTACCTTTAAAAATCCTGTAGAAGTTCCATATCCTCTGTATGTATTACCATCTGGATTATTTGGTATTTTTTACCACTCTCTTCAAGGGTTAGAGTACGCAGTACTCTTCTGCCCCTCATGCTACAATGGATTGAAAGCCTTATTTCAAGCAGTAATGAATGCAACTGCAGAGGTGAGAACAAAGACACAAACCTCTAACAGACTATATTAGACAGGCCACCTTGCATACATTCAACATGGCACAGGTGTGCCAAATATTTGGTTATCACTACTGTCAAAACAGCATTTGTCACCCTGACACACCACACACTAATATGCAACAGGAAAGAAGGATTAACAAATCCAACAAAGACCAGGTAACCACCAGAATGCCAACATTCCAGTTTAAAATACCAAATTACAAGCACCTTTCCAATCGCACTTTTAAATTGACTTTCTCAAACAGAACACATTAGAGAGATGCCATGGCACCGTCAATCGAACATCTCAGCACCAAAGCAATAAGGCTTTCAAAGCACTGCCAACGTAACACTAGGCCTTTGCAGGGGCGGCTCCTCCGCTCGCCCACCTGCTCTGCGAGCAATGCAAAAAGGAAAACTAAAACGATAATAACTAACATTATTATTGTTTTAGTTTTCCTTCCTGCTCAAGTGCGGGGCGGGGTGGGTGGTCTGGGCTGGCCAGTGTAGGGGGCAGGGGAGGAGTGTAAAGCACACTCTTGGGCCAGTCAAACCGTCATGCGCATTTAGGATCTTCCCCACCAGGCTGCATTACACAGTCTGGTGGGGAACATGCAAAGCCTCCAAGCCCCTTTCTGAGTGCTGATCCACATGCTCAGACCAATCACAACGCTGCTTAAGGCAGCGTTGTGATTGGACAGGTTGTTCTGGGAGCTTCCTGTTGTGGCACAGAGGAGACGGAGCAGAGGCAGCAGCACCCAGAGGCACCCAGGTAAGTCAGTTTATTTGTATTTGTTTTTCCCCCCTCCACTCCCTGCCCTCACCCCCCTTGCTCACCACCCACACTTAGTAGCGGCCACTTCTGGGCCTTTGTCAAATTTCTGTAACTTCCTTTGTGCAAAATATGTGAAATCCCCAAAAAATAATACAAAATGATTCTTTTTTTAAAAACACACTTTATTGATTTTTTCCTTTTTCTTTTGGACAAAAACATGTATATGCATAGTGAAATTTGCAGTACATTAGAGATAATGCCGTACATTGTATACCTCATTATCATTGAACTATATCTATCAATTGACACTACATATTTTGAGTACAGGTTATATGGCATGTGCATTCTTATATTGGCACCTGGGAAAAAAAGACCATGCATGAGTGCGTTTACGATAACATAACATCTAAACTTCCCTTCCCCCCACCCCTCCTGGCTGGTTCTACCCCAGTTAGGACACTCAGCTATGCAGTCTACCCTGGCTTCCGCGTTGTGCCTATATAGGCATGTGAAGAATATGGGATTTGGAGAACCATACTACGTGTGTGTAGTGTTCTGGGGCCGGTAGTAAGGGGGGAGTTGGGATCAGGCAATAAGTACCATACTATTCGTCATTTATTCTAGGAACGGGCGCAAGTTCTAGAGCTTTGAATGCTTCTATTAACAGGTCCCATTCCATTGATATCAGGGTCTTACGCAGGCCACGGGCCTCCTCTCGTCTGATGGCAGCGCTCACCGCACTACCCCAGCGCACCACCTCTCTATGCAAAATATAGACTGCTGGGGCCTAAGCCGACTTCCACCGCATGGTAATAGCACATTTAGCAATAAGTACCGCCAAGTCAATGAGGCGGGTTTGCACCTTCTGTGATTTGGTGCTGCGGCGCAAGCCAAGCACGCAGCTTTCAACTGTCTGCTCTATAGGAGTACCAGTTGTGGTTCTTAAGCTCAGGACTATCCCCCCCCCAGAATTCAGTTAATATTGGGCATGCCCATGCATGTGTAAAATGTTGGTGTTTTCCAACCTACACCTGGGGCACTGGTGTTCTGTGTCCAGGAACATATGCTGTAAGCGGTGTGGAGTAAGGTACGCCCTATGTATTATCATATACTGTATGCATTTGAACTTGGCATTGCGAGACACCTTTTTTGGGGTACTCCAACAGTGAAGCCCATTCCTTGTCGGTTAATTCTTTCCCAAGGTCCTCAGACCACTTGTTATGCAGGTCAATGAGAGAGATCCCAGCTTGTGCCCTAATGGCATGATAGAGCCATTTCGTGAGGTGACATCCATTTCCCATGAGATGAAGTGCCTGTGTTAATTCGTGTGTTTGGGGTTCCTCTCTGGCTGGGGCCCAGTGCCTTTTAACATAGGCGAGGATTGCTGCGTGTGTCATGTATAGGTTGCCCAAAACCCCATTTTCCCTAGTGAAGTTCTCATGGTCCATGAGAGTACCACTGTTGAAGAGTGCCCCACTGTGGTAACCCCTTCCTCAGCCCAACAGCGGATAGGAAGTTACAGAAATTTGACAAAGGCCCAGAAGTGGCCGCTACTAAGTGTGGGTGGTGAGCAAGGGGGGGGTGAGGGCAGGGAGTGGAGGGGGGAAAAACAAATACAAATAAACTGACTTACCTGGGTGCCTCTGGGTGCTGCTGCCTCTGCTCTGTCTCCTCTGTGCCACAACAGGAAGCTCCCAGCCTCCCAGAACAACCTGTCCAATCACAACGCTGCCTTAAGCAGCATTGTGATTGGTCTGAGCATGTGGATCAGCACTCAGAAAGGGGCTTGGTGGCTTTGCATGTTCCCCACCAGACTGTGTAATGCAGCCTGGTGGGGAAGATCCTAAATGCGCATGACGGTTTGACTGGCCCAAGAGTGTGCTTTACACTCCTCCCCTGCCCCCTACACTGGCCAGCCCAGACCACCCACCCCGCCCCGCACTTGAGCAGGAAGGAAAACTAAAACAATAATAATGTTAGTTATTATCGTTTTAGTTTTCCTTTTTGCATTGCTCGCAGAGCAGGTGGGCGAAGCGGAGGAGCCGCCCCTGCAAAGGCCTAGTGTTACGTTGGCAGTGCTTTGAAAGCCTTATTGCTTTGGTGCTGAGATGTTCGATTGACGGTGCCATGGCATCTCTCTAATGTGTTCTGTTTGAGAAAGTCAATTTAAAAGTGCGATTGGAAAGGTGCTTGCAATTTGGTATTTTAAACTGGAATGTTGGCATTCTGGTGGTTACCTGGTCTTTGTTGGATTTGTTAATCCTTCTTTCCTGTTGCATATTAGTGTGAGGTGTGTCAGGGTGACAAATGCTGTTTTGACAGTAGTGATAACCAAATATTTGGCACACCTGTTCCATGTTGAATGTATGCAAGGTGGCCTGTCTAATATAGTCTGTTAGAGGTTTGTGTCTTTGTTCTCACCTCTGCAGTTGCATTCATTACTGCTTGAAATAAGGCTTTCAATCCATTGTAGCATGAGGGGCAGAAGAGTACTGCGTACTCTAACCCTTGAAGAGAGTGCTAAAAATACCAAATAATCCAGATGGTAATACATACAGAGGATATGGAACTTCTACAGGATTTTTAAAGGTAGTGGGACTGCCAAATGATTGATATTTGAAAAACATGGTTGTTAGAAATGGGATCTCTAGTTGGCAAGGGCTTGCTCCTTTGTCCAAGTAGGGACCCTTCTTCCTAGTCAGGGTAAGGGTGTTACACTCGTGAAGTAACCCCTGCTCACCCTCGTGGTAGCTTGGCACGAGCAGTCAGGCTTAATTCAGAGGCAGTTTGTAAAGCATTTGCACATAACCAACAGTAATACAGTGTAAGCACTACAAACGGACACCACACCAGTTTAGAAAAATAACCAATATTTTATATACTCAAGACAAGACCAATTACTGACACAAATCCACAATACTATACTTTAAAAATGAATGCTTGATAAGGTAACTTCTTCTTTGCAAGAATAGTTCAGAAACAAAGTTCGTACGAGTCGGTAGCTCCGTCCGAGCCTACCGTGATGCTGAAAACCACAGAGTCTAACAGTTCCAGCCGACCGCGTCGATACGGGCCAGCAGAGTCGTGAACAGACTCGGTTACAGTACCTTTCTCGTTGTGGCTGGTACGGAGTGTACGAGCCGGTCGGCGTTTGTCGCGGTGCAAGACGGAGCGGTGCAAGGTGCGGTGTCCCTCGATGCGGTGCAGGCAGCGGCTCGATGAGCGTCGTGCAGATGGAGTCGGTGAGTCCAAGGCGTGCGATGCAGGGTGAGACGATGCTCGATGCGGTGCTGACAGGTTGCGATGCAGGCGACCTAGCCGGAGTGCGGGAGCTGGCGTCGGACAGCGGTGCGAGTCGGAGCGGTGCGTCGCAGACGTGCGAGTGGTGCCCCAAATGCGGTGCGGTCACGACTCTTGAGCCAGTTGCAGCGACAGCGTCGGTCGGGTCCGGTTGGTTCAGTGAAGCGATGCGATGCGAACTGCGGTGCCCACAGGTCACGGTGCAAGCAGCGGCTCGATGTTGGCGGCGTCGGACGTCGCCCACGGTGAGACCAGGGTTGCGATGCGAAGCGGGCGATGCGGTCTACGGTGCAACCAGGTCACCGGCCAGGGATGGATTCGGTTGACGGAGTCGGTTGCAGTTCCCTTCCTCTGTGGCAACTGAAACAGCGTTCCAGAAGCGGTACCCAGAGGCTTGTGAAGTCATTGTAGTCCCTGAGACTTCTTAACAGGAGGCCAGCTCGGTTTCAGGCCCTTGGAGATACTCAGCACAAGTTTGTAGAAAGTTCAGTCCAGTCCTTTCACTGCCCAAGACAGAAGCAGCAACTGCAGGCCAACCCAACAAAGCAACAACACAGCAAAGCGGCAGTACTCCTCCTGGCAGCTCTTCCAGCTCTTCGTCTTGGCAGGTTCCTTGATTCCAGCGAGATCTAAATTCATGGGGTCAGGGCCCCAATATTTATATCCCAAATTCCTTTGTTCTCTGAAGGCAGAGAGGCCTTTGCCTAGTCCAAACCAGTTCTGGAGCACTTTGTTGACAAGTCTCCGTCCCTTCTTTCAGTGAGTGGGCCAGGGACATCAGACGCACCACAGGAGGTGGAGCCAGCATTGTGGAGGGAAGGCACTGTCCTATTCAGGGCCCAGGTGCGACCCCTCCCACCCATCTACAGGTCGATCTGGCTATTCAGCCCTGCGCTGACTCACCCTGTCTCCTGGCATCCCCCAGCCCCTGTCACTCACACTCCAGACAAGGAATACACAACCTCGCAGAGGCAGGCTTGGAAGGTTAGACAAGAAAATACCCACTTTCTAAAAGTGGTATTTTCAAACACAGAATGTTAAAACCAACTTCACTAAAAGCTGCATTTTATCATTCTGAGTCCAGGCATACTAAACTCGAATTTCTACCATGTTCCCGGGGTCAGTTAGGATTATAAGCTGTAATAATCAAAACTGCCCGTTCTGGCCTTGGGGGAACAGGTAGCCTTGCAATAGTGAAAACGAACTAGGCTGTAATTCACTATCAGGACATGCCGCACACACCCGGGCATGTCCTACCTTTCGCATACAACGCACCCTGCCCACAGGGGTACCTTGGGCCTACCTTAGGGTGACTAACATGTAGCAAAGGGAAGGTTTAGGGATTTGCAAGTGTGTGCACTTGCCAAGTCGACATGGCAGCCCCAGGCTGCGCACAGGCTCTGCGGTGGCAGGCCCGAGTTACACTTTACGGGCTGTTTGCGTGGGTGGCACAATCCAGTGCTGCAGCCCACCAACAGCATTTGGTCTATAGGCCCTGGCACTCGCAGTGCACTTTACAAGGGACTGACACATAAACCAAATAGGCCAATCATGGAAACACCAATCCATAACGCATTTTATACAGGAGCACTTGCACTTTCCCACTGGACAGCAGTGAGGAAAGTGCGCAGAATCATTACACCAGCAAAAACAGAGTCAAAACCGGGAGGTCAGAAAGCAAAAAGTCAGGGGAAACACGCCAAAAGATGCCAAGTCTAACACATGTCCCCTCCAGCTGAAAGTAGGGAGAACTACCCAACCCCATTGGAGTTCTCCTCACTAAGGCGGAAGAACCTGGACAGACCATCTGCGTTGGCGTGTTCTGTACCAGGACGGTGCTCCACCGTAAAGTCCATTCCCTGTAGGGAGATGGACCACCTCAGCAGTTTTGGATTCTCACCCCTCATTTGCATCAACCATCTGAGGGGCCTGTGGTCTGTCTGAACCCGGAAGTGAGTCCCAAACAGGTATGGTCTCAACTTCTTCAGTGCCCAGACCACAGCAAAAGCTTCCCTTTCTATGGCACTCCACCTCTGTTCCCTGGGAAGTAGTCGCCTGCTAAGGAAGACTACAGGCTGATCCAGGCCCTCTTCGTTCAGTTGTGAGAGCACCGCTCCCACACCATGCTCTGAAGCGTCAGTCTGCACGACGAATTCCTTGGAGAAGTCAGGTGCCTTGAGCACGGGCGCCGTGCACATGGCTGCCTTCAGGGCATCAAAAGCTTTCTGGCAGGACTCAGTCCAGATCACTTTCCTGGGCTGCCTCTTAGAGGTCAGCTCTGTTAAGGGGGCAACGATGGTGCCATAGCCCTTAACAAATCTCCTATAATAACCGGTGAGATCTAAGAAGGCTCTCACCTCTGTCGGGTCTTGGGGGGTTCCCAAGCCAGAATGGTGTCAATCTTGGGTTGTAGGGGCGCCACCTGGCCGCTTCCTACCTGGTGTCCCAAGTACACCACAGAACCCTGCCCGATCTGGCACTTACTGGCCTTGATCGTGAGGCCTGCACCTTGCAGAGCCCTCAACACTTTCCCAAGGTGCTGTAAATGTTCTTCCCAGCTGGAACTGAACACAGCAATGTCATCCAGGTAGGCGGCACTGAAATCCTCCAGCCCGGCCAACACCTGATTGACCAACCTCTGAAAGGTGGCAGGGGCATTTTTCAACCCAAAGGGCATCACCCGGAATTGGTAATGACCTTCTGGGTTTGAGAATGCTGATCTCTCCTTGGCCCCATCGGTTAAGGCAATCTGCCAGTACCCAGACGTCAAATCAAACGTGCTGAGGATCCGGGCAGCTCCCAACCGATCAATGAGCTCATCAGCTCTGGGGATGGGGTGCGCGTCAGTCCTGGTGACGGCATTGAGCCCACGGTAGTCCACACAAAACCGGAGTTCTGGAGTGGCACCGGGCGCCGCAGCCTTTGGGACCAAGACCACTGGGCTGGCCCAAGGACTGTGGGAGGGCTCAATCACCCCTAACGCCAACATCTTAGAGACCTCCTCCTTGATGCTGGCTCTGACCCGGTCAGTCAACCTGTAAATCTTGTGCTTCACAGGAGGGCTGTCACCAGTGTCCACGTCATGGGTACACCAGTGAGTAACACCGGGAGTCAGAGAGAACAGTGGGGCGAACTGTCCCAACAACTGGCGACAGTCCCCCTGCTGCTCCTGAGTCAGAGTAGGGGAGAGGATCACACCCTCTACTGACCCATCATGCTCCTTGGAAGACAGGAGGTCAGGGAGAGGCTCACTCTCCTCTTCCACCCCATCATCTGTCGCCAAGAGCATACTCACTTCGGACCTCTCGAAGTGGGGCTTGAGGCGGTTCACGTGAAGGACCCTCAAAGGGTTCCTTGGAGCCTGCAAATCCACCAGGTAGGTGACGTCACTTTTGCGCTCCTTTACCTCATATGGCCCAGTCCACTTGTCCTGCAAGACACAAGGTGCCACTGGGGCCATTACCCACACTTTTTGCCCAGGTTGAAATTCGACCAGAGTGGCGTTCTGGTCATACCATCTCTTCATTTCTTCCTGGCTGGCTTCTAGGTTCGCCTGAGCGAGTTTCCTGAAGCGGGCAGTTTGGTTTCTAAAGGCCAGCATGTAGCTAAATACATCCTGGGGAGTTTTCCTGGGAGCCGCCTCCCAGCCTTCCTTTACCAAACTCAGAGGTCCTCTGACAGGGTGGCCATACAGGAGCTCAAAGGGGCTGTACCCAAGAGACTTCTGAGGCACCTCCCTGTATGCAAAGAGTAGGCATGGCAAGAGGACGTCCCACTTACGCCTCATGGGTTCTGTTAGACCCTTGATCATGCTCTTTCAAGGTCTGGTTGAATCTCTCCACCAGACCGTTTCCTTGTGGGTGGTAAGGAGTGGTGAACTTGTAGGTTACACCACACTCCTTCCACAGGGATGTCATATACTTCGATATGAATTTGGTCCCCCTATCAGAAACCACCTCTCTGGGGAATCCCACACGGGAAAAGATCCCCATTAACGCCCGGCCCACCACTGGCGCCGTCGTCGTCCTGAGAGGGATTGCCTCCGGGTACCGGGTGGCATGGTCCACCAAGACCAGGATGTACCTGTTGCCCATGGCTGTCTTGGGATCCAGTGGCCCCACAATATCCATCCCTACCCTTTCAAAGGGTGTTCCAACAACAGGAAAAGGTTGGAGAGGAGCTTTGACCTTCCTCCCACTCTTACCACTTGCCTGGCAAGTTTGGCAAGACCTACAGTGTGCATCTGACTGCCTTCGCATTTGGGGCCA
This sequence comes from Calotriton arnoldi, assembly GCA_963921515.1. Classification (NCBI taxonomy): domain Eukaryota; kingdom Metazoa; phylum Chordata; class Amphibia; order Caudata; family Salamandridae; genus Calotriton; species Calotriton arnoldi. The sequence continues at coordinate 99,177 of CAWUFW010009375.1, forward strand.
AAAGAAGTGGGTGACAAGCCTGTCAAAGGTCTTGTCCTGCCCCAAATGTCCTGCCAAAGGCACGTCATGAGCCAGACCCAGTAGGAAGGTCCTGAAGCGCTGGGGTACCACCAGCACACGGGCTGACCCAGGCTCAGCAACCTTAGGCTCACTGTATAGGAGACCACTCTCCCAGTAGATCAGATGTGACCCGGACTGATTACCAGCTGCCTGGTCTGCAGCCTGCCGCCGCAGACCCTCCAGAGTAGGGCACTCGTTCTGCTCCCTGCAGAACTCCTCCCTGGTGGGACCCCCTTCTTGCTGCCAATGGGTCAGCTCAGAGATGTCTCCCAGTTCGGCTACCTGCTCCCCTGTAGGCACCGGGCGTCCCCTCGAGGTCCGCCTCCTCCCGGTCCGTGGGAACTTCGGGGGCCGGTTTCCGCGCCCCCTGCCCTTTCTCTTGGCAGGGACTTGGGCCACTGTTTCAGGCTCCAAGTCCTCTTGATCACCCTTTCTGGCCGCCATTGACCGAGTAGACACGCATGCCCACTCTGGCAACCCAAGCATCTCCAAGTGAGACCTGAGCTCAACCTCCTTCCACGAGGACTGCTCCAGGTCATTTCCTAGCAGACAATCTACAGGCATGGTAGGGCTCACAACCACCCTCAAGGGACCTGAGACCCCCCATTCAAAGGGAACCTGCGCCACCATACATTGGCGCTCTGAGTTGTCTACAGCAACTACTTGGTGGAATGCTCCTGGGACTACTTGCTTCTCAGACACCAGGTGACACCGGACTGAGGTCACACTGGCTCCAGTATCTCTGAGAGCCTCTACCCTGTTCCCATTAATGGTCACCCAGGTGCTATATTTCTTTGTGTTAGGGGGCACCTGGTTTCCTGGGACCATCTCACTGTCCCCTAGTGAGACAAGGGTCATTTCTGCGGGATCCCCACCCTCCTGTGGGCACCCCTCCTCCCCAAGCGCTACACTAGCCAACACTTTGGACTGTCCACCGGTGGGCGGCTGTGTCCCCTTCGGGCACTTGGGGTCCTCCTTAAAGTGACCTACCTGGTCACATGCATAACACTTGCGGGGGCCGGTCTCAACAGGCTTCCCTGTAGAGACCCCTTTCTTCTTATCACCGGGGGGCTGGGAACCTTTACCCTGGGTACTAGTTTGGGGCCCTTTAGAGAACTCCTACCCTGCTTTACCCTTGTCCCCCCCACTTTTCTGCTGGGGACCCTGCCCACCTTTGGCTGAGTCTCCCCCAAACGCTTTCTTGTGGACCCTGGTACTCACCCAGCGGTCCGCTTCCATAGCGAGCTTCCTGGGGTCAGTTAGCTTACTATCCACTAGGTGCTGGCGCAGATCTGCAAAACATAGACTAGACAAGTGCTCCCATGCAATCAAGTTGTAGAGCCCCTGAAAATCTGTTACACTACTGCCCTTCACCCAACCATCCAGAGACCTGCAGAACACATCCACACATTCCAACCAAGTGTTGGCATCAGACTTCTTACTGGACCTGAACTGATCCCTGTACTTTTCAGGAGTAAGACCATACTTCGTGAGAAGGGCATCCTTCATGTCAGCATAGGTGAGGTGATACCCCTTACCCAAAGCTATCAGAGCATCCCTTGCTTCTTCAGGGAAAAGTGGCCACAATCCTGCTCCCCAATTCTCCTCAGGGACCCCATTCATGTGTATGGCTGCCTCATAACCCTGAAACCACCTTTGTATGTCATCCCCCTTCTTGAACTCCTTGCCTACGTTCTTGGGAATGTGCACAATCCTGTCTGCCTTTCTGGACGAATTGCTGCCACCATCTGAGCCTGACTTACTCCTAAGTTCTAGCTCCTTCAGTTCTCTCTCATGCTCTAAGAGCATCTTCCTCTCCTCTATGGCCAATCTCTTCTCCTCCCGCTCACTCTCCAGCCTGAGCTTCTGCAGCTCAAACTGCCTTGCCTCCCGCCTGTCCTCCAGCTCCTCTGGGGACAGACTGCTGTTGCCTGACCTGGCGGGTTCCCCCTACCCAAAAGCACATCCACCCTGGAAATAGGCTCCTCCACCTCCTCACTGAGATCACCAGGCTGCCCATTGGCATGTCTGGCTGCTACCCAGGCCCTCAGCGCCTTCTGTAGCTCCTCCTTCCTTGTGAGGCCTTTAATTTGGACTTTCAGGTTTTTACAAATCGCTCGTAGCTCCTTTACGGCGTAGGATTCCAACCTATCCTCCTCAAAGATAACTTCCAGAGATGCAACGGATGATGCAATTGATTCAGGCATGACAAAAGTAGTGAGTTGAAAACTGGCAAGATCAAAAATAGGCCAAAAGAAAAAGAACCAGTATGTGGTACGTAATGGTCTGCGATATGGTAGTAGTGCACACCAATCACTGTAAGTCAAGTGCAAACACAAGTCCTATCCTCACCGCTGACAACCAATGTTAGAAATGGGATCTCTAGTTGGCAAGGGCTTGCACCTTTGTCCAATTAAGGACCCTTCTTCCTAGTCAGGGTAAGGGTGTTACACTCGTGAAGTAACCCCTGCTCACCCTCGTGGTAGCTTGGCACGAGCAGTCAGGCTTAATTCAGAGGCAGTGTGTAAAGCATTTGCACATAACCAACAGTAATACAGTGTAAGCACTACAAACGGACACCACACCAGTTTAGAAAAATAACCAATATTTTATATACTCAAGACCAGACCAATTACGACACAAATCCACAATACTATACTTTAAAAATGAATGCTTGATAAGGTAACTTCTTCTTTGCAAGAATAGTTCAGAAACAAAGTTCGTACGAGTCGGTAGCTCCGTCCGAGCCTACCGTGATGCTGAAAACCACAGAGTCTAACAGTTCCAGCCGACCGCGTCGATACGGGCCAGCAGAGTCGTGAACAGACTCGGTTACAGTACCTTTCTCGTTGTGGCTGGTACGGAGTGTACGAGCCGGTCGGCGTTCGTCGCGGTTGCGGTGCAAGACGGAGCGGTGCAAGGTGCGGTGTCCCTCGATGCGGTGCAGGCAGCGGCTCGATGAGCGTCGTGCAGACGGAGTCGGTGAGTCCATGGCGTGCGATGCAGGGTGAGACGATGCTCGATGCGGTGCTGACAGGTTGCAATGCAGGCGACCTAGCCGGAGTGCGGGAGCTGGCGTCGGACAGCGGTGCGAGTCGGAGCGGTGCGTCGCAGACGTGCGAGCGGTGCCCCAAATGCGGTGCGGTCACGACTCTTGAGCCAGTTGCAGCGACAGCGTCGGTCGGGTCCGGTTGGTTCAGTGAAGCGATGCGATGCGAACTGCGGTGCCCACAGGTCACGGTGCAAGCAGCGGCTCGATGTTGGCGGCGTCGGATGTCGCCCACGGTGAGACCAGGGTTGCGATGCGAAGCGGGGCGATGCGGTCTGCGGTGCAACCAGGTCACCGGCCAGGGATGGATTCGGTTGACGGAGTCGGTTGCAGTTCCCTTCCTCTGTGGCAACTGAAACAGCGTTCCAGAAGCGGTACCCAGAGGCTTGTGAAGTCTTTGTAGTCCCTGAGACTTCTTAACAGGAGGCCAGCTCGGTTTCAGGCCCTTGGAGATACTCAGCACAAGTTTGTAGAAAGTTCAGTCCAGTCCTTTCACTGCCCAAGACAGAAGCAGCAACTGCAGGCCAACCCAACAAAGCAACAACACAGCAAAGGGGCAGTACTCCTCCTGGCAGCTCTTCCAGCTCTTCGTCTTGGCAGGTTCCTTGATTCCAGCGAAATCTAAATTCATGGGGTCAGGGCCCCAATATTTATATCCCAAATTCCTTTGTTCTCTGAAGGCAGAGAGGCCTTTGCCTAGTCCAAACCAGTTCTGGAGCACTTTGTTGACAAGTCTCCGTCCCTTCTTTCAGTGAGTGGGCCAGGGACATCAGACGCACCACAGGAGGTGGAGCCAGCATTGTGGAGGGAAGGCACTGTCCTATTCAGGGCCCAGGTGCGACCCCTCCCACCCATCTACAGGTCGATCTGGCTATTCAGCCCTGCGCTGACTCACCCTGTCTCCTGGCATCCCCCAGCCCCTGTCACTCACACTCCAGACAAGGAATACACAACCTCGCAGAGGCAGGCTTGGATGGTTAGACAAGAAAATACCCACTTTCTAAAAGTGGTATTTTCAAACACAGAATGTTAAAACCAACTTCACTAAAAGCTGCATTTTATCATTCTGAGTCCAGGCATACTAAACTCGAATTTCTACCATGTTCCCGGTGTCAGTTAGGATTATAAGCTGTAATAATCAAAACTGCCCGTTCTGGCCTAGGGGGAACAGGTAGCCTTGCAATAGTGAAAAACGAACTAGGCTGTAATTCACTATCAGGACATGCCGCACACACCCGGGCATGTCCTACCTTTCGCATACAACGCACCCTGCCCACAGGGGTACCTTGGGCCTACCTTAGGGGTGACTAACATGTAGCAAAGGGAAGGTTTAGGGACTTGCAAGTGTGTGCACTTGCCAAGTCGACTATGGCAGCCCCAGGCTGTGCACAGGCTCTGCGGTGGCAGGCCCGAGTTACACTTTACGGGCTGTTTGCGTGGGTGGCACAATCCAGTGCTGCAGCCCACCAACAGCATTTGGTCTATAGGCCCTGGCACTCGCAGTGCACTTTACAAGGGACTGACACATAAACCAAATAGGCCAATCATGGAAACACCAATCCATAACGCATTTTATACAGGAGCACTTGCACTTTCCCACTGGACAGCAGTGAGGAAAGTGCGCAGAATCATTACACCAGCAAAAACAGAGTCAAAACCGGGAGGTCAGAAAGCAAAAAGTCAGGGGAAACACGCCAAAAGATGCCAAGTCTAACAATGGTGAAGATAACAGTGGGAGCAATAGTAAAAGTTAGTGGCAGGAGTTGGCCAAATCTTTAAAGGTAGGTAAAGTGTATTTTGGTATACATGCATGCCAAATAAGAGAGCTACCGATTGGAAGAGCAATCAAATTAAGCAGCCTGACCAGAACCTACACAACCCTTCAAAGTCCCAGATTTTGAATACTTCTCAAAAACAATTAGGGGCCCAAATTTGATAAGTGGTTTGCTCTCCAAGTCACACTCATGCTTGAGGAGATTCCCAAAGGAAGCCAATATTCAGTCAGGTGTGCCCTACTCCGGTCATGGCTCAAACATTATCCATTTGTTCCCCCTGCACATGCATTGTGTGATTTATAGATCTGACTGCCATGGCAAAGTCTGATCAATGCAATTCTAGCCTATCTTTTCATCTTGGATGCCCTTCCTGTTTCCTGTTTACATAAGGTGTCCTCCGACAATTTCCTTCCAGGCAATTTAATTTTCAGTATTGGTAGAAAATGACATTTCAGGGCAAACAAGATACAGTCATATAAAGGCCAAGTTTTCAACATTAGGAGGCTTATAGACAAGGTGCTTGCGCCACCAAAGTATCAAAAATATTGACGAATTGGCGGCGGTGTCAGTTCTCCATATTTACAAGGTGACGTATCTTTGAGGATGCATCAATTTTTGGAGTCCTGCGTCAAAAGGAACCCGCGTCGGAACCGCCTGCATCACATAAGTATTAATATATGCAAGGTAGGCGTTCCTTTGTAATTTCCACTGTAAAACAGATGCAAGGATACTTACAAGTTTTTACAAAAGTGACGCATCATCGACTTGAGTCACGCAGAGGTCCAATAGCATCAAAAATCCTGCACCTGAGAAATCCACACGTAGGAAATTATGAATTGACAATAGTATATAAAGAGAAGCCAGACAGAACAGTGTGGCAAGCACAACTACACCATGGAGGTGCTCATTTTGCAGCTGGGAGTCGCAAGGAGACCACCATCACCACTACCACCACCACCACCACCTCACTGACCACCCACCCCTCCCCACACCACAAAGGGAACGCAGGAGAATGGAGCGTTTTTATCGCCAGCAGACTATCCTATTTGATCTCAGGGAGGATGAGGTCATCACTTACTATCATCTCAGCCTTCGACACGGTCCATCACGGGGTGCTGATGGACCGGTTGTCGAGGGCGGGGGGGGAAGGCACTGCCTGGAGCCTCCTGAAGTCCTTTTTGGCCGACAGAATCCAAACAGTTGATCTGGGGCTTGATAAATCCAAACCTTTTGCCCTCCCGTGTGGGGTACCACAGGGGTCTTCCCTGAGCCCCATGCTTTTCAACATTTATGTCAGCCCATTGGCGGCTTTGATAAGATCCTTTGGCCTGCAACTCACATCCTATGCAGATGACACACAAATCGTGTTATCCATACAGCGAGGGTCTCAAGTGGATATGGCCGCGAGGTGCCATGATTGCCTGAAAGATATTGCGGGCTGGATGGCCTCGAATTGCCTTAAATTGAACGCAGGGAAGACCGAGGTCATGATATTCGGGAACAATCCTAACATCTGGACTCCGGATATGTGGCCTGATGCTTTGGGGAAGCCACCAGTCCCCACGTGCACGGCAAGGAATTTGGGCGTGATCATGGACCAGAAACTTGATTTTGGGGATCAGGTTAGCGGAGTGGTTTCGACATGCTTCCATATCCTTAGGATACTGAGAAAAATTAAATTTTCCCTTCCAGCCGATGGTTTTAGGTTAGCAGTCTCAGCCCTTATTCTGTCGCGCTTGGACGACTGTAACAGTCTGTACCTGAATCTGAAAAAAAAACATCTGTACAGATTACAGTTGGTACAAAGCGCGGCGACGAGACTGCTAACAGGCATCCCAAGGTTTGCCTCCGTTCGAGAGGGACTCCGGCTACTGCACTGGCTGCCGGTATCAAGACGAGCTCAATTTAAGGCTTTGTGCTCTGTTTTCAAAGCATTGAAGGGCAGTGGCCCAGAGTTCTTGAGTCGGTGTTTCAATTGGTATGTGCCAGGGAGAGCGTTGCGCTCCTCCGAAGGCAGACTAGTTGCGGTGCCCCGAATAAAAAAGGCCAGTTGGGGAGGAAATAGCTTTTCATACTGTGCAGCGAAAGCCTGGAACAGCCTGCCGGCGCATATCAGGAATGCCGAGGAGCTCCTCTCTTTTAGAAAGGGGCTGAAGACTTGGTTATTTAGGGAATAGGCCCCTCGTGCTCCAGGGAGTCAGTGTGCAGCGCCAGGACACCCTTGGGTATAAGTGCGCTTTATAAGCTCATAATAATAATAATCTCAGGAGCGAGCCCATTGTCCAACTGCTACACCAGATAGTGCCAAGGCTCCAGGCATGAACTCCCAGGGCATCCAACATCCCTCCCCAGGTGAAGCTAATCGCTCTCCTACACATGTTGGCATCAGGCTCATTCCAGATCACAACAGGCAGAGTGGCAGGAATCTCCCCCAACCATCTTTCTACCCTCTGTCCTGGATGCCATCATCCACCTAATGCCACAGTACCTTCTCTTCCCTAACACACAACTGCAGCTGGAGATCAAGCAAGGCCTCTATGCCATCGCCGGTTTCCCACATGTGTTGGGTACAATGGACTACACACATGTGCAACTGCTTCTCCCTGCAGCAACATACCATCTCTGCACGAACCGAAGCACACCTACTCCATCAATGTCTAGGCCATCGTCGACCATCGGGGGTTGTTCACCACCGTGCTAGCCAAATACCCAGGGAGTGTGCATGATGCATACATCTTCAGGCACTCCATCATAAATGAACGCTTACAGATTGGCCAATATTTGAATGGTCTAATTGTAGGTAAGCAAAACCCAAGGTCATAACAGACCCACTAACAGTCAGAAATGGATTACAGAGTACCCACCTCTGTGTCTGTCCATCGACTCAAAAGTATGAGAGGTGTACCACATACATGCACCATGCATTATGCCACATGTGTCAAGCAATCCCACAACTCACACATGTCAACACACCTAAATTCATCAACATAGAATAATATCCAACCTGGACAAGGCATTAGAGTGTACTCAGGACACCAATCTTAACATGGATCTCACACAGCAATGAGCATAAATTTAGGCATACGCTTACACAATCCCCGACAACTTCTACTCCTACACATACATGTGAACAGGAAATGTATTGTGGCTACTCATGTAGTACACAACTCCTCATGACATCAGTCTGTCCCACATGAGCATGACCCACATTGCAATACATATGTGTGAAGTAAAGTGCACCATGATAACTATTATGCCCAAAAAGAAAGTTGAAGGCAGACAATGAAAAGAGTAACCCTCATGTGACATGACGTCCGGCTGACCTATCTGCTTTCCATCCAGCCCCACTGGCCCCAGTAATGGCAAAACAGCCATGCTTCCGTGGTTTTGCAACCCTTGCCACCTACTCCCTCTAGTGGTACCCACCGGACTTACCTGTAAGTCCTCCTGTGCGGTGTCTTTCCAGGTGGCCCCCCTTCATCATAGCTCACCAGCAACCAACACCTTCAGCACCCTGTCCAAGGCCAAATCCGGGATGCTCCTGATCTTCTGCTGCTGGAACTTTGGATCTGGTCCTGCTATCGATCTAAAATGAGAAGGTGAACTTTGTGAAAGCATTGCCTGATAATATATGTATTTTTCTGCTTTTCTACATTGACTTCAATGGTGTGTAATTGCGCACAAAAGAAATATATTTTCCGAACTCATAAAAATCATAGTTCTACAGTACTTACTGTAGATTGAAGTTCTTGGTCTTAAAATATACATAAAAATTGATACCATTTTTATAAATTGGTTTTGGATTTATTCTTGAGTGTGTCTCTCATTTATTGCCTCTGTGAGTACAACAAATGCTTATCACTACCCTCTGATAAGGCTAACTGCTTGCCCTCACTACCACAAAAAGAGCATTAATATTGTCTACTTTAACCCCTCTATGCCAGTGAGGGATCCCCTGAATTCTCTGCACTGTGTAATTCATTTTAGTACACTATATTGAGGGCCAGCTTTCTACACCAACAATTAGGGCTTGATTTAGATTTTGGTGGTAATGGTTCCGCCGTCGCTTTTCTGTTGGATTCCCCGTCTGCCTACTAGGCAGTCTGCCCATTTAGATGCTGGCGGGTCCATGGACAGAAGACCGTCATATTTCCCCCGACTCGCCAGGTATGTTCACCTGCGCCGACTGGACCATAGGCAAAAGTGGCCATCAGAGAGAGTACAGCCAGTTTGTCCTCCGGGTCAATCCTCATGTGCCTTCCCACCGACGTGGCTGTGGTGGGGAAACCTCCACACCTGAGTTGGCGGGTTGGAACAAATATAAGGCCAAAACATAATTTCATTCTGTTTCACACTTTTAGCATCATGGATCTGATTGTGCAAGTCCTGCCTTTGCCTCTGCTACTTGACTACAAAGCAAATCCACACCGTCATCGCCGGAATTGAAGGTAAGCTTCTCTTATAACTTGTCATCTTTTGACTTGTCAGTTTACATTTGATCAGGACTCGTTCATGTTGAAACCTCTATAACCCAATATGTGTGTAATGTTGTTGTTTAAGAAACACACCTGTATAATTTTATTGTCATTTTATTTTTGGTGCAAGTTGCCTTCATGATAAATCAACAATGGACATCAATCCAAAAACAAAAACTGACCATACAGGTGTGTTAACTTAAATTTCCGAAAGTATAAAATCATAAACATATACATTACACATTATTGGGATAATTGCAATGTAATATAATGTAGAAATTGCACTTTACAACGTGAAATGTTTGTTTTAAAATAACTATAAAAGCAATTTCAATTCCAAAGTTTTATCAAGTAATATATTTATCTTTTTAACAGTTCCCCTTATCTAGTGCATTTCCTGCATTTAATTAGATGCTATTGGTGCCATCATTATTTTAAGGTGCACTGCATATGTCACTTATCAATTACAAATAAACTAACCTGTATTAACACTTTTAAAAAAAATATGACTATTCAATTTGTTGGTGAAGTTTCCACCATCATGATGAATGCTTGCACCAAACTATAAATGTCTATCAAATACTTTTATTACTAGTGTATGGAGTTTAGAAATTAGACAATTCAAAAAACTGTTGCATTTTCTGTCATAATTTTAAACTAAAATATGTAAATCACATTTTAATCATTAACAGTTCTAGGAATCAAAGAATAGCAAATGAAAAATTATCTCATGACAAACGTGGTGAAATGAAAACATTTTTTACTATTAAATGAGATACGTCTCTCAAATCAAGATATATTTTATTTACAAACATAAAAAATGAAATGTCCCAAAGATGTTGGAGTGTTGCCCCAAACTTACCTCCTAACAGACGACCAAAGGGCAACCTCCTCAGGAAGGGGCATCTAGTGGGGACAGGTTTGCCACCTCAAGGATCTTCCTTGGGATTGGTGGTTTTGGCTTTGGGAGGGTTGGTAGGGGTGGATTTGGGTGGGGTGGGTTTGAGTTTTGGAGGGGTGGGTATGTTTTTGGGAGGGGTGGTGTTGCATTTGGTAGGGGTGAAGTTCACAACAGAAATAAAAGCAGAACTAGTATAAAGGGTAGGAGGTTTGGGAAACTGGGTTTTGGAGGTAGAAGAAGGTAGAGTGTGTGAAGTGTATGTGTCTGTCTGTTGTGCAGTTGCATGTCGGTCTGTTAAATGTTTTGTATGTTTGAATGTGTGCTTTTTGGCTGGTGTGTGGTGTTTGGGTGAGTGAGAGCATTTGGTTTTGGTTTCTGTTGTTTTGGGTGTAAGTGTGGTTTTGTGTGAGTGTGTTTGTTTTGATGAGTGTGCTGTTTAGGTGCTTGGTTTGTTTGTGGTGCTTGTGGGTGGGTGATGGTCGTAGGTGTGCTGATGCATGTGGGTGTGCTAGTGGTTGCGGCAGTGCTAGTGGTAGTGGGGCTGGTTGTAGGGTTGCTGGTGGTTGTGGTTGGGGTATTTGTGCTGGTTGGTGTGGGGGTGGTGGTGGTTGTGGTGCTAGTGGGTGTGGTGATTGTGGTGGTAGTTGTGGGTATAATGGTGGTTCTGGTGCGGGTGGGTGCTTGCGTTCTTTGGGTGGGTGCTTGTGTTTCTTGATGTGTTTGTATTTATGTGTGGGTGTACTGCTTGTGTGTGTTGGAGTGGTCGCATGCAAAGGAGTGTGTGTGCTTGGGACAGGGCCGGGAATCGGGAACTGAGATGGGAAATGGGTCTGAGTTGGGGCACAAGGTTGGGCTGCTTGGGAGGCTGCTGTCAGTGACACCGGCTAGTCCTGTAAATAATCTCTGCAGGCCAGGCATAGCACTATGAATGCCTTCTAGGTATGCTACTATTTGTTGCATATGGCAATAAAGGCCCTGGATGGCATTCAGTAGTTCAGTCTGGCCTACAGAGATGCTGTGTAGAAGGTCTATAGCCTCCTCACTCAAAGTAGCTGGGGGGACAGGGGCAGGGATGAGGTTCCTGCAGTGAAGAAGACCCCAGCCCTTTTAGGGGGGGGCGGGTTTGGCCAACTGCGGGGAGGAAGAGGAAGGCTCTCTAGGTGGCTGACAAGGATGCAAGTGGAACAGTTGCTGTCGGGCCCATCACTACTAGGGACTGGTCGTTTGTGGAGGCCTCCAAAGATGATGTAGAGCTGGTGGCCACCATGCCAGTTCCCTCACTGTGTTAATCAGTGTCAATGGTCACACCAGTTGAAGCACAGTGGCCAGCTGCTTCCACACCTACGTGGGCAATTTCACCTTCATCTGCTCATGATGATGCTGAAAAGACATAAACAATAGTTTTCTTGGATATGTGTAAATAGAACTGATAATGAACTGTGATCTCAGTGCCAGATTCACAAAAGTAATCTGAGACAAAATCCTAACTTTACGACTTTCGGTATTCACAGAAGACATTTAGGAGTACTAAAATTATTATTCTTAACTTTACTACTCCTAAACTGAGAAAAATCCTAACTTTACAACTTTCGGTATTCACAGAAGGCATTTAGGAGTACTAAAGTTAGGATTTGGGCAGACCAAGAATAACCCTGTATGCAGTTATAACTGTGTTGTCAAGAGTTTTTGCATCTCTTCCTCTCTGTGCTTCACTGCCATAGGCAATTGTTGGCAGAAGTTTGGCACGTATCACTTGTGCCAAGGGCAGGAGCGACGGACCATTTAGTTTGCTGTTTAGTGCTTTTAAAGAGATTGCCAAGGCAAGGCCTTTACCTCTGATGCTGGTTTTCTGTGCAATGAAGTGGCCGCCTTTGTCTATCTTCACGCCTAGATATTTATATTCCAACGCGTCCTCAATATGGGTCCTGCCCCAGAACCAAGCTGCAGGTTTTTTCCTGTTTTTGCTGACCGTCATGGTCTTTGTTTTCTCAAAGTTTATAGTTAGTTCGTTTACTTTGGAAAAGTCTTGCATGACGTTCAAAAGCTGTTGTAAGCCTACTTGTGTGTGGCTGATCAGGACTATATCGTCTGCATAGAGGAGGCACGGTAGCGTTAGCCCACCTAACCTTGGGGCGTGAGAATTACAGCTGTTTAATATCGGGACACGGTCTGCTAAAAACAAGTTGAACAGTGTGGGTGCTAAAACGCATCCCTGTTTGAGCCCTTTTTTTGTTGGTATGCGTCTTGACAGCAGTGACCCATCACCCAGCTTTATCTGAACCCATGTGTCAGTATGCAGATTGATCAGCAGGTTTAGCAGAGACTGTGGGATCCCAGCTACTCAGTTTGGACCATAAGGTGTTACGATTTACGTGGTCGAAGGGGGCCTTGTAATCTATAAAACATAGATGTAGGGGCATTTTTATTGATTCCGCCTTGTCTATTAGCATTGCCATGGTTAGAATATTAGTGGTTGTTCCAACTGTTTTAGCAAAGCCAGTCTGATTAGGTGAAATTACAGAATTCGCTTTGGCCCAAGCCTGCAACTCCTCTAGAAGTGTGCCTGCAAAAAACGTTGCTTTGTTATCCATAAGAGCCGCTAACCGATAGTTCTGTGGTAATGACTTATCCCTGACTTAAATATTGGAGAGATAATTGATCCTTTCCAGGAGCAAGGCAGTGTGTTTAATAACCTTATTTCTGTGAAGAGTGGTTCCGGCGCTACAGCCCATTCGTTTGCATCTTGTTTATAAAGGACGGGTGGAATTCCATTCGGACCTGGAGCCCCCTCTCTCCTTCCTTTTCCTATTTGCCCCTTAATAGTGTTGATTTTACTCATCAGAGCATCATTTGTTGATAATTGACCCTTTAGTTTACCAGGGGTTTTGTTGCCACTTACTGTCCAGGCTATGTTGGTAGTAGCGCCTCCTGAATCATTTTCAGTTCTTAACTCCAAAGTCATGAGTTCTGTGTCTTGCTTAAAGTGATTCCTGAGGTAGGTTACCCATACTTCTTCTGAGATGTTAGAAGAAACTCCATCATGTGAGGGACTTATAAATTGGTTTATGATTTTCCAGAATCTAGCACTATTACTCTGTTTGGTGTCAGCGTGTAGTTTTGCCCAGAGATCGACCTCCACAGATCTATTAGCTTCCCATTTGTGTTTTTTTTAACAGTGCCTTTTGCTTCCGTAGCAGTTCTAGTTGCGTTTTATCTGCTGGATTATACCGAAGATTTCTCAACGTACTGTAAACTGAATTTTTTGTGAACTTCATTTTCTTTTTGAAATTTTGTGAGACATACTTCATACTACTGTGACTTTGTTGTGCTGTTAGTTTAGTCCTAGTAGCATATGCTACCACAGTTGTTATAAAGTTCTCCCATTTCTTGACTTCACTTGAACTGACCCTTGACTCGAAATGCTGTCTTGCATTTTCCAGCATGCTACTATCAGCTGCTAACGCAAACTTCATTCTTTTAAAGTTGATGGTAAAAAGTGATCCCTGAGGAGCCAAAGACCGCTCAAATTTAGGCATGTTTGTATTAAGCATGATTTCTTGGGGCCGGTGCCCGGTGGTCACTACCAGCTTTATCGCCCATCTGAAATGAAAATATATGATGAAATAGAGGTAAGGAGGTGAAGGTGTAGTCTATTATTGTATTAACTTTTGTCGAGCAGTGTGTTATTGCAGGGGGGGTGTCCCCAGCAGATCTTCCATTGATTGCTCTACGGTTAAGATGTTCAAATTCCTCCAGTATCCGCTTTCCGGTTTTGGTTTGTTTATCTTATTCCAGTTTCCCTTGCAATGGGATGTTTCAGATTGAATTTTGCAATAGAACTTCTTTGTCTAATGAAGTGCCCATTAGATTGAGGTTTAGGTCCCCAGTGAGCATAAGGTCTGTTGAAGGCCCTTCGCCTATGCATACTTCAAAAAATCAGATAATTCCTTTGCTGCCTTTATTTTCCGTTTTGTATGGACGCAAGCATTAATTATCGTAAGATTGGTACCACTTTTATCTGGTGTTGAGGGAGCAGTGAGCAGGTTTACTGCCATTGTTGCTGAAGATGTTGGTCCAGTTTCATGGGCTGTAGTTATACTTGTGTTTGAAACATAATATACTAGACCACCTTGAAGGTGACCATATTTTTCCCTCCGAAGTGCACTGGTAAAGAGGCGCAAGAAACCCTGAAGGTGCGGAGGGTCTGTTTGCCAGGTTTCTTGTAATGCTACGATGTCAAATGACCTTATGTAGGTGATAAAATCTAGGTCAGTCATTTTTTTTTCTAGACCGTTTACATTCCATGAACATATTCGTAAAAGCCCATATTTGCTGGTTCTTCGTGATGGACTGGTGTACTGTCAATTTGTTTGGTTATTTATTGTCCTTCAAATCCATCTTAGGTCTGTTTCCCAGCTTGGTGACATTGTAGAGTCCTGGCCATTTCTGGGGTTCACTGGAAGGAGCTCCTTGCTCATTCGGCAGTGCCCCACTGCTCCTCTCAGCACTGACGTTCCAGATTTTTTTAAAGTTGCTTGAGTCGCCGTTGTGTTTCCCGGGTTTAACAGTTCAGGGTATCCTGGCTTAATGTATGGAGTGATTGTTATCCCCCAATTTTTAAAAGTGTGGTTCTCTAGAAGTATTTTTTGTGCAATCGATGACGTTGTCCATGTTGTTTTTGTTTTTTCTCCTTCCACGGTCTCCTTACATTTTATAAATTCTATTGAAACCAAGTCCAACTTTGTCACCTCTGTCAGGGATGGTATGTGAGATAGCAGCCGAAAAATATTACCTCGATTCAAGATGTTGTGTCTGCCTTTAGATCTATATTCTGGTGTAAACCATATGGCACTTGTTCCCCTCCATGTTTTCTCTGGATTGGCTGTCTCTTGATTGTTTGGGAATTGAGGGGTGGGCTCGTATCTTAGAGCTCCTGATACGGCCTGGTGGCTGGAGGACTCAATTTTTTCTTCCTCGTTTTGAAACTTTGAGTGTTGTGTTGGTCCAAGCGGTTGTCCTCCATTTCCCTCCCATAAGGGTTCCAGAATGATTCCTGCTTGTTTTGCGGGTACCTGGATTTCCTGTCTCCGTTGAACCCCTGTTTGTATAGTAGAGTCTGTTTGGATGTTGTTTGTATCTTTATAATAGGTTTCACTTTTCTTTGTTCCATCTAGCTCCCTATTCTGTGAGGAGTGGATATTTAGTTTTTCCAGAGTTGTGATGAAAGCCTGGTTGCAATTAGCTGCACGATGAGTGGTGAGTGATGTTGAGGGATTACTATTTTGAGGAAGCTTCTGATTAAATTCAAGTGATTCAACTCTTGTTGTGGTCCCTAATGCCTCTTCATCTTTATTTCTTAGAGGGTTCATGTTGTTTTCTTTTTGA
The DNA here is from genome assembly GCA_963921515.1 of Calotriton arnoldi. Classification (NCBI taxonomy): domain Eukaryota; kingdom Metazoa; phylum Chordata; class Amphibia; order Caudata; family Salamandridae; genus Calotriton; species Calotriton arnoldi. The sequence goes on from CAWUFW010009375.1 coordinate 114,822, forward strand.
TGCAAGAGTTTTGTCTCTTTGTTCTCAGCTTTCCCCAGTGCTTGGAGCGTATTTGTTCCTTGCATTTTAGAGATTTGACTTGGTCCTGTTGCAGCTTATGTGTTCTGTTTGAAAATCCCTACTAAAGTGGTGTTGCTTTCATGGTTTATCTCATTTTGTGCTGGTGATGTCCCAAAGAGGCGCAGGAATCCATCTTGATTTTATTATTCTTTGGTTACGGCCTTTCAGTCTTTTTGCGCGTCTTTGCCTGGCGTTCATTTTGTTGTCCAAATTGTCTTCTGGAAGAGGGTCAGAAATTTGGCCTGCTGTTGTGATTTTATTGCCCTCCGTTCTTGTGACTATTTGTTTTGGTTTTGTCTTAGTGGAAGGATTCCCTTCATTAAAGGTTGTAACTAAGTGTATTTCCATGGGTTCTTGAATTTCCAATATGGGTTTGCCATCTAAAGGCCGTTTATTTGAGCATTGTAAAGCCCTTTGAAATTGTGTACACAGTTCACTCAGCATTAGTGGGAGGGAGGCTAATTTATCGATGATCGGGCCACATCAACAATTTTGGTTGATACCTTACGATTGATCCTGTATGTTTTGTAAAAACGTGTTTAATGTGCCTAACTTTCCGTCGCTTGCTACCACAAAAACAGCCAGAGAATTCAATAGCGTTAGTTGTGTATCCATTTTATCAGATTGGTATTGGAGGGCCTCTACCAGGAGTTGCACTGTTTTTAACAAGCTTGTCCAGGCACTTCCATGGTCTCTTTGTTGCAAAACCCCCAATGGGCCGCCTGAGTCTCCCTGACAGCCTGGTGTTCTTGATTCTCCGCGATTGTCATGTTTGCAGGAGGATCACTCCTACACTTGTCCTGGGAGTAGGTAGCCAGGAGGTCCTCCCACTCTTCTTTCCCCAAATATGAGAATTACTCGGGGTCTTCTGAGTCGCAGTTTAATGGCAGATCCCATTTGGTTTGTATTGATGATGGTGCTGGTAATTTTTTGTGTGCTGTCACCGAATCGTTCATTGATGATACAGAAAATGCCAATGAGGGTTTCATTTCATTCCTCTCCTTCCTCTCCTTCGTGTTTTCGTGCGTTGAATTCTCCGACCGCATGGTTTCCTTCGGGCTGTCCAGCTCGCAGCTAGTTAGTGCCTCATTTGTAGCACAGTTGCCTGTTCTATTTTTGCTATGGAGTACCTGTCCTGCCGTTGATAAATCTTGTACTTCTGGTGGTCCATCTCCTGATCCTTCTACAGAGGTTCTACACACTTCATGGGCCCGTGTACTCGGATTGACACTATATCGGCCACAACCAGCTTGACTGGAATCTTGGGGCTCTGGGGCCCAAATGTCGTTTGGCATTGTGGGGTCGATATTAAATAAGACGGCATGGATATGCTGGCTACCGTGCTTCGGCATTCACTTTTGTTATCACTCCCCTGTGAGTGAATGGGTTGTAGCGGCTGGAGAGGTGACTGAAGGCCCGGCAATTCTGTGGAGTTTGAAAGGAGAGTGTCACCCGCATTTTAAAAAAAGCAAAATTTCGTATAAATCTTTGGCTGACAAAGGGACTGACAGTTTTTGTTTTTTTAAATTTTTTTTGTTATTGAAGGATCATCACTTGAGTTATCTATGTCAGAGATTATTTCAATTAAAGAGCAGTCGTTCTGTAGAGTTGGCCTGGTCTTTGCTTGTGGTTCCTCCATGGAGCCCTCTGACGTCTTAGGATTCCGCTTATGCTTATTTGCGTTGCTTTTGAGCATTGGGCCTCCTCGTACACGACCTGTTCTCATGGTATGCTTCGCTGTGTCTATCCTTTTGTATCCTTTGTAGGTAGAAACCTGGAAAGTCCTTAAAGAAGTCCTTAGAGAGTCTTGGTCTTAGATGTCTGAGATTTTGTCTGCGTTCTTGCTTTTCCTGCCCCTTGCCCCTTGTTAATTGAGCCTTTCCTGGTAGTTCGATGTGCAAGCTATGACACACTATGGTGCGCTAGTGGCTGCTGTAGGCCGGAGCGTCAATGTGCTTTCCCTAGGCCAATCTGTATTGTTTAATGATTGTTTGATGATTTAATTGAGCGTTTATTTAAGCGTTAGACCGTTTATCCAGTGACCAACAAGGATTATAGTGACTCGCCGGCCTATTAGAGATGCTGAAGGTACAAGAGATTTGTATGGCTCCCGAGTTGGCTCCCTTGTAGTTTTCCAATAATAGCCTGCGGAGGCTTAAGGAGGCTTGAAGAAACTTGAAGAGCGATATACAACCAGAGTTTCGAAAGTTGATGTATTATAATATGTTGTATTGTAGTTGGAGAAACTCTATTGTTGTGCGTTGTGGGTGCAAATTTGAGGCTGAAAGCTGAAAGTCTGAGGCCCAGAAACTCCCAGCCTCTCCCACACTATGTTACAAGCACCCCTATGACGATGCTGGGCGATATGGAGATGGAGAGATGGAGTGAGATGGGAAGGAAGAGCAAATCCTCTCTTACAGTTCTTGAACTTTTCATTTTCCTTTTCAAGGCACTCCCAGTTTTCCTGCTTAATGGCTTTGGCTAAAGTCCTGGTTTACTCCTGGTGCTCCTGACACTGTACTCCTTGAGCCCCACCCTGTCCAGGCCCCCTGAGGTGATCTGGGGCTTCCTGACGGTGCCGCAGGCTTCTCCCACACCTGGGTGGGGCACCTCTCCAGGGACGCCAAGGGCACACTCTCAGCTAGTGGTGGCTGCGGTTTCACTCTGTCACACTCTGCCGCACCTACTTGTTTTGCTGATAACCTGTCCCCCGGTGCAGCTGTTGGTGCAGCAGTTGGTGCTTCTGTGGAGGGGGAGTTAAGCTGGCTGCTTTCAGGTTCTTGTTGCCTCATGAAACTCTACCACAGCCGCTGCCGCACAGCCTCGCGTCCTTACGCCCTCACAGTCTCAGGGCTGCCACAATCACAGAACTCAGGCTGCCCCTGGCTTGGGCTGCCGCAGGCTCCTGCAGTGATACCGCCACCTTGCTGCAAAGAATACGGGCTACGGGTGATGGATGACAAGCGGCTGCGGTCAGTGTGATTTCCTCGTCACACGTCTCCGTACCATTCTGCTCCGTTTCCCCGAGCGTGCCACGCCAACTCAGGCACAACCAAACGATCACCGACACCGCTTCCTTTGTACTACGTAACAGCAGCATCCCCCCTGCAATTGTCACAACTTGGACCTGAGAGTGCCTGGTTTGTTGGTAAGTACAATCTGTCTTTATGTTGTTTGGGTAATTTCAAGTTGAATAATCCAAAATTGTGTTACATATTTTGGCTCTTTTTTTTTGTTCCATATAGGAGACTCAGCTGGTCCTAACCAAACATGGTGGTTAGCACAGCTGAGGAATACAACAACGCCAGAGAACATCTGCTTCAATGAGGCCCATGGAAGAACATGGCAGCCAGTGTATCAGGCTTTTGGGCTCCTAAAGGACACACTTTGTTAGACTGCTGGAGCCCTCCTCTACTCAGCTGATAAGGTGTGCCAAATAAACATGGCCTTCCTGCATGTTGCACAACATAACGCTGCGAAGGGACATCCTGTGGCATCGCAGAGGATGGAGACCATGAAAAGCCATCGGGTGAGAATGTTGAAATGCCAAATGAAGATGATAGTGGTGAAGAGGAAGGAAATTACATATGTCAAGATGTTATTGACAACTTCTTCACCTAAGTGTGAGTATCAGTTAACATAGTATGACATTAAAGTTGAACCAACTTTAAATCTACTGAGGTTAACAATCTGTGCTGGAATTTTTTTAGAAATGGCAAGTTGATGAAATCCAGGCCAAAGATGTTTGTTCATCAACGTTTTGACACATTGACTACTGGGTCATTTACATTGTTTATCTTTGATCGTTCTTAGAAAATGCGTCCTCAAAATTCATAATTTGCAAGGTGTATATATTGTAATGTAATTTAATAAATATTTTTGTTTTTATCTGTTTTAGGACCCTTCACCATGTCATCTTCATTTGGACATTTCAAAGTTGTGACATTTGCAGTTATATGTTGCTGTTGCAAAGTACAAAGGGAACATGCTTCGATCCTGTGAAAGACACACACACACTTTGGGTGTACATATCTTGAACAAATACAATGTTCACAGTTATTGATTTGAAGGTATTAAGATTACAGTAAACTTGTTTTCTGTTGAATAGTGCCACTGAGCCAATTTGTGCTTCTTACATTGCTCTAACCACATGTGGTATTCGACCCAAAGCATACTAATCTCCATTCACATTGGCTAAATCCTCAGTTTGTGTTGTGTATGAAGCTGTTGATGTGTCTCATCATTCTAGAAAGAACTTATTGTATCACACCACATAAAGTTGGTTGTGACATTGCACCAGATACTGCAACAATGTCTTGGAATGATCTTGTGGCCACACAATGGAACAATGGCAAGATTTCCACCATTGGTGTTATTGGTGTGGAATTACTATTCTGTGCCAGAGGAATATGCTCCAGCTGATTACAGAAATCATTTTTAGCTTGCCTATTGAATCTGATTTTTTTTATTATATCCCTTTCTTCCATGGTGGAAATGTCAGGAACTGTAAATGTTAAAATGGCACTGATTATTTGGATTATGCATGGGCTGTTATGTTTTTTGTAAACTATGACAAACATTTATTTCTTACAATTAAATAACATACATCAGTTTGGTTTGCATACTTGTTCTTTGTTTTCATTTTAGGAGAATGTGCGAAACATTTGGTAAATGGCATTTATTTATGAATAATCAATCATTTTAATTTTTTCATTTTAATATATGTGATAGAAGAAAATAGTGATAAAGAATATGAGAAAAGGGATACAACAGCAGTTTTTGACTTTGTTAGTTTTTTTTTATTCAACAAAACCAAATGAACTAAAACAGGATGTAAACAATAAAACTAGCAAAAAGTTATAAAAGTCAATCATGGTGAATGAAACTGTTATTAAAGAGCCAAAAATGTTTGAAATCCAATGTCAAAAATACAGCTGGCATCAGAAAGGTAAATGTGTCCAGAAAATAGTTCACAGACTGAATGGTAGTCACACACTGGAGGAAATTAGGTTCTGCGTCTCTTGGTGGTGTTGGTCTTGCTATCTTCTCCTGCTGGTCCAGATGAACATGTGCTCCTACAGGGGGTTTTTGGATCCACAGTTGTAGGGATTGAGGTGGGTGCAGGTGTTGCCTCTTGTGGCAGTGGATCCCTTTCTCTGGCTGAGGCAGATGTAGTTGGCCAAGAGATGTTGTTGGACCACAGAAAGGGGAAGATAGTGTTGGAAAAGCCCTGCCCATATGGGTATAGATGGTATGCATCACCCCAGTCAGGGAGCCCAAACTGAAGTTCAGATTCTCCATTTGTACATTATGCTCCCTCTGCACCTGCTACATCTCCCGGAACTCTATAAGGACCTGGTCCATTATGTCTTGGAACTGATGGAGGGATCCCAAGACTTGGTCGATGGTGGCCTGGGTGACAGTGAATCCAGTTGTGTCACTTTGCTGGCCCACAGATTCCGTCACACAACCCCTACCCCCACTGCACTGTGCCCTTCACCCTGTCCATCCTACTGTATTTGTTCAAGATATGTACACCCAAAGTGTGTGTGTGTCTTTCACAGGATCGAAGCATGTTCCCTTTGTACTTTGCAACAGCAACATATAACTGCAAATGTCACAACTTTGAAATGTCCAAATGAAGATGACATGGTGAAGGGTCCTAAAACAGATAAAAACAAAAATATTTATTAAATTACATTACAATATATACACCTTGCAAATTATGAATTTTGAGGACGCATTTTCTAAGAACGATCAAAGATAAACAATGTAAATGACCCAGTAGTCAATGTGTCAAAACGTTGATGAACAAACATCTTTGGCCTGGATTTCATCAACTTGCCATTTCTAAAAAATTCCAGCACAGATTGTTAACCTCAGTAGATTTAAAGTTGGTTCAACTTTAATGTCATACTATGTTAACTGATACTCACACTTAGGTGAAGAAGTTGTCAATAACATCTTGACATATGTAATTTCCTTCCTCTTCACCACTATCATCTTCATTTGGCATTTCAACATTCTCACCCGATGGCTTTTCATGGTCTCCATCCTCTGCGATGCCACAGGATGTCCCTTCGCAGCGTTATGTTGTGCAACATGCAGGAAGGCCATGTTTATTTGGCACACCTTATCAGCTGAGTAGAGGAGGGCTCCAGCAGTCTAACAAAGTGTGTCCTTTAGGAGCCCAAAAGCCTGATACACTGGCTGCCATGTTCTTCCATGGGCCTCATTGAAGCAGATGTTCTCTGGCGTTGTTGTATTCCTCAGCTGTGCTAACCACCATGTTTGGTTAGGACCAGCTGAGTCTCCTATATGGAACAAAAAAAAAGAGCCAAAATATGTAACACAATTTTGGATTATTCAACTTGAAATTCACCCTGTCCATCCTACTGGTTCCTGGCTGAACTGGAGGCGGTGGTGTTGTTTGTTGAACTGCAGTCAGGACTGGGGGCACAAGATTGGTGTGATGTTGGTTTGGACACAGGAAGTGGGGGTATCGATAGGCTAAGGGGTGGTAACAGCTGGGGTGGGAGGTGTAGGTGTGGGCCGAGTGTGACTCACTGAACCTGTCTGCCCAGGCAGACCAGATAGACCAGACTGCTTCTCGTCATCTGGACTTTCATGAGTGGAGTCCTCCCTGAAGGTTTGCTCTTGGTCTGGACTGAAGGTATCCACAGTTGAAGCTTGCTGTCCATTTACTCAGGGTATTGGATCTATAATGTATGTAAAAGAAACTAAAAAAGTTGTAAAAGTCTGGATTATATGTAAAATGAGTTTGAAGCTAAAAATGAAGACGAATAAAAGAAAAAATGCAAATAATATCAGGAATGTACTTTTCAGTGGTATGATAATAAATTACACAAACAGTTATAAATTACAGTTTTAAATTACACACTAAACAACTGCAAAAAAGCAGTTAAAACGATTACCTGAAAAGAAAAATAATAGAAAGTATACATAAGATATACCGAAGATTCAACACAACACAATAGAAAGGAGAAATGTGACACACAATCATTCCAAGGCTTAGCAGACAAACATTCTGACGATTGCACAACTTAGAAGGATATTTAGCAATGCTCATGATATAAACATTGCAGAGTAAATGTGTGTAAAAATAAGACAACATATTCAGCATACGAAATTACACACCTTCACATTTGTAAGTCAGTTTACTTTGATTTGGGAAACAAATACCATCAATTTAATGAGATACCAAGGATAGGACAACATACAACATTAAACACAAACACATTTAAAAACATAGCATGAAATAGACATTGATGAACTACATTACATTTCAACATATGTGAAAATGTGACAGAAAAGAGAGAATGAGCAACATTACATTGCATTATTATTTTAACATAACAAAAACAATGCATCATGGTAGTTGCAGTCATTTCAATTAAACATGAACAACACTTGCAAACTTGTAAGCTAAACATACCTAGTGAAGATATGCAGTAAGAATAAAAAAACTGACATTTAGAATATAAAACCCATGTATGAAATATGTTATTTGGTGTAAAAGCACCATTACATCATGTGAACTGTACTGGAAATTAAAACCTGCAATCTTAATTACAACAAAATGCATTCAAACAGACAAACAAGACAAGAGAAATTATACTGATATATCTAGGTTTATATGTTTAACAATGGTGCAAAACACATTATCAACAGCTAAATTGAAATGAAAAGGACATATAGGTTTAGTGCCACATTCCAAAGTCTAATTTACCTGTCTCTTCTACACCAGGGATTCCTGTCAAGATTCAGCAAGATCTTCTCCTCAAAGGGAAAATGTTGTAAGGGGGTGGGCTGAGAGAACCACTGCCAGTCCCCAGGGCCTCCAAGTGATACTTGGAGGCCAGGGAGCACACTCACCCCCGCAGGTTGTTCCACCTCTTCCTATTTTGCTCCTCTGTGAGATGTTTTTTTCCTACAGAATTCACTCTGTCAACTATTCTGGCCCATATTTGCCTTTTCTGAGATATAGTTGTATTTTGAACTTGGGCTCCAAACACTTGTGGCTCTACCCTAATAGTTTTATCCACCATGACGGACAATTCTCCCTCTGTAAAACAATGATTTCTCCTCCCTGCCATTATAATGCAATTACATTAAATTAATTTGAAAACCCACAAGTCAAAGAAAATAAAATGTAAAATGCATAAATAACAGAGGGAGCCAAAAAAATACAGAGAATACTCAGAAAAACCTTCTTCAGGAAAATGTTGTACTGTGCTAAAATGGCAAAGGATCATGGTCTGAAATGGAGAGCATTTTATAGGGTTGTGTGCAGGTGTAAACAATTAGTCAAAAGAAATCAGGTGCGTAATGCTACCATCCGCCCAATGGCCACAGCAATAGTACATTGTTGATTGTGCCCTGCGAAGGAATCCGTCCGTCGGGAAACCACAGCTAGAACATCACCAGCACAACTTTGAATCTAAACAGGCTCGGCACAACCCCGCCGCTCTGACGGCGATGGAGTACTATTCACCAGCAGAGAGGTCCGCAGTTGTGAGCCTCGTACACAATGGTAGACACTCTGTCAATGCGAATGGAGATTCAGCCTGCATATAGCTAAATAGGACAGGCGGGATTCCATCAGCTTGACGGAGTACTTGGAAACTCTGCCATGGAGTGACAACGGTAGTCCTGCCAAGATCTAACTCAGGCCCTTAGTCACTCTATTGGGTTGCAGTTTGGGAGGAATACACCAAGGTGAACTGCCAGCTGCCAACTACATCTAGTCATGTGAATTAGGGAACACGTTGCAAACACCAAATGGTTAGGGCAAGAAAATGGTTACTTACTTAAGGTGGCATTTTTAGAATTGTGACTCAAAATCTGACTTTACCAATGAAGAGGGTTTTAAATTGCAATTCCGTAGACACCAAACATGACATTTATAAATGCTCCCAAACAAAAGTTATAACTTATTAAATGTAATAAGGTAAAGCAATGTTATCTTATAGGAGATGCAGGCTTCACAGTAGTGAAAAAAGAATTTCGGAGTTTTTCACTACTAGAACATGTAAAACTTAAAAGTACAGGTCAAATTCTTTAAAATACATTGCAACCTGCCCTATGGGATGTTTAGGGACTTCCTTATGGGTGACATGTTTATTAAAAAGGGAGTTTTATGCATGGCAAGAGGTTTATTATGCCAGGTCAAATTGGCAGTTTAAAATAGCACACAGTCTACAATGGCATGCTTGAGACATGTTTTAAGGGGCTACTTAAGTGGGTGGCACAATAGGTGCTGCAGGCCCAATAGAAGCATTTAATTTACCAGCTCTGGGTATATGGTATACTATTTTACTCTGGATTTATAAATAAATGTAATATGCCAAACAGACGTAAGCCAATCTTACCATGATTTAGGGAGTGTGCACAAACAGTTTAGAATTGGCTAGCAGTAGGCCTAGGCAACATTTTAATTATGCCTGAGTAATCAGAGTAATTTCAGAAATTCCGCTTTACTCTTCTGATGCAAATTACAGAAATTACGGGATTAAGCCATCTTGAGAAATTAGGGATAACTTGGGGCAAAAATCTTACTGCAGGAGCACAAAAGCAACAAACTAAAAGAGAGCTAGTGGCTGCTCCATTCTGCTGTTCATGTCCTGTAGCATTTAGCGCTATTTTCTTAGCACAAACTGCAACCTCTGGCCCTTGTTTGACACCAGCGTGCATTTAGCACTATGAAAATAGTGCTAATTGCTGGGTTTCGCTTCTCACATAATTACGCACAATTCAGAGAAATTTTGTAGTAATTATATTATGCATATGCATTATGAAAAGTCTAGCCTACTAGATTTCTCAAGGGTGTCAAGGATATAAAAAGTAGGTCTACAGTCCTTGACAATCTGTGTTTAATGTGAGTCCATGGGCTGTACCACAATCATTAAAACATTTGCCTTTCACTGTCAGTAAGCCAGCCCTCTCAGTTTTGATGACATCTGAACAGCATGAAAAACTACTATTTCACACCAATGGCCATTTCAGTGGCCACCCAATGACTCATGCTTGTATTTCTTACCTGCTCATGTAAGAAGCATTCTCCTGTTTCTGGTTTTATCGCTGGAATCTTCTTGATCTTCTAATGCTCACCTGCTTCTGTACAGTGCCTAGAGTTCCTCCACAGCGATCTCTGTTTCACTAGACTTTATAGTGGAGCCACCCCATACTTTGGAAAGCCACAACACAATCCTGGTTACTGTAGATCATTTGACTAAAATGTCCCCTTTCACTCCTTTAAAGGAATTACCTTCTGCCAAGAAATTAACCGAAGTACTTGTTCAGGCATAAGTGTGCATACATGGAATTCCCTCCTCATTACTGTCAGGGGCTCACAATTCATGTTCCATTTTTGGAGGCCCCTCTGTGATCTAATGGGAACAGAAGTTATGTTATCCTCTAGTCACCCCCTCAAACTGATGGATGGGCAGAAGGAATTAACCTGCAAGATGGGCCTAGTTAAGGAGGCTCTTTCTGGAATGCAGAATATGCATATAATAATGTTACTACCAAATCTTTTGAGTACTTCTCCTTTTACTGCACGTACGGTTTGAACACTAAGATTATGAACACAGAAATCCATGCACCAGAGATAGATATAGTTCTAGTTGCACACACCTCTCACAAATATTAGTGGATAATTTGAAGTCCACCCAAGCCAATTTGACACAGGCCAAGCAAACATTGAAGACTTACACAAACAGACACCAATGATCTGGAAACACAGATTTCATTGGAGAGCAAGTGTGTCTCCGTAATACATGTGTCTCAATAGTTTCAACCCAAGTTCATTGGACCTTTTAAGGTTCTACAAATAGTTAGTCCAGTGCCCATTAAACAAGAGATACCAGCAACCTCACCCCTTCACCCAGTCCCCAACACAACCTGTGAAAGTGGGAACCTGTTTGTCTTCCCAATGACCACCTGTCCAGGTGGGAGATCACGCTGAATATGAGACGCTAAGAGGCTAAGGTGGCACCTTTACTACCTTATTGATTGGAAAGGATATGAAACCAAAGATTCATCTTGGGAACCAATGAGTCATGTGCATGCCTCAAAGTTGCTAAAAACAATTTACGACACACAACCGATCCCAAAGTGCTCTGGGAGAGGTATACTCTCATAGTTGCCCAATGGGCACACAAGGGGACGAAGACAGACGACCAGAGAGCACAGCCAATATTGAACAAAATCCTGAGCTGGAGCATTAAAATGCACCCAAAACATTCTGGCAATTTCCTTAGACTACTTTCTCACAAGATTTCCAGCTCTCATGACAACGGTGGCCATCTGGTTCATGGCAGGCTATTCAAGCTATGCCTGCCTGATGATTAATGCTTATTATTGCTTACCTTAAAAGAAACATGGCACCGGATCCAGTCCTCACCCTGGAATCATCTTGATCTTTGAACTCTTATCTGATTATGCACGACGTCTGGGTTTCCACCACAGCCGTCTCCATTCTCTGCTCCTATAAAGAAAAAGAAACAAATAACAACTTACCAACAAGTGCCTGCTTTGGATAAATGATAACACGTGCATGTGCTTCACAGTAAGCGATTAGCATAGCTACTGTCCTGACATCCTGATGGAGGGGGACTTCACACTCACAAGACCAATACTTCTGAAAGAAGTGCAAGTTAGGTTTAGTTTGAGAATAGTGCAGTAATAGACATTTTAAACTTTTACCAGAAAGCAAGCGAACAATTGTTTGAGCAAATACTTTGACATCGGTTCTCCAGAACTGTTTGGGGAACGTTTAGAATTTAGGATTACAGTGAATGAGAACAATTCCTGAGAGTGAATCCTTGACAGGTTATTTAGAGGAAGTGCCAGGTAATTTTGTGTGGAATCAGAGAGGGGCAAGAGCACTAGATATTTAGGCATAAAGGAGCTAATGTATTGGTTCCTTTCTAGAAAACTGGAAACCCACAGCTAAAGACAATAACATCTAAAGTGGGAAAGAGGGAATGACGAGATAATGCCAGGATGCCCTCTGGGAAGGAGAGCAGGCATTAGGAGTGCACTGTAGAATTCTCTTACACCCACTAACATGTCCCTTCCTTTTCATTGGGATAGCAGGAACATGAACCCGCCAATCATCATAGAGGATGGATGAAACACCATATGAAGAATACCCTTTATAGATTGTTGACCAAGTTGGGATGGACCTGCCTGATCTGAAGACATCACTCTCTCTCTCACTGCATTCCATTCACATTTTCCATGGGGGAATGGCCCAGTCTCAAATGCAGAACAGGTGTTCAGACTGTGGCAGTCTCATGTAGAATTTGAGATCTAGATTCTTTGAGACTTTAGTGCTCAGCCCCAACACCAATTGTGTCAGTGGGCCTTTTTGACGTGCCTGCTGCGGCTGCATGGCAAATTAACTTTCCCAGCTGGGCAAATCAAACATGATTCTCTGCTGGCTCAAAGTAATATGCCAAATTATATAAAAGAAACGATTTCAGAGAGAGTAAAACTTACTCCTGATATGAGTTAGCTGCCCAGCTATTGATGAACAACAACCTGTCAATGTCTCTTGCAACCTGTGACAATTCAAAGTTATTTTTCGGGTCCACTTGATCTAAAGTGCAAAACAATTCAAACAATTCAGCCAAAATGATAAGGAACATGTTTTACATTCACAATTGAAATATCAGGTCTTAGCAACTCATAACTAATTTACGTTAGGTATTATCTGCGGTAGTGTTAGTTGGGTACAGATGGCAGGCTAAATCACAAACATTCTTCAATGCTCAGCCAGAAACATGTGCACATGCGTGTGTGCTAATGCTCTTCTGTAACCTGCATAGAGCCTTACCCCCACTGCACAGCAATGAACATTATTTTAAAAGGTGGGCACTGGAGGTTACCACTCAAAATAATTTCAAGATAGAGCTTGCAGTGGGTAAGCATCCATTAGAGGCTTCCCTGCCATAGAAAAAAATTGAAAACCAGAGATCCATAAACAAATAATGTGGGGTTTTCACTCAGTAGAGATCAGCTTTCAGCAATCAGTATTGTGGACAACCATACTTTTCCAGCCAGTAATACATCAGTGTGCTTTTGGAAAGTGGAAATCTAAATATGTGTGTAATATGGGCCTGTAGTGTTTGATTTATAGAGGGGCCTTTGCTACATTCATGGACAAACTCCAAAAAATAGTTAAATATTTTTGCCCAAGCACTTCCTTCAGTTCCTTACCATTACTTTCTTGAAAGTGTCGGTTTAGTTTTCTATAGCTTTGAAGCATGGAATGTGTCTGCTGAATTTCATGGCATACAATCATTTTGTAAGTCTTGTGAGTTTCTTTAAAATATATTTTCACTGCAGTAACCTTACCAAGAGATTTATTCTGCTAACCCTATTCAAGGACAGAAAGGACCTTTTTAATAATGAGAATAAATGAGTCAAAAGAAGCAAGACTAGCTGCATTGTCTCCTAAATCAAGAACGCAGTAAATTATATCTTCCCTTGCTTTCTTTGCTTTTGTAGCCATTACGTTTGTCAGGCTCATTGGTCTCCCATCACCTCTTTAAATGCCCAGTCAGATCCCTATGATAAGATTTGCATTTTCATCCAGGCAGTTAGGACACTGGCTCTTTCAAAGTTTTGTCATCTAATAATTGGGAACATATTCAAGTGCAGGCTTGCAAGCACTGTACCTTCCTACAAATTATATTATTGTACCCTGTTAGAAATGGGATCTCTAGTTGGCAAGGGCTTGCACCTTTGTCCAAGTAGGGACCCTTCTTCCTAGTCAGGGTAAGGGTTGTTACACTCGTGAAGTAACCCCTGCTCACCCTCGTGGTAGCTTGGCACGAGCAGTCAGGCTTAATTCAGAGGCAGTGTGTAAAGCATTTGCACATAACCAACAGTAATACAGTGTAAGCACTACAAACGGACACCACACCAGTTTAGAAAAATAACCAATATTTTATATACTCAAGACAAGACCAATTACGACAAAAATCCACAATACTGTACTTTAAAAATGAATGCTTGATACGGTAACTTCTTCTTTGCAGGAATAGCACAAAAGCAAAGTTCGTACGAGTCGGTAGCTCCGTCCGAGCCTACCGTGATGCTGAGAACCACAGAGTCTAACAGTTCCAGCCGACCGCGTCGATACGGGCCAGCAGAGTCGTGAACAGACTCGGTTACAGTACCTTTCTCGTTGTGGCTGGTACGGAGTGTACGAGCCGGTCGGCGTTCGTCGCGGTTGCGGTGCAAGACGGAGCGATGCAAGGTGCGGTGTCCCTCGATGCGGTGCAGGCAGCGGCTCGATGAGCGTCGTGCAGACGGAGTCGGTGAGTCCAAGGCGTGCGATGCAGGGTGAGACGATGCTCGATGCGGTGCTGACAGGTTGCGATGCAGGCGACCTAGCCGGAGTGCGGGAGCTGGCATCGGACAGCGGTGCGAGTCGGAGCGGTGCGTCGCAGACGTGCGAGCGGTGCCCCAAATGCGGTGCGGTCACGACTCTTGAGCCAGTTGCAGCGACCGCGTCGGTCGGGTCCGGTTGGTTCAGTGAAGCGATGCGATGCGAACTGCGGTGCCCACAGGTCACGGTGCAAGCAGCGGCTCAATGTTGGCGGCGTTGGACGTCGCCCATGGTGAGAACAGGGTTGCGATGCGAAGCGGGGCGATGCGGTCTGCGGTGCAAACAGGTCACCGGCCAGGGATGGATTCGGTTGACGGCGTCGGTTGCAGTTCCCTTCCTCTGTGGCAACTGAAACAGCGTTCCAGAAGCGGTACCCAGAGGCTTGTGAAGTCTTTGTAGTCCCTGAGACTTCTTAACAGGAGGCCAGCTCGGTTCCAGGCCCTTGGAGATACTCAGCACAAGATTGTAGAAAGTTCAGTCTAGTCCTTTCACTGCCCAAGACAGAAGCAGCAACTGCAGGCCAACCCAACAAAGCAGTCACTCAGCAAAGGGGCAGTACTCCTCCTAGCAGCTCTCCAGCTCTTCGTCTTGGCAGGTTCCTTGATTCCAGCGAGATCTAAATTCATGGGGTCAGGGCCCCAATATTTATATCCCAAATTCCTTTGTTCTCTGAAGGCAGAGAGGCCTTTGCCTAGTCCAAACCAGTTCTGGAGCACTTTGTTGACAAGTCTCCGTCCCTTCTTTCAGTGAGTAGGCCAGGGATATCAGACGCACCACAGGAGGTGGAGCCAGCATTGAGGAGGGAAGGCACTGTCCTACTCAGGGCCCAGGTGCGACCCCTCCCACCCATCTACATGTAGATCTTGCTATTCAGCCCTGTGCTGACTCACCCTGTCTCCTGGCATCCCCCAGCCCCTGTCACTCACATTCCAGACAAGGAATACACCACCTCGCAGAGGCAGGCTTGGATGGTTAGACAAGAAAATACCCACTTTCTAAAAGTGGTATTTTCAAACACAGAATGTTAAAACCAACTTCACTAAAAGATGCATTTCATCATTCTGAGTCCAGGCATACTAAAACTCGAATTTCTACCATGTTCCCGGGGTCAGTTAGGATTATAAACTGTAATAATCAAAACTGCCCGTTCTGGCCTAGGGGGAACAGGTAGCCTTGCAATAGTGAAAAACGAACTAGGCTGTAATTCACTATCAGGACATGCCGCACACACCAGGGCATGTCCTACCTTTCGCATACAACGCACCCTGCCCACAGGGGTACCTTGGGCCTACCTTAGGGGTGACTAACATGTAGCAAAGGGAAGGTTTAGGGACTTGCAAGTGTGTGCACTTGCCAAGTCGACATGGCAGCCCCAGGCTGCGCACAGGCTCTGCGATGGCAGGCCCGAGTTACACTTTACGGGCTGTTTGCGTGGGTGGCACGATCCAGTGCTGCAGCCCACCAACAGCATTTGATCTATAGGCCCTGGCATTCTCAGTGCACTTTACAAGGGACTGACACATAGATCAAATAGGCCAATCATGGAAACACCAATCCATAACACACTTTACACAGGAGCACTTGCACTTTCCCACTGGACCGCAGTGAGGAAAGTGCGCAGAATCATCACACCAGCAAAAACAGAGTCAAAACCGGGAGGTCAGAAAGCAAAAAGTCAGGGGAAACACGCCAAAAGATGCCAAGTCTAACACATGTCCCCTCCAGCTGAAAGTAGGGAGAACTACCCAACCCCATTGGAGTTCTCTTCACTAAGGCGGAAGAACCTGGACAGACCATCTGCGTTGGCGTGTTCTGTACCAGGACGGTGTTCCACCGTAAAGTCCATTCCCTGTAGGGAGATGGACCACCTCAGCAGTTTTGGATTCTCACCCTCATTTGCATCAACCATCTGAGGGGCCTGTGGTCTGTCTGAACCCGGAAGTGAGTCCCAAACAGGTATGGTCTCAACTTCTTCAGTGCCCAGACCACAGCAAAAGCTTCCCTTTCTAGGGCACTCCACCTCTGTTCCCTGGGAAGTAGTCTCCTGCTAAGGAAGACTACAGGCTGATCCAGGCCCTCTTCGTTCAGTTGTGAGAGCACCGCTCCACACCATGCTCTGAAGCGTCAGTCTGCATGACAAATTCTTTGGAGAAGTCAGGTGCCTTGAGCACGGGCGCCGTGCACATGGCTGCCTTCAGGGCATCAAAAGCTTTCTGGCAGGACTCAGTCCAGATCACTTTCCTGGGCTGCCTCTTAGAGGTCAGCTCTGTTAAGGGAGCAACGATGGTGCCATAGCCCTTAACAAATCTCCTATAGTAACCGGTGAGACCTAAGAAGACTCTCACCTCTGTCTGGGTCTTGGGGGTTCCCAAGCCAGAATGGTGACAATCTTGGGTTGTAGGGGCGCCACCTGGCCGCTTCCTACCTGGTGTCCCAAGTACACCACAGAAACCTGCCCGATCTGGCACTTACTGGCCTTGATCGTGAGGCCTGCACCTTGCAGAGCCCTCAACACTTTCTCAAGGTGCTGTAAATGTTCTTCCCAGCTGGAACTGAACACAGCAATGTCATCCAGGTAGGCGGCACTGAAATCCTCCAGCCCAGCCAACACCTGATTGACCAACCTCTGAAAGGTGGCAGGGGCATTCTTCAACCCAAAGGGCATCACCCGGAATTGGTAATGACCTTCTGGGGTTGAGAATGCTGATCTCTCCTTGGCCCCATCGGTTAAGGCGATCTGCCAGTACCCAGACGTCAAATCAAACGTGCTGAGGAACCGGGCAGCTCCCAACCGATCAATGAGCTCATCAGCTCTGGGGATGGGGTGCGCGTCAGTTCTGGTGACGGCATTAAGCCCACGGTAGTCCACACAAAACCGGAGTTCTGGAGTGGCACCGGGCGCCGCAGCCTTTGGGACCAAGACCACTGGGCTGGCCCAAGGACTGTGGGAGGGCTCAATCACCCCTAACGCCAACATCTTAGAGACCTCCTCCTTGATGCTGGCTCTGACCCGGTCAGTCAACCTGTAAATTTTGTGCTTCACAGGGTGGCTGTCACCGGTGTCCACGTCATGGGTACACCAGTGAGTAACACCGGGGGTCAGAGAGAACAGCGGGGCGAACTGTCCCAACAACTGGCGACAGTCCCCCTGCTGCTCCTGAGTCAGAGTAGGGGAGAGGATCACACCCTCTACTGACCCATCATGCTCCTTGGTAGACAGGAGGTCCGGGAGAGGCTCGCTCTCCTCTTCCACCCCATCATCTGTCGCCAAGAGCATACTCACTTCGGACCTCTCGAAGTGGGGCTTGAGGCGGTTCACGTGAAGGACCCTCAAAGGGTTCCTTGGAGCCTGCAAATCCACCATGTAGGTGACGTCACTTTTGCGCTCCTTTACCGCATATGGCCCAGTCCACTTGTCCTGCAAGGCACAAGGTGCCACTGGGGCCATAACCCACACTTTTTGCCCAGGTTGAAATTCGACCAGAGTGGCGTTCTGGTCATACCATCTCTTCATTTCTTCCTGGCTTGCTTCTATGTTCGCCTGAGCGAGTTTCCTGAAGCGGGCAGTTTGGTTTCTAAAGGCCAGCATGTAGCTAAATACATCCTGGGGAGTTTTCCTGGGAGCCGCCTCCCAGCCTTCCTTCACCAAACTCAGAGGTCCTCTGACAGGGTGGCCATACAGGAGCTCAAAGGGGCTGTACCCAAGAGACTTCTGAGGCACCTCCCTGTATGCAAAGAGTAGGCATGGCAAGAGGACGTCCCACTTACGCCTCATGAGTTCTGTTAGACCATTGATCATGCCTTTCTAGGTCTGGTTGAATCTCTCCACCAGACCGTTTCCTTGTGGGTGGTAAGGAGTGGTGAACTTGTAGGTTACACCACACTCCTTCCACAGGGATGTCATATACTTCGATATGAAATTGGTCCCCCTATCAGAAACCACCTCTCTGGGGAATCCCACACGGGAAAAGATCCCCATTAACGCCCGGCCCACCACTGGCGCCGTCGTTGTCCTGAGAGGGATTGCCTCCGGGTACCGGGTGGCATGGTCCACCAAGACCAGGATGTACCTGTTGCCCATGGCTGTCTTGGGATCCAGTGGCCCCACAATATCCATCCCTACCCTTTCAAAGGGTGTTCCAACAACAGGAAAAGGTTGGAGAGGAGCTTTGACCTTCCTCCCACTCTTACCACTTGCCTGGCAAGTTTGGCAAGACCTACAGTGTGCATCTGACTGCCTTCGCATTTGGGGCCAAAAGAAGTGGGTGACAAGCCTGTCAAAGGTCTTGTCCTGCCCCAAATGTCCTGCCAAAGGCACGTCATGAGCCAGACCCAGTAGGAAGGTCCTGAAGCGCTGGGGTACCACCAGCACACGGGCTGACCCAGGCTCAGCAACCTTAGGCTCACT
Organism: Calotriton arnoldi; assembly: GCA_963921515.1. Classification (NCBI taxonomy): domain Eukaryota; kingdom Metazoa; phylum Chordata; class Amphibia; order Caudata; family Salamandridae; genus Calotriton; species Calotriton arnoldi. The sequence goes on from CAWUFW010009375.1 coordinate 133,712, forward strand.
GTATAGGAGACCGCTCTCCCAGTAGATCAGATGTGACCCGGACTGATTACCAGCTGCCTGGTCTGCAGCCTGCCGCCGCAGACCCTCCAGAGTAGGGCACTCGTTCTGCTCCCTGCAGAACTCCTCCCTGGTGGGACCCCCTTCTTGCTGCCAATGGGTCAGCTCAGAGATGTCTCCCAGTTCGGCTACCTGCTCCCTGTAGGCACCGGGGCGTCCCCCTCGAGGTCCGCCTCCTCCCGGTCCGTGGGAACTTCGGGGGCCGGTTTCCCGCGCCCCCTGCCCTTTCTCTTGGCAGGGACTTGGGCCACTGTTCCAGGCTCCAAGTCCTCTTGATCACCCTTTCTGGCTGCCATTGACCGAGTAGACACGCATGCCCACTCTGGCAACCCAAGCATCTCCAAGTGAGACCTGAGCTCAACCTCCTTCCATGAGGACTGCTCCAGGTCGTTTCCTAGCAGACAATCTACAGGCATGGTAGGGCTCACAACCACCCTCAAGGGACCTGCGACCCCCCATTCAAAGGGAACCTGCGCCACCATACACTGGCGCTCAGAGTTGTCGACAGCGACTACTTGGTGGAATGCTCCTGGGACTACTTGCTTCTCAGACACCAGGTGACACCGGACTGAGGTCACACTGGCTCCAGTATCTCTGAGAGCCTCTACCCTGTTCCCATTAATGGTCACCCAGGTGCTATATTTCTTTGTGTTAGGGGGCACCTGGTTTCCTGGGACCATCTCACTGTCCCCTAGTGAGACAAGGGTCATTTCTGCGGGATCCCCACCCTCCTGTGGGCACCCCTCCTCCCCAAGCGCTACACTAGCCAACACTTTGGATTGTCCACTGGTGGGTGGCGGTGTCCCCTTCGGGCACTTGGGGTCCCCCTTAAAGTGACCTACCTGGTCACATGCATAACACTTGCGGGGGCCGGTCTCAACAGGCTTCCCTGTAGAGACCCCTTTCTTCTTATCACCGGGGGGCTGGGAACCTTTACCCTGGGTACTAGTTTGGGGCCCTTTAGAGAACTCCTGTGCTTTACCCTTGTCCCCCCACTTTTCTGCTGGGGACCCTGCCCACCTTTGGCTGAGTCTCCCCCAAACGCTTTCTTGTGGACCCTGGTACTCACCCAGCGGTCCGCTTCCATAGCAAGCTTCCTGGGGTCAGTTAGCTTACTATCAACTAGGTGCTGGCGCAGATCTGCAAAACATAGACTAGACAAGTGCTCCCATGCAATCAAGTTGTAGAGCCCCTGAAAATCTGTTACACTACTGCCCTTCACCCAACCATCCAGAGACCTGCAGAACACATCCACACATTCCAACCAAGTGTTGACATCAGACTTCTTACTGGACCTGAACTGATCCCTGTACTTTTCAGGAGTAAGACCATACTTCGTGAGAAGGGCATCCTTCATGTCAGCATAGGTGAGGTGATACCCCTTACCCAAAGCTATCAGAGCATCCCTTGCTTCTTCCGGGAAAAGTGGCCACAATCCTGCTCCCCAATTCTCCTCAGGGACCCCATTCATGTGTATGGCTGCCTCATAACCCTGAAACCACCTTTGTATGCCATACCCCTTCTTGAACTCCTTGCCTACGTTCTTGGGAATGTGCACAATCCTGTCTGCCTTTCTGGACGAATTGCTGCCACCATCTGAGCCTGCCTTACTCCTAAGTTCTAGCTCCTTCAGTTCTCTCTCATGCTCTAAGAGCATCTTCCTCTCCTCTATGGCCAATCTCTTCTCCTCCCGCTCACTCTCCAGTCTGAGCTTCTGCAGCTCAAACTGCCTTGCCTCCCGCCTGTCCTCCAGCTCCTCTGGGGACAGACTGCTGCTGCCTGACCTGGCGGGTTCCCCCTACCCAAAAGCACATCCACCCTGGAAATAGGCTCTTCCACCTCCTCACTGAGATCACCAGGCTGCCCATTGGCATGTCTGGCTGCTACCCAGGCCCTCAGCGCCTTCTGTAGCTCCTCCTTCCTTGTGAGGCCTTTAATTTGGACTTTCAGGTTTTTACAAATCGCTCGTAGCTCCTTTACGGCGTAGGATTCCAACCTATCCTCCTCAAAGATAATTTCCAGAGATGCAACGGATGATGCAATTGATTCAGGCATGACAAAAGTCGTGAGTTGAAAACTGGCAAGATCAAAAATAGGCCAAAAGAAACAGAACCAGTATGTGGTACGTAATGGTCTGCGATATGGTAGTAGTGCACACCAATCACTGTAAGTCAAGTGCAAACACAAGTCCTATCCTCACCGCTGACAACCAATGTTAGAAATGGGATCTCTAGTTGGCAAGGGCTTGCACCTTTGTCCAAGTAGGGACCCTTCTTCCTAGTCAGGGTAAGGGTTGTTACACTCGTGAAGTAACCCCTGCTCACCCTCGTGGTAGCTTGGCACGAGCAGTCAGGCTTAATTCAGAGGCAGTGTGTAAAGCATTTGCACATAACCAACAGTAATACAGTGTAAGCACTACAAACGGACACCACACCAGTTTAGAAAAATAACCAATATTTTATATACTCAAGACAAGACCAATTACGACAAAAATCCACAATACTGTACTTTAAAAATGAATGCTTGATACGGTAACTTCTTCTTTGCAGGAATAGCACAAAAGCAAAGTTCGTACGAGTCGGTAGCTCCGTCCGAGCCTACCGTGATGCTGAGAACCACAGAGTCTAACAGTTCCAGCCGACCGCGTCGATACGGGCCAGCAGAGTCGTGAACAGACTCGGTTACAGTACCTTTCTCGTTGTGGCTGGTACGGAGTGTACGAGCCGGTCGGCGTTCGTCGCGGTTGCGGTGCAAGACGGAGCGATGCAAGGTGCGGTGTCCCTCGATGCGGTGCAGGCAGCGGCTCGATGAGCGTCGTGCAGACGGAGTCGGTGAGTCCAAGGCGTGCGATGCAGGGTGAGACGATGCTCGATGCGGTGCTGACAGGTTGCGATGCAGGCGACCTAGCCGGAGTGCGGGAGCTGGCGTCGGACAGCGGTGCGAGTCGGAGCGGTGCGTCGCAGACGTGCGAGCGGTGCCCCAAATGCGGTGCGGTCACGACTCTTGAGCCAGTTGCAGCGACCGCGTCGGTCGGGTCCAGTTGGTTCAGTGAAGCGATGCGATGCGATGCGAACTGCGGTGCCCACAGGTCACGGTGCAAGCAGCGGCTCGATGTTGGCGGCGTTGGACGTCGCCCACGGTGAGACCAGGGTTGCGATGCGAAGCGGGGCGATGCGGTCTGCGGTGCAAACAGGTCACCGGCCAGGGATGGATTCGGTTGACGGCGTCGGTTGCAGTTCCCTTCCTCTGTGGCAACTGAAACAGCGTTCCAGAAGCGGTACCCAGAGGCTTGTGAAGTCTTTGTAGTCCCTGAGACTTCTTAACAGGAGGCCAGCTCGGTTCCAGGCCCTTGGAGATACTCAGCACAAGATTGTAGAAAGTTCAGTCTAGTCCTTTCACTGCCCAAGACAGAAGCAGCAACTGCAGGCCAACCCAACAAAGCAGTCACTCAGCAAAGTGGCAGTACTCCTCCTAGCAGCTCTCCAGCTCTTCGTCTTGGCAGGTTCCTTGATTCCAGCGAGATCTAAATTCATGGGGTCAGGGCCCCAATATTTATATATTCCTTTGTTCTCTGAAGGCAGAGAGGCCTTTGCCTAGTCCAAACCAGTTCTGGAGCACTTTGTTGACAAGTCTCCGTCCCTTCTTTCAGTGAGTAGGCCAGGGATATCAGACGCACCACAGGAGGTGGAGCCAGCATTGAGGAGGGAAGGCACTGTCCTATTCAGGGCCCAGGTGCGACCCCTCCCACCCATCTACATGTAGATCTTGCTATTCAGCCCTGTGCTGACTCACCCTGTCTCCTGGCATCCCCCAGCCCCTGTCACTCACATTCCAGACAAGGAATACACAACCTCGCAGAGGCAGGCTTGGATGGTTAGACAAGAAAATACCCACTTTCTAAAAGTGGTATTTTCAAACACAGAATGTTAAAACCAACTTCACTAAAAGATGCATTTTATCATTCTGAGTCCAGGCATACTAAAACTCGAATTTCTACCATGTTCCCGGGGTCAGTTAGGATTATAAACTGTAATAATCAAAACTGCCCGTTCTGGCCTAGGGGAACAGGTAGCCTTGCAATAGTGAAAAACGAACTAGGCTGTAATTCACTATCAGGACATGCCGCACACACCAGGGCATGTCCTACCTTTCGCATACAACGCACCCTGCCCACAGGGGTACCTTGGGCCTACCTTAGGGGTGACTAACATGTAGCAAAGGGAAGGTTTAGGGACTTGCAAGTGTGTGCACTTGCCAAGTCGACATGGCAGCCCCAGGCTCTGCACAGGCTCTGCGATGGCAGGCCCGAGTTACACTTTACGGGCTGTTTGCGTAGGTGGCACAATCCAGTGCTGCAGCCCACCAACAGCATTTGATCTATAGGCCCTGGCACTCTCAGTGCACTTTACAAGGGACTGACACATAGATCAAATAGGCCAATCATGGAAACACCAATCCATAACACACTTTACACAGGAGCACTTGCACTTTCCCACTGGACCGCAGTGAGGAAAGTGCGCAGAATCATCACACCAGCAAAAACAGAGTCAAAACCGGGAGGTCAGAAAGCAAAAAGTCAGGGGAAACACGCCAAAAGATGCCAAGTCTAACATACCCCGTCACCAATTCCAGCACTAAAATGCAACTCACCATTAAATTCCTCAGATTAGATGCCACCAACTCCTTCCTTGGTCTAAATCACAGTCTAGAAGATCAATTGAAATTAAAAGGTAACTTATTGGGACATGCTACTGAACTATCAGTGCTGTCTGGTATGGACATCGCCTCAAATTTGTTAAACCTACTAAAAAGCTATAGTGACCAGTACAAAATCCATCATGTAGGATGCAAGTATCCCCTGGTAAATGGCCATTTAAAGATAGAGAGTTGTGTCAGAGAGTCTCTTCTATCAATCCTGACATCATCAATCTCCATTATTGGTAGATCCCCAATATGCCTCACCTCATAGTCTCTATCAGTCCATCTGAAGGCCGAGTATTTGCAGGTATGAGTAAGATCTATAGTTTGGAGTACAGGCCATGATTTGTATGCCATAGAGGAACTAATCCATCAGGCTGATGGAAAACTGTCCACTGTATTAACTTTTATGCTGAAGGACCACCGTCTGTTATGATGGAGTAGGATCTGTCAGGCAGTTCTCAGTACTCTGTCGCCCGTTTCACAGACCACCGTCAACATATAAAACTTTGTCAACTTTGGTATGGCATTCACCATATTTAGAGTTGTCTACCATCACAGTGGGAGAGGTGGAACATCACAATAGTCCAGCAATGTCAGACATGTTTTCACTTTTCAGATGGCATGCATGGCTATCATATTCATGGATGAGTCCATCAACACATGCACTCTATATCAACTTACCAATCACACCTGCACCTCATACTACAAAAGCTACTACTCTAACCAAAAAACATTTGCCACCCTCAGTTCACACCAGCAGAAGCAGCAGCATACCATAATCAGTAGTTTTTCTTATTTATTACCAAAATGATTGCTAGAAGAGGCCCTAGATGTTCAAAAAATGAGCCAACTGTTATGGTGGATGATATATTCAGGGTTAAACCACAGTTGTTTGGAGTAACTGATCTAGTTAACAACCATAATTCAAACAAGGCAAATGTGGGACAGAACAATGGATAAGTTGAATGCTATCTCCAACACCAGGTGCTCACAAGATGTCATCTGCAAGCGCAGGAATGATCTGCGACGGAAGATGACATTCCCTCTCTTCTAGGGTACACTGAGAAGCCCTGGCAACTGGAGGTGGTTCTCCCGAGCCCGTCAACCTCATGTCTGGGAGGAGAAGGTGCTGTCCATACTCCACACAGAAGATATTGTGGGAATTCCAGGCAAAGTGGAGACTGGTATGTACTAATAATGCTTACCTAAAATTAAACCAATTCACCTCCTCTGTACTCTGGCAACCCAACTCTCTAACTCAAATTTCTAGACCATTAGCAACCTATTTACATTCCTTTCAAGCATGTTGTCTGTCACTTCTAAATAAATAGCTTAACTATTCACTGTTTTCCTTTTCGTCAATCTGTTACCTGTTTTTCCTCAAGACAGCTTTTTACATAAACCAATTGAAGCAGGTCTCACTTTCTACTTTGAGCATATTTCATGCACTCTCATAATCAATGTAGTTTGAAAGGGGATTATTATGAGGTGTGGACAAGTGCCACTTCAAAGGATAAGACACCCATCTCACCTACTTGATGTAACACAAATAGCAAAAATGAACCTGTGCTCATTCCCTCATAATGTCACACAAAGCAGTCAGGCTTAAATCAAAGCTAATATATTAACTTGTTAAGCAGCACATAAACAGCATAACATTTTTTACAAGCCAAATGACTGACCTAAATAACAGGAAAATTAAAACAATCCTAATAGGAGACCGAGAAATCTGAATTAAAAAAGTTATTACATTAAAAAGCGTCAATAAAAATCTAGCATCCAATGTAAGTCAATGGTCATGGTGGCCTGGAAGTAAACGTAAACTGCAATTTCTGTCCGACTGCAATGAAGGTCAGGTCAGATACAACAAGTAGATTGGTCCTACTGAAACATGGAAGTTGAAAAGTTGATAAAAAAATGTTAAGGCCCAATCGAGAAATTGACTTTCAGGAAATGTCTGCTTTTTTCTTTAAAAATGACAAATTTCCTTTATCCATTGGGACTGGATTTAGAACCTTTTTTCACTAAAATCCTCAAGTGCTCCTGAGCTTCAGGGGGACCTGCTGTAAAAAGTATCTGAACAGCATTTTCACAGCATTAGATTGAATTTCAGATTCGTCCCACTCCTGCGAAAAAAAGAAAGTACCTTTCTGAACAAAAATCCTCAGAAGCCCCAGAGCCTCAGAAGGGACCAATCCATTTGGTGTATCTGACCCACACTCAAATATGGGGGCATATGTACAAGCCCATATCGCCACGGGAACATCACTTTTTCTGACATTCCCGTGGCGATAGGGGCTTCACCTTATTTACAAGGCAGTGTTAAGCCACTTAATGTGGTATAACACTGCCTTGTTAAAAAGGCTCCCGTTCACGCTGTATTTATCGTGAAAGGGGCGGGCAATGGGTGTTTTGGTGAGCGTTTCACCGCAACACCCATTGATTTTGACGCTGCCCCCTATATACAAGGGAGGCGCAAATAGGAGGCAGCGCCAATATTAACATCAGGGAAAACCTGGTCTTAACCTGGTGAAAGGAGGATAAATGCTTTATTTCTTCTTGTTTTTGTTGTTTCTATGTGTGCTGCCTTGTGCAGCACACATGGAAAAAGTAAAACGCCGTTCATTGTTTATGTTCAGGAAGGTGACCCTTCCTTCACATAAACAATATTTAAAAAGAATTAATTTTGTAACTTCCATGTGTGCTGCATTAAGCAGCACACATAGAAGTGACAAAACGGCATTTAAAGATTGTTTATGTGCAGGAAGGGACACCTTCCTACACATAAACAATCTTCCCCTGTAAGCAGACACACTTGCACTATGGTGCAAGGGTGCCTGCATTGGCGCTAGGCTGCTAAGTGTTGCGTCAGTGCAGGGGGAAACGCAAGGCTGCACCATATTCTTGTAAATATGGTGCAGCCCTGCGTTTCTGAAGTGGCAGAGTGAGGCGTTAAGCCAAGGAGGCTTACGCCTCACTCCGCACTTCTTTGTACATATGCCCGATAGGCTGCCTCAAATCATGCCTAGCCCTAGCTCCCAGTCTGATTGGGTTTTTGCCCTTATAGGTGCTAGTTGTATCTATAACTTTAAAAAGCATATCTCCATTTCTTCTTTTACTCTTTCTATTTTATTATTAGATTTTTCTTGTTTATGGTTTTAACTTTATAACATTTTGGTACACATTGCCTTAATTTACACCTGTCTACTCTGTGCCATACGTGCCAGAGGACTAAGCTCAGATTCATTTGATTTTCACCCTGGCAAGATCTTTTATAATTTCTTGAAGTAAACATTCACCCACTCCAAATAATTTTTTTTTTTTTACATAATTCTTTTCTTTTTCTTGGTTATCTTATTACAATTTTCAGAAAATTCAGACATGGTTGAAAAACTGATGGGCGCAGCTACATGGCAGCAGGAATGGCTAGGCTTCAGAGTGAACTCCTGAAGGCCCAAAATGATCTACTGTAGTGACACTTGAGTGTCTTCACTTTACATTCTGGGGCGGTGCAGAATGGCTTTAGGTCATTGTCTTCAGCAGTGTCACAATTATCTGGTCCTTTCTATGTTGAAGCAACATCTTCTACCAGCTTGGTCCCAGACCCATCTCGAGCTCGCAGCTCCATTGAAAGGGAGAATCTGTTGCTTATATGGCCACCTGTCACCACCTCCAGAGTATTCAATGGCCTCTAGGATGGGTTTTTCACCTGGCCTGGTTGTGGACAAAACCCAAACATTTCCCTCCAAGAAGTACAAAAATGTACTCCTTATGTGAGCGCTGGACTATACATCCTATCCACCATCTGTCCACACATTTCCAAGCCACACATGTACTGTCGACTGAAAAAGGACACTAAGCAATTGCAGGCTCATCTTTCTTTTCCTATCCAACATACCTGTTAACTCATTAAGAATGTTAATTTGTTTGTATTATATTTTGTAGTTAACAAAAAATGAATAAATATAATGTGTGTTGGGACATTATTCTAATACAAAGAAAAGATATCTTTAATGATATTAAACACATACCAAATGTGTATTTGAGGTAACTATTCAAACACATTTTTAATGACTACACAAAATACACATTTCACCACAAATTACAACACAAGAAATGCCTTGCATCTTATGTGTTGGAAGTTCAGCTACAGGAATTTATTGAATGTAAATGAGTATAATACTTTTTGAGGAACAAAATACACCAGCCAGGAAGCATTATCCATCATTTAACTCTACCTACACTTGTCAAATCGGAAGCCATGTGGAGATGACATGTGGAGTAAGTGCTTAACTAGCAAATGATATGAGCGCATAACGACAATAAAAATGGGACACTTGTTGTTTAATAAGAAAACCGCCTATTGTACTGAAATAAATCATTGTTTCAATATTGTAGCAGTTGGCCCTCCTAATACATTAGCAACACAAATGAGAGTCTTGGATCTGTCCTCATGATTTTCACACAAATTATTCTTAGATGTAGTCATGCAATACATCCAGTTTCCACAGATATGCTACAGATGACCTAACCAAGAACCAGATTTAAATTTTGAGACACAACCTTAGATTGAACTCAATAACATTGTCATCAATCCATGTCTGAGATGTTTTGTACAAATTTTATTCACCAATACATCACATCCATGTTCAGGCAACTTGAAAAGAACTTCTCTCTATCATTAATTTCTGCGCAAGGGTACAATATACCCACCATTGAGTTGCTAGTGCTCTAGGAGATGATAGGATGGCATGACGTAGGAAGGATTAAGCAAGGGGCATTCATAAGTTTCTGACAAACTCTTGCATTTTAAAATTAAATTCACAATTTATTTCAAAGAATCAACATCTAGAGATGTAACATATACAATTTCAGTTAAAATGTCCACATTCTTATTCATCACATTTTAAGTATATCATAATGTTTTCAAGAAAATTTACCTAAAATGTTTTCATTTATGTAAAGAAAATAATCTGTAAATATTATAGGAATAGTAGCATGCACTGTAAAAGAAGATATGTCCAATGTTTATGTATATGTTGTTATTGTATTTCAATGCACTTACCATCAGGCAAATATGTTTATAAAGAGTTCCCACCTGAGGTCACTGCTTTCTTCTTCATCACTGTCACCTTGCTGACACATCCCACCAGCATCACCCTGGGGTTCCCATTAATAGTCATCATCAAGGATGAATTGGATTTTCCTCTTCAGGGCACTGTTGTGTAGAATACAACCCAAAACAACTATGTTGCTGACCTTCACAGGAGAGCAGAGGCGCGCTATCCCTGAATTGAACAGACACCGAATTGGGCATTCTGGAGCAAATAAACCAGCTCCACATGCCCCCTTGTTTGCACATGGACTTCATTGAAACTGACTCCCTCTGGCATGGTTGGCTTTCACATTTGTGTAAAAAGCCATGTGCAACTAGGTTAAGCTGAGTCCCCTGAAATACAGGAATCAAAATACAAGCATAACATTAACTATGCATGAATGCCAACAATTGAGCGCATAATATCACTATAATACTTACCAACAGGATTACATTGCTGAAAGGTTTGCCATCTGTTGTGGTATGCACCTGTCGTGTAGCACTAGAGAATTATGGGTTACGCCAGTAAATCTTGTACACACACACTAGTTATGAAGAGATGTGGCATGCAAATGATGAAGTGGAAGTGTTTCCTATTGCAATACACCTACTTTCGGTCATGAGGTGGTACCAATGCAACATGAGTTCTATCTATGGAACCAACAACACGTGGTATTCCTTACAAACCATTGAGTAAGCCCTTGATATTGTACAGTGTAGCATTACCTGTAGGCAATTGGATATAGTCATTCATACTTTTGAGCACAGCATCCAGATATTGGCTGAGGACAGCCGAATAGCTCGGCCACAGCATCACATTGGAATCGCCAACAGTATAATTGAAGGTGCCAGTTAAAAAGAAATGTAACTCTGCGCTTATCTTCACAGAAGGTGGGATGGCAGTTAGAGTTCTATTATCCAACAGCAGTTTTGATTTAAATTGTAGAGCTAAGGCTTGATTTGTTGCACAGTTCAGCCTGTATTTGATGATTTGCCTTTCTTGCATGGTTTTCAGATCAGGAAGTGCTTTGTAGACTCTTTGTGTACTTTGCCTTCTTTGTAATCTATCCTGTACTGGTGGATGCACATTTCTGCAAAATATACTGTGTACACTACGTAAATATTCTATGTTTATATACCAATGCTAAACATTAAAAAATAAAAATCCAATTATTCACAAATAATCATTAATACATATAAAATCATTTTTCACATACTCAACACCGTTTTTAAAGAAAAGTATCATTTTGAACTCTGTTTTGCAAACTACTTTTAAAAAACTGATATTATCTCTAGTAAAATGTTAGACCTGACAGCCTTTGATGTGGTCTTCCTCAATACCTATGCCTAATTATCTCCTGTTAGATGAAATTCATTTTTGTTGGCTTTAGGACTTTCTGAACTTTACCGCTGCTAACCAGTGCTAAAGTGCTTGTGCTTGTACCTTAAAACTTGTTTAAATTGGCCTGTACCTGACTGGCATATTTTATTTACTTAGAAGTCCCTAGTAAAATGGTAAAACGTAACAATTGGCAGTAAATTGAATGCTACTAGTGAGTCTGCTTTATACACAAAATATCCCTTGAGGAATTATTTATATTAGAAATAGGTTCTAACATTTATTCACGGTCACAGGTGTGATCCAGACAGTGAAAGAAAGAAAATTATATTCAAGGATGTATTAAAATATAAATGTTTTTACTTCATTTATATTGTATTTCATCCATTATGCATGACATCCACTTTTTTTAACAGTATATACACAATAAACACAATATACAAACAGCAACATTGTCACTACCAGGACAATCCCATCCGATTCTACAATTTTGTCAGGGGATTGGTGGTAGAGTAAACACCCTTTTCACCTCAAATAATATGGTCAGCAAATGTAACAGCCCATATACTCCAAACTTTGAATATCAAAATCACAATATAAAAAGGTTTAAATCATAATATTCAAAGGAAATAAGGGTGTGTTGTCGATGTTTCGGTCTTTCATGGCCACATGGGTCTGCAAGACCATCCTCAGGACTCAGTGTTGCACAGAAGATGACTCCTGTAAATACAAACAAAACAAACTAATCTATACATCCTGTGCCAAATTGTATCGCCTGCTCACAAAAAATCCCAACCAGTGACTGACATACCAAACCAGGCACCAGTGCTAATACCACCATATTCAAAAAAAGGGAAGAACACCACAAGTGTTTAACATCAATTAAACCTAATACTCAAAACCCAAAATTAATTCAAAACACTCTACCTTGCTTCCTTTTCAATAAGTTTAATCAATCAATCAATCAGGGGCTTTTAAGCGAGCTACTTACCCGTGAGGGTCTCAAGGCACTGGGGGGGGGGGTGCAGCTCCGGGTCAGTCAAAAAGCCAGGTCTGGAGGCTTTTCCTGAAGGTGTGCAGGGTAGGGGAGCATCTGATGTTGACTGGGAGCTTGTTCCAGGCCTTGGATGCGACGTAGGAGAAGGCCCTTCAGCCTGCTCTGGTTCTGCGCATGCGCGGGGTCTCTGCTAGGGCAAGGTCGGCGGAGCGGAGGTTTCTTTTGGGTACGTGGAAAGAGATTCTTTCATTGAGGTATTTGGGTCTGATGTTGGGAAGGGATTTGTAGGCATGGGTGAGTAGCTTCAAGGTTACTCTCTTCTCGACAGGGAGCCAGTGGAGGTCTCACAGGTGTTGTGTCATGTGCTCATGCTGTGGGGTGCCGAGGACGAGTCTGGCTGCGGTGTTCTGGATGGCCTGGAGTTTGTGTAGCAGGGATTTGTTGATTCCAGCATAGAGGGCGTTTCCATAGTCCAGTCTGCTAGTTATGTGCATGTGGGTGTCAGTCTTTCTTGCTTCAGGGGGGATACACTTGAAGGCCTTGCGGAGGATACTGAGGGAGTTGAAACAGGTCGAGGCAACGGCTTTGATCTGGTGAGTCATGGAGAGGGAGGAGTCTAGGATGATGCTGAGATTCTGGGTGTGTTCCATCGGGGTGGGTGGGTTTCCGAGGGCAGAGGGCCACCAGGTGTTGTCCCAAGTGGTGGGGGAGGGTCCAAGGATGAGGACCTCTGTCTTCTCTGAGTTGAGCTTTAGGCAGCTGTTGCTCATCCAGGCTGCGACGTCTTTCATCCCTTCCTGGAAGCTGAGTCTGGTGTGTTCGGGGTTCTTCGCGAGGGAGAGGATGAGCTGGGTGTCATCGGCGTAGAATACTATGCTGAGCCCATGCTGTTTGACGATGGTGGCGAAGGGGGCCATGTAGATGTTGAAGAGCGTGGGGCTGAGCGATGATCCTTGGGGTACTCCGCAGTTGATGTCTGTGGGTTTGGAGAGGAAGGGTGGGAGTCTGATCCTTTGGGTTCTCCAGGCGAGAAAGGAGCGGATCCAGTCGAGGGTGGTTCCCCGTATGCCCACGCCGTGGAGTCTGGCTGCAAGAGTGCAGTGGGAGACGGTGTTGAAGGCTATTTGCGAGTCGCAATTAAGGAATTGCTACCCATTCATTTCAATGGGCCTAGAGGCCCATAGGAACCAATGGAAATTGCATGCGCAATTTTCGAGTACCAAATAGGTACTCGCAAATTGCACATGCAATTTCAAGGGTGCAAGGGTGTCAAAAGGACACCCTGTTGCACCCCTGAAATTGCCATTTGACCACATGTTGCACACACATATGCCCGAAGGGCATGTGTGTGTGTAACTTGTAACTTTGAAAAATGCACTTTAGTGCATTTTTCAAAGTTTTCGCAAATTACCGTCCAGTTTCATTTGACAGTAATTTGGGACCCCTAATAGCGAAATCGCTATTTCAATTTGCTTCGTGCATTGCATTGAAGGAATCGCAATTTGCGATTCCTTAAATGCAATCGCAATTTAAGTAATCGCAATTTTTGCGATTCCTTAAATTGCGATTTTTGCATCTGGGATGATGCATCCCAAATGCAAAAATACCGGTCGCAAAGGGGCAGATTCTGCGAATCTGCCCGTTTGCCACCGGTTTTTGCCTTGATGCATCTGGCCCCTAGTGATTTACCTTCCTTGACCTTGCCTCGAGGAAACACCATTGTACACCTGATGTTTGCCTGCAGCATTTGAAGCAAAATAATCTAAGAGCTTTCTTTTTGCTGTCCTGTTTGACTGGATAAGGAATTAAAGTGGTCATAGGTAGAACATTTCTCTTCCATCTGTTGGCTCTAGTATAAGGCTTTACTTAAAAACTATTAAAAATATGAGCTCTAAATTTTGAAGTTAGTATAGTCACGTGCTGCAACAAAGTAATTACACGTAAGCTATAGTCAATGGTTATAAAGACATCTAAACCCACAACTTATGTTGTGTTAGTAATGAGAACAGTACAATGGATGCCCAGCCTTTGAAATGGGAAAACTGTGTGGTATACTTGTACAAATGCTATAACTGCTATAAAAGTAATGCAAATGTCAGTATCCATGGTGTCACATATTTTTGCAAGTTAATCAGTGAATATTGCTCAAATGGCTTATAACGTTTATGATGTGGGACTAGCCGACCAAAGGGATGCCTTGGTTGTGAAAAATTACTTTATTCTACTCAACATTTTTATTGTGCCAGTCAAAAATGTTATTAACTCCACTTAAACAATGACCATACAAGACATTATTTGTGTCCTTGTAGTCAATGACATTTTAAAATGCAGAAATCTATTCAGAAAATACAATGGTCTATAGCCACTTACAAAAATAAGGTCTGATCTATCATATTATGACATATAGGTAATAGAAAAAACCAAATTGAACATTTTGAAGCAAAGGTATCATTGTGTAGTGCCCTTCCATCACATAGTCATGCATCATCATAAAAATATTAATATATGTGCATGAATCTCCCTGAAATGTCATCAAACTACGTTTTGTCATGATCACATGAAGAGTTACTAAATCTTTGCAAAACAAAATGCTAAAAATATATTTAGGCTTATTTTATACAGTAGTTGACATTCAATCACAGTAAGGTGGATTGAATTTGTGTCATTGTAGATTCAAACAAACAACTAAAAAAGTTATTCAACACTATTCTATAATACTTTACACTTTACTCTAAGTTAAGCTTGTCTGCTTAGTGCCATAGGTGTACCTTAAGTTATTATTGAGTTCTTGTTCATTTAATTGCTTTGCTGGTTCTTCTTGACAAAAATTGGTACTATTCTTGTGGTGGGTAATCGGTTACCCCAAATTATAACCATAAAGAATATATATTTTACATTGTATTTTATGTTTACATTTATAAGGTAAAAATATTAGCTCATTAACGTACTTGAAGAATGGGGGTTGTAAAAATGACATACGTAAGTATTTCCTACGTGTGTATAATATGAATAGGCTGCCAGACATGAAGAATGACTACAATTAATTTAATTTAATTATTTGTTTTTTAATATTGCAGTTATTAGTATCAATATTAAACATTGTGCATATAAAATGAAAAGCAAATGTAGCTTACATTTTGTGGGGGTTTGGTTGTTCTTTGTCAAGCTGTACCATGTAGACACCCACGCCTTGGACTAGCACGGATATGCCGTTTAATTCATTATACTGGTTGTTTAGAAGATGGGTGGGCTATTGATACATTTTTTTTGTACAAAGTCAGGTATAGAAGTTAAATGCCCACATAAGCTAACTCAAAATATGACATGCAGAGTTATAACTTCTCTTACTCTGTCTGTTGTGTTTGGACTATAACTCAGTTAATGAGGATGAAGAAAATGGACGGCTGACAGAGTTTCCTCTGTCAAACCAACATACTTTAAATTGGATGGACGGACCACAATGCAGGTGGGGAATTTTTGGCAACCAATATAAATCTGCTAAACTCTAAATAAGCTCCTAAGTTCCTTTTATAAGTTCTGGTATGTGGTATACTATAGTGGCTCTGTAAAATGATCAATATTTTCGGATGCAGCAATTGCCTCTTATGGAAACTAATATAATAGTTAATATCAATATTTATCTAAGAATTCCTAAATCTAATTTAAAACATACTGATGCGTAAGAAAGTACTCTTGCTGGAGTGCATGAAGTGTGAAAAGAAAGGCCATAGGATGTTATTTTTTTCTAATACACAACTAAATTTAAATACCAGTAAATGAACTGTACATACATTACAGAATATATCAGCAGTTAAGACAGAGCAAATGAAGGAACATTTTTGTACTTCTGAAACGTGATGGAGCAAATATTTTAATAGGATCAAAGCAGACAGAGACACTTTACTTGGTGATGTTCAAATGATAAGTATTCACTGAATATTGATTTCCAGACATTTTGTTTGTGTGCTAAATCGTATTATGAGTAAAATGGCACTTTTAGTGGCCATTTCAATGGAAAGTGTGCTGCCTGAAAATTACTCTGTGTTACACCGCAATACTTTAGTGATATAATTGTGATAGTGTGCTCCAAAATGTACCACCGGCACATAAAACACCCTTACCACTCTTTTGCTCCAAACATTAGCTAAAATTGTTATTTGTATGATGGTTGGATTTTGACTTCAGTAATGTAACATTGATGTAACATAAGCCCCACTCTGAAAATGTTTCCAGCACCACTCTCCAGGCCTCCAGCCGGGCTCATCTGCCAACCTCTTATGGGTGCTCAATGCACAATTTCATTTCTTTCATTTTCCAATCTTTTTTTAAAATTGGGACATGTAAAGCTTACACCCCATGGTACCAGAGTACCATGCAAAGGACTTAAGGGAAGCTTGTATGCTATCATCATACCGTGGTGGTGAAGCTTGAAAAGTGACTTATGCAGGAGTACCTCAGAACCTCATGCTGGACCCCACGCAACTACTTCAATACCCAGGTCATGGAAAAACTAAATGAAACCTTTGGAAGGGTCCCTCTGGTTCTCCCCACCCAAGTGCTTGGGGGTCAGTGAGTTATACCCTTTTTTAAAAACATTTTCAGGACACCAAGACTGAGTCCCCATGTCCTGTAGAGGCAGCCCAAACATTTTCTTCTGCTTTTCAAGCCCCGTTTGAGCACCTCTTTAAACACTAATTTGTTGTGAACAGCCAAGCCGTGCACCGAACCCCACTGTGGGTGTCCAACCACCATACGGACTTGGCCTTCAGCTGTATGAAGTGGCTCTACTCCCAACACCACACGAGCACCCAACCCACATTTTCCTTTTTTTATGTACTGCGGTACGTGCTATACAAGCTTACACCCCATTGTACCACTGTATGGCCAAGGTTCCTGGAGGAAGCTTGCATGGTACATTGGTACCATGGAGTGAAACTTGAGCACAGCTTTCATGGGAGTACCACATTACCTTATGGGAGGGACATGCTGGGACCAGGGGAGTGGCGTTGTATCTGCAACATGAAAAAACAGGCTTTACCATCTGGGTGGTTACTCTGGGTGCCTGGAATCTAAATGTTCCAACCCCTCCCCATTACACCATTTTTTAAAAGCTTTTTCAAAACAATGGAACCAAGTCTCCAAGTACTGTGATAGAGCCCAGAACATTTTCTTACAAGTTGTGGCCAGCCAATCACATTGAAATGTCACTGACCATGTCATGAGTGATGTAATATGTGACGTCATCAGCAGTGCATTGCGGGGGCGCGAGTTATAGTTAGCTGAACTAACTATAACAGGGGAATTTCACGGGTTTTGTACGAGTGCAATGTCCAACTAACTATAACTGTCCCTAAAACCTATGGTTTTTTCAGTGAATTTCAAAGGTTTTTTAAATGCTAATTTCTAACTATAACGTGCCGGAAACCTATGGTCTTTTCAGTGAATTTCACAGGTTTTTAAAATGCTAATTTCTAACTATAACGTGCCTGAAAACTATGATTTTTGAAGTGAATTTCAAAGGTTTTTTAAATGCTAGTTTCTTACTATGCCAACAGAGGTAGGACATGTGAAGAAAGAAGAAAAAACGCACAGAAAGAAGCAAAAGATGTGCAGAAAGAACCAACAGAGGAGCAGAAAGAGGCCTTGTTGCAAAATCATCCTGTGCCCACAACTTTTTCAGACGGGTACTGGTGGTAACTGACTCTGACTAACCAGAGCCAGTGCGCGTTTGCACAGTGGTGAAGGGAGGGGGGCCTGAGGTGACATGTGTGCAAACGCGCCCCGTGGCGCGTTTTAAGTTGCGGGATTAAGTCCCCTTGAATCCTGAGGGTCCCTGGGGCCCAACTAGCCCCCAGGTACCTACAGTTAGGACCACAGAGCTGAGTTGCAGAGAGGCGTTCCGAGGCCACGCACCTTTTTTCACCTCTCTGCAACGCACCTCTGTTGTGCTTACTGAAGGTACCTGGTGGGCTAGTTGGCCCCCAGGATTCAAAGGGAATTAACTCCCCAACTTAAAACGCACCACAGGGCGTGTTTGCGCACATGTCACCTGAGGCCCCGCCCCTCCCTTCACCACTGTGCAAACGCGCCCGTGGCGCGTTTTAAGTTGGGGGATTAGGTCACCTTGAATCCTGAGAGTCCCTGGGGCCCAACCAGCCCACCAGGTACTTCCAGTAAGCACCACAGGCCTGCGTTGCAACGCCTGTAACAAATTGTGCAGTTGTGTTTAGGTAGTGAAGAGGGTCGTGCTGGGGGTAGTGTTTTAGGGTTTAGGGTAGTGCAGTGGTGTTTGTGTAGTGTAGGGGGTCATGCTGGGGGTAGATTTAGGGTTTAGGGTAGTGCAGTGGTGTTTGGGTAGTGTAGGGAGTCGTGCTGGGGGAGTGTTTTAGGGTTTAGGGTAGTACAGTGGTGTTTGGGTAGTGTAGGGGGTCGTGCTGGGGTTAGTGTTTTAGGGTTTAGGGTAGTGCAGTGGTGTTTGGGTAGTGTAGGGGGTCGTGCTGGGGTTAGTGTTTTAGGGTTTAGGGTAGTGCAGTGGTGTTTGGGTAGTGTAGGGGATACTGCTGGGGGTAGTGTTTTAGGGTTTAGGGTAGTGCAATGGTGTTTGGGTAGTGTAGGGGGTACTGCTGGGGGTAGTGTTTTAGGGTTTAGGGTAGTGCAGTGGTGTTTGGGTAGCATAGGGGGTACTGCTGGGGGTAGTGTTTTATGGTTTAGGGTAGTGCAGTGGTGTTTGGGTAGTGTAGGGGTTCGTGCTGGGAGTAGTTTTTAGGGTTTAGGGTAGTGCAGTGGTGTTTGTGTAGTGTAGGAGGTCGTGTTTTAGGGTTTAGGGTAGTGCAGTGGTCTTTGGGTAGTGTAGGGAGTCGTGCGGGGTGTATTGTTTTAGAGTTTAGGGTAGTGCAGTGGTCTTTGGGTAGTGTAGGGGGTTGTGCGGGGTAGTGTTTTAGGGATTAGGGTAGTGCATTGGTATTTGGGTAGTGTAGGGGGTCATGCTGGGGGAGTGTTTTAGGGTTTAGGGCAGTGCAGTGGTGTTCGGGTAGTGTAGGGGGTCGTGCTGGGGGAGTGTTTTAGGGTTTAGGGCAGTGCAGTGGTGTTTAGGTAGTGTAGGGTGTCGTGCTGGGGGAGTGTTTTAGGGTTTAGGGCAGTGCAGTGGTGTTCGGGTAGTGTAGGGGGTCGTGCTGGGGGAGTGTTTTAGGGTTTAGGGCAGTGCAGTCGTGTTCGGGTAGTGTAGGGGGTCGTGCTGGGGGAGTATTTTAGGGTTTAGGGTAGTGCAGTGGTGTTCGGGTAGTGTAGGGGGTCATGCTGGGGGTAGTGTTCTAGGGTTTAGGGCAGTGCAGTGGTGTTCGGGCAGTGTAGGGGGTCGTGCTGGGGGTGGTGTTTCAGGGTTTAGGGCAGTGCAGTGGTGTTCGGGCAGTGTAGGGGGTCGTGCAGGGGGTGGTGTTTCAGGGTTTAGGGCAGTGCAGTGGTTTTCGGGCAGTGTAGGGGGTCGTGCAGGGGTGGTGTTTCAGGGTTTAGGGCAGTGGTGTTCGGGCAGTGTAGGGGGTCATGCTGGGGGTGGTGTTTCAGGGTTTGGGGCAGTGCAGTGGTGTTCGAGCAGTAAAGGGGGTCATGCTGGGGGTGGTGTTTCAGGGTTTAGGGCAGTGCAGTGGTGTTCGGGCAGTGTAGGGGGCGGTGCAGGGGGTGGTGTTTCAGGGTTTAGGGCAGTGCAGTGGTGTTCGGGCAGTGTAGGGGGCGGTGCAGGGGTGGTGTTTCAGGGTTTAGGGCAGTACAGTGGTGTTCGGGCATTGTATGGGGTGGTGCTGGGGCTGGTGTTTCAGGGTTTAGGGCAGTGCAGTGGTGTTCGGGCAGTGTAGGGGGTCGTGCTGGGGCTGGTGTTTCAGGGTTTAGGGCAGTGCAGTGGTGTTCGGGCAGTGTAGGGGGTCGTGCTGGGGCTGGTGTTTCAGGGTTTAGGGCAGTGCAGTGGTGTTCGGGCAGTGTAGGGGGTCATTCTGGGGCTGGTGTTTCAGGGTTTAGGGCAGTGCAGTGGAGTTTGGGCAGTGTAGGGGGTCTTGCTGGGGCTGGTGTTTCAGAGTCTAGGGCAATGCAGTGGTGTTCGGGCAGTGTAGGTGGTCTTGCTGGGGCTGGTGTTTCAGGGTTTAGGGCAGTGCAGTGGTGTTCGGGCAGTATCGGGGGTCGTGCTGGGGGTGGTGTTTCAGGGTTTAGGGCAGTGCAGTGGTGTTCGGGCAGTGTAGGGGTCGTGCTGGGGCTAGTGTTTCATGGTTTAGGGCAGAGCAATGGTGCTCAGGCAGTGTAGGGGGTTGTGCTGGGGCTGGTGTTTCAGGGTTTAGGGCAGTGCAGTGGTGTTCGGGCAGTGTAGGGGGTCATCCTGGGGGTGGTGTTTCAGGGTTTAGGGCAGTGCAGTGGTGTTCGGGCAGTGTAGGGGGTCGTGCTGGGGCTAGTGTTTCAGGGTTTAGGGCAGAGCAATGGTGCTCAGGCAGTGTAGGGGGTTGTGCTGGGGGTGATGTTTCAGGGTTTAGGGCAGTGCAGTGGTGTTAGGGCAGTGTAGGGGGTCGTGCAGGGGGTGGTGTTTCAGGGTTTAGTGCAGTGGTGTTCGGGCAGTGTAGGGGGTCGTGCTGGGGTGGTGTTTCAGGGATTAGGGCAGTGCAGTGGTGTTCGGGCAGTGTAGGGTGTCGTGCTGAGGGGTGGTGTTTCAGGGTTTAGGGCAGTGCAGTAGTGTTTGGGCAGTGTAGGGGGTCGTGCAGGGGGTGGTGTTTCAGGATTTAGGGCAGTGCAGTGGTGTTCGGCCAGTGTAGGTAGTCTTGCTGGGGGTGGTGTTTCAGGGTTTAGGGCAGTGCAGTAGTTTTCGGGCAGTGTAGGCGGTCGTGCTGGGGCTGGTGTTTCAGGGTTTAGGGCAGTGCAGTGGTGTTCGGGCAGTGTACGGGGTTGTGCTGGGGCTGGTGTTTCAGGGTTTAGGGCAGTGCAGTGGTGTGCGGGCAGTGTACGGGGTCGTGCTGGGGCTGGTGTTTCAGGGTTTAGGGCAGTGCAGTGGTGTTCGGGCAGTGTAGGGGGTCGTGCTGAGGGTGGTGTTTCAGGGTTTAGGGCAGTGCAGTGGTGTTCGGGCAGTGTAGGGGGTCGTGCTGGGGCTGGTGTTTCAGGGTTTAGGGCAGTGCAGTGGTGTTCGGGCAGTGTAGGGGGTCGTGCTGGGGCTGGTGTTTCAGGGTTTAGGGCAGAGCAGTGGTGTTCGGGCAGTGAAGGGGGTCTTGCTGGGGGTGGTGTTTCAGGGTTTAGGGCAGTGGTGTTCGGGCAGTGTAGGGGTCTTGCTGGGGGTAGTGTTTCAGGGTTTAGGGCGGTGCAGTGGTGTTCGTGCAGTGTAGGGGGTCGTGCTGGGGGTGGTGTTTCAGGGTTTAGGGCAGTGCAGTAGTGTTCGGGCAGTGTAGGGGGTCATGCAGGGGGTGGTGTTTCAGGGTTTAGGGCAGTGCAGTGGTGTTCTGGCAGTCTAGGGGGTCATGCTGGGGGTGGGGTTTCAGGGTTTAGGGCAGTACAGTGGTGTTCGGGCAGTGTAGGGGGTCTTGCTGGGGGTGATGTTTCAGGGTTTAGGGCAGTGCAGTGGTGTTCGGGCAGTGTAGGGGGTCTTGCTGGGGGTAGTGTTTCAGGGTTTAGGGCAGTGCAGTGGTGTTCGTGCAGTATAGGGGGTCGTGCTGGGGATGGTGTTTCTGGGTTTAGGGCACTGCAGTAGTGTTCGAGCAGTGTAGGGTGTTGTGCAGGGGGTGGTGTTTCAGGGTTTAGTGCAGTGGTGTTCGGGCAGTGTAGGGGGTCGCGCTGGGGGTGGTGTTTCAGGGTTTAGGGCAGTGCAGTGGTGTTCGGGCAGTGTAGGGGGTCATGCACGGGGTGGTGTTTCAGGGTTTAGGGCAGTGCAGTGGTGTTCGGGCAGTGTAGGGTGTTGTGCTGGGGCTGGTGTTTCAGGGTTCAGGTCAGTGCAGTTGTGTTCAGGCAGTGTAGGGGGTCGTGCTGAGGCTGATGTTTCACGGTTTAGGGCAGTGCAGTGGTGTTCGGGCAGTGTAGGGGGTCGTGCTGGGGCTGGTGTTTCAGGGTTTAGGGCAGTGCAGTGGTGTTTGGGCAGTGTAGGCGGTCATGCTGGGGCTGGTGTTTCAGGGTTTAGGGCAGTGCAGTGGTGTTCGGGCAGTGTAGGGGGTCATGCTGGGGCTGGTGTTTCAGGGTTTAGGGCAGTGCAGTGGTGCTCGGGCAGTGTAGGGGGTCGTGCTGGGGGTGATGTTTCAGGGTTTAGGGTAGTGCAGTGGTGTTCGGGCAGTGTAGGGGGTCGTGCAGGGGCTGGTGTTTCAAGGTTTAGGGCAGTGCAGTGGTGTTCGGGCAGTGTAGGGGGTCGTGCTGGGGCTGGTGTTTCAGGGTTTTGGGCAGAGCAGTGGTGTTCGGGCAGTGTAGGGGGTCATGCTGGGGGTAGTGTTTCAGGGTTTAGGGCAGTGCAGTGGTGTTCGGGCAGTGTAGGGGGTCGTGCTGGGGGTGGTGTTTCAGGGTTTTGGTCAGTGGTGTTCGGGCAGTATAGGAGGTCTTGCTGGGGGTGATGTTTCAGGGTTTAGGGCAGTGCAGTGGTGTTCGGGCAGTGTAGGGGGTCATGCTGGGGGTGGTGTTTCAGGGTTTAGGGCAGAGCAGTGGTGTTCGGGTAGTATAGGGGGTCGTGAAGGGGGTGGTGTTTCAGGGTTTAGGGCAGTGCAGTGGTGTTCGGGCAGTGTAGGGGGTCGTGCTAGGGATGGTGTTTCAGGGTTTAGGGCAGTGCAGTGGTGTTCGGGCAGTGTAGGGGGTCATGCAGGGGCTGGTGTTTCAGGGTTTAGGGCAGTGCAGTGGTGTTCGGGCAGTGTAGGGGGTCGTGCTGGGGGTAGTGTTTTAGGGTTTAGGGTAGTGCAGTGGTGTTTGTGTAGTGTAGGGGGTCATGTTTTAGGGTAGTGCAGTGGTGTTTGGGTAGTGTAGGGGGTCGTGCTGGGGGTAGTGTTTTAGGGTTTAGGGTAGTGCAGTGGTGTTTGTGTAGTGTAGGGGGTCGTGCTGGGGGTAGTGTTTTATGGTTTAGGGTAGTGCAGTGGTGCTTGTGTAGTGTAGGAGGTCGTGCTGGGGGTAGTGTTTTAGGGTTTAGGGTAGTGCAGTGGTGTTTGTGTAGTGTAGGGGGTCATGTTTTAGGGTAGTGCAGTGGTGTTTGGGTAGTGTAGGGGGTCGTGCTGGGGGTAGTGTTTTAGGGTTTAGGGTAGTGCAGTGGTGTTTGTGTAGTGTAGGGGGTCGTGCTGGGGGTAGTGTTTTAGGGTTTAGGGTAGTGCAGTGGTGCTTGTGTAGTGTAGGAGGTCGTGCTGGGGGTAGTGTTTTAGGGTTTAGGGTAGTGCAGTGGTGTTTTTGTAGTGTAGGGGGTCATGTTTTAAGATGCAATGCTCCAATACCTGACCAGTCTGCACTACATAAAACTGCAAAAAACTAAAAATAAAAAGTGTTTTGCACACTTTTGTCATTGGGCTATATGTGGGCTACATCTTGGTAATATTTGTGCTACATTTGGGCTCTTTTTTCACTGGTGGCCATCTTGGAAGACTTCTTTGTTATGAAGTTTCCTAATTTCTTCATTTACTGCAGTCTCCTCAGTAGGAAATGCTTTCAGTTTTTTACTTTGATTCCATCAAGAAGGCATTCAGATGTGTCTCACATCTGCCATAAATTCAGAATGTTAGCACTCTAGTTGCTCATTAGATCACTGGAGTAAAGCTACTGCTCACCAGGGAGTTAACTGGTAGTCTGCTGCTGGTATTGAAAGTGATTGTTTCAGTCTGCATATCAGAATTTTCTAATGAAATAGAAGAGGATTTGAGATCTCACTTAAAACATGCCCTAATTTTTCTTTCTGCAGCACTAACCATAATTTCTATTTCAAAAAGAACCCCTCATTTTGTTCCTTTTTAAATTAAATGTTTTAAGTGTTACTGGTTTATTCCAATCAAGATGGCTTCAGGTGTGCCATACTTTTGTCATAAGTAAGGCTGTTAGCGCTGTAGTTGTTCTTTAGAACACTCTGGGAAGCTGCAGTAGAACACAAAGGCATCAACTGGCAGGCTGCTCCTGTTGAAATATAACAGGAAGATATTTGAGATCACACTTGAAATATGTCCTAATTTTTCTTTCTACAGCACTAACCATAATTTCTATGACAAAATTAACCCCATCATTTTGTTCCTTTTTAAATTAAATGTTTTAAGTGTTACCAGTTTATTCCAATCAAGATGGCTTCAGGTGTGCCATACTTTTGTCATAAGTAAGGCTGTTAGCGCTCTAGTTGTTCTTTAGAACACTCTGGGAAGCTGCAGTAGAACACAAAGGAATCAACTGACAGTCTCTGCCCTTGTTGGATGTACATGTTTTACTGAGATTGTCAGACTTCATTCTCACATGAGTGAGAAAGATAATGTGAATTTACAGAAAATATGCTCTTATTTTAGCTTCTGGAGCACCTTCCAAACCTCCATGGGACAAGCATGAGAAAATAGTGTTCTCTCAAACATGATTCATGATATCCCAGCAGAAGGTTTTTCACATGGTAAAATCACCTTAGAATACACCACAATTCCTAAAATTAGTATGGTACCATCAACAAATAAATTCTAATGTAACTAAAGCCTGTTATCACCCTTTATAGTTCTCCTTTTGGTGACCCTCAAAATCTTCTATTCACTACAATGCATTTCAATGAGGTACTATCATTTATATTGGTCCCAAGATGGCTGCCAGCAATTCCAGGATGAAGTGCTGACAGCCAATGAGATCTCACGATGACATGTGTGGTTAGGCTCCGCCCAGATATATATGTGACTTTACTTTTGATTTTCTCAGGAACTACTGAACGGATTTACACCATTTAAGCAAAAGGCACGACACTGAACCAAGGGCTACCTCTTTGCCAAATTTGGTGTAATTCCGTTCAGCAGTTCGGGCTGTAGCTGCGACTAAAGGTTCCTATGGAAAAATGAATGGGGAAAACGCGTTTTGGGACCCCCTTTTTCTCGGCCCTCGCTTGACGTATCACCCCGAGACTTTCAGGATAGGAGCGGACCGGAGCGCCCCAACAAGTTGGAAACTTTCGCGAAGATTCGTCAACCGGCGCCAACGTTATTTCAAATAGAATGTCGCGGATTTCCTATGGATAATAGGTTTTAACTATAACTATCTACTGGCGACCGCCAGTAGATAATATATACGTCATGTGATCAAGGGCACTGTGTTGCTCGAAACGCGTCATGGCGGTGGTGCAGGGCGTCCACAAAATAAAGTAAAAATTTGCACCAGTAACGGGTCTGCATTCGTCATCTTTCTGGCAGAAAGCTCTACATGGCGAAGTAAGCGACATATATATATATATATATATTTATATATTATCTACTGGCGGTCGCCAGTAGATAGTTATAGTTAGGACCTATTATCCATAGGAAATCCGCGACATTCTATTTGCAATAACGTTGGCGCCGGTTGACGAATCTTCGCGAAAGCTTCCAACTTGTTGGGGCGCTCCGGTCCGCTCCTACCCTGAAAGTCTCGGGGTGATACGTCAAGCGGGGGCCGAGAAAAAGGGGGTCCCAAAACGCGTTTTCCCCATTCATTTTTCCATAGGAACCTTTAGTCGCAGCTACAGCCCGAACTGCTGAACGGAATTACCCCAAATTTGGCAAAGAGGTAGCCCTTGGTTCAGACTGGTGCCTTTTGCTAAAATGGTGTAAATCCGTTCAGTAGTTCCTGAGAAATTCACAATTAAAATCACATATATATCTATGGGCGCGTCGGATCCGCGTACCCTCCCGATCACGAGCTGCATGCTAATTGGCTGTCAACACTCCAAATCAGGAAGTGTTGGCAGCCGTTTTATCCCTCGGTAGAACCGAGGGACAGAAACAAGTGCGCAAAGCGCAAAGGGGGCAGGGTAGAAACACCCTGACCCCCTAGGTCTGCTCAGGGGGTCCCACAACGACCCCCTGGGCAGAAAAAAGCATTTTTAAAAAAAAAAAATCGGCAGGATGCGCTTAGGGTGCGCGGATCCGCCGAGAAAAAAAAGGAAACAAGTGCGCAAACGCACAAAGGGGGCAGGGTAGAAACACCCTAACCCCTAGGCCTGCTCAGGGGTCCCACAAGGACCCCCTGGGCAAAAAAGCATTTAAAAAAAAAAAATCGGCAGGATGCGCTCAGGGAGCGCGGATCCTGCCGAAAAAAAAAAATCGAGCGCGGTCTCCCGCGCTCGATGTAATTGCCCCGGGTGCGCCAAGTCCCGGGGGCATGCTGGAGGGGTTTATTTTATGTATGGGGGGCCTCCAAGGGCCCCAAGCCCCGAGGACCGCCACCCCCGGGGCTTTATCATTAATGGTGCGGGAGGGCTCTGAGCCCTCCCGCAGCCCCGAGGACCGCCACCTCCCCGGGGCTTTTTTTTTATTTATTTTTTAAACCTGTGTGGGGGCTCCAGCCCCCACACGCCCCGAGGACCACCACCTCCCCGGGGCACTAAGAACATTGAAAATGGGGGTCCGTTTTGGACCCCCAAGCCCCGAGGACCACCACCTCCCCGGGGCTTTCAAAATGTAGGGAGGGGGCCGCGCGGCCCTCCTGGAGCCCTTGATGGCCCTGGGGACCGCCACCCCCCAGGGCCGGCTCCTGCAGTGTCCCGGGGTGCCTACCCCCGGGACACTGTAGTTTGCTATGACCTGCTCTCTCTTTCAAAATGCAAACCAATTGCTTTTCCACACGGGGAGCAGCATGTTAGCTGCTCCCCATGTGGAAAAGGAATGCCGGCTCCCGTCGTAAACGGGGAGCCGGCGGGACTGTGGGGGGTTTGGGGACCCCCCCACAGTCCCCAAACTGAGGCCAGGCCTGGGGGATGGGGTCCCCGGGGCCATAAGTGGCCCGGGAGGGGGCCCACGCAGCCCCCCTCCCCAAATAAAAAAAAAATAAAAATAAAATAAAAATAAGGGCAAGGCCGGCCCCGGGGGATGGGGTCCCCTGGGCCTTAAATGGCCTGAGGAGGGGGGCCACGCAGCCCCCCCCATATTTTTTATTTAAAAAAGAGGGCATGCCCCGGGGGATGGGGTCCCCGGGGCCAATAGAGGCCCAGGGAAGGGGGGCCACGCGGCCCCCTTCCCGTTTTTTTTTTTTTTTAATAAAACAAAAAATAAAAATGCACAGGCCCCGGGGGATGGGGTCCCCGGGGCCAAAAGTGGCCGAGGGAAGGGGGGCCACGCAGCCCCCCTCCCATAAAAAAAAAAAAAAAAAAACGTGCCGAGGCCCCGCCCCCCTCCCTGCAGTACTCTGCAAACGCGCCCCCTGGCGCGTTTTAAGAAGGGAGTAATTCCCCTTGAATACTGGGGGTCCCTGAGGCCAACTAGCCCACCAGGAACCTCCAGTATGCGCCAGGGGCTGCCTTGCAGAGAGGTGTAAAGAGGCCACGCCCCTTTTACACCTCTCTGCAACGCAGCTCTGTGGCGCTTAATGGAGGTAGCTGGTGGGCTAGTTGCACCCCAGGGACCCTCAGGATTCAAGGGGAGTTAATCCCCGACTTAAAACGCGCCACGGGCGCGTTTGCACAGTGGTGAAGGGAGGCGGGGCCTGAGGTGACATGTGTGCAAACAGGCCCCATGGCGCGTTTTAAGATGGGAATTAAATCCCCTTCAATCCTGAGGGTCCCTGGGGGCCAACTAGCCCAACAGGTACATCCAGAAAGCGCCACAGAGCTGCGTTGCAGAGAGGTGTAAAAGGGGTGTGGCCTCTCTACACGTCTCTGCAACGCAGCCCCTGGCGCATACTGGAGGTTCCTGGTGGGCTAGTTGGCCCCTAGGGACCCTCATGATTCAAGGGGACTTAATCCCCCAACTTAAAACGCGCCACAGGGCGCGTTTGCACAGATGTCACCTCAGGCCCCGCCCCTCCCTTCACCATTGTGCAAATATTCCTCTAAAATCTGCCGAACTACGAATTCTGATTTACTCACCTGTTATCAGGAGAGACCTCAGTGCTGCATCTTTCAGCCCAGTACTAATCCTGAAAAGTAATTTTAACCGTACTTACCAGTAACTTGAATTTCCTTCCATAGGATATCATTGCCTGCTTTTTGCTGAAAAAGTTTCTAAGTGTTGATTTTTGAAACATACAAATATTCCTCTAAAATCAGCCGAAATACGAATTCCGATTTACTCACCTGTTATCAGGAGAGACCTCAGTGCTGTATCTTTCAGCCCAGTACTGGTCCTGAAAAGTAATTTTAACCGTACTTAGCAGTAACTTGAATTTCCTTCCATAGGCTAACATTGACTGGTTTCACTTGGAAATTCTTCTAAGTGTGGAGTTTTGGAACTTTAAAATATTCCTCTAAAATCAGCCGAAATACGAATTCCGATTTACTCACCTGTTATCAGGAGAGACCTCAGTGCTGCATCTTTCAGCCCAGTACTGATCCTCAAAAGTAATTTTAACCGTACTTACCAGTAACTTGAATTTCCTTCATAGGCTAACATTGACTGGTTTCACTTGGAAATTCTTCTAAGTGTGGAGTTTTGGAACTTTAAAATATTCCTCTAAAATCAGCTGAAATACGAATTCCGATTTACTCACCTGTTATCAGGAGAGAACCCAGTGCTGCATCTTTTAGCCCAGCACTGACCCTAAAAAGTAATTTTAACCGTACTTACCAGTAACTTATATTTTCTTCCATAGGAATCCATTGTCTGGTTTTCAGCAGAAAAGTTTCAAAGTGTCGATTTTCACAAACTACAAATATTCCTTAAAAATCGCCTGTATGACTTAAACGCATTCTTTCAACTGTTTACAGGAGATGCACCAGTGCTGGATTCAGGATCCAACACTGAGTAAGAAAAAGTAACGATAACAGTTTTTACCTGCTAAGTGAATTTCCTTCCATAGGATAACATTGGTGATTCTATGAGAAAAAGTTTCTAAGTGTCAACTTTTAAAATACAATAATATTCCTTAAAAATCACTACTGTAACCAAAACGCTTTTACTCAACTGTTTACAGGAGATGTCCCAGGACTGAATCTAGGATCCAGTCCTGTGGTTAGAAAAGTAATCCATAAAGTAACTAATTGCATTTAACTAGAAATTCACATTGAGCTGAATGTTGCATTGTGTTTGAAAATGTGTTGCCCATTGCAACAACTGTAACTACTGTACTTAAAAGTCTATTGCCTATGTGCAAAGTATTTAAACTAAAGTAATTCATTCTGAGAAAGTATTTTTGTAATGTATAATGTAATTACAATGTAATTTAAAAAATAAAATATGTAAAAAAAAATGTTTCTAAAAATGTAGTAAATCAGTATGAAAAAAATAAATATAACAATTAATACATTTAAAAATTGTCATTTACAAAACCTTTGAAATTCACTGAAAAAACCGTAGGTTTCAGACATGTTATAGTTAGGAATTAGCATTTAAAAAACCTTTGAAATTCACTGAAAAAACCTTAGGTTTCAGACACGTTATAGTTAGAAATTAGCATTTGAAAAAACCTTTGAAATTCACTGAAAAAACCATAGGTTTCAGGCACGTTATAGTTAGAAATTAGCATTTAAAAAACCTTAGAAATTCACTGAAAAAACCATAAGGTTTTAGGGACAGTTATAGTTAGTTGGACATTGCACTCGTACAAAACCCGTGAAATTCCCCGTTATAGTTAGTTCAGGTAACTATAACTCGCGCCCCGCAATGCACTGCTGATGACGTCACATATTACATCACTCATGACATGGTCAGTGACATCACTGATGACATCACTGATGACATCTCAAATGACATCACTGATGACATCACTGATGACATCATCCATGTGAGAATTTAATGCATCTTCTCACACCCTAATATAAGTTTTGATACACCCACTCTACATTACAGACTGCCATTCTCAAAACCATACACACTCCAATACCAATAAGTACATACCCACTCACTGATTCTTAGGTCTACACACACACATCTACTCACTCACCCGTACAGTCACTCATACTTACAGTCACTCAGTACAGGACTATCATATGCACTCATACACCTATATAAACACTCACACAACGCAACTCATCCATAGAGGTACTCACACACCTAGTCAGTCATGCAAATAATTAATCACACTCCAATTTACTCACCTATACAGTTATACACACCAGCTCACTTACTCATAAAAATACTAGCACATTCTTACGCTCCTATGCAATCACTGATGCAAGTACACACTCATCCATATAGCCACTCTCACAATCACACACTCTCACTTATAGCCATTTATATACTCCAACACACATATATACTGCCTTTCACATATGTAGTTACTCACACATGTACCACTGAGATATACATTCAATCACTAACACACCCATACACACACTCACCCACCCATACAGTCCATCACAGACGCACTCTTGAAACCATGCACCCAGTGAATCACCCACTCACACATCTATGCACAGAGTCACACACACCCCACCCACACAAACACTGAGGCACCCATACAGATACTCAGATAACCAATCCATAACCCATATAGACACTCATTTAGCTAGTCAGAAACCCATGCAGTTGCTTACACAACAACAGACAGACGGATACAGACATTCACACAGTTTAGTCACTCACCCATGCATCCAGTAAGATACGTTTAATCACTCACTTATAGACGCAGTCACGCACCTACTAAATCATCCATTCAGGCGCTTCTACACCCACTCATTCTTCAATACGCCTTTCCCTATATATATTAAACATATTTAAACTTTACAGAAACACACAGTCACTGGATGATGTCATCAGTGATGTCATCAGTGATGTCATTTGAGATGTCATCAGTGATGTCATCAGTGATGTCACTGACCATGTCATGAGTGATGTAATATGTGACGTCATCAGAGGTGCATTGCGGGGGCGCGAGTTATAGTTACCTGAACTAACTATAACGGGGGAATTTCACGGGTTTTGTACGAGTGCAATGTCCAACTAACTATAACTGTCCCTAAAACCTTATGGTTTTTTCAGTGAATTTCTAAGGTTTTTTAAATGCTAATTTCTAACTATAACGTGCCTGAAACCTATGGTTTTTTCAGTGAATATATATATATATATATATGTATGTATAAGGCTATTGGGCTCTTATGAAAAAACTACGTGAAAAACATGAGGTTGTTGTCAGCAGTGCGGACAAGGGTGGCAACATCATGTTATGGCCAAAGTCTGATTATCTATTAGAAGCCCAGCGCCATCTCTCTGACTCCAGCTGTTATTCCATAGTCAACCGCGAACACTTGAATCAGGTGAAAGACACTGTCATAAAACATCTCCAGCAATGGAAGAGACAGGGCTTATTATCCAAGAATGAATTTTCCTTCTTAAAGAATGACTTCCCTACAACACCCATCCTGTACTTTATTCCTAAGGTGCATAAGGGTATATCCCCTGTCCCTGGCAGACCAATTATATCAGCCAGAAACAATGTGTTAGAAGCAGTGTCTAAGTATGTTGACTATTTTTTACAACCACACATGACCAGTTTGCCCTCCTTCATCAAAGACACAGGAGATTTCTTGAAAAAAATCATTGAAGTTGAGTGGCAGCCTGATCATGTGTTAATAGCCATGGATATAACTTCGCTATATACTGGTATTCATCACACTGATGGTCTGGAAGCAGTGAAGTATTTTCTCAACAATTGCGCCATTTGTCTGCATGATCACAATTGTATGCTGCTCAAAATGATAGATCTGTGCCTCAACAATAATCTATTCCTGTTCAACAAAATTTTGTATAAACAGCTGAGAGGGGTTGCAATGGGGGCGTGCTTTTCTCCTACCTACGCCTGTTTATTGGTGGGATGGTGGGAGGAGCACGTCCTCAGAGTGACTCACAAAGATATCTGGGATAGCCATATAAAATATTATTGTAGAGAAATCAATGATGTATTTATTGTATGGGAGGGCACTGAACAGGCAGCTGCACAATTTGTAACATCTATCAATGACAACCTAATGAATCTTCATTTTACCGCCACCATAAGTACACAGAAGGTAGAGTTTCTGGATGTGGAGGTATATCTGTGACAACCACATCCAAACAAAATTGCACAGAAAAAACACTGCGGGTAACTCTACTCTACACGCTACCAGCTCCCATCCTCCACATCTTATTCGCAGCATACCGTATGGCGAATTTCTTCGCTTGCGTCGTATATGCAGTCTTGAGTACGATTTAAGACATGTCAAACTGAGGCTCTTGACCGTTTCTTGGCTCGTGGGTACAAGTTTCCTGAGTTACAATTGGCCTTGGATATGGCCAATTCCCTACCACGTGAGCTCTATCTCAAAACCAGGGAAGAACGCAATGCAGAATCAATGGTTCAGTCTGTATCAGTTGACACACAACCTATTAGACTAATCACCACATACAGTAAACAGGAAAAAAGAATTCGAAAAATTGTTTACAAACATTGGCCTATTGTTCTTACGGATTTAACATTGAAATTTCTGTTACCAACCCTCCCTGCTATCACCTTCAGAAGGGCACCCTCCATGAGGGATGCCTTGGTTAAATCTAGCCCTCAATTAACACCCAAAACCACTTGGCTTTCTAAGTCTGTCTTTTTAAAATGTTCTTCTTGCCGGGCATGCAAGTGTGGTGTCAATATGTCCGAGTACCGAACAGCTTTTAGTGACATTCCAGTTCAAATAAAAGAACACTACACATGCCGTACTGAATATGCTGTGTACTTACTTGAATGCACATGTCACCTTAAATACATTGGCAGCACTAAGCTGCCTGTGTTCAATTGGATACTGCAGCACTTGCGAGCCATCATCAACTCAGACCCCAACTATCCAGTTGGCCGACATTTTAAAGCTATCTATCATAACAAAGTCAGTGATCTGAAATAATCTGTGATTGGGGCAGTTCCTTCATCCATACGTGGGGGTAACAGAGAAAGGAAGCTGCGACAGGTAGAGTCCTCTTTCATTTTGACGCTCGATACAAGGATACCCAACGGGTTAAACACCAGTGAGGACCTGCATAACTATTTATAGTAAAGTCAGTTGCAGGGTCCCCTATAAGGACTTGTTGGGCTATGTGATTTGCATTTGGGGTATGAACTCACTGTCTCTTCCGCTTATGTATATGATGTTCCTATTTTTATAGACCAATGTTTACATGTTTCCTGTTACCTCAATACTGTAATTATGAATACACATTGCACTCTCTTTATATACATGACTGATATCATTCGTACTGTATAATCTAGGCACCGACACTTTATTGATCAAGCATTAGCACTTTAACTACAAACCTGCAGGTTTTGTCTTTATAGTACTATTTGCGCCTCTTGCACAACCCCACTACTTAATTTTTACCAGTGTTTACAAGGAGATTTATTATTTATTTTTTATCACTTTTAGCATTTTTTTGCACATGTTCAGAATATGGAGCGTTTAGCAATTAGTTGATGCTTGTTTTTTTACTTCATATTTATAATAATTTGAGACTGTCTAGTTTTATTCCATCTAGCGACTCTGGTGTATTTTGAATGATTTTTAAATTTTGGAGAGTTCACATCATTTGAAATCTGAATATGTTGAGAGACCTATACTTTTGGCACTATATCAATTATGGGCACTAGCCTTGATGACAATCAATTGTGTGCTTAGACTTTGTTTTTAGTGCATTTTATTGTTTATGCCAATTTGCACATGGAGTATCTGCTGTCTCTCAACCTTTGAGCAATATTCATTTGTATTGGAAGTTTACCTAGAGCTGATGTTTTATTTATAATGAAGTATTTAATTTACAAGCCATGCTAAATTATGAGAAAGGCTGTTTTCATCTGTATGCTCCGTATAATAGTATGTTTCTTATTTCTATTTGCACTAATCTGTACCAATCCCTTGTCGTGATTGGCTGCACTGAGTATAAGTGTAGTGATTCGTCACCAGCGCGTCAGGTGATCAAGATCGCTGTGGCTATCGAAACGCATCTGGGGCGGACACTTGTCTGTTTCACTTGGGTGAATACTAAATAAACAATGGAACTTTGAACCCGTGCCTTTGGATTCATTGGAATACGTTGATGGTCCTTACCTGTGGTGTTTCCCTCTCGCTGGAATAAGAGGGACGGGACTTTGGTTTGGATATATATATATATTATATATCTCAAAATAATACCCTTTCAGGCATAGAGTGATGCATAAATTATGCAAAAAAGAATCAGAGACCTCTGGACATTGCTCAACTTTAGGTGGAAAGCAGCTCCTGTAAAGAGCACCCTCAACACCAGCATGCTTTTCTATCAAAGTCTTTAAGCATAGGATTAGCACAGTGCCATCCATGCTGAGATAGAAAGGGACAAAGTATTTTGCCATTTCTACAGCAAAGTCTTTAAGCATAGGATTTGCACAGTGCTATACATGCCGAGCTGTAAAATGACCAAAGCCTTTTACCACTCCGGGCACAGTATTACTGTTATTGATAGAAAAGCAGACATTTGAGGTGAGCAAATTTAGAGTGTCACTGGTGTTGAGGGTGCTCTATACAGGAGCTGCTTTCCAACTAAACCTTAGAACTACCCAGAGTTCTCTGCTTCTTTTTTACATATATATTGGCCTCAAACCACTCTCAGCAATCCAGCTGTGTCGGGCGTACTGGAGATAACAGGAGGGCTAGTTGGCCCCCAGGTACCCTCAAGAGGCAAGGGGACTTCATCCCCCAACCAAGAGCGCACCAGGAAGCGCATTTGCAGAGTGGGGAAAAAGGGGGCATGGTTTGTGTCCACCTCTCAACAATCCCGCTGTGTGGGGATTACTGCAGGTAACAGGTAGGCTAGTTGGACCCTAAGGACCCCCAGCAGCAAAGGGGACTTCAATTCCCATCCAAGAGCGCACCAGGGAGCACGTTTGCAGAGTGGTGGGCAAAGGGGGCATGGCCTGCTATGAGAACTTAGCAATCCTGCTGTGTGAGACTTACTGTAGGTAATAGGAAGGGTAATTGGCCCCCAAGGATGTCCTTGGGGGCCAACTACCCCTCCTGTTACCTCCAGTAAGTCCCACACAGTGGGATTGCAAAGAGGTCTTCGGAGGCCACGCCCCCCTTTTTCCACCACTCTGCAAATGTGCCTCCTGGCACACTACTGGTTGGGGGATGAAGTCCACTTTACTCCTAAGAGACTTTGGGGGCCAAGAAGCCTTCCTGGTACCTCCTGTAAGTCCTACGCAGCGGAATTCCTGAGTGCTGGTCGGAGGCCCAGCCCCCTCTCTCCACCACTCTGCAAATGCGACTACTAATTAAAGAAGCATTTGCAATGTAATAGGTTTTGCATTTGCGAGAGTTAGCTATTGGCGTTGTAAATGTAAACATTTTTTACTAATTGTTTTGGGAGTAGAGTGGATGTACGTTTTGTGTAGTGGAATTATATGGTACGTTTTGCAGTGAAATTATGTAGATAGAAAGTATGTGGTATTTAGTGTATAGGAAGTATGTATAGTGGGATTATGTGTTATGGAGAGTGATTATGTGGTATGGTAGTCTGTGTTGTGGAGTGGTAACCTCAGGTTTCGTCTTTCTCTTTTCCATAGAAGCTAAACTATAAACTCAACGAGACAAAAAAAGAAGGAACCACTGAGAAGCACATCTGGACCTAGTCAGAAGTATGAGCAGGGCCACTGGAATTGTGCGTCTGTTCGGCTGCACTGATTTTTGCATAATTATACATTTTCCGCATTTGCCACATAATCCATCATCTGCTGCATAATCTGCAGATTTAAACAAAAAAAAACTTGATTCTAGCTCAAACGTTACCAAAAATGCAGCTACAAGCGTTACAGTGTGGTGGAAGGCCCTTTGCATACCTGGAATGGTCACATGTTACTTATTGCTAAATGTGGGTGTTAAATTGGTAGTAATGGTGGGCATACCACTTTTGCTTATTTCTGCGCCTCACTTGCCTCTTTCTGCATTTCTCTTGCTTCTTTCTGCACCTTTCATCCTTTTTCTGCACTTCTCTTGCCTCTTTCTGCACATCTCTTCCGCTTTCTGCACCTCCCTTCTTTCTGCACCTCTCTTGCTTCTTTCTGCACCTCACTTGCTTCTTTCTTCTGTACCTCTCTTGCCTCTTTCTGCACCTCTGTTGCTTCTTTCTGTACTTCTCTTGCCTCTTTCTGCACCTTTGACCCTCTTTCTGTACCTCTCTTGCTTCTTTATGCACCTCTCTTGCCTCTTTCTGCACTTCTCTTGCCTCTTTCCACACATCTCTTCCGCTTTCTGCACCTCCCTTCTTTCTGCACCTCTCTTGCTTCTTTCTGCACCTGTCTTCCTTTTTCTGCACTTCTCTTGCCTCTTTCCGCACATCTCTTCTGCTTTCTGCACCTCCCTTCTTTCTGCACCTCTCTTGCTTCTTTCTTCTGCACCTCTCTTGCCTCTTTCTGCACCTCTGTTGCTTCTTTCTGTATTTCTCTTGCCTCTTTTTGCACCTTTGTCCCTCTTTCCGTGCCTCTCTTCCCTCTTTATGCACCTCTCTTGCCTCTTTCTGCACCTCTGTTGCTTCTATCTGCACTTCTCCTGCTTCTTTCTGTACCTCTCTTGCTTCTTTGTGCACCCCTGTTTCTGCACCTCAGTTGCCTGTTTCTGCACTTCTCATGCCTCTTTCTGCACCTTCCTTGCCTCTTTCTGCATTTCTGTTGCTTCTTTCTGCACTTCTCTTGCCTCTTTCTGCACTTCTCTTGCTTCTTTCTGCACCTCTATTGCTTCTTTCTACACCTCTATTGCTTCTTTCTGTACCTCTCTTGCCTCTTTCTGCATCCTCTTCCCTCTTTCTGCACCTCTCTTGCCTCTTTCTGTACCTCTGTTGCCTCTTTCTGCATCTATGTTGCTTTTTTCTGCACTTCTCTCGCTTTTTTCCGCACCTCTCTTGCTTGTTTCTGCACCCCTCTTGCCTCTTTCCTGCACCACTCTTTCCCATTTTTTCTGCACCTTTCTTGCCTGTTTCTGCAACTCTCTTCCCTCTTTCTGTAGTTCTCTTGCCTCCTTCTGCACCTCTGTTGCTTCTTTCTGCACTTCTCTTCCCTGTTTCTGCATTTCTCTTGCCTCTTTCGGTACCGCTGTTGCCTCTTTCTGAACCTCACTTGCTTCTTTCTGCACCACTCTTGCCTCTTTCTGCACCCCTCTTACCTCTTTCTGCACCTCTCTTGCCTCTTTCTGTACCCCTGTTCCCTCTTTCTGCACCTCTCCTGCCTATTTCTGCACCTCTCTTGCCTTTTTCTGAACCTCTGTTGCTTCTTTCTGCACTTCTCTTGCCTCCTTCTGCACCCCTCTTGCCTCTTTCCACACCTCTGTTGCTTCTTTCTGTACTTCTCTTGCTTCTTTCTGCACCTCTCTTGCTTCTTTCTGCACCTCTCTTGCTTCTTTCTGTACCCCTCTTGCCTCTTTCTGCACCCTTCTTCCATCTTTGTGCACCTCTCTTGCATCTTTCTGCACCTCTCTTGCCTTTTTCTGCACCTCTTTTGCTTCTTTCTGCACTTCTCTTGACTCTTTCAGCTGCCCTCTTGCCTCTATCTGCACCTCTGTTGGTTCTTTCTGTACTGCTCGTGCCTCTTTCTGCAGCTTCGTCCTTCTTTCTGCACCTCTCTTGCCTCTTTATGCACCTCTCTTGCCTCTTTCTGCACTTCTCTTGCCTCTTTCCACACATCTCTTCCGCTTTCTGCACCTCCCTTCTTTCTGCACCTCTCTTGCTTCTTTCCAAACCTTTCTTCCTTTTTCTGCACTTCTCTTGCCTCTTTACGCACATCTCTTCCGCTTTCTGCACCTCCCTTCTTTCTGCACCTCTCTTGCTTCTTTCTGTACTTCTCTTGACTCTTTCTGCACCTCTCTTGCTTCTTTCTTCTGCACCTCTCTTGCCTCTCTCTGCACCTCTGTTGCTTCTTTCTGTACTTCTCCTGCTTCTTTCTGCACCTCTCTTGCTTCTTTGTGCACCCCTGTTTCTGCACCTCAGTTGCCTGTTTCTGCACTTCTCTTGCCTCTTTCTGCACCTACCTTGCCTCTTTCTGCATTTCTGTTGCTTCTTTCTGCACTTCTCTTGCCTCTTTCTGCACCTTTGTCGCTCTTTCTGCGCCTCTCTTCCCTCTTTATGCACCTCTCTTGCCTCTTTCTGCACCTCTGTTGCTTCTATCTGCACTTCTCCTGCTTCATTCTGCACCTCTCTTGCTTCTTTGTGCACCCCTGTTACTGCACCTCGGTTGCCTGTTTCTGCACTTCTCTTGCCTCTTTCTGCACCTACCTTGCCTCTTTCTGCATTTCTGTTGCTTCTTTCTGCACTTCTCTTGCCTCTTTCTGCACTTCTCTTGCTTCTTTCTGGACCTCTATTGCCTCTTTCTGCGCCCTTCTTCCCTCTTTGTGCACTTCTCTTGCCTCTTTCTGCACCTCTCTTGCCTCTTTCTGCACCTCTGTTGCCTCTTTCTGCATCTCTGTTGCTTCTTTCTGCACTTTTCTTGCTTTTTTCCACACCTCTCTTGCTTGTTTCTGCACCCCTCTTGCCTCTTTCTGCACCCCTCTTTCCCATTTTTTCTGCACCTTTCTTGCCTGTTTCTGCAACTCTCTTCCCTCTTTCTGTAGTTTTCCTGCCTCCTTCTGCACCTCTGTTGCTTCTTTCTGCACTTCTCTTGCCTATTTTTGCATCTCTCTTGCCTCTTTCTGCACCGCTGTTGCCTCTTTCTGAACCTCACTTGCTTCTTTCTGAACCTCACTTGCTTCTTTCTGCACCACTCTTGCCTCTTTCTGCACCCCTCTTCCCTCTTTCTGCACCTCTCTTGCCTCTTTCTGTACCCCTGTTCCCTCTTTCTGCACCTCTCCTGCCTGTTTCTGCACCTCTCTTGCATTTTTCTGAACCTCTGTTGCTTCTTTCTGCACTTCTCTTGCCTCCTTCTGCACCCCTCTTGCCTCTTTCCGCACCTCTGTTGCTTCTTTCTGTATTTCTCTTGCTTCTTTCTGCACCTCTCTTGCTTCTTTCTGCACCCCTCTTGCCTCTTTCTGCACCTCTTTTGCTTCTTTATGCACTTCTCTTGCCTCTTTCAGTTGCCCTCTTGCCTCTTTCTGCACCTCTGTTGGTTTTTTCTGCACTACTCTTGCCTCTTTCTGCACCTCTCTTGCAAATTTCTGCACCCTTCTTGCCTCTTTCTGCACTGCTGTTCCCTCTTTCTGCACCTCTTTTGCCTGTTTCTGTAACTCTCTTGCCTCTTTCTGCAGCCCTCTTGCCTTTTTCTGCACCTCTGTTGCTTCTTTCTGCACTTCTCTTGCCTGTGTCTGCATCTCTCTTGACTCTTTCTGCACCTCTGTTGCCTCTTTCTGCACCTCATTTGCTTCTTTCTTCACCACTCTTGCCTCTTTCTGCACCCCTCTTCCCTCTTTCTGCAACTCTCTTACCTCTTTCTGTACCCCTGTTCCCTCTTTCTGCATCTCTCCTGCCTGATTCTGCACCTCTCTTGCCTTTTTCTGCACCTCTGTTGCTTCTTTCTGTACTTCTCTTGCCTCTTTCTGCACCCCTCTTGCCTCTTTCCGCACCTCTGTTGCTTCTTTCTGCACTTCTCTTGCTTCTTTCTGCACCTCTCTTGCTTCTTTCTGCACCCCTCTTGCCTCTTTCTGCGCCCTTCTTCCCTCTTTGTGCACCTCTCTCGCCTCTTTCTGCACCTCTCTCTCGCCTTTTTCTGCAGTTCTCTTGCCTCTTTCTGCACCTCTTTTGCTTCTTTCTGCACTACTCTTGCCTCTTTCTGCTCCCCTCTTGCCTCTTTCTGCACCTCTGTTGGTTCTTTATGCACTGCTCTTGATTCTTTCTGCACGTTTCTTGCAAATTTCTGCACCCTTCTTGCCTCTTTCTGCAGCCGTCTTCCCTCTTTCTGTACCTATCTTGCCTCTGTCTGCACCGCTGTTCCCTCTTTCTGCACCTCTTTTGCCTGTTTCTGCAACTCTCTTGCCTCTTTCTACAGCCCTCTTGCCTTTTTATGTACCTCTGTTACTTCTTTCTGCACTTCTCTTGCCTCTTTCTGTACCCCTCTAGCCTGTTTCTGTACCCCTGTTGCTTCTTTCTGCACTTCTCTTGCTTCTTTATGTCCCTCTCTTGCTTCTTTCTGTACCCCTCTTGCCTCTTTCTGCATCCCTCTTTCTGCACCTCTCTTGCTACTTTCTGTACCTCTCTTGCCTCTTTCTGCACTTCTCTTGCCTCTCTGCTCCTCTGCTGCTTCTTTTTGCACTTCTCTTGCCTCTTTCTGCACCTCTCTTGCTTCATTCTGTTTCCCTGTTGCCTCTTTCTGCACTCTTTTTCCCTCTTTCTGCACCCCTCTTCCCTCTTTCTGCACCTCTCTTGCCTCTTTCTTCACCTCTGTGCCTTCATTCTGCACTTCTCTCGCTTCTTTCTTTCCTTTCTTGCTTCTTTCTGCACCCCTCTTGCCTCTTTCTGCACCCCTCTTTCTCCACCTCTCTTGCCTCTTTCTGCATTTCTCTTGCATCTTTCTGCACATCTGTTGTTTCTTTCTGCACATCATTTGCTTTTTTCTGCACCTCTCTTGCTTCTTTCTGCACATCTCTTGCTTCTTTCTGCACTTCTCTTGTTTCTTTCTATAACCCTCTTGCCTCTTTCTATACCTCTCTTGCCTCTTTCTGCTCCTCTCACCTTGTTCTGTACTTCTCTTACATCTTTCTGCACTTCTCGTGCCTCTCTCTGCACTTCTACCTCTTCCTGCACATTTCTTACTCTTTCTGCACCTCTCTTGTTTTTTTCTGCACTTCTCTTGATTCCTTCTGTACTTCTATTGCCTCTTTCTGTATTCAAATGGGAAGTGCGCTGTGTTAAGTTTAAAGGTCTGCGTGCTCTCATGACTAAGGTATATGTCTACTTGTACATGTATTCTCACATGTGTTATGCATCTGAAGATGGTAGCTTAAAAAACGGGTAGCTTCTCCGATTGGAGGTGACCTTTTCTCTGCTCTGTCATTCAGTTGCACAGGCAGAAATGTCTTATGTATATAGGTGTTATAGAGCCCCTCAAATATACAATTGAATACCCATATGCCCTGTATTATGAGCAGACAATAATACATACACCTTTTTGTACACAAATTTACTGAGTATGCTGTTTGAAACACAGGTATTCAAGCATTTGTATGTTTATTTTTATGTAACATGTCACTAGGTAAAAGCAGAGACACACACATGCATACCTTCACAAACTTGGTCAGACTTTCAACAGTGATATGCTTAGGATTGCTATTTTACATTTGGTAGGCCTAACATTCTGAACAGTCAATGAATAGTGAACCGTCAAGAGAAAAGTTAGGTTTAAGACATCTGGGGGGAAGGATTAGTGATTAGGCTACTTTGTATGAGTCTGTGGAAAGGTACAGTCAAAGTAGACCTCTTTCTGCACATCTGTTGCTACTTTCTGCACTTCTCTTGCTTCTTTCTCCACCATTTTTCCTCTTTCTGGACTTCTGTTCCCTCTTTCTGCATTTTTGCTTCTTTCTGCACCTTTCTTCCTCTTTCCGCACCTCTCTTGCTTCTTTCAGCTCTTCTCTTGCTTATTTCTGCGCCTTTCTTCCTCTTTCTGTACATGTCCTAGATATGTAGGCATAGAAAGAAATTAGCATTTAAAAAGCCTTAGAAATTCACTGAAAAAACCACAGGTTTCAGGGACGTTATATTCTGGGATTAAAATTTAAAAAAATCTTAGAAATTCACAGAAAAAAACACATGTTTCAAGGATGTTATAGTTAGGAATTAGCATTTAAAAAACCTTAGATAGTCACTGAAAAAACCACAGGTTTCAGGGATGTCATAGTTAGGCTGACATTTCACTCATACAAAACCTGAGAAATTCAGCCACTAACTATAACTCGCACCCCCGCAATGCACTGCTGATGACATCACATATTACATCACTTATGACATGGTCAGTGACATCACTGATGACAGCACTGATGACGTCTCAAATGACATCACTTATGACATCATCTACTTAATATCTGATGCGCTTCCTCATACCCTAATATAACCTTTCATGCACCCACTCTAAAATACAGACTACCATTCTCGAAACCGGAGATATACCAATACCAGTTAGTTCATATCCACTCACTGATTCATAGGTCTACACAAACATCTACTCACTCACCCATACAGTCACTCATACATGCAGTCACTCATCAATACAGCCACTGATATATGCACTCTTACACCCATACAGACACTCACACAATGCCACTCACCCATACAGTTACTCACACACCTAGTCAGTCACCCAAAGAATCAATCACACTGCCATTTACTCACCTATACAGTTATACACACATCACCTCACTTATTCATACAGATACTAACACATACTTACACTCTTCTACAATCACTGACACAAGCTCACACTCATCCATACGGCCTCTCTCACAAT
This sequence comes from Calotriton arnoldi, assembly GCA_963921515.1. Lineage (NCBI taxonomy): Eukaryota > Metazoa > Chordata > Amphibia > Caudata > Salamandridae > Calotriton > Calotriton arnoldi. The sequence goes on from CAWUFW010009375.1 coordinate 176,357, forward strand.
CACTCACTCTCACCTACAGTCACTTATATACTCCAACACTCACATATACTGCCTTTCACATATGTACTTACTCACACATATACCACTGAGACATCCATTCACTCACCAACACAGCCATACACACACTCACTCACCTACACAGCCCCTCGCAGGTACACTCATGAAGCCATACACCCAGAGAATCACCCACTCACACATCCATGTAGGGAGTCACACAGCCCAGACACTCAGGTACCCATACAGGTACTCAGACAACCAATCCTTAACCCATATAGACACTCATGTAGCTACTCACCAACCCATGCAGCCACTTACACACCAGCTGACAGACTAATACAGACATTCACACAAATTAGTCATTCACCCATGCATTCACTAAGAGATGTTTAATCACTCACTTATACAGTCAGTCACGCACCCACTAAACCATCCATTCAGACACTCATACACCCACTCATTCTTCAATACTCCTTGGCGTATATATATATATATATATATATATATATCACAACAAACGCCATTTCCGATAAAGAACAGCTACTGTGGACACAGTTTCCTTAAGAAAGCAGTTTAATGAATCAATCACCAGCTCGACGCGTTTCGGGAAACACTCCCTTGCTCACGAGTCCAATATATAACATTCTTAAACTTTTTAGAAACATTCACACTGACAGGATGATGTCATCAGTGATGTCACTGACCATGTCATCAGTGATGTCACTGACCATGTCATGAGTGATATAATATGTGACATCATCAGCAGTGCATTGCGGGGGCAAGAGTTATAGTTAGCTTAGCTAACTATAACGACTGAAATTCTCTGGTTTTGTACGAGTGAAATGTCAGCCTAACTATAACGTCCCTGAAACCTGTGTTTTTTCTTTTCAGTGAATATATATATATATATATATATATATTCACTGAAAAAAGGTTTCAGGCACGTTATAGTTAGAAATTAGCATTTAAAAAACCTTACAAATTCACTGAAAAAACCATAGGTTTTAGGGACAGTTATAGTTAGTTGGACATTGCACTCGTACAAAACCCGTGAAATTCCCCCGTTATAGTTAGTTCAGCTAACTATAACTCGCGCCCACAATGCACTGCTGATGACGTCACATATTACATCACTCATGACATGGTCAGTGACATCACTGATGACATCTCAAATGACATCACTGATGACATCATCCAGTGACTGTGTGTGTCTGTAAAGTTTAAATATTTTTAATATATATAGGGAAAGGCGTATTGAAGAATGAGTGGGTGTATAAGTGTCTGTATGGATGATTTAGTAGGTGCGTGACTAACTCTATAAGTGAGTGATTAAACGTATCTTACTGAATGCATGGGTTAGTGACTAAACTGGGTGAATGTCTGTATCCGTCTGTCTATTGCTGTGTAAGTGGCTGCATGGGTTTGTGAATAGCTACATGAGTGTCTATATGAGTTATTGATTGGTTGTCTGAGTATCTGTATGGGTGCCTGAGTATTTGTGTGGGTGGGGTGTGTGCGACTCTGTGCATAGATGTGTGAGTGGGTGATTCACTGGGTGGATGGTTTCAAGAGTGCATCTGTGATAGACTGTATGGGTGGGTAAGTGTGTGTAAGAGTGTGTTAGTGAGTGAATGTATGTCCCAGTGGTACATGTGTGAGTAACTACATATGTGAAAGGCAGTATATGTGTGTTGGAGTATATAAATAGCTATAAGCGAGAGTGTGTGATTGTGATTGTGAGAGTGACTGTATGGATGAGTGTGTGCTTGTATCAGTGATTGTATAAGAGCGTAAGAATGTGCTAGTATTTGTATGAGTAAGTGAGCTGTTGTGTGTATAACTGTATAGGTGAGTAAATGGCAGTGTGTTTAATTATTTGCATGAGTGACTAGGTGTGTGAGTACCTCTATGGATGAGTGGCGGTGTTTGAGGGTCTATATAGGAGTATGAGTGCATATGATAGTCCTGTACTGAGTGACCGTAAGTATGAGTGACTGTACGGGTGAGTGAGTGGATGTGTGTGTAGACCTAAGAATCAGTGAGTGGGTATGTAGTCATTGGTGTTGGAGTGTCTATGGTTTTGCGAATGGCAGTCTGTAATTTAGAGTGAGTGTATCAAAGGTTATATTAGGGTGTGAGGAGGTGCATCAGATTATCACGTGGATGATGTCATCAGTGATGTCATCAGTGATGTCATTTGAGATGTCATCAGTGATGTCATCAGTGATGTCACTGACCATGTCATAAGTGATGTAATATGTGACGTCATCAGCAGTGCATTGCAGGGGCGCAAGTTATAGTTAGCTGAACTAACTATAACGGGGGAATTTCACGGGTTTTGTATGAGTGCAATGTCCAACGAACTATAACTGTCCCTAAAACCTATGGTTTTTTCAGTGAATTTGTAAGGTTTTTTAAATGCTAATTTCTAACTATAACGTGCCTGAAACCTATGGTTTTTTCAGTGAATTTCAAAGGTTTTTTAAATGCTAATTCCTCACTATAACATGTCTGAAACCTATGGTTTTTTCAGTGAATTTCAAAGGTTTTTTAAATGCTAATTCCTCACTATAACATGTCTGAAACCTATGGTTTTTTTCAGTGAATTTCAAAGGTTTTGTAAATGTCAATTTTTAAATGTATTAACTGTTATATTTATTTTTTGATACTGATTTACTACATTTTTTTAAACTATTTATTTTTACATATTTTATTTTTTAAATTACATTGTAATTACATTATACATTATATTACAAAATATACTTTCACTGAATGAATTACTTTAGTTTAAATACTTTGCAAATAGGCAATAGACTTTTAAGTACAGTAGTTACAGTTGTTGCAATGGGCAACACAATTTCAAACACAATGCAACATTGAGCTCAATGTGAATTTCAAGTTAAATGCAATTAGTTACTTTATGGATTACTTTTCTAACCACAGGACTGGATCCTAGATTCAGTCCTGGGACATCTCCTGTAAACAGTTGAGTAAAAGCGTTTTGGTTACAGTAGTGATTTTTAAGGAATATTATTGTATTTTAAAAGTTGACAGAAACTTTTTCACATAGAATCACCAATGTTATCCTATGGGAGGAAATTTACTTAGCAGGTAAGTATTGTTATCGTTACTTTTTCTTACTCAGTGTTGGATCCTGGATCCAGCACTGGTGCATCTCCTGTAAACAGTTGAAAGAATGCGTTTAAGTCATACAGGCGATTTTTAAGGAATATTTGTAGTTTGTGAAAATCGACACTAACTTTTCTGCTGAAAATCAGACAATGGATTCCTATGGAAGGAAATATAAGTTACTGATAAGTACGGTTAGAATTACTTTTCAGGGTGAGTGCTGGGCTAAAAGATGCAGCACTGGGTTCTCTCCTGATAACAGGTGAGTAAATCGGAATTCGTAGTTCGGCTGATTTTAGAGGAATATTATAAAGTTCCAAAACTCCACACTTGGAAGAATTTCCAAGTGAAACCAGTCAATGTTAGCCTATGGAAGGAAATTCAAGTTACTGGTAAGTACGGTTAGAATTACTTTTCAGGATCTGTACTGGGCTCAAAGATGCAGCACTGAGGTCTCTCCTGATAACAGGTGAGTAAATCGGAATTCATAGTTCTGCTGATTTTAGAGGAATATTTGTAAGTTTCAAAAATCGACACTTAGAAACTTTTTCAGCAAAAAGCAGGCAAATATATCCTATGGAAGGAAATTCAAGTTACTGGTAAGTACGGTTAAAATTACTTTTCAGGATCAGTACTGGGCTCAAAGATGCAGCACTGAGGTCTCTCCTGATAACAGGTGAGTAAATCGGAATTCGTAGTTCGGCTGATTTTAGAGGAATATTATAAAGTTCCAAAACTCCACACTTAGAAGAATTTCCAAGTGAAACCAGTCAATGTTAGCCTATGGAAGGAAATTCAAGTTACTGGTAAGTACGGTTAAAATTACTTTTCAGGATCAGTACTGGGCTGAAAGATGCAGCACTGAGGTCTCTCCTGATAACAGGTGAGTAAATCGGAATTCGTAGTTCGGCTGATTTTAGAGGAATATTTGTAAGTTTCAAAAATCGACACTTAGAAACTTTTTCAGCAAAAAGCAAGCAATGATATCCTATGGAAGGAAATTCAAGTTACTGGTAAGTACGGTTAAAATTACTTTTCAGGATCAGTACTGGGCTCAAAGATGCAGCACTGAGGTCTCTCCTGATAACAGGTGAGTAAATCGGAATTCGTAGTTCGGCTGATTTTAGAGGAATATTTGCACAATGGTGAAGGGAGGGGGCGGGGCCTGAGGTGACATCTGTGCAAACGCGCCCGTGGCCCGTTTTAAGTTGGGGGATTAAGTCCCCTTGAATCATGAGGGTCCCTGGGGTCCAACTAGCCCACCCTGTACCTCCAGTATGCACCAGGGAGCTGCGTTGCAGAGAGGTGTTCAGAGGCCACGCCCCTTTTGCACCTCTCTGCAACGCAGCTCTGTGGCGCTTTCTGGACGTACCTGGTGGGCTAGTTGGCCCCAGGGACCCTCAGGATTGAAGGGGATTTAATTCCCCATCTTAAAACGCGCCACGGGGCCTGTTTGCACACATGTCACCTGAAGCCCCGCCCCTCCCTTCACCACTGTGCAAACGCGCCCCGTGGTGCGTTTTAAGTTGGGGGATTAAGTCCCCTTGAATCCTGAGGGTCCCTGGGGTCCAACTAGCCCACCAGGTACCTCCAAAAGCGCCACAGAGCTGTGTTGCAGAGAGGTGTAAAAAGGGCGTGGCCTCTGTACACCTCTGTGCAACGCAGCCCCTGGCACATACTGGAGGTTCCTGGTGGGCTAGTTGGCCCCAGGGACCCCAGTATTCAAGGGGCATTCGTTCCCCATCTGCAAACGCGCCAGGGGGCGCGTTTGCAGAGTGCTCCAAGGAGGGGGCGTGGCCTCCGACGCAATGCCGGTATTTTTTTTTTTTTTTAAGAAGGGGGGCTGTGTGGCCCCCCTTCTTTTTCTAATTTTTTGGCCCCCAGGGCCTGCCCCCTAATATTTTGATTTAAAAAAAAAAAATTTGAAAGGGGGCCGCGTGGCCCCCCTCCCCAGGCCTTAATCGGCCCCGGGGACCCCATCCCCCAGGGCATGGCCTTCTTTTTTTTTTAAATGTTATGGAGGGGGGCTGTGTTGCCCCCCTCCTTAGGCCACTTATGGCCCCGGGGGCCCCATCCCCCGAGGCCGGCATTTGTTTTTTTTTAAAAATTTTTTTTTTTTAATTAACATTTGGGGAGGGGGGCCGCATGGCCCCCCTCCTGGGCCACTACTAGCCCCGGGGACCCCATCCCCCGGGGCTGGCCCTCTCCGTTGGGGACCGTGGGGGGTCCCCAATCCTCCCACGGTCCTGCCGGCTCCCCGCGTCCCTCGGGAGCCGGCATTGCTTTCCACATGGGGAGCTGCTAAGATGCATATCCCCATGTGGAAAAGCAATTGTCTTTGAATTTTGGAAGAGAGAGCAGGTTTCCTGCTCTCTCTTCCAAAATGCAAAGCAGTTTGCTATGACAGGACGGGAGCCGCGAGGCTCCCGCCCTGCCATAGCAAACTACAGTGTCCCGGGGTAGGCACCCGGGACACTGCAGGAGCCGGCCCTGGGGGGTGGCGGTCCCCAGGGCCATCAAGGGCTCCAGGAGGGGGCCGCGCGGCCCCCCTCCCCACATCTGCAAAGCCCCGGGAGGTGGTGGTCCCCGGGGCTTCGGGGGTCCAAAACGGATCCCCATTTTAAATTTGTTAGTGTCCCGGGGAGGTGGCGGTCCCCAGGGCGTGTGGGGGGGCTGGAGCCCCCCCACACAGGTGATTTAAATTTAAAAAAAGAAGCCCCGGGGGGTGGCGTCCCCGGGGCTGCGGGAGGGCTCAGAGCCCTCCCGCACCATTTATTTTTAAAGCCCCGGGGGGTGGCGGTCCCCAGGGCTTGGGGGGCCTTAGAGGTACCCCCACATATTATAAATAACCCCCTGCATGCCTCCGGGACTTGTGGGACCCCTGAGCAGACCTAGGGGGTCATGGTGTTTCTACCCTGCCCCCTTTGTGCATTTTGCGCACTTGTTTCTTTTTTTTTCTTGGCGGGATTTGCCGCATCCCGCCGATTTAAAAAAAAAAAATGCTTTTTTCTGCCCAGGGGGTCCTTGTGGGACCCCCTGAGCAGACCTAGGGGGTCAGGGTGTTTCTACCCTGCCCCCTTTTTGCGCTTTGCGCACTTGTTTCTGTCCCTCGGTTCTACCGAGGGACAAAATAGCTGCCAACACTTCCTGATTTGGAGTGTTGACAGCCAATTAGCATGCAGCTCGTGATCGGTAGGGTACGCGGACCCTACTCGGCCATAGATATATATGTGATTTTATTTGTGATTTTCTCAGAAACTACCGAACGGATTTACACCATTTAAGCAAAAGGCACGACACTGAACCAAGGGCTACCTCTTTGCCAAATTTGGTGTAATTCCGTTCAGCAGTTCGGGCTGTAGCTGCGACTAAAGGTTCCTATGGAAAAATGAATGGGGAAAACGCGTTTTGGGACCCCCCTTTTTTCTCGTCCCCCGCTTGACGAATCACCCCGAGACTTTCAGGATAGGAGCGGACCGGAGCGCCCCAACAAGTTGGAAACTTTTGCAAAGATTCGTCAACCTGCGCCAACGTTATTTCAAATAGAATGTTGCGGATTTCCTATGGAAAATAGGTCCTAACTATAACTATCTACAGGCGACCGCCAGTAGATAATATATATATATATATATATATATATATATATATGTTTTGCCTACTGGCTCCCTTTGTCCAAGAGCAATGCTGGCTCCTGCAGGAGGCGGGGAGCTGACATGGACTGCGGGTGCCTTGAGGTTCCCCCGTGGTCCCCAACGAGCTGGCCATGCACGGTGGGATAAGGGCAATGTCGGACCGGGGAGGGCGGCCGTGCTGGCCCACCTCCCAATTTTTTTTTTAGAAAATGATGTAGGGCTGGCCCCGGGAGTTGGGGTTCCCGGGGCCAAAATATGCCTGGGAAGGTCTGCCACTCGGCCCCCTCCCCTTTTTAAAAAAACATAAAGGTAAGTAAAGGTCTCACTCTGGGGGATGGGGTCCCTGAGGCCAAAATTGGCCTTAGAAGGGGGCCTCGTGTCCCCCCTCGCGTTAAAAATAAAAATAATGGGCAGGCCCCAGGTGATGAGGCCTCCCTCCCCATTTAAAAAAAAGAGTGGCCCCGGGGGATGGGGTCCCCGGGGCTGAGATTAGCCAAGGGAAGGGAGGCTACGCAGCCCCCGTTCCCTTAAAAAAAGTTTCATAAAACAACTCTGGCAGGTAGCTGGAGGCCATTCCTCCTTCACCACCAATCTACAAACGTGCCTCCTCGCGCACTGTTGGTTGGGGAATTAAATCCCCTTGAATGTTGAGGGTCTTTGGGGGCCAGCAAGCCCTCTTGTTACCTCTAGTAAGTCCCAGTAAGCAGGATTTCTGAGCGGACTTGAAGGTCACGCAACCTTTTCTCTACCACTCTGCAAACACGCCTCCTGGTACGCTTCTGGTTCGGGAATTAATTCTACTTTACTCCTGAGGGCATCAGGTCTAAAGTGAACTACTTCCCCCAACCAGTAGTGCATCAGGAGGCATGTTTGCATATTGGTGGATAAAGGGGGCGGGGCCTCTGACAACTTAGCAATCCAGCTGTGTGGGTGTTACCGGAGGTGACAGGAGGGGTAGTTGGCCCCCAAGGACACTCAAACGCCAAGGGTACTTCATTCCCCAACTAGTAGTGCGCCAGGAGGTACGTTTGTAGAGTGGTGGAGAAAGGGGGTGTGGCCTCTGACAACCTCTCAGCAATCCTGCTGTGTGGAACTTACTGGAGGTAACAGGAGGGGTAGTTGGACGTCCTTGCTGTATTGGAATTACTGAAGGTAACAGGAGAGATAGTTGGCCCCCAAGGGTGTCCTTGAGGGCTAGCTACCCCTCCTGTTACCTCCAGTAAGTCCCACAAAGCGGGATTGCTAAGAGGTCTTTGGAGGCCACGCCCCTTTCTCTACCACTCTGTAAATGCAGTTCAACTCGTGGTGCACTACTGGTTGGGGGATGAAGTCCACTTTACTCCTGAGGACCTTAGGGGCTAGGAAGGCCTCCTGCTACCTCCTGTAAGTCCTACACAGCGGGATTCCTGAGAGCTGGTCAGAGGTCCAGCCCCCTTTCTCCACCACTCTTCCAACGTGATTACTAGTCAAGAAACCATAGAAATTCACTGGAAAAACCAAAGGTTACTGGGACGATAAAGTTAGGAATTAGCTTTTAAAAAACCTTAGAAATATACTGAAAAAAACAAAGGTTACAGGGACGTTATAGTTAGGATCAGATTTCACTTATACAAAACCAGAGAAATTCAGCAGTTATAGTTAGCTGAGCAACTATAATTTACGCCCCCACAGTGCACTGCTTATGACCTTCATATTACATAACTCTTGACATAGTCAATGACATCCGAGGGGCAACTCTTGCTTATTGTATTTAATGTGGCTTGCCCGGCCACGGAATGCACCACTGCGGTACCTGAGCGGGTCCGCTTCTGTCTATTTGGGCGGAGAACGGCGGAGCAAGAAGTGCGCTTTTGAACAGTGAAAGCTGCTTTTTAAGACATTGTTGTTTTCCCCAATGAACTTTTATGTGGCCCCACAGCATGCGACCCAATTGGGGAATATTTGTACGTGCTTGCAGTCCCACAATGCATCACTAAAGCTCGTATGAGCGTTTCACTAGAATTAAAAGAGGGGACATACTGCAAGTACCTTTTGTTTTGCTGTGAGTCCACGGTTGCTGTCCTTGAGAAAGGGAGTTTCCCGAAACGCGTTGGACAAGCGAGAAGTGGGGAGTATGCCTGACATTGTGGCTTTCTTTATGAGCGTGCAACCTACCTGAGAGTGTCATTCCTCCGAGGGGCAACTCTTGCTTGTTGTATTTAATGTGGCTTACCCGGCCACGGAATACACCACCGCGGTACCTGAGCGGGTCCGCTTCTGTCTATTTGGGTGGAGAACGGCGGAGTAAGAAGTGCGCTTTTGAACAGTGAAAGCTGCTTTTTAAGACATTGTTGTTTTCCCCAATGAACTTTTATGTGGCCCCACAGCATGCGACCCACTTGGGGAATATTTGTACGTACTTGCAGTCCCACAATGCATCACTAAACTTGTATGAGCGTTTCACTAGAAATAAAAGAGGGGACATACTGCAAGTGCCTTTTGTTTTGCTGTGAGTCCACGGATGCTGTCCTTCAGAAAGGGAGTTTCCCAAAACGCGTTGGACAAGCGAGAAGTGGGGAGTATGCCTGACATCGTGGCTTTCTTTATGAGCGTGCAACCTACCTGAGAGTGTCATTCCTCCGAGGGGCAACTCTTGCTTGTTGTATTTAATGTGGCTTGCCCGGCCATGGAATGCACCACGCGGTACCTGAGCGGGTCCGCTTCTGTCTATTTGGACGGAGAACTGCGGAGCAGGAAGTGCGCTTTTGAACAGTGAAAGCTGCTTTTTAAGACATTGTTGTTTTCCCCAATGAACTTTTATGTGGCCCCACAGCATGCGACCCACTTAGGGAATATTTGTACATACTTGCAGTCCCACAATGCATCACTAAACCTCATATGAGTGTTTCACTAGTAATAAAAGAGGGGACACACTGCAAGTGCCTTTTGTTTTGCTGTGAGTCCACGGATGCTGTCCTTGAGAAAGGGAGTTTCCTGAAACGCGTTGGACAAGCGAGAAGTGGGGAGTATGCCTGACATTGTGACTTTCTTTATGAGCGTGCAACCTACCTGAGAGTGTCATTCCTCCGAGGGGCAACTCTTGCTTGTTGTATTTAATGTGGCTTGTCCGGCCACGGAATGCACCACCGCGGTACCTGAGCGGGTCCGCTTCTGTCTATTTGGGCGGAGAACGGCGGAGCAGGAAGTGCGCTTTTGAACAGTGAAAGCTGCTTTTTAAGACATTGTTGTTTTCCCCAATGAACTTTTATGTGGCCCCACAGGATGCGACCCACTTGGGCAATATTTGTACGTACTTGCAGTCCCACAATGCATCACTAAAGCTCGTAGGAGCGTTTCACTAGAAATAAAAGAGAGGACATACTGCAAGTGCCTTTTGTTTTGCTGTGAGTCTACGGATGCTGTCCTTGAGAAAGGGAGTTTCCCTAAACACGTTGGACAAGCGAGAAGTGGGGATTATGCCTGACATCGTAGCTTTCTTTATGAGCGTGCAACCTACCTGAGAGTGCCATTCCTCCGAGAGGCAACTCTTGCATGTTGTATTTAATGTGGCTTGCCCGGCCACAGAATGCAACACCGCGGTACCTGAGCGGGTCCGCTTCTGTCTATTTGGGCGGAGAACGGCGGAGCAGGAAGTGCGCTTTTGAACAGTGAAAGCTGCTTTTTAAGACATTGTTGTTTTCCCCAATACATTTTTATGTGGCCCCACAGCATGCGACCCACTTGGGGAATATTTGTACGTACTTGCAGTCCCACAATGCATCACTAAAGCTCGTATGAGCGTTGCACTAGAAATAAAAGAGGGGACATACTGCAAGTGCCTTTTGTTTTGCTGTGAGTCCACGGATGCTGTCCTTGAGAAAGGGAGTTTCTCGAAATGCGTTGGACAAGCGAGAAGTGGGGAGTATGTCTGACATCGTGGCTTTCCTTATGAGCGTGCAACCTACCTGAGAGTGTCATTCCTCCGAGGGACAACTCTTGCTTGTTGTATTTAATGTGGCTTGCCCGGCCACGGAATGCACCACTGCGGTACCTGAGCGGGTCCGCTTCTGTCTATTTTGGCGGAGCAGGAAGTGCGCTTTTGAACAGTAAAAGCTGCTTTTTAAGACATTGTTGTTTTCCCCAATGAACTATTATGCAGCCCCACAGCATGCGACCCACTTGAAGAATATTTGTACGTACTTGCAGTCCCACAATGCATCACTAAAGCTCGTATGAGCGTTTCACTAGAAATAAAAATTGGACATACTGCAAGTGCTTTTGTTTTGCTGTGAGTCCACGGATGCTGTCCTTGAGAAAGGGAGTTTCCCGAAACGCGTTGGACAAGCGAGAAGTGGGGAGTGTGCCTGACATCGTGGCTTTCTTTATGAGCGTGCAACCTACCTGAGAGTGTCATTCCTCCAAGGGGCAACTCTTGCTTGTTGTATTTATATATACGACGCATATGCAGTAATAAAGAGGATCTTTGGAAAGCTCAACATGAAAGTAGAGTAAGATTTGAACAAAGAGGTTATCAAAGGGATGTAATAGAAAAAGCTATAACCAAATCCATGTTATTAACGAGAGATGAGGCACTAACAGATAAATTGAGAAACACTGAAACTTTAATGGATAACAATATAGATGATGAAGACAATGGCAGTGAGGATTTTAGATTAATAATAAGATACAGCAAACAACACAAGGCACTGAATAAGATTATTCAGCAAAATTGGCCTCTGGTGTTGAGTGACCCGGTGATTGGACCCCTGCTACCGCAGAGGGTGTCCATCACATACAGCAAAGCACCATCTATGAGGGATAACTTGGTTAAAACCAGCCCAGAGGTTATTGACAACATTTGCTGGTTACAAATGAACAAAGGGTTCTTTAATTGCAAAACATGCAAAGCTTGTTCCCATGGGATATACAAGAGTACATATAATACACCTTTTAGTGACAGAGTTTGTTAAATTTCAAAATTATTAACCTGCAAAACTGATTTTGCTGTCTATGTGTTGTTGTGCCCTTGTGGCCTACAATACATAGGCAGCACAAAATTGCAGGTACATAAAAGAGTGCTGCAACATTTACGCGCCATCACAAATCAGGACAACACTTATCCGGTTGCCCGGCACTTCAGGGAGAAACATGGATCTAATAATATCAACCTGAACTTTTTTGTAATTGATGCAGTCCCCCCGAGTAGGAGAGGAGGTGATCGGGAAAAAAATTTAAGAAAGTTAGAAACAAGATACATCTTACAGTTAGACACCAAATATCCGGGGGAACTCAATGCCACTGAGGATTTGCATACCTGTTTGACTTGACTTGATAAGATAGAATTCATTAACTAAGAGGTTAGTACACTGTAACAATGGAAACATGAAACAACAATTCTGACAATTACATTCATCAAATTATTACCCATGTGTGCTGTGTGAATCCATGTATTTATTCTTATTTCAATTTTTAGTAAATCAATAATGATTTTTTTATCTAATTTAGGAGTGACAAAAATATTTATATATTTATATATTTATATTAACCCGTACTTTTATGTGGTTTTTATGCTCTTATATGTATTTATATAAGCATGATTTTGCACATTATTCCTATTTTTTATAATTTCATGTTGAAACCATCTAATTGAAATGTAGGTAGATGGCTTCAAATTGCACATATGGGATGTTAAGTGAAAAACAAATTAGCAAAATGATATATTAACGGTTGTGTCCAGTTTAACTGTAAATTTGGACCTATATTTGTCCATTACAATATTTAGTAAATAGTTGATGTAATTCCGAATGACATAAAACAAGACAGATCAAGGGGAGTTGAAACCCACACATAAAAAATAAATAATAATGAATAAAAAATATACAAAATGAGGTCTGACAACAGTAAGGAATGTGTTTCAAGTTTTATTAACACACGTTTACACTTTTTAGCACCCGCACTTTATTATCTATGCATCTCATATTACATTTTTTAGCATGTCAAAGACAATCAAGGTGTAGCAGTATTTTTTATCTAGGGATTTAACCCAGACATTTTATCAACCAATTATATTTATGTATGGTTTGAAAACTAGTATATAGGTATTTTACCCTAATTATCAGTTATTGGAATTCGATCCAACCAAATATAACTAAATGCTAAATTAAACAGCAACCTAACGCTGATCAACAATTGCATGAAAAAAAGTAAATTAGTAGAATAAACCTTTTAGGCTGTTTTATAAGCAACAAGTTGTTTACTATTAAGTATATGTTTTTCAACAATTGGGCGTAGGAAACAATATTTTCCTTTCATGTCTATGTTTTAAACATCATGTGATGCATCATGAATTAAGCACTGTCACTTTAAATACTTTACACTCTGGACTCAACACTGTCATGTGATCAAGGCTCGGACAAGCCGAAACGCGTAATGGCGACGAGAGAGGAACAATAACGAATTTGCACTGATCTTGGGTCTGTGTCCGTTGTTGGATGGATGTATCCTGATTGAAGCGGAGAAAAACACATAATATATATATATATATATATTCACTGAAAAAACCATAGGTTTTAGGGACAGTTATAGTTAGTTGGACATTGCACTCGTACAAAACCCGTGAAATTCCCCCGTTATAGTTAGTTCAGCTAACTATAACTCGCGCCCGCAATGCACTGCTGATGACGTCACATATTACATAACTCATGACATGGTCAGTGACATCACTGATGACATCACTGATGACATCTCAAATGACATCACTGATGACATCATGCAGTGACTGTGTGTTTCTGTAAAGTTTAAATATTTTTAATATATATAGGGAAAGGCGTATTGAAGAATGAGTGGGTGTATAAGTGTCTGTATGGATGATTTAGTAGGTGCGTGACTAACTCTATAAGTGAGTGATTAAACGTATCTTACTGAATGCATGGGTTAGTGACTAAACTGGGTGAATGTCTGTATCCGTCTGTCTGTTGCTGTGTAAGTGGCTGCATGGGTTTGTGAATACCTACATGAGTGTCTATATGAGTTATTGATTGGTTGTCTGAGTATCTGTATGGGTGCCTGAGTGTTTGTGTGGGAGGGGTGTGTGCGACTCTGTGCATAGATGTGTGAGTGGGTGATTCACTGGGTGGATGGTTTCAAGAGTGCATCTGTGATAGACTGTATGGGTGGGTAAGTGTGTGTAAGAGTGTGTTAGTGAGTGAATGTATGTCCCAGTGGTACATGTGTGAGTAACTACATATGTGAAAGGCAGTATATATGTGTGTTGGAGTATATAAATAGCTATAAGCGATAGTGTGTGATTGTGAGAGTGACTGTATGGATGAGTGTGTGCTTGTATCAGTGATTGTATAAGAGCGTAAGAATGTGCTAGTATTTGTATGAGTAAGTGAGCTGGTGTGTGTATAACTGTATAGGTGAGTAAATGGCAGTGTGTTTAATTATTTGCATGAGTGACTAGGTGTGTGAGTACCTCTATGGATGAGTGGTGGTGTTTGAGTGTCTATATAGGAGTATGAGTGCATATGATAGTCCTGTACTGAGTGACCGTAAGTATGATTGACTGTACGGGTGAGTGAGTGGATGTGTGTGTAGACCTAAGAATCAGTGAGTGGGTATGTAGTTATTGGTGTTGGAGTGTCTATGGTTTTGCGAATGGCAGTTTGTAATTTAGAGTGGGTGTATCAAAGGTTATATTAGGGTGTGAGGTGGTGCATCAGATTATCACGTGGATGATGTCATCAGTGATGTCATCAGTGATGTCATTTGAGATGTCATCAGTGATGTCATCAGTGATGTCACTGACCATGTCATGAGTGATGTAATATGTGACGTCATCAGCAGTGCATTGCGGGGCGCGAGTTATAGTTAGCTGAACTAGCTATAACGGGGAATTTCACGGGTTTTGTACGAGTGCAATGTCCAACTAACTATAACTGTCCCTAAAACCTATGGTTTTTTCAGTGAATTTCTAAGGTTTTTTAAATGCTAATTTCTAACTATAACGTGCCTGAAACCTATGGTTTTTTCAGTGAATTTCAAAGGTTTTTTAAATGCTAATTCCTAACTATAACATGTCTGAAACCTATGGTTTTTTTCAGTGAATTTCAAAGGTTTTGTAAATGACAATTTTTAAATGTATTAATTGTTATATTTATTTTTTTGATACTGATTTACTACATTTTTTAAACTATTTATTTTTAGATATTGTATTTTTTAAATTACATTGTAATTACATTATACATTACATTACAAAATATACTTTCTCAGAATGAATTACTTTAGTTTAAATACTTTGCAAATAGGCAATAGACTTTTAAGTACAGTAGTTACAGTTGTTGCAATGGGCAACACAATTTCAAACACAATGCAACATTGAGCTCAATGTGAATTTCTAGTTAATTGCAATTAGTTATTTTATGGATTACTTTTCTAACCACAGGACTGGATCCTAGATTCAGTCCTGGGACATCTCCTGTAAACAGTTGAGTAAAAGCGTTTTGGTTACAGTAGTGATTTTTAAGGAATATTATTGTATTTTAAAAGTTGACGGAAACTTTTTCACATAGAATCACCAATGTTATCCTACGGGAGGAAATTCACTTAGCAGGTAAGTAGTGTTATCGTTACTTTTTCTTACACAGTGTTGGATCCTAGATCCAGCAATGGTGCATCTCCTGTAAACAGTTGAAAGAATGCGTTTAACGTTTAAGTCATACAGGCGATTTTTAAGGAATATTTGTAGTTTGTGAAAATCGACACTTTGAAACTTTTCTGCTGAAAACCAGACAATGGATTCCTATGGAAGGAAATATAAGTTACTGGTAAGTACGGTTAGAATTACTTTTCAGGGTCAGTGCTGGGCTAAAAGATGCAGCACTGGGTTCTCTCCTGATAACAGGTGAGTAAATCGGAATTCGTAGTTCGGTTGATTTTAGAGGAATATTATAAAGTTCCAAAACTCCACACTTAGAAGAATTTCCAAGTGAAACCAGTCAATGTTAGCCTATGGAAGGAAATTCAAGTTACTGGTAAGTACGGTTAAAATTACTTTTCAGGATCAGTACTGGGCTGAAAGATGCAGCACTGAGGTCTCTCCTGATAACAGGTGAGTAAATCGGAATTCGTAGTTCGGCTGATTTTAGAGGAATATTTGCACAATGGTGAAGGAAGGGGGTGGGGCCTGAGGTGACATGTCTGCAAACACACCCAGTGGCGCGTTTTAAGTTGGAGAATTAATTCCTCCTCAATCCCGAGGGTCCCTAGGGGCCAACTAGCCCACCAGATACCTCTAGTATGCCCCAGACAGCTGCGTTGCAGAGAGGTGTTCAGAGGCCACGCCCCTTTTTACAACACTCTGCAACGCAGCTCCGTGGCGCTTAAGGATTTTAAGGGCATTTGTTCTGTGCTCACACCCTCTGCTATCATGTCTTCTCCAGAAGACCATTTTTACTCCTCCTACCAGGAAGTGGAGGAGGAATGGCCCCCCAACTTCTCCCTCCAGCAGTGGACCAAGCCCTCTCTCTGGCTATTTCTAGGGCGCTGGCTCCTCTTAGGGATCAGGTTGATAAGCTGGCGAAAAGCATCCCTGGGGTGTTCAGTGACCCAGATCTGGTGGTGGCGGGTCCAAGTAGCTCCCAGATGGGGAATAAAAGGGCAGTTAAGCATAACGCGGGCACTTGGAAGGATTTGATAAACTTACGGAGACCTTCCTCAAGAGTGCGTGAACGCTAAAACATGCACCCTGCCGGGAGGAGGAGGGGCCCGGAGAAAACTGCGACACTGTCACCACTATTGTAGACCCCGACGGTGGGTTTCCCTTAGAGGGAGAGGGTGTATCGGAGGACGATTTCTCCTCCGATGAGGATAAGGACTCGGGGCATCCCTGGCGTCCAGAGTCCCACTCCTCTCAGTCCCCGGTTGGGGACGGGGTCCACTCGGACATGTTCGAGCCTACCCAAATTTACCATCCTAGGTCGGCAGAGTGGACACCTGAGGCCAAAGTGGCAGAGTATGTAGTGGGCTTAATCCATCAACCCCTTGAAAGGGAGGTCAGGAATAGGATGAGGGGAGAATGCCCCAGGCCCTCACTGAAGGGGAAGGTGGCACACACGCCTGAAATTGATGAGAAACTATGTACCTTTTTCTCCAAGTATATGAGGGATCCCAAGAAAGGAATTGGACGTGGTAGGGGCCTTGACCCAAATTATTCAATTGACGGAGCGTTCCAAAGAGGGCGCACTACCCTAAACCCTAAAACACTACCCCCTCCACTACCCAAACACCACTGCACTACCCTAAACCCTAAAACACTACCACCAGCACGACTCCCTACACTACCCAAACACCACTGCACTACCCTAAACCCTAAAACACTACCCCCAGCATGACTCCCTACTCTACCCAAACACCACTGCACTACACTAAACCCTAAATATACCCCCAGCATGACCTCCCACACTACACAAACACCACTGCACTACCCTAAACCCTAAAACACTACCCCCAGCACGACCCCCTACACTACCCAAACACCACTGCACTACCCTAAACCCTAAAACACTAACCCCAGCATGACCCCCTACACTACCCAAACACCACTGCACTACCCTATACCCTAAAACACGACCCCTACACTACACAAACACAACTGCACTACCCTAAACCCTAAAACACTACCCACAGCATGACCCCCTTCACTACACAAACACCACTGCACTGCCCTAAACCCTAAAACACTACCCCAGCACTACCCCCTACACTACCCAAACATCACTGCACTAACATAAACCCTAAAACACTACCCCCAGCACAACCCCCTACACTACACAAACACCACTGCACTACCCTAAACCCTAAAACACTACCCCCAGCACGACTCCCTACACTACCCAAACACCACTGCACTACCCTAAACCCTAAATCTACCCCCAGCACGACCCCTACACTACCCAAACACCACTGCACTACCCTAAACCATAAAACACTACCCCCAGCATGACCCCCTACACTACACAAACACCACTGCACTACCCTAAACCCTAAAACACTACCACCAGCATGACCCCCTACACTACTCAAACACCACTGCACTACCCTAAACCCTAAAACACTACCCCAGCATGACCCCTACACTACCCATACACCACTGCACTACCCTAAACCCTAAAACACTACCCCCAGCACGACCCCCTATACTACTGCACTACCCTAAACCCTAAAACACTACCCCCAGCACGACCCCCTACACTACCCAAACACCACTGCACTACCCTAAACCCTAAAACACTACCCCCAGCACGACCCCCTACACCACCCAAACACCACTGCACTACCCTAAACCCTAGAAAAGAAACCCCCACCCCATGCCCAATTCCCCTTAGCTCTCACTCCTCATGGTTCCTCTCTCCTCGTGGTTCCTGCTTCACGTCAACTCTGAGGGGCGGTGCACATCGTTGTGAGGAAACAGAACAGCCTCTGTTTCCTTACAATGACATGGATCGTCTACATGTTTTTTAGAACGCTTGGTCATTTACCATACATACCTTTACAACAAAATTAGTTGTAAAGGCATGCGTGGTAAATGACCATGCGTTCTAAAAAAATGCGTAGTAATGACTTTGTGATGTACAACGCATGCGTGATAATGCATGCGTTGTAATGGTATCGCAAAGTAAAAAAGTCGTTGTAACGGCTGTTTACCGATCGAATCTGGCCCCTGGTCTTCAGTGGGATGTTTATTTGATTAATTAGGAGGAAGGAATGTGTTTTTTTACCGAAATGTGCATTCCCGGCTGTTGTATTGTGAAAGTGTCCGCGTGGCCTGGTTTCACTTCCGGTGAGAGAGTGGAAGAGTCTGTTTGGATCTAAAGGAGTTCTGTTGTTGGACGGGGCCGGCACGACATGTCATCAGAAAACATAGCTAATGGAAAGCGTCCTCCCTGAAGTGTGGAGCAGTGCCATGAGAGGTCAACGAGTGTGCGTCCCACCGCAGTATGACCGTACCGCGTGACCCATGTGCCGCCTCCAGGGTACGGGAGGCAGAAGCGGCATCGCAGGTCCTCTTGAAGACCGTTGTAGCACTAATTCTACATTTTGGTACTAGGGCATTTTAACTTCGTTGTTCCTGCCAGATACAAAGAGAAGATCCTGTGTTATTCAGTGCCCTCGTTACCTTTTTTGTGGGTTGTGGTGCTTGTCACTTCGCTGCCCCGCCGGTGCACACGACTGGGCACCCCATCTTGTGTGCCATCTGCAGGGCCTCTGCCCTCGGATCACTGGTTTCGGTTTCTGGAGTGGCAACATAAACAGTTGCTCCCAAAGGACTAGCCTGAACACTTAGGTGAATATCCCCTGCACCAGCATTCCACGGAAATTCTTTCCTAGCTCTCCCACGTCAACGAGCACGGCTCCGCTTGAGACACCGTATGACGTCATCGGAGCCATAAGAGGACCTCGTCGGCGTGCTGACGTCAGTTCCACCCATTTTTTCCGTGCCACCGAGGCAAACAGGGGACCGAGACATTTTCACATGTATACATAGTATAATAAATATATATATATTCACTGAAAAAACCATAGGTTTCAGGCACGTTATAGTTAGAAATTAGCATTTAAAAAACCTTAGAAATTCACTGAAAAAACCATAGGTTTCAGGGGCGTTATAGTTAGTTGGACAATTCACTCGTACAAAACCATAGAAATTCCCCCGTTATAGTTAGTTCAGCTAACTATAACTCGCGCGTCCGCAATGCACTGCTGATGACATCACATATTACATCACTCATGACATGGTCAGTGACATCACTCATGACATCACTGATGACATCTCAAATGACATCACTGAACTAACTATAACGGGGAATTTCTATGGTTTTGTACGAGTGAAATGTCCAACTAACTATAACGCCCTGAAACCTATGGTTTTTTCAGTGAATATATATATATATATATATATATATATATATATATATATATATATATATATATATATAATACATATATATATATATATATATATATATATATGTATACATACGCATATATATATATATATATATATATACATATATATATCAGCAGTTATAGTTACCTGAGCTAACTATAACCTATGCCCTCAGTGCACTGCTTATGACACCGCACATATGACATCACTCATGATATGGTCAGTGCTATCACCCATGACATCACCCCAATGACCAACAGCAGCCAAGAGTACTTCATACCCCAACCTGTAGTGCACCAGGAGACGCGTTGGCAGAGTTGTGTCAGGGCCTCCCATGAGCCCTCAGCAATCCCATTGTGTGGGACTTACTAGAGGTATCTGGAGGGGTTGTTGACCCCAAAGATCCTCAACATCCACGGGGACTTCATCCTTCACCTAGTAGTTTGCCAGGAGGCGCATTTGTAATGTGGTAGAGAAAGGGGATGGGCCTCCCATGAGCCCTCAGCAATCCCATTGTGTGGGACTTACTGGAGGTAACAGGAGGGCTTGTTGTCCCATAAGGTACCTCTGCAGTCAAAGGGACCTCATCCCCCACCTAGCGGTGTGTCAAGAGCCGTGTTTGCAGAATGTTGGAGAAAGGGGCGGCCTACGGAGACTTGCAGTATTTTTATTTATTTATTCGGGGAGGGGGCCATGTGTCCCCCCTTCCCTGGGCCAATATCAGGCCCAGGGACCCCCATCCTCCGGGGCCAGGCATTTTTTTTTTAAATGAAAAGGGAGGGGGGCTGAGTGCCCCATAATGGGAGTGGGGAAGTGTGCCCCCCCTACTAGGGCAATTTTGGCCTGGGGGACCCTGGGGCCCAACCTCTAGTGTGGGTGCCATGGTTCCACCCGGGGCACCCACTTAGCAATGTTGGGGCCTACAGGGGGATCCTCAAGGCCCCCACGGTCCCTGCCAGCTCCTAGCCTCCTGTGGGAGCTACCATTGCATTGACAGAGAGGGAGCTTCTAACATGCAGCTCCCTCTCTATCAAATTGTGCTCTGCTTTCAGCAAGCAAGAGCAAAATGCAGTTTGCTATGGCTTGGCGGAGTGGTAAAGCTAACACCAAGCCATAGCAAACAGCTATGTCCCGGAGTGGGAACCCCGGGACACAGTAGGAACTGGCCCTGAGGGATGGCGGTCCCAAGGGCCATCTATGGCCAAATAACCCAGTGTAGGTGGTGAACCCCGGGGCAGCGGGCAAGGCCGTACTGGCCTCCCCCGCATTATTAAGTAAAGTAGCCCCAGGGAGGTGGTGGTCCCATGGCATAAGGAGCCCCAGAAGGGGGGCCCATGCCCCCCTCCATTATCTGCATAATACCCCCAGGACCTGGCCTACCCAGAGGCTGATAATGAACGACGCTTGGGAGTCTCGCTTTTTTTTTTTTTTTTAATTTCAGCCAAAATTACGGATCCGGCTAAAAAAAAATTAAAAATTGTTTCTGCCCTGCGAGGTCCCCGGGGGGACCCCCTAAGAGGCCTAAAGGGCCAGGGTGTTTCTACCCTTCCCCCTTTTCTTTTCTGTTTCATTTTTTTCTGTGACTTGGTTCAACAGAGTCACAAGATGGCTGCCAACACTTCAAGGTTTGAAGTGTTGACAGCCAACCAGATCTCAGCACAAGTTTGGGAGGGGTCACGGATCCTCCCCGGCCCTATATATAGAACTGGACATTTCTTTAAATTTCTCTGCAACTACTGGATGGATTTACACTATTTAATGACAAGGGCACTTTCTAGACCAACAGCTACCTTTCTGCCAAATTTGGTTTAATTCAGTTCAGCAGTTCGGGCTGTAGCCATGTCTAAAGTTTCCTATGTAAATTAACATTAAAAAAAACACATTTTGGGACCCCACCTTTTTCTCGGCCCTCACTTGACAGATCACCACAATACTTTCAAGACAGCAATTGAAGTGAGTGGTAAACTAGTTTTGAAAGTTTCGCAAGAATTCTTCAAACAACGCCAAAGTTATTGGCAAATTAAAAAACTCTCTTTCTAAGGAAACTATATTTAGTCTGAAGCAGAAAATTGCAATTTTGAAAGATTGGATCCATGCAAAGTAATTTACAGGAACATTCACTAGCATCTCTATCAAAGAAAGTGTGACGAAATACCTTTCATCACTTCAGATTGTTAGCTGTTCATCACTCTACAATGCAACATTTAATTAGGGGACTTTAATATTTAATATGTGAAACCTCCTACCCTATGTTTAGGAGAAATGCATAGATCTCTTTTGCATGTTACAGTAGCAGAGATAGAAAGAGTTTGTAAAGTTGTCAAGTTTTGTTCCTTTGGTCCAGAACAAGAGTCTAAGGAAAATGAGGAATTGGTATGTGCAGGTGTAGAGGAACAGGACGGAGGTTTTAGTATTAATAACATCACACTAGAGATTACAACGTTTAACATAGTTTTGTCAGAGTAACCAAACTCTGTTTGTATTTGTTATTGACTCATGCACTACAAAAGCCAAACTCGCAATGTTGTTCTGTGCTCAAAAACTGAACAAGAGAACAGAGACAAGTGGCAAGAACTTGCTGTATATTTATTTGTAAAGGAATGCTTTGATTTGTACACATAGCAAACTATATGTAAGGATTGCTATGATAAGTTGGAGGATAACAAAATGCCAGCCAGATCACTGCATAACAAGTTAGAATTAGAATCAATTCCAGATGAACTTTGAGAATTAAATGTTGATGAATTAATTCTCATGCAATGTAAACATCCTTTTCAAGCAGTAGTTCGTCTAGAACCAAAGACAGGGAAATTAACACTGACAGAGCTACAGAAAGGCCTTAAAGGAACAGTTGTCTACTTACCTTTAGCTTATAAATGGAATATTGAAAACTTAGGGGTAGAGAGACTTATTGATGAACCACTTATCAATCCAGTACATGGTGTGCCTACCAAAAATTAAAATAATCTGGCAAGAGTTAGTGGATGGTAATAAAGTAAAAAAAGCAACATTGTACCTGGTAGAAAATAATATTTATTATAAAAAATTTGATTTTGTTCAAGATGTAACTTGGATAAAGGATGAAACATTACCATCAAGTGGACTGATTGAAAAAATGGATCGATCCAGAGCAGAAGAAATTTATGAACACAACAGCAACCATTCACTGAATACTAAAAAAGTTATTGGTGATGCAATTGATCTCTTTTAAATGAACCAAGCAAAAGAAGCTCCCATGAGTGCGTGGGAAAAATGTTTAGAGGCTCACTGTTTTCCACAACAATTTCCCACTGCATCAGGTGGCAGCTATGATGAACGCCCCGTACAAATACCAGTAGCTGAATACCGGTCAACCAGATTATATTCAGGGGATCATATATTTCACCAGTGTGTTCCATACATATTCCATCTTATATTTGAGAGTGACTTGTCTGGACTATCATATGCCATAAACCACATACTGAAGACAGGAGTTAACCTACAAAAACTTTCTCTTCAAAGGAATTTGTTGACAACGTTCATAACAAGGATGAAAACTTGGAGTACAACTTGATTAATTTAATGGCGTGCCAATGTGTGACCAATGAGTATTGGTATTGTCGTCATGAAGAACTGAAATGTATGTTGAGAAACCTAGGTGCGCCTACTTGGCTTGTGACACTGAGCTGTGCAGAGTACTGAGATGACCTGCTTGAATTTTTGAGAAAAGCAAACTCAAACATTAAGGACATCAATGTGAAGCCAGCAGGAGAACTTTGCTCTTTGGCTCATGCTAATGTTTGTAGATATTTTACAGGTTTTAAGCAATGGTATCTTTCATCTGCAATAAAACAAATCCTTCTCTAGGCAAAGTAATTGATTTCTTTTGGCATAAAGAGTACCAAGCAAAAGGAGCTCCTCATATTCACGTTGTTATGGATAAAAGATGCAGCAAAATTTGGAACAAACAGTAATGAGACTGCACTCTCTTTCATAGAACAGTATGTGACATGCGTCATCCCAAAAGACTGTGATGAAAAAGGTCTGAGTCACCAAGTTCTGCGCTTTCAAATACATAGATGTGGGAAGTCATGTTATTGAAAATACAAATGCAAAGGTAAATTTTACACAAGATGTTGGTTTGGATTTTCATGACCTGTAATTTACAAAATAAGATTGAACATCTATTTATCTGCAGTCAGAAATACATTGACATGAAAATCACCGAAAAACACATACAACCTCAGAAGAACAGAGGCCTCCAAGTATATTAATGACTATAACCCTGTGATTCTCAAAATGTGTAATGCTAATGTGGATATACAATTTGTTGTAGACAGTTCCATCGCTGCCACTCGTTATGTCGCTTCATATATTAAAAACTCAGAGAAGACAGACATAAAGGAGATGTGGGAGGAGATTTCAGCAGAAAAGACTCTAACCAAGAAATTGTACAGTTCCAGAATGAAAATAGTTTCTTATAGAGAGACAGGGTCCTATGAGTGCTGTGATCAGTTGAGCTCAGCCAGTTTGTTCTCAAAGTCAAAAGAAAAAGATTGGGTAGGTCTAGGCCTAGCAAGCATGTGAAGTAGAGTGTTGAAGTCTTTCCCAGAAATTCAGTACAGAGCAGAGTTTAACCCAGAAAGTACAGACATTGTCAAGTCAAATATGCAAGAAGGAGCCCACATCTAGAAAACATGTACCTTCATGAAGTACTTACTTCAACACTACAGACAGAAAAACAGTGTAACCGAAAACATAGAAGAAGTGAAATATGCAGTAGTTGGATGTGATTGTAATTGGTCAGACATGTAAAAGGAGATCTAATTAACCATAGAAAACGTTGTTGCAAAACTCCAGACAAAAGAGATTTTTTTCTATTTGGCACTTCTGCAACCCTTCAAGCCTTGGCATCATCAGAAATGAAAAAGTCTTTTCAGAATAGCCAGAGTGCATTTGTTTAAAAAAGATTCTGTGTAAACTGCTTGCATGCCAAAATGCAGTCGCCCATGTATGAGTATTGTGGATAATACATGCATTCAAACACACCTGTGCTCATGCACACTCAACTTCTAAAACATAAAATGTCTGCGTTGTGCCTTAGTTAAGCCCTGTAATTTGCACACATTACAATTTTACCTTTATGACCTTCTATTTATCAAGGAAATATATGTACACATACCCACTCACACCGGGATCTTACCCTGTATAGCTAAATCATGTGCCTTGTGGAGAGGTGGGGAGGGAGTCCTGTAGTCACACCCTGAAAAAGTTTACATGCGTTAAATGAATCAAAGTTCATGAGGAACATTGAGAAAGCACCGCACGGTTACGTGCAATTAGAGAGGAGCGCTTGTCACATATACGGCTTACTTCGTCAAGTATCCCCCTCGCCAGGATCACCTGCAGTGTATCTCTATCCTTTTCCAGATGCTGCTGTCTTGTGAATGCGATGCGAGCCTTGTAATGCTTGGTATCAGATCAATTACATCATCGATCGGCGACTGGTTGAGGATCATGGGAAACGTGGTCCCAAGATTCACAGATCGCAAATGAGTGTGTAGTTTATCACACGGTGTATGCCACCGTGCCAAAAATTCCTGCACGGGGCAGGATAATATGGAGATATTGTAGGCTTTAGAGCCAGCGGAAATCAATGTAAAATATTTAAATATTAAAGGCAGGGCTATGATGCTGAAACTCCAGGTAGGGGAAGCTAGGTATTATGGGAGAGGTAGTCCCATGATATACGTAGAGGAAAATTCTTCCTCGTTCTACGTGAGCTGAGTTGCATGACTGTCTTATCTCTCTCCTTATCTCTCTCCTAAGATAGAGGGGGGGCGTTTTTAAGGCGGGAGATACAGAAGTAGCCTCTATATTATTACAGCACTACTTGGGAGTAAGTTTGGTCCATATAACAGACACTGCCTATTATGGTGTTTAGTTGGACAAATGTTGTTCAGTTTATAATGTAAGGTGAAGTAGTCACAACCTGGAATGAGTGAGGAAATAACTATACTTGCAACCACAGTATATCATCATTCAGACCATTAATATGAGTCTTTAACCGATATACCCATCTCTGTTCTCTTTCGAAGAGTACTTTGCTCATGTCACTCCCTGGTCTGTGTCTAAGAGCCTCTAGTATGACCTACTGCAGTTCTGTGTCTGTGTGGTGCAAAGTCAGGTAATGTTTTGTTAAGCATGTTGATTTTTTTTGCATCTTATAGTGCTGCCATGTTCATTCATTCTTATTCGAATCTTATGTGTTGTCATGCCAATATACCTTTTTTGCGCACGGGCAGGTGATCATGTAAACCACATTTTCTGTGTTGCAATTAGTATGTTGTTTTAGTGTCCAAGGGCTGCCTGTCCCAATATACACCTCTTTTTGTTGTTTTGTGTAGGGACACATCGAACAATTTCCACATGGAAAATGTCCTGTTACAGGTGGCATATTCAACAGTGTACTGGGGGTTTCGTCTGTGTTTAACTTGTTAAAGGTGCATGTATGTACCAGTCTATCCCTGAAGCTTGTGCTTTGTTTAAATGAGAAAAGTGGTACCTCCCAATTAATACCCGCTTTCTTGAGTATTGTCCAGTTCTTGGTAATTATCTGTTTCACTGTGTTGGATGCTGGAGTGAAAGGAGTGACACAGGCAATCTTATCCTCTGTCTCCTTTGTGTATGTTTCAAGAAAGGCTTCTCTGTCATTATTACGGGCTATTTTTTAGCTTTTTAAATTATATCAGGTGGATACCTACGCACCCTCAGCATATCTGTTGGTCTGTTCGCTTGTTCTTCAAACGTGGCCCTGTCCGTGCAGTTACATCTAATTTGTAAGAACTGCCCAAAGGGCAATTTCTCCCGTAGTGATTTTGGATGATGACTGTCAAATCGTAATAGACTGTTTTTGTCCGTTGGTTTTTCATGTACTTTGGTTGTTATTTTATCATCCTCTGCGATGATCTGGAGGTCCAGGAAGGTAACAGAGGTCCTATCCAGGTTATGGGTGAACTGCAAAAACTGATACCTTGTATTTATCCAGGTGCAGAATTCCACTGCTAGTGTTTCATCACCCCTCCACACTATTAGGACATCGTCAATATACCTGCGCCACAACCTGATGTTGTCATGGTAGGGGTTTGAATCGGTATAGATATGCTCAACTTCAAACTGGTGGACATACAGGCATGCTAGGCTTGGGGCAAATGTACTGTCCATTGAAGTCCCTTTCACCTGATGGTATATGGTATTATCATATTTGAAAGAATTCTCTGTGAGGGCAATTCTAGCACAGTCTAGTACAAATGACACTGGGGTAATAGTATCTATCTGTGCATCCCTTAGGAGGTTCTCAATGGTAATTAAGGGTTGCTCCTGAGGTAGATGTGTATAGGGCCTCTATATCCATTGTCATCAGTAGATCCACACTGGTATCAACGCTTAGGTCCTTCAGGAGGCACAGGACCTCCTTTGTGTCTTTTAGATATGAAGGCATAGTGTTGACTAGTGGCCGAAGGAACCAATCGCAGAACTGAGATAGAGGTTCAAGCATAGAATTAATCCCCTATACAATGGGTCAGCCTGGTGGTGGAAATTTGTTCTTATGCAGTTTGGGCGGTATGTAAAACATGGCAATCCTTGGACTCTCTGGGGTGAGGAATCTCGCCTCTTGCGCAGTGATCCAGCCCATACTTAATGCTTCCTCAAGCATAGATTTGATGTCATTAATTAGACATGGCTTGGGGTCTTCTTCCAGGACCTCGTAGCTGGTTCTGTCTGATAATAGCCTTTTACACTCTGTGTCATACATCTCAGTTGTAAGAACCACCGTGGATCCCCCCTTATCGGCTGGTTTTATGACAATATCCTGTCTCTTTCCTAGTGCCTATAAGGCCTTTCTTTCTTTGGTTGACATGTTATCAAAGCCTGTATTGATGTGCATAGCTTCTATCTCTCTAGAGACAATCTCTTCAAAGGTTTGTATTGCTGCGGGGGTCGATCGTGTTGGGGGAAGAAAGGTTGGGGTAGATTTACAAGCCCCCTGCGCCACCAGTATGTCACTTTTTGTGACGTACTGGTGGTGCATGTTACTGCTCCATATTTACAAGGACAGGAAAAGCCACCCTTCGTGGCTTTTCCTGTCCTTGTAAATATGGCCCCTTCACACGCAGCACTTTGCGTGAAAGGGGCGTTCCATGGGTGTTGCTGTGGGTGTTCCCACGCAACACCCATGGAACCAGACACATTTCCAGATTTACGAGGAATCGTAAATCTGGAAATGTGTGAGAATGCTACGCCTCCCCAGGGGAGGCGTAGCGAGGCGCAACGAGGAGAAATGTTTTCATTTCTCCTCGTCTTTTCCTCTTTCAATGGATGCTGTATTCTACAGCACACATTGAAAGAGGAAAATGCCTGTAGTTATTGTTTTTGTGCAGGAAGGTGCCCCTTCCTGCACAAAAACAATCTCCCCATGAAGCAGGCATCCTTACAGCATGGTGCAAGGGTGCCTGCGCCGGCGCATGGCAGCAGTTTGTGCGCCAGCGCAGGGGAGAGCACAGGAATGTGACATAATATTGTAAATATGTTGCATTCCTGTGCTTTGGAAGTGCCGCAGCGTGGCGCAGCCAAAGGGCTTGCGTTGCCGCGCTACGGCACTTCCTTGTAAATCTGCCCCGTTGACTTTACCCTTAAACCGGTGTTTTTCATTGTTTTCCCTGTGTCTACCTCCGGCGATTCATGGAAAAATGATTTCAATTTCATTTTTCTAAAGAACTCTGACAATTCTGTTCTAAGTTGGAACTTATCAACTTTTGGGGTTGGTACAAACCCTAGTCCCTTGTTTAGGACTTCTAATTATGTTGCTATGAGGGGCAAATCGCTGAGGTTGA
Organism: Calotriton arnoldi; assembly: GCA_963921515.1. Classification (NCBI taxonomy): domain Eukaryota; kingdom Metazoa; phylum Chordata; class Amphibia; order Caudata; family Salamandridae; genus Calotriton; species Calotriton arnoldi. The sequence goes on from CAWUFW010009375.1 coordinate 204,916, forward strand.
CTACTAGGGAATTTTTCTGATGGGCCTCTTGGACAGCTATGGTCTCTATTGTGGTGTTTTCCTGCTCGGGCCCAGCTGGTTGTTGTCTTTGGACATGCTCCTTGTTACTTGCACATTGGGATCCAGGCATTGTACATTCTGTGTACCTCTTTGTCTTTGTCTTCCTCTCCCCCTGGTGCGGCATCTCACTAAAGAATTACGACCATATTGGAAGGGGAATCCCTGGGTAAAAGGTGGGTATGCCTGTGGCCAGAACCCCATCTGAAGTCCCGGATTCTGTGGGCCCATTTGTGGCATTTGCATCTGGGCTGGTGGGTAACGGTTTTCTTCCTCGCTACTGTATCCTCCACTGCTTCCTGAGCTAAATGACCAATTCTGTAGTGTGTATCTTTTTTTATAGGTTCTCCTCTATGGTATTTCCAATGGACCTTTTGTGTAATATTCATCTGTTACATATGGATATGTTGTTTCATGGCTGAATGTTTAAATGTCCTTTTGTAACTTTGGGATCTTGGATTGTATAAGGAGTTCCTTTTGTTGAGTCAGGTCCTTATTGATTTCTTCTAGTCTCTATTTAAAGGTAGCAATGAGAACTGTAGTTTTTAAATTGTTCTCAATAGTCTGGATTTGGATGAGCATTTCATCAGATATTCTTTTGGCTGTGTTGATGATAAACACAAGCCAGTCCCTAGTACACTTCCAAGCCACATACGACCATTCTTTCCGGAAGGTTTTGTCATCCAGAAACAACCGTGGTTCATTGGTGACAATAAGGCCCTGTGGGGCTGTCTTTGCCAGTAAATATTCGGTCATCATAGCACAGTGTAATGCTGTTTTGATTTGGTTACGTTTCAGTTGTGTTAGGGATTCCCAATCACTGACCTGTGCTAGGGCCTGTGATACATTCAGGTCTCCCAATAGTGATGGGGCCAATAGAATAGCAGCAACGACCTCATCATCAAATGCTTCTTCTTTTCTCCTTAGTTTCCTGCCAATGCTTGAACTACAGCCCTAATATGGGCTCGTTTCCCATTAGAGGATTCTTTGGTGAACGTGGGATAGCCGATGATGAAGCCTGACACCTGGATGGTGTGTGAGGCCATCCTGTAAATTTTCTCGCCCAATTTTGTAGGTCCAATACATTGGATGAACAGAGAAGCTAGAGTTTTTTCTCGGTAAAGGAACACCTACATTATAAGGTGAAAGGCCCCCACAAGAGGTTGGGCTAGTAACGTAGGGGCTCGTTCGTTTCTTTGGTGGGAGTTCACAGAGTAGCCAAAGTTTTGGACCACTGAGTCAAGATGCTCTTGAACAACTAATTATTGAAAATGAAGCTGCAATAGCCAAGAATGAGTGGATAGTGCAATGGAATAAGCGAGACAGGAAAGTGTTGATTTGGAACAGTTAGATGGACAACTGAATGACGAATAGAAAGAAATTTATATGGAGGTAAAAGAGAAAATAGAGCATGAACTCTAAGGGGGATATTCACAAGAACGTGCGCTAAACATCTCCATAAAATGTTAACGCAACTTTACACATCGCAGTCTATCGCGGGAAAATAACCCCGTGTTAACGTGGAATTCACAACCCGGCGATACCATGCGATAGTCTCCCGAAAACAGGGACAATGTCCGCGATACAACAACTGCGACGGTGATAAAAACCCAAACCCCAACGCAAAAAAACATGCGATGGGCCAAACCATGATGAGGAAATCAGGGATAAGCAGCGCCCGGCCTGCAATACACACACGGCAGGCGGGAAAATCACTACAAAAGTACAAAAAACACACAAACACAAAATAACCAACCCCGAAGCACCATGGAGGCAGCCGGAGCAGGCGCAGAGGACGAGCGGAACCACATAAGCACCACGGTCGACCAGCCTGGGACCTCAGGGACAGGGAAGGGCAAGGACAAGAAGAAGAGGAAGACGAAGTTCAGTCCGCAGGAGAATAGGATCCTGGTCACGGAGGTGATGGAACACCATCAAGAACTGTTCGTCACCTCCAACGTGTCGTTGGGCACCAAAAATGGAATTTGGTGGTCCATCGTAGACAAGGTGAATGCCGTCGGAGAGCACAAGAGGTCAATGGACGAGGTCAAGAGGCGATGGATTGACATCAAGCGCAAAACCAAGGAGAAACTCGCAGGCAACCAGAAGGCAGCAATGCAGACTGGAGGTGGGAGCCCAGCGCCACAGCTGGAGCTGGATGACATGGAGGAGCTGGTGTCGACAGTCATCAGTGTGGAGACAATGGCAGGAGTCGGGGGAGCGGACACTGCTCGACATGACACAACACAACAGCTACAGGGTGAGTAACCACCAGGTACTGGGGGGACGGGGGGAGAATGCCACAATGGCACACATGCACAATCAAGCAGAGCACAGTGCACACCCACAATGACTCTGGATCATGGCCCTGATCTACAGACTGTCACAATGTACATTGCCATGCTGTCTGAATGTGAACATGTACCATGCGGCTACATACATGTGGACACATTGTAACACAGCATCTCCCCTTCACATTGCAGGGGCACAGTCAACACCTCTTGCAGAGCAGTCCCAGCCACTCTTCATTGATGACGAGGAGGACACCACCAGCATCCACACCCAAGCCCTCCAAGACATCATTGAACTCATCCGCCAATAACCTCCAGGACCAGGGCAGCCCAGCTGCATCGAGGAGACCCCACCCACTCCACAAACCACCCAGCAGGAGGCACCCACAACCCCGGCTGTCTCCCAAGACCCCCCGAACAACATATGGCCTTCCAACGCCGTGTGTTGGAGGGCCAGATGGAGATGGCTGAGCAGGTGCGGGTGGGGTTCGACCTCATGGCTACCAAACTTGACGCCATCCATGGGTGTCTGAGTCTCATCAGGGACCACCTCCAGTCCCTAACAGACACCCACAGGCCGCTCCATGGTCTCCAACTAGCCCTGGCTGACATCGCTGGAGTCATGACTCAGAGACAAGAACACCTGTCCGCTCAGAGTGGCTCCAGCGATCTCAGCCGTGAGCTGGCACACATGCGGAGGCTCATGGAGGACATGGTGCGGATGGAGGCGGAAAAGATGGCAGCCACCGCTGCACATCAGCAAAATGTAGCTGGGATCTACCATGCCCTGAATATCCTCATCATGGCATTGCTGCCACAAGGCGTGGCGCAGATGAATGCTGCTGCTCCTACACCATCCACATCTCCGCCCCCTGGTGTGTCAGTGCCTCACAGTGTGGCAGGCATTTCCACTCCGGCACCTGATGTGTCACTGCCACACAGTGCGGCCGACAATCCACCTCCGGCCCCTGATGTGTCAGTGGCACACAGTGCCGCAGCCGGAACTGCACCACCCACAGGTGGGGCAGAGCACACATCTGAGGACGAGGACGTGGATGGGCTTGAGATCAGGAGGAGGCACTAGCATTCATGTCCGCCACCTGGCCTGTTGCTGCTTGGTGCCGCACATGGCCCCATGACCTTCCACTGACCCCCGATACAATCTGCTGCACTCACCTTGGACCGCGACATGGACTGCCATATCCTGTTTGGTGACCAATGACACGGCGACCAGACTGCGGACTGTACCCTTCCTCTTCCGCTGTACTTGTCATTCCACGATGGACTCTGGCTGGCCCTCCACGGGCCCATGTTGTTAAGTGGGGTTGGCATGGCCTTGTACGGCTCCAGCTGCAAAACTCCACTGGATGTGCATTAAACATTCAGAAACGCACTGCTGTGTCATGTCTTTCATCATTTATGTATGAATGTGTGGATGAATGTAGGGTCAGTGATTCCCCCTAATGTCAATGATGCTCATCTAGTGGGATTCCAGTCACAGTGTGCTACATTGTTGATTGCGTTCCGGGTGCCGTAGACACTACAACAGGGACACACACATTAGTCACTTCCTTGTCCGGACATGGACTGAACCACGCCCAGCGCCCCCAAGTCATTGTTGCAAGCCCTGCGCTGGTCCGGCATACGCCAGGCCAGACCACTCCGCTTACGCTCCGAGGGGGGGGGCACATAGCTACAAGTCGCAGGTTTACACGCTAGTGGTCTGCAGGTCACTGGTCTAGTTGTCAGCATGTCACGACCACTCCCTGAGGGCAGGTTTGCACACACACCACACCCATCTGACACAGGCATCACAGGCCATGTGACCCCGCCAATATAAGGGGCCGACAACGTCACATTCCCCACTGCCGGTGGTGACTGGATGACGGACGTTCCATGATTCTCAATCATAAAGGGCCCATGAGTTGTTGTGCACAAGGTGAGTGGTACCCGAAGCCATGCGGCAGTCACGGGCCTACCACCACGTGGCGCTGACTGGGGTTGCACAGGGTTAGTGGCACCCGAAGCCTTGCGGCCGTCATGGGCCTACCACCACGTGGCGCTGACTGGGGTTGCACAGGGTTAGTGGCACCGAAATTGCTGAGCGGGTGTGCAGCCTGTGATGATGACGTGTGCACTGATGTGGTCTCTGCCATTGATGCCTCAGGACTCAGCGTCATGTGTGGGACCTGCTGGGCCGTGGTACGGGTCCGCATGATGTGGAGCATGCCATGGTGGCGGGTCCGGAGCCTGGAGCTTGCACGGGCACGTGGTGTGCCCACTGGTGGACACACCGTTGGCGGCAGGTGAGCAGTGGGGCCTGGGTGCGCAAGTGCGGACAGCCAACGCTGGCTGGCGGGAGGGGGTAGGGTGCGACTGCATGTGTGTGCAGGGACGGACAGGCGTTGTTGCCGTGTGCAGTGAGATGGACTCTGCCATGATTGACTCTGGCCTCGATTACAGATTGCAGACCTGGTGGCTTGCAGTGTATGCTGGCACGTGGTTGGAGACACACCGGTGGCAGCAGGTGAGCAGTGGTGCCTGGGTGCGCGGGGGCGGCAGTGTCCCTCCCTCTCTCTCTCTCTCTCTCTCTCCCTTCCTTTCCTTCTCTCTCTCTCTCTCTCTTTCTCTCTCTCCCTTCCTTTCCTTCTCTCTCTCTCTCTCCCTTCCTTTCCTTCTCTCTCTCTCTCTCTCCCTTCCTTTCCTTCTCTCTCTTTCTCTCTCTGCCTTTCTTTCCTTCCCTGTTTCTCTGTGTCTCACTCCTTTGATGTGCGCATGACACACGTTCTGATTTGGTGCTTTATTTTCCAGGCTGTGACATCAAGATTGTCCCGGACGGACCCGACAGGAGTCTTCCGCATTGGTGTTTTGTGTTGTATTTCAATAAAGTTTTTGGTTGTTACTTCATTGCTGAGTGACTGTTTCTCGTTCTTCTGACCACACATGTGTGTTTTTTGTTGTCATTTTGCGGCATCATGCGCTTTTTGTGGCTCTTGTGTCATGCACGGTATGTGTTTGTCCAGTGGGGTGGGTCGGGGGGGGCCTGGGAGTGGTGGCGGTGGGTGTTGTGGCCCTCATGGGTCTCCGAGCTGCATGATCATTGGCTCCATGGCATCTGTGGGTCCACAGATGTGGCTCTGGCCTGGGCTCCCTTTCATGCTGCAGGTAGTCGTCCTGCTTAACACTAGCAGAAGCCAGGTGTTAAATCCCTGCTGCTACCGCGGCTTATCGCCTGTTTTTGCTTCGCATCGCAGATCTGGCAGTTCGTTGTGAATGTGGTGTAGTGGTGTTTTCATGTGTTTTTGCACGGGAACGCCTACTCTGCATCTCATTAGGGTTAGTTGGTGGTGTCACCCGTGGAGGTAAATTTTGCGGCAGTTATCGCGGGAATACTGGCGTTGTCTGCAGTTTGCACCCACTTGTGAATGGGGCGTTAAATCTATCTTCACTTTTGATGCGTTAAGGTGGCGATAACTCGGTGATAAGTCCTTGTGAATATGCTCCTAAATGTACTCTTTCATTTAGCACATCTTACAAATGCAATTGAATTGAAGCTACAGAAGATACTATGTTCTGGGCTCCATGGTTTCCTGCAACGTTTACAAAGTGATAGGATTATAATATATTGTGTGTCAGGCACTTAAGATCTAGTAGATATATGTAGCAGATCAGTACTATTTACTCAGAACAGTCAACAAGATGCACAAAAATGTATAATGGTCATCCTTGGAGTTTATGAAGTAGAAATAGATATAAATGACTTATCTGTACTGATCAGCACATGGAACCATGACTGTGAAGATTGCTCTTTTACGTCTACCACTAAAATATATTATAAATGATTGCTGTACTTAATGCTTCCAGATTCCAAAACTGTATCTTTTGATAGATCGATTTAAAAGGCAAACCAAAATATGACCTGCCCAAATGTTAGGTCAGATGTTATGTCTACATTTCATAAACGAATAAGTGGAAAATACCTTATATTAATGCTACAATTATGCAGAGCAGATGGATCTAAATTGGAAACCCGAAATTACAGACTTCAAAGCTGGACAAATATCAATTATAGGAAGAACTTATACTACTTTGCCCATCATTTTTAACGAAGAGCTTAATGAAACATCTGGACACTATACTGTCTATTTGAAAAGTGAAAATGGATGGACGGAATGCAATGACAGCAACCTCAAATTTAAACAAAATCTGCCTTTCAAACTGCCAAATTCTTACCTCTTGTTTCTTCAACGAAGGTTCTAAGGAGTTTTTCCGATAAAAAAGCCTAATTATATTGAATGGCAAAACAAGTGAGGACAGTCCAGCAGCAATGACGTTTCTTAGTGGAAAGAATAAATCGACCATAGATTATACTATAGTAGGTGAAGACATATTCCTTATGGTGAGGCAATTTCAAATTCTCCCTCACCCAGAAAGCGATCACCTTCCACAGGTCCTAAGAATAGAATTCAAGTTCCAAAAAACAAGCACAACAAATGACTTGGTAGTAAACCCAGAGAGTTACAAATTAAAATGATTCAAATGGCGTTGGATTAGCACAGAGCAAATATTGGCTGTAGTCTATCGGCATGCAAAAATGCTGGAAGAAAGAAGAAATTACCAACGCCCGCTCAAACTGGCCTGGGAGGTGTTAACAAGGGTTTTTATGACAAACTTTTCAGCAAACCCCGTCCCATACAGGGGGACAGAAGGACCTGAGTTTGTAGGATGAATAGAAAGTAAACCCTGGTTAAGCACAGAGCTGCGTGAAGCCAAAAGAAAAATCACCAGGGAAGTAAGAAAATTGGCCTCAGTAGCGAAGAAAGAGAAAAAAATTGACAAAGCCCAACTGTACTCGATGAGGAAATTATACAAACAAGATTGAGGGAAGGCAAAAAGGACGCTCGAAAAAGAGCTATGGGAAAATCTACTGTGGACCAACAAATTACCTAACAGCAAAGAGTTTTGGGGCAACATCAATGGGCAAGCAAAAGGACCGGCTTGCCATCAAAATGCAGGGATATCAGAGAGCGTACATGTGCAAAATGGACACCAGTCCCACAAACTGCTAGAGGTGTGCCCATAACCCAAACCAGCATAGCAAGGATACAATGCAGCAAAAGGAACTATGCCCTAAAAAACTGATAAATGAACACCAAATAAGTTTGCAAGAAGACGGAAGGACATCGCAAATGGACTAGGGAAAGAGCCAGTAGGCTCTACAAGGAGTCATAATCCAAACAGTGGACATTAACGGACATGAAGCGACTAGAGGCAATCATAAAAAAACTAAGGTCAGAGGGTTCAGCCGGCCCAAATGGACTCTCCAATACTCTATTTAAGTATTATATGGGGTTTTGAGCCAGGTACTTAACTCCCTCTTTAGCAAATTTACTTCCGGAATGACATACCAACATCCTGGAAAGGGAACATATTCCACCCAATATATAAAAAGGATCCCTCACTTCACTGTGCAGCTACAGATTAATAGCCTTAATTGATGTTGAAGCAAAAATGTACACATTATACATTTTATAAGATCTTCAAGCATGGGCAGAGGTTCAAAAACTGATTTCAAAAACCCACCCCGTCCCTGGGAGATCAGAGGGAGAGGGGGCCTAGATGGTTCAACTCAGACTGCTCGCTTGCAGCCAAGAGGCTGAAACTAGCTCTGCATGCCTCCCCGAGGAATGCTGAGCTAGTTAAAATCCTCAGGCAGCAGTATGAACTAGCACTTAGGAACCGCAGGGCTGCCCCGAAGGAGGAAGTTTGGAGCAACCTTATGGTAGCTTCTACTTATCAGTGCAGTGCTAAGTTCTGGAGTATTATAAACAGCCCCATTTTGGGAGAAGAGGCCGCTAATGTTTTGGAAGCTAATATTACTGAAAATGAATGGGTCTGTCATTTTGAGGGCATGTTTAAGGGAGATCTTGCCCTACCCGCTTGACATAAAATTGGGGGTATCTCTAAAAAACTAGTAGTCTTGGAAGATGAAGTGAGGCGTGGTATCATTGGCCTGACTCGTAACAAGGCCCCGGGCCCTGATGGGATCCCACCTGACCTTTATCTGGCTGATGTGGCGCTTTGGGCCCCGGTATTTACCTCTGTAATTAATGCAGCTGCCAGGCTTGGCACTCCGTCCTCATGGGCAACTTCGACCATTGTGCCAGTCTTTAAAAAGGGGGATAGGGACAGCACTACTTGTTATAGGCCGATCTCTTTCATAGACTCAGTGATGAAAGTGGTCGGTAGAATCTTGTTGGATAGTTTATCAACCTGGGCGTCTGATAATAACATTCTGTCGGACGCCCAATATGGGTTTCGTCCTGGCCACTCTACCATTGAACAATCTTTGAACCTCGTTTTAATCTCTAGTAAATACACAGTTGCTCGTAGGGGTACCATCTTCTTGGCTTTTATGGATCTGTCATCCGCTTTTGATTGCATAAATAGGGGTAAATTATGGCAGATCCTAATAGCTCTAGGGGTAGATAGGGAGTTGGTCTCTTTTCTTTATGATTTGCACCGAGACACCAAAGCGGTAGTGCGTTATTCGTCGAATCTAAAGGTATCTCGCTCATTCCCTGTAAGGAGCGGAGTTCGCCAAGGTTGTATATTGGCCCCTTTTCTTTTTAATCTCTATATTAATAACTTGGAGAAAACTCTTCTGGAGACCAAGTCTGATTATCCTCAGATCGGTCAGCGAGGCATTCCCGTTCTGCTATACGCAGACGACCCCGTCTTGATGGCGAGGACAGAGAGGGGCTTGCAAACCATTTTATCCTCATTTGCCCAGTTTATGGGAGATTTGGATCTAAAAATTAATAATTCCAAATCATACATTATGCAACTGGGGACGCGACCTACTAGATCTTTCGTCTTTAGGGTAGGGCTCACCCCTATCCCTAAAACATCTGTTTTTTCCTATTTGGGGGTACTTGTGGACGATAAAATGAACTGGGTCCCCCAACTTATCTGCAAGAGAAATTACCTTAACAGGGAATCCGCCGTCATTTTTAACTTTGCTGCAAGATTGCATAAAAGACCGGTGGGGGCCCTCTTGGAGTTGTATAGGGCAAAATGCCTGTCAAAAGTTTTGTATGGTAGTGAAATCTGGGGATATGTAGATGCTAAGGTTGTTCAAACTTCGGAAAATAAGTTCATGAGAGGTCTGTTGTGAGTCCCTCGGGGTAGCCCCTCTTTCATTGCCCACGAAGAGCTGGGCATGCCCTATATCACAGACCAGCTAGCTTTTAGCCCGCTATCACTATGGTTAAAAATATGGGTCAAGGAGGGGGATTCATTAAACAAGGCTATCCTTAAAGATTGTTTATCCCTGGATCAAGCCCTAAGGATATTGTGGCTGAAATACATTAAAAGAACCCTAACTGATCTGGGAAGAAGCGATCTTTTCTCCGCTCCTGGGGGTATCCGCAAAATAGACATTCCCACCCTGAAGTAGGCGTTTAGCATGCGCCAGACTTCGTTAAGAGAGGAGAGGGAGCTCATGAAGCCAAGCGTTCGTCATTTTGTTATTTTAAGGTCCGCAGTGGAAGGGGAGCCATACTTACTTGGCCTAGTGAACTCTTATGACAGATTCCTCCTGACAAGGTTTCGGCTTGACCTGTTTTATTTACTTTTAGCTCATCCTCGGGGCGCAAATAGAGGGCAAGCTCTCCCGTCCTGTGGCTGCGATGGTACATCTCCACAGGATATGCTTCATTTTACCATGTTCTGTCCATATTATGTTACCCCGAGAAAATCTTATCTAATGCCCATCTTGAAACAGGCCAACTTTAAACAAGTTCGGCCTGCATTCATATTTCTCCAGATGCTGTCGGGCAATATCGTACTTCATGTTTTAAGCTTTTTAAAATCTGCTATCAAACTGAGGGCGAGCTGTGATTAGTTGGGTTGCTCCCTAATTTTCTTTTTTACCTTTTGCTATTGATTTAAATGTATTGTCTTCAGTAGTTTTATCCCAACACTACCGATGTCTGGTATTTCTGATGCACTTTATATTTATTACTTGAACTTGGCTCCTGTACAGGCTTGTTTTTGAGATTGTATCTATTGTACCATGCTATTTTATCCTGGTTTTTACACTGTGCTTTTATGGTTTTCTTGATTATGAAACCGAATAAAGAAATTTGATGATGATGACTCTCCAATGCTCTATTTAAGTACTATATGGGGTTTTGAGCCAGGTACTTAACTCCCCTCTTTAGCAAATTTACTTCCGGAACGACATACCAACATCCTGGAAAGGGAACATATTCCACCCAATATATAAAAATGGATCCCTCACATCACTATGCAGCTACAGATTGATAGCCTTAATTGATGTGGAAGCAAAAATTTACACATCATGCATTTTACAAGATCTTCAAGCATGGGCAGAGGGTCAAAAACTGATTTTAAAAACCCAAATAGGGTTTAGGCCCGGTATGGGAACCACCACAAACCTAGTAACATTGGCCATCTAAATGGAAAATGCATTAAGGTAGGAAGCCCGCTTGTTTGTCTGCTTTATAGACATCAAAGCTGCCTTCGAAGGTAAACATCATTTACCACGCTTGCGATACAGCGCATGCCATTACAACGCAGTAATTACAACGACAGCGTTGTTACATCGCATACCATTACAACGCAAGTCAAAACAACGACTTGCTATAGGGAGCAGAAGGTGTTGGATTTAAAATCCAACACCTTCCCTACTGTTTCACAGACTGGAGTTGGAATGGTAAATTATACTATTCCAAAATCCAGCGGCCCCCCCTACAGCAAGTTGTTGCAATGGTATGTGATGTAACAGCGCAGTCGTTGTAATGACCGCGTTGTAATGGCATGCGTTGTAAACGCATGCAATGTAATGTGGCCTATTCGCCTTCGAACGAGTGCTGCAGAATCGTCTATGGGCCAAACTGGTCAAATGGGGGATCCCAGGGAAAATGCTAAATGTGATCATTGCAATATATAGCGACACATGGGCACAGTTGAAAATAGGAGACAGCAGCAGAGTCACCACAAAAATCCACACAAGAATGGTCAGAAACAGAGATGTGCCCTAGCCCCAAGTTTGTTCAATTTATATCTAGCCAATCTAACTAGGCACACGACACAAGTCAACAGCCATCCACCAACTTTGGCAAAAGAAAATTATGTTTGCAGTATACAGACGACATCACCAATCAGCTTACAAAGACCTATCAACGACTTTGTAAGCTACATTGAACAACAGGGGCTGGAACTGCATTTGCATAAAACCAAAGTCGTGAGCCTAGTGGATACCAAGTACAAGGGAAGCAGGTGGTTCAGCAAAGGAGAGTAGGTGGAGTCAGCCCATTTATAGAAGTATTTGGGCATTAACATGGGGAGTCTAATGTCTTTCACACAGCGGTTAATGCTAAAGTGTAGTCTTTGATTTTCACTTTTAAACTTTTGCCCCTCTCACATTCATCTCCTCGCCGTAATGGCAACACAATTCATACCTTCCTTGGCATACGGACTGGAAATCCTGCGTGGCAAAGAGATAGACATACTTAACCAGCTACAAATAAAAGCCTATAAAGTGGTGTTTAACCTGCATCTCGAATTGGGCCTCAAAATCAGAAATTCCAATGCATGAATACCTTTGTCAAACTGTGTTGGAGGCTTAAAGCCTCAGTGAGGTGATCCCTGAACAACTTATGCTGGCAAGAGATCAAGGCGCAAATGGGTAAAAAACAAGCGAACTAATGGGGGGAGGACCTATGGGAAGTATTGGCCAAATTAGACATTCAGGAAGCATTGGATACTAGTATGGAACGAACAGTGTTCAGCTGGATCACTAAATCATCATCAAAAATGTTGTCATATTTACACAACAAAAACATTTTTGCAAAGAGGCGGCAAGCTTGGGCAGTGATAAACTCTTACAAAATGTGTGTCCCAAGCATATATCGAGGCCCCCTTCCTTCAGACTTTAAAACAAAGTTTCATGCTCTACTGGTTTGGGCACTTCGATTCAAGACCTGCGACCGACATGGAAAGGCAGGCCACCAGACCCAAACTGCAGCCCATGCGGCTACAAACAGGAGTCAATATGTCGCCCCATGTGCACGTGCCCAATAGTTATGGACCAAAGAAAGACTCTCCTCAAACCAATCTTTCTGAATCTGAATATCTGCACCTGCAAGCAAGCAGTTACCAGCTGGTTTGGTGTGCCTTGATGCCTTCAGCATGCCGAGGTGTAAACATAGTGAATGAACAACTCTGCTGTGTCAAAAAGGAAATCGATTAGGGATCAATAAGCAAGAATGTAAAATAAGAAAATCGACTACAAATAATGTATACATCATTTATAACAAGGGTAGATTAAACCTGGGTTCTCACGAAAAACAAGGTCCCAGGAATCATCACAACATTGGAGGAGTATTTGAAAATCCGTTTAGACTCTAAACGCTCACTGCACACCAAAAGAGGAAGGGGAGTCCCTGGAACTTGCGAACTGTCCCATACGAGGAAGAGTACTTGAAAGTCCATTTTGCTTCGGAAATGCACACTGCACTTCAAAAGAGGAAGGGGAGTCCCTAGAACATGAGAACGGTCCCCTGTGAAGTCACTTTAGTAAGTGACTCTGACTAACTTGTCGGGCAGGGAAACTCCAAACTAAATTTTGTTTCAGGTTATATGCCAGTACATGTAATAATAAGCAAAATAGTTTTAACTAATCAAATCATGTGTTTATGTATTTAAACTCTGTTTTAACAAACTATTGTATTCAAGTCATGTACTTTATGGTTAGGAATAACCAAATAAAGTTTATTTTCTCTCTCACGTAGTCACTCTCCCATGTAACAACTGATAAACCTAATCACTCCCCCATACAGTTACAAACACATCCACTTACTCACCCAAATATTCACTCATACATACACAACGTTAGTCACAATACAGCTACCAAGACAGCCAGTCAGTCACCCATACAGCTAGTAACACACACACTGAGTCTCTCATACATTCACTGACACAGTCACTCACTCACTCATACAAGCATTCACACATCCACTCACTCACCCATGTAGACACTCATGTACTGACTCACTCACCCATAGCCACTCATACATCCACATAGTCACCTATACAATCCCTAACACAGCCAGCCACATTCCTGTGTGATCACTGACATGGCCAATCACACACCCATACAGTTTCAAACACATCCACCCACTCACCCAAACAGTCACTTATACACCCACTCAGTTACGTATACAATCACTAAAACACCCAGTCACTCTCCCATGTAACCACTAACACACGCAATCACTAACCCATACAGTTACAGACACATCCACTTACTCACCCAGTCACTCATACACCCACTCAGTATCCTATATAGCTTCTAACACAGCCAGTCGGTCACCAATACAGCTAGTGACACACACACTCATGGCCTAATTTACAAGAAATAAGAAATAAAGCATCGCTGTAGTAACACATTGATGCATCAAAAAGTAGTTGAAGAATCACCTAGAGGGGGGAGTGTTGTTTTGGGTAAATACGATGTCAATGAGTACCGTGATGAGTACAGGTCGGACAATGGCAATACCAATAAATGCAATGCCGAAGTATGCCATAACTTGTGCCTATACGACAATGGCAATGCTCATAAATACAATGTCAATGTATGTCATAATATATGCTTGCAGAACAGCTATGATAACGGCAGTAGCAATGTCAATGAATGCCATACTCCATGTACAAATGGCAATGTTGTTACCAGTAAAAGTGATGTCAATGTACATCATGATCTAGGGATGCATAACTATGTCAGTATCAATGAAAACAATACCAATATACGCTATGACAACTGTACACGAGCTATTGAGAATGTCGATAAAAATCACACCAGTGACTGCCATATTATTTTCAAGAGTTCCACATTGCTGTTGGATTTACACGAGGTGACTTCCCCATCAACTCTTAAGTCAGAGACACATGGTCAGACAGGCCCCCGTGACCTACACCCACGACTATCAAAAACAGGTCACAAATGGGGTCTCTCCTAACCCAAAGTCGAAATCATCTTTATTCAGTCATTTTAGGACCATAAAAGCACAGAATAAAATATTTGCATCTTCAGAAATATAAATAACACTTTAAAAGCATCATAAAACAAACAGTCATTAAAGTTCAAAGGTTCTTCTCAATTTGATAGCAGCAATGATATAGCTAAGAACAGCAGTGCAAACATCATGTGATTCTAAGCTTTGTGGATAGATCAGGTCCTCTTTATAAGAATTAAGGTGCTTATGCAATAGGGCAGGGCGTAAAAAGCGCAACCTAAAAGAGTCATATAAAGTACAAAAGAGCATCAAATGTACAGTGAATTGGGCAGTAACACAGTCACAGGGGCAACATGGGAGGGAGGGAACCCAGGAACCCACTAGTGTGAAAACCACAAGGTAATTAACTGTGTTTAGTCTTAATCTAGTGAATTAAAATCTATACTTTGGAGTTGCTATCCAATTCAGATAAGGCTCCATATCAGATGATGTGAATATCTGAATATATTTTGTAACTGTAGGCATATCAAGGGAATTTTTCTAGTCTAATTCCCTCATTGTAGGTTTCTTAGCTCCCTTTGACTTCCATTTTAAGATCAGGGGTTATGCTTTGCGGTGACTTAAAAGATGACTGTACCCATCTATGAAAGGTGTTTCATAGATAAGCCAACCATGGGATAGCAGTCATGTTAGCTAATATTGTAGTACCTTACTCGAGAAGTCTGCATTCAGGGAGCTCCATAGCTTTATCCATAATAAAAGAGGTGCCATGGAGATTCAGTCCTCCATGAACCCTATATCCAATTTCAGATGTGCAATAAGGCTTGAAGAGGATTTAAGAATAGCCAGAAGCCTGCACAAAAACCTATTCTCAACTACTTGAAGTTTCGTGCAGGCCATACTACCCCAGACTCCGGCTCCATAAGTGCCCACCGATAGGCACTTGCTATTGAAAAGTCGCACCATTTCGTGGACCAGCTTGTGGCTTAGCCTTTTTGCAAATCTGAAAATTGCGTCTTCTGCTGCACGCATCTTATGTGCCCCTTTGAGTAAGTAGGCTGTCCCACAATCCATTTGCCTCCAATAAAATGCCAAGGTAATTAAAATAAGGAACTTTTTCAATTTGTGCCCTCCAATATAAACTGTTTTTGACTTGGTGTATTTTGGACCACAGGTCATAATAAAAGATTTTAACTGATTTACCTTAAGTTTTAATCTGAGCATAAAATCATTAAACTCATTTAGAACCTTTTGGAGGGCATTTGCGGTCAGACCTAAGAGAACCACGTCATCCGAGGACTGTCATCCAGGGACTGTTTGCATGCCAATCCTAGGGACATCATCACTGCAAGCCCTTAAAGTGGTGTCTAGGGAATTGATGTATAATAAGAAACAAAAAGGTGCCAATATGCAACCCTGTCTCACCCCTCTAGTCACCTTTATTGGGGCTGTACAATCCACATTCCGTGTAAAGTGCACACTGATTGGGGTGTCCCAATTAATGCATTTTACTAGATCCACAAGAGGGGTATCAATACCAACCTGCTCCATTAGGTCCAATAATATGCTCCTTTCCACAAGGTCAAAAGCACAGAAGAGGTCCATAAACGCCATATGTATGGCCCCACTCGGTTGTCCAATTAAAAAGGTTGGTTAACAACGTCCCAGAAGAGCCTGGTATGTTTCAAATCGGCTGCTTTATTTAGATCCTCCCAGGCTTTAGCTCGGATGTTCTGTTTCCTTTCTTGTAGGGCTAGCTTATATTTATGTTGTGCTTCTCTTATGGCAGTAGTATCACATGGCATTTTATTAGTGGCCTGTTTTAGGGCTTTAAGTGCTGTTGTGCATTTAGAACTAAACCATGGTTGCATGGTTCGCTCTTTGGCGGGTCTATTCGGTACAAGCCTGCAGGATATAATTTCACAGATCTTTGCAAAACTGTCTCGAATTTTGGGCGCATCCTCCACTGTGGAGAGACAACTCATCACTTGGTGATCTCATTGGAAGCTTCCATCACCAAGGTGTTAAAAAAGTTATGTGGATCTATTGAACCCTAGTTTAGACGAACCCCCTTATTTGGCTGATCGTCAACTGCCGGCATGATCTTACTGTGTGTATCATAACAAGAGGAGGCACGAAGGCTTACTATAATAGGGTTATAGTCACTGTGGGGGAGTGAGCGCTCCTCATAATGGATAAAGTTGCATGACAAGTCCCTAGAAATAAGATCAAAATTAATAGTGTTTCCCTTGCCTCTTCCTATAAAAGTGGGTGGATTTTTTTCACCATTGCCCCAAATGTCCATGAAAAAATTAGATTGTGCGATAAAATCAGCTGATTAAGAGCTTCACCATAATTTGAGTGTGCAAAGTGGACATTGTTGTCCCCCTCAACATTGCTAAAATCACATGTACTGAAACGTTTGTGCAGGCATTTAGAAATATTAAAATCGCCCGCCCAAATCAATGATGTCAGTTTTTTCTATCCATGCATAAAGTCTGAGACTGACCTTCCCAGCTCTTCAATGATGCCTGTGAGGTGTGCCGAAAAAAAGTTAAAATAAAAATGTATTAAAAGAATATTAAGCTGCTTTGGTATATAAAGATGCAGGATTTAATAGCAAGGCTCCGAGGCTAGAACGTTTACCTTCAAATTTTTAACAGAGCATGCTATAAAAATAGCTAAACCCCCTTCCCTCTTCCCACAATAGACTGAGTAGCCCCAGAGCACTAGGATATAAACCCATTAATGGCGACTGAATCAAAAGCCCAAGTCTTCTGGCAACATAAAATATCAAATTTTTCAACAAAAGATAGCCAGTCCTTCTCTTGGAGTTTGTTTCGAAACCCTACTACTTTGCGTAAGAGAAACTGCATGCAATGGCTGATGGCAGTGATACTTGATTAGTAGATATTTGCCCCAGAAACCCGGGCTCAAATGACACCACCCTGTCCTTTGGTTTGGAGTCAATCATTTTCCTCCAAATCTAACAGGGACATAAACCTGTTTCTGAGGGGTAGGCTGAGACTCGGTCGGGGTTTATTGAGAGGGTAATTTGAGCTACTGACCAGACTCTCCTAACCCAAAGATAAATGCATGCCCATGTTTTATATATATGTTGTATATATATATATATATATATATATATTCACTGGAAAAACCATAGGTTTCAGGGACATTATAGTTAGAAATTAGCATTTAAAAAAACATAGAAATTCACTGAAAAATCCATAGGTTTCAGGGACGTTATAGTTAGTTGGACATTTTACTCGTACAAAACCAGAGAAATTCTGCCGTTATAGTTAGTTGAGCTAACTATATCTCGTGCCCCGCATGCACTGCTGATGACGTCACATATTACATCATTCATGACATGGTCAGTGACATCACTGATGACATCACTGATGATATCTCAAATGACATCACTGATGACATCATCCAGTGACTGTGTGTTTCTGTAAAGTTTAAATATGTTTTATATATATATATGCCAAGGTGTATTGAAGTATGAGTGGGTGTATGAGTGTCTGAATAGATGATTTATTAGGTGTGTGACTGACTGTATAAGTGAGTGATTAAACGTGTCTTACTGAATGCATGGGTTAGTGAGTAAACTGTGTAAATGTCTGTATCAGTCTGTCAGTTGGTGTGTAAGCGGCTGCATGGGTTGGCGAGTAGCTACATGAGTGTCTATATGGGTTATTGATTGGTTGTCTGGGTATCTGTATGGGTGCCTGAGTCTCTGTGTGGGTGGGTGGGGGGTGTGTGGCTCTGTACATAGATGTGTGAGTGGGTGATTCACTGGGTGTATGGGTTCAAGAGTGCATCTGTGAAGGGCTGTATGGGTGGGTGAGTGTGTGTATGGGTGTGTTGGTGAGTGAATGGATGTCTCAGTGGTACATGTGTGAGTAACGACATATGTGAAAGGCAGTGTATGTGAGTGTTGGAGTGAGTGAATGTGAGAGTGGCTGTATGGATGAGTGTGTGCTTGTATCAGTGATTGTATAAGAGAGTAAGTATGTGTTAGTATCTGTATGAATAAGTGAGGTGGTGGGTGTATAACTGTATAGGTGAGTAAATGGGAGTATGAATTTGATTTGATTTTTGCATTTATAGAGCGCAAACTGTCACTCCAGAAGGAGCATCCTGGCGCTAGGTGGAGGCGGGGATGGGATGAAGCCGTGGGGACCCTATATCAGGGATAGGCAGAGTTCATCTGGGGCTACAAAGATCCAGGTTTTCAGTGCCTTCCTGAAATGTGTCTCGGTTTTTAACATCCTCAAGTGCGTTATCAAAAGGTTCCAGGCTTTAGTTCCTAATGCGACTACTGTTTTACCACCCTTTGTTTTGTACTTGAAGTTGGGAGGTTTGAGGAGGTTTGCTGATGATGATCTCAAAGTTCTGGATGTGGTGTATGGGGTGAATCTGGCTGACAGATACGTTGGGCCTAGGTTTTGTGCGGCTCTGAAAGTGATTAAGAGAATCTTGAATAGTATTCTCTTGTGCAGTGGGAGCCAGTGGAGGGTTTTAAGTGCTGCGGATGCGGAGGACCTTCGTGGTAGTTTCAGGACTAGACGAGCCGCAGCGTGTTGTACCACCTGTAATCTTTTCAGTGTTTGTTTGTTGGCTCCCGCTAGGAGGCTGTTGCAGTAATCCAGGCGCGATAGGATCAGAGCCACCGCTACTGTTTTCCTGGCCATTAGAGGAATGAAGTCAAAGAATTTTCTCAATGACTTAATGAGGTTGTAGCAGGTCCCCGCCACAGTCAGTGCGTGTAGTCGAAAGGAGAGGTCAGTTTCGAATTGTACTCCTAGGTTTTTTGCCACTTTAACAGTGGTGGGAGGTGGCGTCGTACCCGTAGGCCACCAAACATTTGGCTGGAAGGGATTGTCTTTTCCCATTAATAGAATCTCTGTTTTGTCAGTGTTATACCTGAGGTGGTTGTTCCTAATCCAATGAATGACCTCAGCTAGGCAGAGTTTAAAATTGAGTTCAGCATCAGTAGAATCTTTGTCCAGGGATAGAATTAGTTGTGTGTCATCTGCGTAGGACGTTACTTCTATCCCAAATGAAGTTATCAGGGAAATTAGTGGGGTCATGTATCTGTTGAACAACAGCGGGCTAAGGGATGAACCCTGTGGCACTCCAGTTTTAATGGAACGTTCGGTAGAAAGGAACGTTCCGAGGGACACTGCTTGCCTGCGATTGGCGAGGAAGGACTCAATCCATGCCAATACGGTATTGGAGATGCCATTGGATTTGAGCCTTGCAAGGAGAATACTATGTGAGATGGTATCAAAAGCGGCCGACAGGTCGAGCAAAATCAAAACTGCCTTCCTGCCTTTGTCCGCTATGATTTTGAGAGTGTTTGATATTTCCAGGAGGGCAGATTCTGTGGAGTGCCTGGGACGGAAGCCAGACTGCTGGGGGTGGAGGACCATGATAGTTTCTAGAAACTTTGTTAGTTCTTTGTGGACTAATCTTTCCGTAATTTTTCCCTTTATAGGAAGAAGCGATATTGGGCGGAGATTGGAGAGATTGGATGGTTTTACTATGGCTAGTTTCCATTTGTCTGGAACTATGCCAGAGTTTAATGAGGAGTTGACTATTTGGTTGACTGCGGGTTAATAATATCCATAATTTGGTGTAGTATCATTGGAGGGCAGGCATCCAAAGGAGAGCCTGATTTGCAGGCGGCAATTGCAGCCTGTGTTTGCTCCAATGAGACTGGTTCAAAGGTTTGGAGTGAATGACTGGTGCTGGCTGGGTCAGTCTCCAGGTCAGCGATCAGGCGATCATGAATGATTCTTTGCATGATTGACTAGGTGTGTGAGTAACTCTATGGATGAGTGGTGATGTGTGAGTGTCTGTATAGGTGTATGAGTGCAAATGATAGTGCTGTATTGATAAGTGACTGCATGTATGAATGACTGTATGGGTGAATGAGTGGATGTGTGTGTAGACCTAGGAATCAGTGAGTGTGTATGTAGTAACTGGTATTGGTGTGTCTATGGTTTCAAAAATGGTAGTCTGTATTTTAGAGTGGGTGTATCAAAGGTTATACTAGGGTGTGAGGAGGTGCATCAGATTATCTCGTGGATGATGTCATCAGTGATGTCATCAGTGATGTCATTTGAGATGTCATCAGTGATGTCATCAGTGATGTCACTGACCATGTCATGAATGATGTAATATGTGACGTCATCATCAGTGCATTGCGGGGGCGCGAGTTATAGTTAGCTCAACTAACTATAACGGCCGAATGTCTCTGGTTTTGTCGAGTGAAATGTCCAACTAACTATAACGTCCCTGAAACCTATGGTTTTTTCAGTGAATTTCTATGTTTTTTTTAAATGCTAATTTCTAACTATAACGTCTCTGAAACCTATGGTTTTTTCAGTGAATTTCAAAGGTTTTTAAATGCTAATTTCTAACTATGCCTACATAGTTAGGACGTGTGCAGAAAGAGGAAGAAAGGTGCAGAAAGAAGCAAGAGAAGTGCAGAAAAAGGGAAGAAAGGTGCAGAAAGAAGCAAGAGAAATGCAGAAAGAGGCAACAGAATTCCAGAAAGAGGAAGAAAGGTGCAGAAACAAGCAAGAGATGTGCAGAAAGAACCAACAGAAGTGCAGAAAGAGGCCTACTTTGACTGTACCTTACAACAGACTCATACAAAGTAGCCTAATCACTAATCCGTCTCCCAAGATGTCTTAAGCCTCACTTTTCTCTTGAAGGTTCAATATTCATTGACTGCTCAGAATGTTAGGCCTACCAAATATAAAACAGCAATCCTAAGCATATCACTGTTGTAAGTCTGACCAAGTTTGTAAAGGTATGAATGCATGTGTCTGTGCTTTTACCTAGTGACCTGTGTTTGAAACAGCATACTCTGTAAATTTGTGTACAAAAAGGTAGAAGCAAGAGAAGTGTAGAAAGAAGCAACAGAGGAGCAGGAAGGCTTGTTGTATCAAGAAAGTGCCAATGGAGGTGGGAATGTAGGGCAGTCATGAAGTAAATCTCAGCGTACCATGCCGTTGACGGACATAAGAGCCCGAAAGGGGGGACACCTCTAAGGGGACCAAGGGCACACTGACTGGCACTTAACTCACCTCTGGGAAAGGCAGCTCGTTTAGGAATCTAGACCCACCGGAGAGGCTTAGGAGACTGCCCGAGGAGTCTTAATAGCCTAGGAAGCAGTTGTGGAGTTTTTTCACCCTACCGAAAGACCTGCCTCAAGAAGCACCACACGGGAGCCGGTGCGCGCCAGGAGTCAGTGGCAGCCGCCGGAAGCGTGGACACCTGTCTGGGATTTGTTTGTACGTGGCAGGTTTGGGAATGAAGCCGGTGCAGGGATCTGCCTGCGCTGGAAGCTGAAGATCCAGGAGCTGTGACTTGTATTTGGAGACCTTAACCCTTTGTGACCCTTCTCACCAGGACCAGCATGGGGCCGCAGCCCGGGCTCCGCTACCTGTCACGGGCTTTCTTGATCTTGCTGTGCACTGCTGGGTCGGTTCCGTCTGCCTACGTCCAATCAGGTAAGTCTCTTGCTTTGCTAGCCTCTTATTGGTTGCTGCCCTCGCAGTGCCCTATTGGTGGTTGTGTCTTGCGCGCTGCTGTTGACCCTGAGTGCTGGCTACTGGCTCCGCGTGCTACTTCCCCGACTTCCATTGGCTCCTAGCCACCAGGCTAGTGTCTAGAGTTGGGATATTGTCTATGCGTGTACGTGAAAGTGCCTTGGTCTTTCCCTACAAAAGAAGCTGGGGCTCCCGCTCTAGGCTTTCGAAGACAGTGAGAAGGTACCCACTAGCCACCCCAACAATATAGTGGGACAAGGGGCACTGCAACACTACCCGTTGTTTGTGTGTGTGGGGGGGTCACTCTACGCTGATCAAGAGGAGTATTGTTGTATCATTAAGCATCAGCGTGGCCACTGATGTGCCAACAAGTACAGCCAAGGTAGTTCTGAACCGGAGGGGGGAGTACTATGTCTGAGACTGTCCATTTTTTGGGAGGGAGGGGCATGTTGAATCCTTCTTTACAAGGAGGCTGACGGGGCGCTGCTGCGTAAGAGGGAGCACTCTAGGCACTACTGAGCCATGTAAAAAATACACTTGGCACTGCTGTCCTGAGGGGGCGGAGGGTGCAGCGACTCTGCTGCCACTGCCATAACAATCGACGCAAACTGGCCCTTGTTGTACCTTGGCTGCATTTTGTTACAACAGGACAATGGGTACTCCTGTACGGGATGTTACTTGCTGCTAACTTTGCCGTACCGTGGCGAGGGGGTGGGGGATGTACAGTGCACACTGCATTATTAGGGAGCAGACACTGACCTCTCCTTTAGGACAGGATGTACGATGGTAATTACTGAAATGGGGGCGGTACTCTAATTGGCACACAGAGTGCACATTGTCTACTAACTTAACAGGGGTGCACATTGGTGCAGCGACACTGTGGACACTTGTATACCAGGGATGGCAACACTAGCTATTCGCATACCGGTGGCAAACACAGGGAACTGCCATCCGCTGCAGAGCATAGGAGGTAGAGTTGTTTTGGAAGATGGCTACCGCGAAGCGTTGTTTCCCATGGTGCACACTGAGCACTGCTAGTGGGCACACCTAGTGTGAAATAGGCACATTGTGTACCACTATCACGTCGCATGTGCATAGTTGACAGTCCTCTAGCAAAACCTGTGCACTGTCTAATGCTAGAACTGATGTTGCACGCTCTTCACTGCTATATCGGGGTGTCACTTGATATTTCTGTAGCCCAGAGCACACAATGGGCACTGTGGAGCAGCGGGAGAGAATTACAGACTTTATACACACTAGAGTTGGTGATAATTTCGTTGTTATTTGAGTTAAGTGCTGGTACACTCCACTTAATAGGCACTTCTGCATTTGGGCATCAGTACTACCAGCGGCTGGATTAACACTTTTGATAGTTTCCCCTGTTTGAGGGAAGGGCGGAGGATCGCATGGGGACGCTTTGCTGTAACATGCACTGAAGCGGGTCTGGGATTGCCAATACTGGCTATTGATGGTTCTGCCACTGGATGGAGCCTCAGCCACAACAGTGTTCACTCTGTCGGGGGAAGTAAAACCACTCTCGCAGCATCACGGTTGACCAATATACACACAGCTCCACGTTACACACAATGCCTGTTTCTGCAGCAGGGGTTTGAAGCAACAGCGGCCAGCGGCCAGCGGGCAGGGCGTGCAAGCACAATGCTCCATGCAGACTGCACACGTTTGGAGTTTTGGCAGCAGTGAAGCCAGGGCTGCAAGGATTGCTTTTGTCATGTTGCAATGGAGAAGCTGTTGCCGTACGTGCATCTGCAGTTTGGTTCTGAAATAGATGAACAGTGCTACATGTCATCTCGTGCCAGGCCATGCACCCATTCGTTCTTTCATAGCATGCAAACTTGGAAAATCTGTCCACACACAATTTTGCTTACATTTTTGCTAGGCGCCCTTAGATTGTAATCATGCTGCCTTTGACTTGCTGCTTGTTCACTTCGACCATAGCATGCCATAGAACATTTCACTGTAGTAGTGTTGTACTAGACTATTTGACATGGTGGATTCCTTTGAGCATGGAATGCACTATGGACACGAGGCCTTGGATGGCGGGAATGGTGCCTTAGACTTATAGATCTCTTTTTATAACGTTTTACCTGTTGCCTTTCAGGAAACTGTGCTGTTGTAGTCTTTTGACAAGCTACTTTACATATTTATTAACAACTTATTGTAAGAGCACATTCGGTAAAGAACCTAAAGAAATAATAAATGATGTTTGTTTGGTGCTGACATAGCCACATGGCCAATGCATCTCCCATGCTGCTAGAGGAAACGGAACAGCATTACAACCACAGTTTATGAAAATGGATGATATAAGTGAATTGATCTTTTTTGGTGCACCTTGAAATTGTGAGTTTTCAATTCTTTCCAGAAGACTAGTTTTGAGCATCACAGACTGCCTTGGACTGTGGAACTGCTGTCTTCAAATTTGGATATGTCGTGTGAAATTTGTGACATGGCCTTTCACTGTGATAGTGCGGCCCTAGTCTTCTGACATGCTTCTTTCTACTTACAGCATGTTATGACGTCTTAAATGGCAGGTGGGCATGCAGCCTTAGACTAACACAATGACAGCTGTGTAACAATCATCACTGAACATACCCTTCCGTTGCTCAGACCTTTGGAGGACGTCCCCTGTGCAGTACATACCAGGCACCTGTAGCGGCAGAGTGTAGGCACAATAGTACATATTTATTTTTTGAACGCTGGGCATGTGCAGTGCACACATGACATTTTGTATTTCCAAAGAGCACCAAGCTGGTCTTTTTAAGATCTGTTTGCTGTGGATTTTTAACATGGCTTCTAGGCACACCCCGGAGAAGCCTTGTGGTTTGTTCTCTGGATCATGGGTAGGGTTAGGCCAAATTTGTGGACATTGTGTATTCTTTGCACAGATTTATACATTTTAGAAAAACCTCTGGATTTGCAGACCTCAAGAAAGTATGTAGAAACATAAGAAGGAATGGAGGAGCCAAGGTAACAGTTATTCATTTAAACTAGCAAAATTACAGGTGCGGTGGAGTATCAAGGGCGCCACTGGGACAAGCGCAATCAGTGCAAATAGGCCCCTGAGTGCTGTTTGGCCAGTAAAACAGAGCAATAATCGGGGTTCACAAGATTCCTAAGGCCTCGGTGCCCCTGTGCCACTGCACCTGCTGCACACCGATAGCTGTGTTCCTGCAGTTACTGACTGGCTCATTGATTTAGCACCAGATGATCTGGGGTGCAGCATGGCCTGAACAGTGGCACCTGCGGAGAGATTCATTGTATGGAAGCTGCCCGCCCAAGCCACGTAGTAACGAACGCAGGTCAAGGCCTTGCGAGCTCCCATGCACTGTGAGTGGCACACACATGCAAATATAGAAGGGGGGAGGGTGGCGGGGGATGGATGAACACATATCCTAGTATAAGGACACAGTAAAAGTTGCCAAGAAGTGTGTGTGGGAGAGGGAGACTTGGACATCAAGACTCACTAAGGGCAATTGAAGGGAGATGCGTGAGGGATATAACCATTCTACCTATTCCAATTATCTTGCTTTCTAAATATTAAATAATGTAGAAAATAAATACCGCAAGATCAGGCTAATGCACTTTTTTAATTGATCTAAGAAATAATGTGCTTTCACTTTTATTTCCGCATATTTCCTATGATTCTCCCGCCGATTCTTGCAAAGGTTTCTGTATCTTCTCACTTAATTTTCTGCAGATTTGGACTGCCTTTCTCACAGATGCTGCTGTAATGCTGCAATATATATTGGGAGGTGGTCGCGCTACTGGGTGGTACGGGCGTCTGTCAATTTTACACCCAATGTAAATAGCCTTCTTACAGAGTCGGGCAAGGCAGTGTAGCATTCTAAGGAGCCTTCGGCAGAGGGCATTCAGTAATACTTGGAGATTACAATGGTTGCCAAAATGTGACTTGGCATATGTCAGCAATACATCCCTGCAGAGGCAGGCCAGTGTGGCATTAAGTGATGTCAGTGATAACAGAACCCTTGCTGTGCAGTGACGTATGAGTGAGTCTGCAGCGTAGGTTCAGGTCGACCAGGTTAGTCCTACAATTACAGAATATTGTACTCTAAATGGAACACAATTACGTAGCTGATATCCTGAAAATGTAGCATTGATCTGGCCCTCCTAGGCCTGCGTTGGACACCCCTGCAGTAAACTATTCCACCGTGAACCCTACAACACAAATACTCATGGATCATGGTCGTATTGGAGAATGCTAGATCTGGAATGCACCACGTTATCAATACTGTTAAATTAGTACGATTCCTCCCAGTGCCACCTAGAGACTTGTGCTTATCCAGGAGAGGAGGTGGGCGTACTTTTACGGGCAGCTGTGGGTAGAACAAGAGTGATAAAGGCTGGGGGGGGTGCTAACTGCCCTGCGAATCCGTCTCTAGTGAATAATGGAAACAAATGATACATGCTACCGGTATATCAAGTACTAGAAAAGTGTCTTCAACTACTAAATACTGTGCATTTGTGTGTGAGTGTTTATATATGTATATGTAATATAAAATATATAATATTTTATTAAACTGCTTAACTCCACGTATATGTACATTAATGATTCTTCAAGTTGGTAGGTGTGGCGTTAGGAATAGCAAACCTCTACTTATCTTCACAAGATTTAAGTAGTTGATATTTTTGTCTTTGCTATGCTGACATACAACCCTCTAAAAGCGCAGGAGCTGGCCGCTTGAGGGGCTGTGTGGACCCTTACCTAAGCACAGCCATGTCAGCTTCACTCCAAGCTGAACACGCAGTCTGTGGCTGAGGTTTGCTTGGACAGGATTCGAAATAACGAGAATGAAGTCTGCTCCCCGTGTAGTGCATTGACTCGGCGCTGCAGAGCGCTAGCTATTTCTGTAGTTTTATGATTTCAAATACCAAGCGTCTTCATTCACCCACGGCGTATGCCCCATGGAAGCCGAGTGAAACAAGTCCTGGCCTCCGAGTCCTCGTGGGTGCAGTTTCCCCAACCCCTGTAAATATCCCTTCTTCCATAGTTACCTCCCGCCCGCCCGCACCGTGCACGGTGACCAGCTGGGAAGGCTCTTTGGCCCACCATGTATGCTTAGCTGATAGCAATTTCTAGCAGCCAGTCCACTGGGGTTTGTTTTGGCATCAGTCACTGTCTCCCCGGCCAACGGTCATCGGTATGAAGAGACCTGCAGTGCATGGAAACTCAGGGAAGGATTACAGTGAGCAGAAGCAGCAGCTACTGGTGCCCCCCGTGGAGGGAGGTCAGCCAGCTCCCTCCGCACTAGCCTTTCTCCTCTCTGCGAGCCCTAACCTGGTTGTTTGTCTCGAGCTCTGTGCTTTGTAGTCCTGTTCTGTTCATGAAAACAGTAGTGCTGTGTGCAAAGGGAGGGTGTAAGCAAGGGTCACGGCACAGGCCTCGCTTTGCACACGCAGACATAAGTTTACATCCCCTTTGGTGTGTGAATATAGCTTCTTTGTTGGATAACGAGAAACCACGACGAGATCTGCGCTTCTCAGCACTATACTGAGACTCCACCTCTCTCCCCTTTCGCAGGCGACCGCAGTGTGCTGAGCTTGTTTTGGGCCAAATGAGAAATTAAGTGCGGATAAGTAAACTGAGCTGCCAGAGGGCGACAAGATGTTGAGTGAATTGCTTTTAGATTAAACAAATTAAGGAAATGAGGGAAGACAATCTTCTTCTCGCATTATTAGACGCGATTGGAGTCCAGGGGACGGGGCATGCTTTGGTGATACTCATTTCTGGAGGAGCAGAAGGGATGCGCCTTGTTTACTGGTCTGCCTGGTGTGTGGCGGTATGTGTTGGAAGTGAGCTCGGGTAGCCCCTCCCCCCAGCTGACGGAAGGGGCTGGCTGCAGCCTTAGGAGGTTCCTCGCCTTCCTTGGCTCAGTCACTCGCCATGCACCACTGCCCTAAAATCGCATGTACATTTTTATTCCATTATAAGACATTGAAGGCACTATTTAAGCCACCGGATACCGAGAAAATATAATGAGTGTACCTGCTAATCCACATTCTAATGAATATGGCACTTGCCTTCTTTGCCGAGGGTATTTTTGGTTTGTGCTTTTCTTCATAGGTACATTGCAATGTGTTCAGCATGACGGCATTGTGTGATTTTCACTTAGATGGAGTGGCATTAGTTGTTAACATTTGCATTTTCTCTAAACCTGACTTGAAAGCCCCATTGCAATGTACAATTGCCTGCGCACGCAATGCTTTCACACGGATTGTGCAATTGGTCCTACGTCTTGTAATCAGAATGGCCCCGGGAGGTGGTGGTCCCCGGGGCTGCGGGAGCCCCCGCACTATAATTTTTGATTGCCCCCGGGACCTGGCCCACCCGGGTGCTCATTAAAAGCACTTCGTTTTTTAAATAATTTCAGCCGTATTTTCGCACCCAGCGTGAATTCCGGCGGAATTAGTAAAAAAGAAATGCTTTTTTGGGGCCTGGGGGTCCTTGTGGGACCCCCTGAGCAGGCCTAGTGGGTCAGGGTGTTTCTACCCTGCCGCCTTTTCTTGTTTTTACCTTGTTTTTTACCTTTTCACAACCGAGTCATAAGATGGCTGCCAACACTTCCTGGTTTGGAGTGTTGGGAGCCAATCAGAGTGAAGCTCGTGCCCGAGAGGAGTCGCGACTCCTCCTCGGTGCTCAGATATCGAAAGTTTTCTTTTTTTAATTTCTCAGGAACTACTGAACGGATTTATACCATTTCAAAAAAAGGTCGTTTTCTGGACCAAGACCTACCTTTTTGCCAAATTTTGTGTAATTACGTTCAGCAGTTCGAGCTGTAGCCTGTTCCAATTTTTCCTATGGAAATTAACATGGGGAAACGTGTTTTGGGACCCCCCTTTTTTCTCGGCCCCCGCTTGGCGAATCACCCCCAAACTTTCAAGACAAGAGCTGACCGGAGCGCCCCATTAGTTTTGAAACTTTCGCGAAGATTCGTCAACCGGCACCAAAGATATTGGCAAAAGAAAAAACGCTTTTTGAATAGAAACGAGGTACTAACTATAACTACCTACTGGCGACTGCATGTAGGTAATATATATATATATATATACACACTGAAAAAACCACAGGTTTAAGGGACGTTATAGTTAGTTGGACATTTCACTCATACAAAACCAGAGAAATTTGGCCGTTATAGTTAGTTGAGCTAACTATAAATCGAGCCCCCGCAATGCACTGCTGATGATGTCACATATTACATCACTCATGACATGGTCAGTGACATCACTGATGACATCACTGATGACATCTATAATGACATCACTGATGACATCATCCAGAGACTGGGTGATTTTTAAAAGTTTAAGAATGTTAAGTATAGATACTCAAAGCTGTATTGAAGAATGAGTGGGTGTATGAGTGTCTGAAAGGATGATTTAGTGGGTGTGTGACTGACTGTATAAGTGAGTGATTAAACATGTCTTAGTGAGTGCATGGGTGAATGACTAATCTGTTTGAATGTCTGTATCAGCCTGTCAGTTGGTGTGTAAGTGGCTGCATGGGTTGGTGAGTAACTACATGAGGGTCTATATGGGTTAATGATTGGTTGTCTGAGTACCTGTACAGGTGCCTGAGTGTCTGGGTGGGTGGGTGGGGGGGTGTAACTCCCTGCATGGATGTGTGAGTGGGTGATTCAGTGGGTGTATGGTTTTATGAGTGTATCTGCGAGGGGGCTGTATAGGTGAGAGAGTGTGCGTATGGCTGTGTTGGTGAGTTTATGTGTGAGTAACTACATATGTGAAAAGCAGTATATGTGAGTGGTGGATTATATAACTTACTATATGTGAGAGTGAGTGATTGTGAGAGTGGCTGTATGGATGAGTGTGTGCTTGTGTCAGTGATTGTATAAGAGAGTAAGTATGTGTTAGTATCTGTATGAATAAGTGAGGCGGTGTGTGTATAGCTGTATTGGTGAGTAAATGGCAGTGTGATTAAGTCTTTTGCAGACTGATTAGGTGTGTGAGTATCTCTGTGGATGAGTGGCAGTATGTGAGTGTCTGTATGGGTGTATGAGTGAATATATCAGAGGCTGTATTGCTGAGTGACTGCATGCATGAGTGACTGTATCAGTGAGTGAGTGGATGTGTGTAGACCTATGAATCAGTGAGTGCGTATGTACTAAGTGGTATTGGTGTGTCTATGGTTTCGAGAATGTTAGTCTGTATTTTCGAGTGGGTGTATGAAATATACATTAGGGTGTGAGGAAGTGCATCAGATATTAAGTGGCTGATGTCATCAGCGATGTCAGCAGTGATGTCATTTGAGATGTCATCAGTGATATCAGTGACCATGTCATGAGTGATGTAATATGTGATGTCATCAGCAGTGCATTGCTGGGGCACGAGTTATAGTTAGATCAACTAACTATAACGGCTGAATTTCTCTGGTTTTGTACGAGTGAAATGTCCAACTAACTTTAACATCCCTGAAACCTGTGGTCTTTTCAGTGAATTCCTAAGGTTTTTTAAATACTAATTCCTAACTATAATGTCCCTGAAACGTATGGTTTTTTTCAGTGAATTTCAAAGATTTTTTAAATGGTAATTACTAAGTATAATGTACCTGAAACCTGTGTTTTTTTCAGTGGATTTCTAAGGTTTGTTAAATGCTAATTACTAACTATAACGTCCCTGAAACCTATGGTTTTTTCAATTAATTTCTAAGATTTTTTAAATGCTAATTTATAACTATAACGTAGTAGTCGCGTTTGCAGAGTGGTGCAGAAAGGAGGCTGGGCTTCCGACCAGCGCTCAGGAATTCCGCTGCGTAGGACTTACAGGAGGTACCAGGAGGGCTTCTTGGCCCCCAATGTCCTTCAGGAGTAAACTGGACTTCATCCCCCAACCCGTAGTGTGCCAGGATGCGCATTTGCAGAGTGGTGGAGAAAGGGGGGCGTGGCCTTCGATGACCTCTTAACAATACCACTGTGTGGGACTCACTGGAGGTAACAGGAGGGGTAGTTGGCCCCCAAGGACGTCCTTAGGGGCCAACTACTCCTCCTACTACCTCCAGTAAGTCCCACACAGCAGCACTGGTAAGTTCCCATAGCAGGCCACGCCCCCTTTGCCCACCATTCTGCAAACGTGCTCCCTGGCATGCTCTTTGATGGGGATTAAGGTCCCCTTCGATCCTGGGGGTCCTTAGGGGCCAACTAGCCAACCTGACACCTCCAGTAAGCCACAGATAGTGGGATTGCAGAGAGGTGGACACAGGCCATGCCCCCTTTCTGCACATCCCTGCAAACACGCCTCCTGGTGCGCTCTTGGTTGGGGGTTTAAGTCCCCTTGCCTCCTGAGGGTCCCTGGGGCAAACTAGCCCTCCTGTTATCTCCAGTAAGCCCCACACAGCTGGATTGCTGAGAGTGGTCCGAGGCCACGCCCCCTTTTTACACCACTCTGCTAACGCGCCTCCTGATGCACTGCTGCTTGGGGGATGAAGTCCATTTTAGTCCTGAGGTCCTCAGGACACAAGAGGACCTTATCGCCCCAACAGCAGTGTGTCAAGAGGTGCATTTGCAGAGTGGTGTGAAAAGGGGCGTGGCCTTGGACCACCTCTCAGCAATCCCACTGCGTGGGACTTATTGGAGGTACCTGGTGGGCTAGTTGGCCCCTAAGGACCCTTAAGATTCTAGAGGACTTAATCCCCCAACCCAGAACGCGCCAGGTGGTGCTTTTGCAGAGTGGTGCAGGGAGGGGGCGGGGCCACCGGCGAGATGCCGGCTTTTTTTTTCTTTTTTTTGTTAGAAGGGGGGCTGAGCGGCCCGCTTCTCTCAATATTTTGTGGGCCCTGGGGACCCCATCCACCAGGGCCTGCAACATTTTTTTTTTTTTTTAAACCGAGGCCGATTTTGTCCCCAGTGACCCCATCCCCCGGGGCATGGCCACATATTTTTATTTTTTATAAAAAAAATTATTTATGAGGGGGGCCGTGCGGCCCTCCTCCTGAGGCCAATATTGGCCCCGGGGCCCCATCCCCAGGGCATGGATACATATTTATTTTTTTATAAATAAAATTATTTATAAGGAGGGGGCATGCCTCTTTAAAAAAATATATAATTTTTATTTAATGGGAGGGGGGCCAAGTGGTCCCCCTTACCTGGCCCACTTTTGACCCTGGGGACCCCATCCCCTGGGGCCTGGCCTCATGTTGCGGACCACGGGGAGCCACAATGCCCCAGTGGTCCCTGACGACTCCCTGCCTCCTGCGGGAACCGGCATTGCTTTTGGACAAAGGGAGCTGCTAATATGCAGCTCCCCTTGCCCAAAAGCAATTCTGCTTTGCTTCATGGAAGCGAGAGCAGGTTTCCTGCTCTCACTTCCATGAAGTGAGGTAGAAGTTTGCAATGGCAGGGTGGGAGCAGTGCTCCCGCCCTGCCATTGCAAACTGCAATGTCCCTGGGGTGGGAACCCCAGGACATTGCTAGAGCAGGCCCTGGGGGGTGGCGGTCCCCAGGGCCAAGGAGGGCTCCTGGAGGGGGGCCGCGCGGCCCCCCTCCCAACATGAGCATAGCCCCAGGGAGGTGGTGGTCCCCAGGCCGGGGGTCCGCAACGGACCTCGGTATTTGCATACAGTGTGCCCCGGGGAGGTGGTTGTCCCCGGGGCAGTGTGGGGGACTTGAGCACCCCCAAACTTACTATTTATTATAGTCCCGGGAGGTGGTTGTCCTCGGGGCTTGGGTGGGCCTGTGACACCCCCCACCCATAATTAAATAAAGCCCCTTGAGGTGGCGGTCCCTGGGGCTTGAGGGGGCCCGCGAGGCACCCGCCCATAATTTAGGAAAGCCCGAGGGAGGTGGTGGTCCCCAGGGCTGCGTGGGCCACGTGCCCCCGCGTCATAATTAATAAAGCACCGGAGAGGTGGCAGTGTCCAGGTCTGCAGGGGCCCGCGCGGCCCCCGCAAATATTTGTCACATTGCCCCCTGGACCTGGCCCACCCGGGGGCTTATTAAAATGAAGTACGGGACACCACGCTTTGTTTTGTTTTCGGCAGGATTCGCGAATCCCGCAATGTTTTTCTCACAAACATGCTTTTTTGGGCCCTGGGGGTCCCTGTGGGACCCCCGAACCAGGCCTAGGGGGTCAGGGTGTTTCTACCTGCCCCCTTATCTTGTGTTTTACCTTTTTTCTTGTGACTCGGTTCTACCGAGTCACAAGATAGCTGCCAACACTTCCTGGTTTGAAGTGTTGGCAGCCAATCAGAAACAAGCTCGTGATCGGGAGGGTTCAGCCAATCAGATCTCACAATTCTCAAATATCGATATCTGTAAATCTTTAAATATCTCAAAAACTACTGAACAAATTTACACCATTTACAAAAAGCATGCTTTCTGGACCAAAAGCTAACTTTTTGCAAAATTTGGTGTAATTCCGTTCAGCAGTTCAGGCTGTAGCTGTGTCTAAAGTTTCCTACAGAAATAAACATGGAGAAAACATGTTTTGGGACCCCCCTTTTTTCTCGGCCCCTGCTTGACAAATCACCCCAAAACTTTCAAGACAGCAGCTGACCTGAGCAGGCCATTAGTTTTGAAAATTTCATGAAGATTCGTCAAACGGCGCCAAAGATATTGGCAAAAGAAAAAACGCTTGTAGAATAAAAACAAGATTCTCACTATAACTACCTACTGGCGAGCGCCAGTAGGTTAATTAAATAAATATATATATATAAATATATATATATATATATATGTATTAATAAAGCACTTTTTTTTGGTATTTACCTGTGAATTTCTGCTCCTTGGTGCTGTCGAACTCTCGCCGTGTGGAGGTGTGGAGCTTGTTGAAAAAAAAAAATATATATATATATATATATATATATATATATTCACTGAAAAAACCATAGGTTTCAGGGGCGTTATAGTTAGCTGGACATTTCACTCGTACAAAACCATAGAAATTCCACTGTTATAGTTAGTTCAGCTAACTATAACTCGCGCCCCCGCAATGCACTGCTCATGACGTCACATATTACATCATTCATGGCATGGTCAGTGACATCACTGATGACATCACTGATGACATCTCAAATGGCATCACTCATGACATCACTGATGACATCATCCACGTGAAAATCTGAAGCACCTCCTCACAGTCTAATATAACCTTTAATACACCCACTGTAAAATACAGACTACCATTTTCGAAACCATCGAGACACCAATACCAGTTACTACATAGGCACTCTTTGATTCCTAGGTCTACACACACATCCACTCATTCACCCATACATTCACTTATACATGCAGTCACTCATCAATACAACACTATGATATGCACTCATACACCTATTCAGACACTCACACACCACCACTCATCCATGGAGTTACTCACACACCTAGTCAGTCATGCAAAGAATCAATCACACTCCCATTTACTCACCTATACAGTTATACACACACCACCTCACTAATTCATAGATACTAACGCATAATTACTCTCTTATATAATCACTGATACAAGTACACACTCATCCATACAGCCACTCTCACAATCACTCACTCTCACATATACTCATTTATATACAGCATCACTCACATATACTGCCTTTTATATATGTAGATACTCACACATGTATCACTGAGACATCCATTCACTCACCACCACACCCATACACACACTCACCCACCCATACAGCTGTTTCCACATGCACACTTGAACCCATACACCCAGTGAATCAATCACTCACACATCAATGCACAGAGTCACACACCTCCAACCCACACACACACACACACTCAGTCTCCCATACAAATACTCAGGCAAACAATCAATAACCCATATAAACACTCATGTAGCTACTGACCAACCCATGTAGCAGCTTACACAACAACAGACAGACTGATACACACATTCACACAGTTTAGTCACTAACCCATGCATTCAGTAAGACACGTTTAATCACTCACTTATACAATCAGTCACACACATGTAAAATCCCCCATCCAGACACTTATACACCCACTCATTCTTCAATACACCTAATAATATATGTAAAACATATTTAAAAATTACAGAAACACACAGTCACTGGATGATGTCATCAGTGATGTCATCAGTGATGTCATTTGAGATGTCATCAGTGATGTTATCAGTGATGTCACTGACCATGCCATGAATGATGTAATATGTGATGTCATGAGCAGTGCATTGCGGGGGCGCGAGCTATAGTTAGCTGAACTAACTATAACAGTGGAATTTCTATGGTTTTGTACGAGTGAAATGTCCAGCTAACTATAACGCCCCTAAAACCCATGGTTTTTTCTGTGAATTTCAAAGGTTTTTTAAATGCTCATTTCTAACTATAACGTCTGTAAAACCTATGGTTTTTCAGTGAATTTGAAAGGTTTTATAAATGCTAATTTCTAACTACAATGTCCCTGAAACCTATATTGTTTTTAACTAAGTTTAAAAAAGACGTGCATACTTTTTGTAGTGAAAAACTAACTGTAACAGTAGTCTGTTATAAGTTATAATTTAACAATGTTTAAAACTTAATTAGCACTAATTAACATATAAGTGTTGAAAAAGTGTGACGGAGCAGCTATGATACCTGACTTCGAACAACAGCGTTCACAGTTCGATTCCCGGCTCCAGCGTCACGTTAGCCCACCACTATGTCACTGTGGGCTACACCTTGCTTAATCTTTCCGACTCCCCCGAGCGCCGGCACACCTTTCCAGGGGTAGCTGTACGCTTTACAAATGCTCGCATTTTTTTAATTTAAAACCATAGTGATGAGAAATATTATCACGTTTTTTTTTTTCTTCTATTCTGATAGATCTTTTTTTATGTCTTCTATTTAGAATTATGGCAATTAATAAATGTATTGACTCATGAGAATGGAAATGACACGGTTTTCCGAGTAACAGTTTTTAAGCTCTCCAACGTATGTACATATTAAGGACCTTATACGTGTTAGGTTCGAAATCGAAACTTTTTCCGCTTCACATTTTGTAACTTTTCCCAACACGGGCACAAGTTAAACAGTTAAAACGTGAGCACGTGTCAACTGTAAACGTGACATCTAAATGGGCGGAGCCGCATCTTCCTTCCATAGACTACTCAATAACCAAAAAGTATATAAACCACACCCGTTGATTGATTAGTTTCGTTTTTGCGAGTTATTTACGCGTCTCCATTCAGTGATGCAGGTGCTCTTTCTACAGTCGGATTCTTCTTTTGCGGCCACAAAACATAATCCTGAGTTGTAAGTTGTTTGATTATGGCATACTAGATATTTATAATACGTAGCTATTTGTCAATATTTAAACACTTGTATTTAGAAAAAAGTGTTATTGGTTGTTTTTGCCATTTATATGTAACGTCAGCAGCTTGTTTACAGAAACAGACAGAATACAGCAAACATTGTTCCTGTTCTGGCTCCTTTGAGCTCATATAGTGTGACTTTGTATATTATAATATTGACACTGTACTTGACCTCAGAAGTGTTGGTGACCCGTCGGCGTGAAGACTAAAGATTTATATGTAACGTCAGCAGTTTCTAGTTTGTAGTCTATTTCCCCCTTGAGATCATATAGTGTGAATATGTATATTATAATAACCACACATTATGATCTCAGAGGAGTTTGTGACCCATTGGCGCGAAGACTAAAGATTTATATGTAACGTCAGCAGCTTCTGGTTTTTAGTCTATTTCTCCCTTGAGATCATATAGTGTGAGTATGTATATTGTAATATTAACATTTATACTGACCTCAGTGGAGTTTATGACCCGTCGACGCGAAGACTAAAGATTTATATTCAACGTCACCACCTTCTCGTTCTTACTCTGTTTCTTCCTTGGGATCATATACTGTGAATATGTATATTATAATATTAACAGTCATTGTGATCTCAGAGCACTTTATGACCCCTTGGCGCGAAGATGAAAGATTTTGAAGTCCCAGAGAAAAGAAGCTCTGAACATACTCATCGCTGGAAAGTATTTCGTTATTGATCTTGTTTTGTATTGATGACTTCATTTTCATTTTCCTTTTGTGTGCCATCAGTGACACTGTGTATATTGTAAGAGTGTGATATTTCCACACAACAGGAATTGGAGATTTGTCGCCGCCAGGAGTAAACCATCTGAAATACAGTTTACTGTCCTTTATAACTTACTTGATCAGATATTTTTACAGTGACAATATTTTTGGAAATTGCAGTTTAAAAAAATAGTTTCCATAGATACTTTCTTAGTGAATACCTTTGATAAACCCTACATTTCTGAATGTTTTTTACTATTTCTATTTTTGTCTGTTGCGGTTCCTATTCACCTTCTCCCTATAGAATATATACGACCAGTAGTGTATATTATTATACTACTATCCAATATATTCTTACAGGAGTTCGTGATTTGTTAGCGGAGCAGTGAGCGACCTCTAAGAACTACGACCGAACTTTCCCGAATTCTACAGAATAGAAATTATAAAAAATGATAAAGCGTACATTTCTATGTAATATAAAGTGCTTTGTGTTTAACTGTTTTTACTTGTTATTGTTCTTGTGACCTGAGATGATGTAGTGCAGGAGTGTTTCTTGTAGCACTTCTTTTCTACTTTATCTAAAAGTAACTCATGCCCTCTTATATTATCAAGAATATGGGGCAACACTTTTACAAACTATAGCAGAAAAAAGGGAGGGTGTGCCCACGCTTAAGGGATATTTTATGAATTGCATTTTTATTTGTCACCCCTTTGATATATACAGCTTCAGTTTCCGAAGAAAGTATATTCGTAATTGCTTAATAAAAACTATTTCAAACCTAGACTGACATTTTTGCTGCACAACCACAGCTCCCCGTCAGAAAAGTAAACACCACATTATAACTAAACAGTGCTCCTGGGAAGTATCCCACCCACAAACTTAATAAAAAGAAGACCACAACACACTTTGTTATTTTCCCGCCGTGATTTGTACACCCCACGCCAATTATATAAATGGCCCTTAAAATATATAAAAACAATTTTTACCTTCACAATCCCTCTCCACCACCTTGTGACCACTGTACAGAGTTAATAGTGTTCCTACCCTCCCGCTACTACTTTCTTTTCCCGTACTCCATTGAAGTGCGTCACAAAATGGTTCACAACAGTGAACCGTTCCCAGCCAATAATGAGCAAACTTGTACTAGGAACACTTTAGCCAATAAAATGTCCATGGTGTTCCGCAGAGGGGGAGGGAATCGCTGCCAACACTTATACTTTCAATGGTTTACGGGCCAATGAACATTAAGCTTGGGAAGGTCCTGCTTGGAACACGTTACCCAATCAGATGTCCCTGATGCATCGCGGAGGGGGAGAGAATGGCTGGAAACACTTCTACTTTCAATGGTTTACAGCAAATGAACATTAAGCTTGGGAACGTCCTGCTTGGAACACGTCAGCCAATCAGATGTTCCTGCTACTCCGCGGACGGGGAGGAAATGGCTGGCAACACTTGTACTTTCAATGGTTCGCAGGCAATGAATATTAAGCTTGGGAAGGTCCTGCTTGGAACACGTCAGCCAATCAGATGTCCCTGCTACTCCGCGGACTGGGAGGAAATGGCTGGCAACACTTCTACTTTCAATGGTTCGCAGCCAATGAACATTAAGCTTGGGAACGTCCTGCTTGGAACACGTCAGCCAATCAGATGTCCCTGCTACTCTGCGGACGGGGAGGAAATGGCTGGCAACACTTCTACTTTCAATGGTTCGCAGCCAATGAACATTGAGCTCGTTGTTGGAACACCTCAGCCAATTAAACGTTAATTTTGTTCCAGACACACGAACAGAACACGCCCTCCCACATAATATTACATTTCGTCTAAGAAAGTGACACTGTCCATGATAAAAGTGAACACCGCATTATAAGTGAACATTACTGCGCATTATATTAAAGGAAGGCTGCAATACGGCGCATTGTTATTTTCCCGATATGATTTACACAGCCTACTGAAAATTGCCGCAATACCTCACATTCACACTACCTGTGTGTGCACCCTACACACTGCTTTCCGCAATACGGCGCATTGTTTTCCCGACGGGATTTCCAGAGCCTACGCAACCTTGCCGCAATACCACGCACCGTTGTTCTGCGGACGTGATTTCCATGGCCTACACAACATTCAAAGGCTCCCTGCCTCTGCACCGTACAGACTGCTTAAACTAAGACCACAGTGTTCCTACTATACCCTCTTATACAATTTTTCTCTTTTGTTTCACCCTACGCCTTTCAACTCAGTCACAATATGGCTGCCAACACTTCCTAGTTTCAACAGTTCACAACCAATGAGCCGCACGCTCGTGCTCGTAATGCCTCAGCCAATCAGATGTCAGAATTCTCAAATATCGATATCTGTAAATTTTGATATTTCTCAAACTACTGAACGGACTTACCCCATTTAAACAAAAGTGTGCTTTCTGGACCAAGACCTTTTTCCCTGCCAAATTTGGCGTAATTCCGTTCAGCAGTTTGACCTGTAGCCTTGTCTAAAGTTTCCTATAGAAATTGCATGGAGAAAACACGTTTTGGGACCCCCTTTTTCTCAGCCCCCTTCACAAATCACCCCCATACTTTCAGGATAGGAGCTCACCTGAAAAGAGGAACATTTTGGAAAATTTCGTAAAGATTCAGCAAACAACGCCAAAGTTATAAGCACATCAAAAAATGCTTTTCCTATGGAAACTAGGTTCTAACTATAACTATCTACTGGCGACCGCCAGTAGATAATATATATATATATATATATATATATATATATATATATATATATATATATATATATATAGTATATATATATATATATAGTTGCTTCCCCCAACACGGGACAAACATGGACACTACAGACGGCATATCTTTCTTCAACAAACTTTATTGCAGCACGTCCAACACTGATTCATTTCAGCTGATCCCAGCCTTTCTCAAAGTGTGCAAGGCCCACCACCCAGTGAATATTTAATATATTGAAAACAGGTTCCACCACTCCACGGGTTTAGAATTGAAGAATTTTTTCCGGTGTGGCCACACATGGTGCGTTTTGGCTGGATCCCCAGCCTTTCTCGAACTGGTGGGACGCCATTTTTGACACATAAAAAAATACATCATGTTGAATGTGAATGATAAACCTTAAGAGAGACACTGCATTCACCATTTTTCTGATGGTGATAAAACCATGGAATTTACAATTTATTTTGGTGACCATCCACAATTGTAAATAAATATTTTAAACTTTTAAATTAATGTTTTAAATGAATATTTCAAATATATATATATATATTTTTCTTTTTAATTTTTCAAAAACCTTTATTAAAAAAGATAAACATCACGACACATTACAAGTTGTCATTGCAGCATGAATGCAGTCACATTTACACTAATACAGTACATGCCATAATAGAAATGAGAAGGGTGACGGACATAAAAGGCACAATGCATAACCCAACTCACACAGGCAGCGTTTAGGGTATAATGATAGGTGCACGTGTAGGCAGGTTCGATGATGGGGAATTGTCTGTGGCGCTGTCTCTGGCATTTTGCATGTCGGCGATGGGGGAGCCCAATGGTGGATTTTCTGGGGTGGCTAGGCGCTGCAGGTAAGAAATGAGAGGGGCCCATATGTCGGGAGGTCTACTGGCCGCCGGCATCAACTCCCAAAATTCACCCAGCAGTGTCTGACAGTAGGCAGAGTCATCCAGCCAGTTTTTTACCATGGGCGCTGGTTTACGCCCCCAGTGAATTGACACCCTACGCTTAGCAAGTACCAGAAGCATGGCGATTAGTTTGCGGCTAGCGTCCGACACATTTTTAACGTTTCCTAAGAGCATACCAGGGGGTCGGGAGTGATGTGCTCTAGCCTAATGTTGCTATGGCTGCGCATATGCCCTGCCAGAAGGTGGAGACCCTGGGGCACAACCAGGGCAAGTGGGTAAAGTCTGCATCAGGAGCAGAGCACCGTGCACACCTATCGCTTACGAGTAGTCCCATCTTGTGCAGTGTCGCAGGAGAGCGGTAGAGTCTGTGCAAATGTTTAAAATGTATGAGCCGCAGGTGATAGTTGGGGGAGAGGCATTTAGTCTGATCAAACAGTAGAGCCATATCTCCTGGGGGAGGTCCCTGCCCAAATCCACACTCCAAGCAGCGCGGGCGCATTCAGTGCTGGTAGATGAGGCGGCTAACGTGAGAGCCTAAAGTCTGGTGACCAGCTTGCGCGGGGATCTAGAGGAGTGGACTAGTTCGAGGGCTGCATGAGTCTGGGGGGCCCATGGGAACACGAGGTTTGCTTCTTTACAAGTCGCCCTAATCTGATAGTACAGTAGCCTATCCATTGGGGCAGCATTCTCTGGTGTTATCAGGATAGATGTCCGCTATGGTGTTGAGTCCAAGTAGGGCTGCGCAGCGCGCCATGCCTGCAGTCTGCAACGGGGGAAATGCTGAATTGCTGGCTAGGTTCATGGAGGGAGCATAGAGTGCACTGTCCCCTGTGTATTTTCGAAGCCCGTCCCAGGCCCAGCGCAGGCACTCAACTGTATCGATTTTGCCGTGAGGGGGTTTAGGTGAAATAAAGTGCGCGGTCTGGAGTGGCCATGGGGCAGTAAGATCTTCCTCAACCGCTACATGGGGTTGAAAAGGCGTGGGGTGCAACCGGAAGTGGAGGAAACTGGCCTGAGTGCTTAGCGCGTACAGCTTGAAGTCTGGGGCGCCCATCCCGCCACGGATTAAGGGGAGCGTGAGAATGTCATATGCAATTCTAGGTTGTCGCCCTGCCCAGACCAGTGTTATAATGTGAAAACGTAATTTGCGAAAGAAATACGATGTGAGAGGGATGGGGACGTTTAAAAAGAGGTACAGGAATTTTGGGAGCACAACCATTTTTGCAATGGCAATGCGCCCGGCAAATGATAGAGGGAGTTTTTGCCACAAACGAATCTTGGTATCCAGCCAGTCCATCGCACGGCCGAAGTTGGACCTCCAAAGTTTATCCACGTCCCTAGTCAGCCAAATACCAAGATACTTAGTGGGGCCCAACGCCCAAACGAAGGGGTAGTCAGGGGCGAAGGGTTTTTTGGCATCTGTGAGGGGGAAGAGGACCGACTTGCTCCAGTTTACTTGGACACCTGACAGGCCCCCGAATCGCACCACCTCCCTTGTCATGGGCGCGAGGTTTTCTTGAGGGTCACGGACGTAGATCGTGACGTCGTCCGCGTACATGGAAATGACAAGAGCCCGGGCCGCAAAGCTGATGCCCCTCTGAGTGTGATGTTGGTGCAGCCGGGCCGCCAGGGGTTCCATAGCGATGGCAAAGAGCATGGGGGAGAGGGGGAACCCCTACCTGGTGCCTCTCGAGATGGGAATGGGATCAGTGACCGGTCAATTTATCCTGATGCAGGCTGTGGGGAGTGTGTATAGAAGCTGTATTTTGCACACGAAATCAAGACTGAAGCCCAAACGCGGGAGGATATAGAAGAGGAAGGGCCACTCGAGGGTGTCAAAGGCCTTAGTGGTGTCTAATAGTGCAGCCACAGCCGGGAGAGAGGGATTGATTTGGTGGAGGACTGAGAAGATGGTCTGGAGGTTGTGGGAGGTAGCGCGCCCCGGAATAAAACCGGATTTATCCGGGCATGCAATTAGGGACATGAGTGGGAGAAGGCGGGTGGCCAGCAGTTTAGCATAAATTTTGTTATCAGTGTTGATGAGGGACAGGGGGCGATATGAATCACAGCACTCGGGAGATTTGTCTGGCTTCAAAAGAAGGGTGAGCAGGGCCTCAAGGAAGGATGGAGAAAAGCACCCACGTTCGAGAGAATCATTGTACATGGCGGCTAAGTGTGGGACCAAGAGAGGCGCAAATTGTTTGTAGAAGGCGGGGGTGAGGCCGTCAGATCTGGGAGCCTTATCACCCAGGAGCCCAGCAATCACCGTGGAAATCTCTTCCTGAGTGAATGGTTCATCCAAGTATTCCCGGTGGTTGTTGCCCAGCCAGAGGAGTTCAATGGTCTTGAAATATTGATCCATGACCTCGCGGGGGGCCGCCTCGCCGGCGGAGTATAACTGTGAATAAAAGGCAGAGAGCCTGGTGACAACCTCTGTAGGGGAGGTCGTTCTACCAGACACCTCATCCTGCAGAGCGGTAAAGTAAGAAGAGGCATGTGGTTGCCTGAGAAGGTTGGCAAGGGTTTTGCCGGGGCGGTCGCCCTTGCCGTTGCGACGGGCACGCGCCTCTCTGCCCAAGAAGGCGATCTCCCTATACACCTCCTCATGAAAGTCAGTGATTTTTGCTCTTATCTGTGCCAGGGTGCCAGGGCTGGGGTTCTGGGACTGTAGGAGATCCAAGATTTTAATCTCATTCTCCAGACGCTCAAGGATGCCCCGGATGGAGCTCAATACTCCAGACTGCTTGGCAATGCACTCCCCTCGGATTACAACCTTAAAACCCTCCCAGAGGGTTGAAGGAGACTCCACCGAGCCAACATTATGTTAAAAATAGTCAATTATTGCTGCGCGGATTTCATCGCGGAAAACTGCGTCTCGGAGGGCATTGGGAGGCAATCACCACGCCAACATACGACGCATCGTGAGCGGGAGTTGCAAGCGCAGTTGTGCGGGAACATGGTCGGAAAGGGTGCGGGCCATGTGATCCATGGACGTGGTCCAGGAGGAGACATCACGAGTAGTGATCCAGAGATCAAGACGAGACCAAGAGCCCTGTGAGCCAGTTATGCAGGTTCCCTCACGCCTATCGGGGTGGGCATGTCGCCATGCATCCAGCAAAGAGTTGTCAAATATGACTGAGTGTAGGAGAGAGGTGGCCTGAGGATGTTGGGCATGATCTCCAGAGCGGTCAAGAGCCTGTGTGGGTGCTATGTTGAAATCACCTCCCCAGAGCAGGAAATGGGGTCCCAGGGAGGAGATGAGCTGCCAGACTTGTGTGAAAAAGTCAGGGTTGTCGGCGTTTGGGCCATATATTGCCGCTAGGATTAAAGGCTGGTTGAAGAGGGTGCCAGAAAGGATGTCATACCTGCCCTCGGGGGCAATGAAGGACTGGGTGGTGCGCCAGGGGAGCCCCCTCCGGAAGAGGATGGAGACGCCACGAGAGTAATTAGAATAGAAGGATGAATGCGTCTCGCCCCAGTGTCTCGATTGCAGCCTGGAAGCCGTGGCAGGGAGAAGGTGAGTTTCCTGGAGGAAACAGATATCCACCTGATGCCTTATGAGTTGTGTATGCTTGAGACATGCCGTACGGTGGTCGTTCAGACCCCTAATGTTCCAGGTCCAAAATGTGGTGTCCGT
Organism: Calotriton arnoldi; assembly: GCA_963921515.1. Classification (NCBI taxonomy): domain Eukaryota; kingdom Metazoa; phylum Chordata; class Amphibia; order Caudata; family Salamandridae; genus Calotriton; species Calotriton arnoldi. The sequence goes on from CAWUFW010009375.1 coordinate 249,177, forward strand.
CATGTGATAGCATAGTGATGTTGAGTGGCGGATAGCGTCGGGTTTGTTGTGAGAGTGACAGCAGTGGGTGTTGCGATGCACAGCATATAACGAATTACATATCGCAACGGCATGCCTGAAACAAAACCAAACAATGAGAATAACAAGCCCCTTGTAGGAGGCAGCAATCCCATAGGTAACTTACCCCCCGCCCACCACCCACTCCAATCCCCCAATTAGGTTGAGCATCCAACCCCACCCTACCCAGGGAACCCCAACTGGGAAAAGGGGCAATGCAGATTGAAGAGGGAATTATCCCAAGGGGGCATGGTTCCACCTGACATACACCCCTGTCATTTGGACAGGGTGGCCAAGCCACAGTGATGGTCAGACAATGCTATAGCAAAGCATTAGGAAAAATACAGGCACCCCCGCCCCGAGGGGGAGACTACTGTAGGTCTATAACAGAGTCGAGTAACAAGGCCCCGAGACCAGAACAACAGTGCATGTAAAAGCGATGTGTGGTGACCTCCAAGTTCCTCAATTGGTAACCTTATATAGTACATTGACAGGGTAAGGGGTCAGAGCCACTGAGGCGGCCGTGCATTATAGAGATCAGTGGTAGGGGGGATCATAGGCAACTCGCCCAGAAAACAGTGTGATTTGGCAACAGACAGGGTGGGCGTCTTTATCTTACAAAGTGGACGGCAACAACAGAGCCATTCGTTTCCCATTAGTCATTGTCACTTGTCCCTCCCCCTTCAGCTTGCTGGGAGTTAGTTGGTGCATGACGCTGTTGCTTGTCCAGTTTTTTGGCAAAGGCCAGGGCAGCTTTGGGATCATTGAAGAATTTTGTTTGTGTCCCAGTTTTTATTCTCAATTTGGCAGGGTAAACCAGGGAGTAGGAGACATCGTGTTTCTGGAGCAACCTCTTCGCTGGGAGAAACTCCCGCCGGGTAGCCTGCACCGCTAGCGTGAAGTCTGGGTAAAAGGCGAGAATGTTCCCCTGATGTCGCACCTCACCTTTATCTCAGGCGGCGCGCAAAACCGCTTCGTGATCACCATAATTCAGGACCTTGGCGACAATTGGGCGGGCAGGCGCCCGGGGGAGGCCTCGATCCAAGGGATCGGTGTGCCTTCTCCACGATGAAGACTGGTAAAAGCACCTCTCCGAAGAGGTCACGCAGCAGTTCCTTGACAAATTCCTCCATTTTCACGATATTGGAAGATTCAGGCACACCCGTAATGCGGAGGTTGCTCCTGCGGGAGCGCACCTCCAAGTCTTCATTTTTGGCTTTTATTAGCTCCAGTACTCTGTCCATTTGAAGCAGCTTTTGCTTGTCTCCGGTCATGGTATCTTCGACGTCTGAGACTCTTGACTCCAATTGCTCGATCTGCGCGTCGTGCGAGTCCACCCTGGCTTTGACGCTGTCGAGGCTGGCGGACAATTTATCGAGCTTGGTTGCGATGCCGCTGACGCTAGCCTTAACATCCAGCAATATCGTCTTCAAGTCGTCATCCCGTGCTGTGCCAGGTTCAGTCTGGGTGGCGAGCTCACCCGTCCCCAGAGCCGACTCCTCCTGCCTTGTCTGCCTTCGCTGTTCGAAGGCAAGCTTGGGTTGTTTGGTGTCCACCTTGCCCATGTTTGAGCGACCTCAGCAGGATAGACTCGCCACACGCCGCTTGGAAGCCCAGGGGGAGGTCAAATAATGCCAAGAGCATGGGGGCTCAAGAGATCCTAAGGCAGCAAGCGGTGAGGTGCCAGGGGATCACTTTGGGGCCTCAGTGAATGAGAAGGCGCAGGCCACAGGGGCGGCAGCCACCGCACAGCAGGCAGGATGGTGAGTCACCCTCCCAGTGGGCGCACTAGCATGCTGCTCGCCGCGTCATCCAGCGCGATTGGAGTGGAAGCGAGCGCCGGTACACCGATGCCAAACTCTGTCAGTGCAGTGGTGTTTGCAGCAAGGTACAGGCTGTCCTGTAGGAATTGGTTGAGTCCCGGGGGGTCAATATGCGTGGTGGCCCCGCACGCGGGGCGATGTGAGGAAGATGGGACACGAAATTTGCAGCGGACTGAGGAGGTGTTTATTCAACGGCCCGGCAGGACAGGTCAGGCTCATGAGTCCGGGCGGCTATCTGTTGTACTGCGCCGAGGTTCTTCTTTCACCCGCACCGGTGAGTCACGCGGGGTGAGCCGCAGGGAGAGACTGCCAGTTGGGGACGGCCCACAGCGGGGAGGCAAGGGGGGGCGTGACGCCCCCGTCACAGGGCCCAAGGCATGCAGAGGGAGGCCACGATCTGCCACAGCGAGACCGGAGCCCTCACCTCCGTGCTGCGCAGCCCCAGACCCTGCAGTACGGCACCCATGCCCCCGCCCCGCCACAGACCACCCTCCAGTATGGTGCCACACTCACTTTGTGTCTGATGAAGTCATCTGTCTCCGTAGTGGCAGTGCTGTCTGCTCAGGGCTCCGGTGGGGCCGTGTTCGTGCAGCAGGCGCACTCCGCTGCCTCTCAGCGCCACTTCCCCATCCACGCCACCAAGCAGGCCCCTCGGCCACACGCAGGCCTCAGCCACGCCAGGCACCCGCTTTCTTCACTGCAGCACGGCGTCTCGCTGACAGGGCAATCAAATGGTGCCCCAGGGCGCAGGGGGCCAGGATCCCTGTGAGTGGGACATCAGGTCCACGCAGGTCCGCAGGATTTTTCCGGATTGAGAGCTTGGCCGGCAGAGCCCACTCAAAGTGCGGCCATCTTGCAGCTGGCTAAGCCACACCCCCAATATTTCAAATATATTAATATTCAGCAATGGCGCTCAATAAAAACGTCTTTTTCTCGACAAGTAAAAACATCCCAGTAAAGTGCTTTTCTTAGGAACCATAACTCATTAGTCCCCTATTCACATAAATGCATTAATAAACAAAAGCACAATAAGTACAGTTTGGATCAGCTCTGGACTCACAATTATTGTTGATTTTTAGTTATTAAAATAATTATTAGACAAATTACACTTTACTTAACTCACTTTATTGACTACTCTATAATACATCTTTGTAGTCCATTTTGTTGCACTAAAATTACGCCTCAGTGGGCTGGCATAACACACACATTTAAAAGGTATAGATATCCATTTCATCTATATAAATTTGCTGCTATTTAGCAAATATTTAATTTAATGCCCATGTAGCCTAAACAAACTGAGAGGTGCTACTATTCCAACTAAAGAATGGAGGCTTATGTTCTTGATATTGCTGGCATTGCCTCTGTTTCATGATTGCAATTATGTAGTTCATTCAAAAATATACATATATGCGTGTCTCCACTAAAAACTCTCCGGAATTGTTAGAACACACTGACTAAAATTTTAAACAATAGTCATTCATATTAACTGATTCACCAGCTAGTTAAAAGCACAGAGGAGGCAAGGAAACAAGCTATATTCGTCATCACAGGTGTACATATAATTCCTCTTTAGTATTGAGTCCTGTGGGTATTATGCTGCTCAGATCAAGTATGTATCTTGATTCTAATCTTTTTAGTTGCTGCGCTCTATGCCCACCTCTTATGTTTGAAGCCACTGAATCAATCACAAAATAACTCTAGTTGGAAACATCACTACTATGAGCTTCTTCAAAATGAGGTGCTATAGGGTAGTCCTGATCTTTGTTTTTAATTGCCCTGATGTGCTGCAAAATTCTTAAATGCACCTCGAGGATAGGGTGCTATAGGGTAGTCCTGATCTTTGTTTTTAATTGCCCTGATGTGCTGCAAAATGCTTAAATGCACCTCGAGGATAGTACTCCCAACATACAACTTAGGACATGTGCATCTAAGGACATACTTTACCACTATATCGCCAGTAGGTAGGTATAGTTAGGACCTAGTTTCCATAGGAAAAGTGTTTTTTGACTTGCCTGTAACTTTGGCGCCATTTGATGAATCTTTACAAACGTTCCCAAAAAAGTGCTCTGATGATTCTTATAGAACATGGAAAGTTTGGGGGAGGGATTCGTGAAGCAGGGGCTGAGAAAAATGGGGTTGAAAAAAGGGTGCGTTTGCAATGTTAATTCCCGTATGAACCTGCCAACATGACTACAGCCCGAACCACTAAAAGGAATTACACCAAAGTTGGCAGAAAGCTACATTTGGTTACGCAGATTACTCTTTCAGTTATTTGTCTTAAATCCATTCAGTAGTTTTTAGGAAATTTAAGAACAACATTTTTAATATATCTCTGGCCCCAAATATTCTGCGGAGGCGCCGCCATTTCATCATTCGGGAACGGTTCTCAGGGCTGAAAATCTCTGTGAAAAGTGGTATAAGGGGTCAGGGTGGAGGTACTCTGACCACATATTTGAGAAATGGGTGTGTTAATGAGGCAAGCTATGTGTCTAAAATTGATATTTTTGAGCATGTGCGATATTCCCAATGATGATGCCAGAGAGCCCCCCTGTAACGTCGCAGCCACATCGCGACTATTGCGATGTCATCACGAATATGGTGAAATTTCCTCAAAAATATATAAGTTCACACACACCCTTAGTTTTACTTACATACTGATAGACACACACACATGGAAACTCATGCACCTACTAATACACACCCAGTCAAAGACTTGCACACCCACTCACAATACCACATCTACTCAAACACTCATGCACCCATTCGTAGACCCACTCAGAGACTCATACTCCTACGTACAGAGCATTCAGGGACTCACACACCCATGTACAGACCCACTCAGAGACTGACACACCTACTCACAGACCCAGTGGGAGACTTATTGACCTACACACATATCTAGTGAGACATTGATGGACCTACTAACAGACCGACACAGATACTGATGCATTCATTGACTTACCCACTGAAAGACTTAGACACCCAGTTACGAACCCACTCACAGACTCATGCACCCATTTGCAGACCCAGTCAGAAACTCATGCAGTTATTTGCAGACCCACTCATACACTTATGTACAGACTTACTTAGAGGTTTAAACAGTCATGTACAGACTCATTCAGAGATTCACACATCTACTGACAGACCCACTTAGAAACTGGGACACCTGTTCACAAACACACTTAGGAGTCATGCACCCACTCACACATCTACTCAGACACTGATGCACCCACTAACAGACCCAACCCAGACACTGATGCATTAATTGAATTAGCCACTGAAAGACTTGGACACCCAGTTATGAACCCACTGACAGACTAATGCATCCATTTGCAGACCCACTCAGAGATTCATGGACCAACTTGCAGACCCACTCAGACACTCATACATCCATGTACAGGCACTACTCTTATACTCACCCAATCATCTAGGCACTACTCATGCTTTCATCAAATCACCCAGGCACTACTTATGCATTCATACAATCACCCAGGCCCTTCTCATGCACTCATCCTGTCACCCAGGCACTATTCATTCACACATCCAATCACCCAGGCACTACTCATACGCTCATGCAGTCAGCCATGCACTACTCATACACTCATCCAATCAGCCAGACACTGCTCATGCACTCATCCAATCAACCAGGCACTACTCATGCACTCATCCAGTCACTACTCATGAACTCATCAAATCACCCAGGCACTACTCATGCACTTACCCAGTCACCCTGGTACTACTCATCTGCTCATGCAGTCACCCATGCACTACTCATGCTCTCATTCAATCACCCAAGCACTATTTATGCACTCAACCAATCACCCTGGCATTACTCATGCACTCATGCAATCACCCAGGCATTACTCATGCACTCATACAATGACCCTGGGTACTACTCATGCACTCATCCAATCACCCAGGCACTAATTATGCATGCATACAATCACACAGCACCTACCCACGCTCTCATCCAATCACCCAGGCACTACTTATGCACTCATTCAATCAACCAGGCACTACTCATGCACTCATCCAGTCACCCTGGCACTACTCATCCACTCAGGCAGTCACACAGGTACTACTCATGTGCTCATCCAATCAGCCAGCCACTACTCATGCACTCATCCAGTTACCCAGGCAATACTCATGCACTCATCCAATCACCCAGGCACTACTGATGCACTCATCCAAACACCCAAGCACTACCCATGCACTCATCCAATCATCCAGGCACTACTCATGCACTCATTCAGGCACCCAGGCACTACTCATCCAATCACCCAGGCACTAATCATGCACTCATCAGTCAACCAGGCACTACTCATGCACTCATCTGGTCACCCTAGCACCACTCATCTGCTCATGCAGTCACCCAGGCACTACTCATGTGCTCATTCAATCTCCCAGGCACTACTCATGCACTCATCCAGTCACCCAGGCATGCTCATTTACTCATCCAGTCACTCAGGCATTACTCATTCACTCTTCCAGTCACCCAGGCACTACTCATGCACTCATCCAGTCACCCAGGCACTACTCATACACTCATCCAATCACCCAGGCACTACTCATGCACTCATCCAATCACCCTGGCAATACTCATGCACTCATCCAATCATCCAGGCACTACTCATGCACTCATTCAGGCACCAAGGCACTACTCATCCAATCATACAGGGACTACTGATGGACTCATCCAATCACTGAGACACTGCTTATACGCTTATTAAATCATTTATCCACCACTCATTCAATTATCCTTCCAACTCTCACGCACACATTCATCATACATGCATCACTGAAACAGTCATTTAATCATGCATGCACCAATCATGCACTTAGTGAAGACATACCATTTTTCTTTTTTATCCACAAAAGGCGGTTCTGTAAAGAACGTTATTTATTTTTGGAACTCTGTTTCTAATTTTTTTCATGTTTTTAAACATTTTTGTATTTAAAAAAAAAAAAATGGCAAGAGTGGCAAAAAAATTGTAAGTGCAAAAGAGAAGACCAGCTCAAAAACTAGACAAAATAATAACAAAAATATTACATTTGTGCTTGTCAGCAGTGTCCAAAATAATGTCAACAGACTGTTCTCCAGCAGTTAGGGTGGCATTGCAAACCAAACAGTATGTAGTCACAGGGCGTAATTGAGGACAGATATCAGGCTGGCATCTCTGCACTTCAGATGGCACTGTGCTTACTGTTGTAGGTGGTGCTGCTGCAGATGTGCTTGGCTGGTCTTTCTCTCTTTCCCTTTGTGCCATTTTCAATTGCCTTTTGTAGTATGTGTTTAAGTGGTGTAGCATTGAGTAGTACCACAAGAGTAGTTCTTGGCAATACCATGTGAAAGTGTTTTCATGCACAAAGATTATTTTACTTTTTTGCAGTAGTCTTGCTATCACCTGAGGGATTGTAAAAAATCCCAAGCCACACTCTGCTTCTTGGGTGGTGACTCTTCATCATCAGGGTCTTCATCTCCTGCTGGCATCTCCTGCTCTTGAGATTGGCTGGGCAGAAGTTCTTCCTCCTAAGTTGACCCTGATGCCATTTTATTTTTCCAAAAAACACCAAAATAACTGACCAAAATGCTCACTTTTTTCAATATCCCTACCAGAGCTCCAAAAGTGTTCCTATCCCACAGAGGAACATTCAAAAAGGAAGAAAGAGGTGAGAACTTCCTTCCAATATTACTGAAAACTGACTCCTTCAATCAGATGTTTTAATTTCTAAATCACATGATGTTCAAGCGTACCGGCATATTCATGGTAATTGCGGTGACCGGCACCATTGCGAAAGCTTGAAATACCAACTAAAAGTAATTGTGTTATATTATCTTTAATTACGTACACGTTTAAAGACCATACTTCTAAACAACTAGTGTCGAAGACTGCTTCAAATATGTGTTTCAAACCTTTCACAAAAAACTTGCTCTTCATCGTCACCGACGTCATCTCGGTGACTAGCACCCTTGCGAAAGCGGGAAACACCAACTAAAAGTAATTTTGTTATTAAATCATTACATATGTACAAATTTAAAGACCATACTACTTAACAACTTGTGTCAAAGACTGCTTCAAATATGTGTATATATGTGTTTCAGACTTCTCGAAAAACATGCGCTTTTTGCAGTCACTGATGTTATTGCAGTGACGGGTACCATCACAAACGTGGGAAACACCAGCTAGAAGTAATTTTGTTAAAATATCATTACATATATGCAAGTTTCAAGGCCATACTTCTAAACCACTGGTGACAAAGACTGCTTCAAGTATGTATATACATGTGTTTTAGACTTCTCGAAAAACATGCACTCTCCGCGGAGTCCCAGCGGTGAATGTGAAGATGTTGTTGTTACATTCCTTTTTCATCTTTCGATTATTTTCCCCTTTCCTCTTTTCCCTCGTGCTCTCTCTCCTCTTGGAACATGGAACCATATACCTGCGTGTACGCTTTAGATTCCATGTTCCAGAGTTTGAGGTTTGTCAGTTACTGCCTGTTTCCTGCAACGTGCGGATGCGCTGTGCCAATTCTACAATAAAGTTAGTTTTTCACACACCTCTTGGATGTTCACTTACATTACAGTTGTGACGATAAAAATGAATAAACAAAAACACTGTTAATAATCCATTTAAAGATATAATGATAGGCACCTTACTAAAAGGCCTCTTCTGCTTATTTCCTAACAATTTTTGAAAGGGGTTCTTCATGTCTTAGAATACAGTTACATCTGTACCACAGAAGAGGCACTTACTTCTACAAAGTAAAAATCAGCAAATCTGTTTTCTTTGCAGTACCACCTTCTACAGTTATCTGTTGAATAAACATGGTTGATGAACAATTACAATGGGAAACTTATAGAGGCACAAAATCACTGGAGACATTTCCTCAGCAATCTGTACAGTATTACACCGCTCTGCAAACGCAACTGCTAGTTAAAAAACCTTAGAAATTCACTTAAAAAACAAAGGTTACAAGGACGTTGTAGTTAGCAAATGGAATGTTTAAAAAAACCTTTGGAATTTACATAAAAAACTAAAGTTACAGGAAGGTTATAATTAGGAAATAGAATTTTAAAAAATCTTTAGAAATTCATGAAAAAACAAAAGAATACAGTGTTGTTATAGTTAGGCTGACATTTCACTCGTACAAAATCAGAGAAATTCGGTAGTTAGCTGAGCTAATTATAACAGTGATGTCACTGACCATGTCATGAGTAATGTAATATGTGAGGTCATACGAAGTGCATTGCGGGGGTGCGAGTTATAGCTAGCTCAGCTAACTATAACTGCTGAATTTCTCTGGTTTTGTACAACAGAAATGTCAGCCTAACCATAAAGTCACTGTAACCTTTGTTCTTTTCAATGAATTTCTAAGGTTTTCTAAATTCTATTTCCTAACTATACCGTACACTTGCACATGATAGATATTTTAGAGTTGTTATTCTTTAGATATCCTTCCCTAAACCAAGTAGATCTATTCCTAGTGCACATGCCTGTGTGATCCTTGCTCTTTGTCAATGTGTGTCTACATTAAATGGTGTGCGGAAAGTATCAGGAGATACTATATTGAAAGTTGACAATTATAGCATTTTATATACAGCTCAGCATGATATCTCCATGAGGTGAAAGCATATATGGATTATATTGATTCACTTTTACATGTAATTCATATGCAAAGTTACAGAAGCAATGCAAGTACATAGCACATGCAACACAGACTGAAATATGTATGTCTTACTTGCTTGTATTAAATCTCATCTAATACTCCCTAATGGAAGCAAGTACCAATAGCAAAATCAAAGATACTGAGAAAAGGTGATTGAAAAGGACACACAACGCACGTTATTATTATTATCATAATTTCATTTTACCTGTCTCGCATATCCACTATGTTTTAACATAAGAATATAGGGTTATGTGTGAGATTTTAAAAGTTGGATTAGTTAGCACATAAGAGCAATAATATCCAGACCTATTGCAGTGACGTCCCACAGAGTTGGTTATAGTGGGACAGGACCTCATCTGTTAGAATTTCCATCTCTTCAGGAGTGAAATTTGGGGCCATGTCACCAGTACGTTCCGCCATGGTCACCAACAGTTCAGGTGGAGCTGCAAACTCAGAGGAGGTCTGAACAGTACCAAAGCCAGGAGGCAAGTCATTCTCTTATGGAAAATGTGACTGTCACTGAGAAGTGTACATGTGTCACAGAGCTTATTCCAAAACCATTAGCCATTTTTAAAACAATTGTCCAATGTTGACATGCGGGTGTGCAGTACGTTGCCAGAGGGGACATCTAGGATAGGTACTATTTCCATTTGTCCTGACTCAGATGTAAGGCATTGAACATTTCATGAGAGAATACTTGACAAACTGCACTGCAACACCAAAAATTACTATTTTTCAATTTGAAACACCTTTCAGCCATAAAAATATTTTTTTCCAAATTATGCCTGTTTATTTGTGCAAAGGAAACAGTGGAGTGTATACCTGCACTATAAGCAGTCAAATTAAACCTCCGTTGGAGGATCTCAAAATTAAAAAACAATTCTAATTACAAATGTAATAACACGCATGAATTAATCAGTCACCAACTTCATGGCAGATGTACATTTATAGTTTGTAATAACATATTGACTTCTGGGACTGTTTGTTAATATACTCTTGGCACTTAAAATAGATGCTAATAGATATGAAAACAGGCCATTGACATCATGGTTTAGTGTACGGTTAACACACATGTAGTCGAAAAGTTTGTAAAAATATGTGTTGCAATGTCGGTTTATGCATATAGGTTATCATAATGTCTTATAGTGCAAAGATAGTGTATATTAATTATATTGTTTTTGGTATGGAAAACATTGTCCCTGTTTTTACACATTGTCTTTCAGAGACATCCTCCAACCTCAAGACAACAAGCCTGTAATTGTGCGCAGATGCAAACCTAGGATGTTTCGCCCTTTTCTAGACATTGCCACCATGAAAGAACATGACATCAAAATGGCTAAACCAACAGACAATAGTGGATGTATGCCATCAGCTTCAACAAAAACTTCAGCCACTGAAGCAAAATCCTACTTCCATAACACAAATTGAGAAAATCATGGCAGTTCTCCGTTTTTCAGCCACTGGTTCATTCCAGCACAGCATAGATGACTGCAGTGGCTGGCATACCGCAAGCTACTTTCAGAGATGTGCTATCGGAATTCATGGCAGTGATGCTAATCCACTGTAACAGCTTCATACACTTTCTAAGGAGTGGAGAGAAATTAAACAATCTGAAGGCTGATTCTTATGGGTTGTGGTTTGCTTGGCATTCACGATATGATAGGGTCCATTGATGGGACACACATTGCTCTGGTACCACCATACACCTGAAAACAAGTGTACTGCAACAGGAACAGCTTTCATTTCATCAATGCACAAGTGGTGTGCCTACCTGATCTGTACATAACAAGTGTATGTGCGAGCTCTCTCGATCCACCCATGATTCTTTTGTGCTACGCAATAGCAGCATAAACAAAAAATGGTGCACCTAGGAAATGTGAGGAACTGGCTTGTTTGTAAATGTGATGCTTCAATGTATGTGAAAATCCCTGAATATAGTTCTGTAAAAAGTGGCAAATATCTATACTTTGATTTACATTCTGTTCACTGTGATTTATTGTAGGAGACTCAACGTATCCTAGTAGACCATGGTTGTTACCCCCACTGAGAAATCCAACAAGGCCAGGTGAAGTCCTCTTAAATGAGGCACATGGTAGAACTTGTAGACCTGTGAAGTGGGCTTTAGGGCTCCTGAAAGCAAGTTTCCATTGTCTGGATAGGTCTGGAGGAGCCCTCCTCCACTCACTCAAGAAAGTGTGCCAGATTATAAATCTTCGTTGTATGCTGCATAGCAATGTCTTGTGGTGAAGCATACCTTACACCCCAGATGATGACTACAATGATGAGGCCCAATGTGGTTGAAGAATTGCCAAAGGAAAATGACAGTGGCAATGAAGAAGGAAATGATTTACATCAAGACGTCATTGACAACTTTTTCTCATCAGGGTAAATATCACTAAATCAACATGCTTTTAGATCTAACAATCTTGATCTACAGGTGAAGACTCCTGCAGTTCTATTAAAATATTATAGTTATGCTATTGTCCATATAATGTGAGTGCAAATGGTAATGTTTATTAACGTGATGAGTACACGGCTGAATAGAAAGTCTGCAAACTCATAATGGCAATGTTTTCATATTCACATGAGTAGATTGTGTAACCGAATATGGTACACTGTGAAAAAGTCCTTTAGTGTGTACATAAGTATTGAAGTTTGGTCACATTAATTATGACCTTCTTATGTTTCGCTTTGGTGACATACGCTGTAATTTTCTGTAGTAAAAAATATTTATTGGTGACTTTTTAAATGGGTAAGTTTAGATTACTTGTCTCATACAGATGTTGTATGTAGTAAATGTATTTCCTGTTGCAGTACTTTGATTTTATGTATTTAACCACTCAATAAGATGTACTTGCTGCCATTATTGCATTTAGGGCCCCATTACGATGACTCCTTGTCGGAATCGGTTCCGACCGACTTGTGTTCGGCGAGTCCGACCGACCGATTACTATGGTTCCGAACACCATTTGGAAAGTCTCTCATTGACTTCAATAGGAGCCTGTGTACCGACCGACAGCACAGGCTCCCATTGAAAAAAGGGGTGGTTGCAGAAAACCTTGCACCCTGTGGTGGGCACCCCATGGTGTCTGCCACAATGTGCATGGTTTTACAGGGGGGTCCCTTGGGTACCCCCCACGGCCCCAACCGGAAGACTCAGGGTGAAGGGGGGCCTGCTACAGGTGCCCAAAGTCAGTTTCTGACAGCTTTTCCGTGTCGGAGAGACTGATTCGGAAAGGCTGTCTGAATCCGACATCGCAATACGTCGGTTGGAAACGCAGTCCATAGAGCTATACGATTCGGCTCTGACCGACTCAGAGTCTCCGAATGCCGGTAGGAACTGATTTGGACTGACCGAACGGTTACCTTTCCATTGTAATCGGTCGGTCGGAAAAGTTTCCGAGCTGGTTGGAAACATAGGTTCCGACACGGTTTAGGAGAATCCGAATGGCGTTCGGAGCCTTTCCGACCAATATCGTAGTGAGGCCCTTAGTATTTGTACGAATGGCTGATACTTCTGTGTGAGTATATTTATATAACATGGGAATAATGGTATACACCTAGTATGCAATGTCTACATCTACAGTAATACCTAACAAAAAGAACAGGATGATTTTCTTAAATACAATAAATCAATTTATCTTGCCACAAAATCACAGTGTTTTCCATTTTGTTCAATGGTCTGTGTGTATGTTGTTCTATACGAGAATTGAACCATGATTATTGACATAAGGCATTGATAGATTGTCAGCCACACTTGGATAAAATGTTCACATTTACACTAAAAGCAGAGAAGAGTAGTTAAGAAACTACAATAGCCACGTAGTCACAGTAAAAAAATAATTATTGAAACAAGTAACTGATTTTTTGAAGTAGTTAAGTGGCTAAAACAATTAAACAGTTTTTTCATTTACACATATGTTATATATTATATCAAACACAGAATTGGCAATCATAGTGTATGAGATCTTTAAAGTTCAGGGCTGAACTGTTTGGGGTAAATGTCCATTTTACAAATCCTCAAAAGGCAAATGTAAGAAAAGATTTGTCTCATGTGACACAGTAGCTGCTGCAGAGAAGGAAATGACTTGTGCCTCTTGATGGTGGTTTTGTTGTGATCATATCCCACTTTTCCTGACAATCAGCCCCTCCAGAGAGTGATCAGTGGCTCAGCAGTTGCAGGGTTTGAGGGATGGCAGGTGGCTCCTGGGGCTGCAGGGCCTCCCTCTCTGCGGAAGAGGGTGTTGTCTGATTCTATAATGGTCTAGCTCCACAGAAAGGGGTAGTTGTTTCTCATATAGCCCTACATATGTCCCGAAATCCATCCTGTACAACTCCAGAAAGAAGCACAAGATGGATATATGCCACTCCAGGAGGTAAATGTGTTCCCTCTGCAAATGCAGTGGCGGCTAGCCGAGGGAGTGGTGTGGGGCGGTGGGGCGGGGGAGGGGCAAGGTGGGGGGGGTAGTGAACTCGGACATATGACGGACAGAACTCAGAGGGAGTTCTGTCCGTTGTAAGTCCGAGTCCACTACCCCCCACCCTGCCCTTCCCCGCCCCGCCTCACCACCCCACACCACTCCCTCGGTGAGCCGCCACTGTGCAAATGCCTAATTTCACCCATTGCTTCTTTTTGTCTTGTGGAGCTATATCACCTGATCCATCTGTTCTTCATGCCTGGTGGCTGATCCTATGATATTGCGGCCCATAATTTTCCTAAAACTATGGACATCATTGGTCTCACTCGGCTGTGTCACTGGCAGCCTCCCCCTACCCACGCTAGCCAGTGGCCAGTTGCTACCATTGCTACCATTCTACTGGGTCCTGGCTCACCTGCAGATGTAGTAGTAGCAGTAGTTTTCATAAACTATACATAGTGTACAGAAACTATAACTCACCACTCTACCATGCACATTGTTCTCACAAATTATGTTATTTCAGATGTCAAGTGTTATTAGTGCTATAATTTCACATCAAGTGATGTAATATACAAAAACTATAAGCAGTGCATCGTAAAAGTGCGAGTTCTTGTTTATGTACCGAAGCTAACGAGTTGACAACACTTTGTACGGAGGTGCGTGAGTTATAGTAATTTGAAGGTGGTATGTAAATTAGAAAACTAAGGTATAACTATAACTTTTGGATTTTAAATGTTTGTGTAGCTTATGTTTGGTTTGTATAGAAAAAATGTATTAAGTTAAAGTGAGCTGAAGGTGGTGCATAAATTATAAATTTAAGGTACAACTATAACGTTAGAATTTCTAAAGCTCATTTAGTTTTAAATTTAATTTGTATGGAAATACTCATTAAAGATTTACTAATGATAGCTAAACTTAAACCTTTGTTTTTTTCATTGAATTTCAATGTTTTTTGTTTTTTAATAAAAATATGTTACAAATCATAGAGTGGAGTGTCATTGAGAGGGGGGTCGTTAAGTGGAGAGTCAAAGAGTACACTGGAGGAGAGTGCTGTAGAGTGCAGTGTCATACAGAGGAGTGTCTTAGAGTGCAGTTCATTTAAGTGGCGTAGAGTGGAGTGGCGTAGGGTGGAATAGCGTCAAGTGAAGTGGCGTAGAGTGGAGTAGAGTGGAAAAGCATGCAGTGGATTGACGTACAGTGGAGTGGCATAGAGTGGAATAGCGTAAAGTGGAATGGTGTAGAGTGCAGTGGCGTACAGTAGAGTGGCGTACATTGGAGTGGCGTACAGTGGAATGGCATACAGTGGAGTGGCACACAGTAGAAAGGTGTACAGTGGAGTGGGCTAGAATGGAGTGGCATAGAGTGGCGTAGTGTTTGGTGGCATAAAATGAAATAGCGCTGAGTGGAAAGACGTAGAGTGGAGTGGCATATAGTGGAGTGGCATAGAGTGTAATGGTGTACAGAGCAATAGCTTAGATTAGAGCGGTGAAGAGTGAAGTGGTATAAAGGGGAGTGGTGTACAGTAGAGTGACATACAAGAGAGTGTCATACAGTGGAGTGGGATACATCGGAGTAACATGCAGTGGAGTTGTGTAGAAAGGAGTGGCATAGAGTGGAGCAGCATCAAGAGGAATAGCATATAGTGGAGAAGCTGAGATTGGAGTGGCATGGACTAGAGTGTCTTAGAGTGGAGAGGTATAGAGTGGACTAGCTTAGACAGAAGGGGCATACAGTGGAGCGGCATACAGTTGAATAACGTAGGGTCGAGTAGTGTAGAGTCGCATAGAGTTGAGTGGCGTACAGTAGAATAGCATAGAGTTAAGTGGCATAGAGTGGAGTGACAAAGAGTAGAGAGGCATACAGCAGACTGGCATAAAGTGGAGTAGCATAGAGTAGAGTAATGAAGAGTGGAATGATGTAGAGTAGAATGACACAGAGTGGAGTAGAGTAGAAGCATAGAGTTGAGTGCCATAAAGTGCAAAAGCAAAGAGTGGCATGGCATACAGTAGAGTGGTGGAAATTGGAGAAGCATAGAGTTGAGTATGTAGAGTGGAGTGGCATATAGTGGAGTGGGGTAGAGTGAAGCGATGTAGAGTGGAATAGTGTAGAGTTGAGTGGCATAGAGTGGAGTGGCATAGAGTGGAGTGCCATAAAATGGAGTGGTGTAGTGTGGAATAGCGTAGACTGCAGTGGCATACAGTGGAATAGCGTATACTGGAGTAGCCTAGATCGAAGTGGCTTAGAGCAGAGTGGTGTCAAGAGGAATAGTGTAGAATGGAGTGGCATGGAGAAGAGTGGCGAAGAGTGGAGCGGCCTAAAGTTGAATGGCATAGAATGGAGTGGTATACATTGGAGTGGCATAGAGTGGAATAGCTTAGAGTGTAGTGGCATAAAATACAGTGGCACAGAGTGGGGTGATGTACATTAGAGTGACATAGAGTGGAATGACGTAGAGTGTAACAGCGTGGAATGGTGTAGAGTGGAGTGGCATAGAGTGTAGTGGTGTAGAGTGGAGTGGCGTAGTGTGGAATAGCATAGAGTGCAAGGCATACAGCGGAATAGCATATACTGGTGTGTCCTAGATTGAAGTGGAATAGAGGAGAGTGGTGTTGAGAGGAGTAGCATAGAGTGGAGTGGCATAGAGTGGAGTGGCATAGAGAAGAGTGGAGTGGTGTTGAGTGGATTGGGGTACAGTACAGTGGTGCAGAGCAAAGTGGCATACAGTGGAGTGGTGTAAAAAAAAATAAAGTAGAGTGGAGTGGCATGTAGTGGAGCAGCATAGAGTGGCATAGAGGGGAGTGGTATAGAGTGGAATAACATAAATTGGACTACTGTACAGTGGAGTGGTGAAGAGTTCAATAGTGAAGAGTGAAGTGGCGTAGAGTGGCATAGAGTCTAGTGGGGTACAGTGTAATAGCATAGAGTGGAGTGGTGTAAAGTGGAGTGGCGTAAAGTGGAGTGGGATAAAGTGGAGTGGCATAGAATGGAGTGATGTAAAGTGGAGTGGTGTAGAGTAGAGAAAGGTAGAGTCGAGTGGCATAGAGTCAAGTGGCATAAATTGCAGTAGCTTAGAATGGCATCGTAGAGCAGAGTAAATTGAAGTGGTGAAGGGTTGAATATGTAAAATGGAGTGGCATAGAGTAGAGTGGTGTAGACTGGAGTAGCATAGAGTGCAGTGGCATCCAGTGGAATAGTGTATACTGGAATTGTGTAGGTTGAAGTGGTGTAGAGTGGAGTAGCATTGAGAGGAATAGCTTAGAGTGGAGAGGCATAGGTTGGAGTGACTTAAAGTGGAGAGAGTGGAGTGGCATAGAGTGGAGTTGCATAGAGTAGAGTGGCATGGAGAAGAGTGGCATAAAGTTGAGAGAGTGAAGTGGCATAGAATGGAGTAGCGTAGAGTAGAGTGGTGTTGAGTGGTGTGGCAGAGTGTGGCGCACAGTATAGTGGCGTACAGTGGAACAGCACAGAGCGCAGTGGCGCAGAGGGAAATGACATACAGTAGAGTGGCGTGCAGCGCAGTGGCATAGAGTAGAGTGGCATGCAGTTGAATTGCATTGAGCGGAGTGGCATAGAGTTTAGTGGTATCGAGTGCAGTGACATTGAGTGGAGTGGCATAGAGTGGAGTGGTGTAGAGTAGAGTGTAGTAGATTGAAGTGGCATAGAGTGAAGTGGTGCAGAGTGCAGTGGTGTAGAGTGGAATAGTGTGGAATAGTGTGGATTGGAGTGGCATAAAGTGGAGTGGCACAGAGTGGAATAGTATGGAGTGGAGTGTGTAGACTGAAGTAGTGTAGATTGAAATGGTATACAGTTGACTGGTGTACAGTGGAGTGGTGTATAGTGGAGTGGCATAGATTAGAATAGTATAGAGTTGAGTGGCATAGAATGAAATGGCATACAGTGGAGTGGTGTACAGTTGTATGGAGTCATGTGGCATACTGTGTAAAGCGTAGAGTAGGTGACATTGAATGGAGTGGTGTTGAGAGGAGTGGCATTCAGTACAATGGTGTGGAGTGGAGTGGCGAAGAATCAAATTGCTTATAGTGGAGTGGTGTACAGTGGATTGTCATTGAGTGAATTGGTATACTGTGAAGTGGCATAGAGTGGAATAGCTTAGAGCAGAGTGGCATAGACTGGACTGGCATAGAGTGGAATAGTAGCATAGAGTGGAGTGGTGTAGGATGAAGTGGCATACAGAGAAATAGCGTAGAGTCGAGTGACATAGAGTGCTGTATAGTCGAGTGGTGTAGAGGAGAATATCGTAGGGCATTGAAGCATAGAGCGAAGTGGCGTACAGTAGAGTGGCATATAGTGGAGTGGTGTAGAGTGGAACAGCATACAATGAAGTGACATACAGAGGAGTGGAGTTCAGTTGAATATCATAGAGTGCAGTGGTGTAGAGTATCATAGAATCGAGTGGTGTACAATGGAATAGTGAACAGTAGAGTGTTACAGAGTGAAGAAGCCTTGAACGACAGACAGTAGAGTAGCATATAGTGGAATAGCGTATAGTGGAGTCATGTAGAGTGGTGTTGAGTAAATTAGGGTAGAGTAGAGTGGTGTAGAGTGCAGTGGCATAGAGTGGAGTTCATAGAGTGGAGTGCATAGAGTGAAGTGTCGCAGAGTGGAGTGTCATAGAGTTGAGTGGCATGGAGTATTGTTGAGTGGACTGGACTGCATAGAATTAAGTGGGGTGTCGTAGACTGGAGTGACATGTCATAGAGTGGAGTGGTGTGCCGTACAGTGAAGTGGAGTGGCCTGCTGTGTCATAGAGTATTGTCTAAAGAGACATAGGGGGAGATTTACTAAGATTGTGCACTGTGTTTGCATCACAAAAGTGAAGCAAAATGGCACATAATCATTTTTTCCTAATTAACTTTCCAGTGCTAAACTTGTTCCGCGCTGGAAATATCGTAAAAGTAAGGCAAAGCAGCGCATTGTGCTGCGTCGCATTACTTTGTGCCATGGGGGCGTACCAAGGGTGGTGTATGGGCGTTCCCATGCAACCACCCAAGGTTTCTCATGCTAAACCAAATTTACTAAAAACAGTAGATTGGTTTAGCGTGAGAAAACTGCGCCCTTTTCAACTAGGTGCAAGTAAGAAGAAATGCTTTCAAGATGCATTACAGCACGTATGCAAAGTGGGAAAAGCTTTGCATCATGCCTAGCATATTATTTTGTACCGGAAGGGTACTCTTCCTGTACAAAACCTATGCTACACTCATGCACACACCCTATTAATCGGCGCTAAGGTGTGTGCATGGTGCACGGCAGCTGTAATCTCGCCGGCGCAAGGGAAAGGAGAGGAGAGAGCCATATCTTTGAAAATATGGCACTCTCCTGCTCCCTCCCTGTCGCGCAACGCAGCCCAGCCTCGTGGGGGGCATCGCTGCGTTGCGTGGCGATTTTGTACACCTCCCCCATAGTGTGAAAATAGCTGTACGGATGTAGAATAAATGTGTCAGAAATATAGATTATGTGATGTAAAGTGTCCTTGTTGGTAGTAGTTCTAAATTGTTTGTGCACTTTTAAAGTTATAGGGCATGATTCACAAAGGTAAACTTTGTTTAAGTTTATGCTGTTCGCTTTTCACAAAGTTATTTTAAGAGTAATGTCTTTAAGACTGCGGCGTCCCCCTACATAAACATATAGGACAGACCTATTTTTTATATGCAAAGACTGTGCAGTCGTAAAGATACTACCATTAAAATGCCTTTGTGAATAGCAAACAATAATAAACTTTCAGAACAGTGTACCTTTACCATTGTGATCAGGTGCATAAGTCATAAGAACGTAGTGATATATTGGTTTGTGGTATACAGTGGTAATTTTGCAGTATACTGCACTCTATGCTATTTTTGATTGATGATTGACTACACTTACAACAGTAAAAGTAAGCCATATTGCTTAGACTGCACTTTGGCTTTTTCTGGCGTTTAAGTGTAAATATAGTGTCCTACTGTTTTATAAGTGTATATGTATGGGTGAGACAGTTTATGTAAGTATCTAAATATAAGTAAACGTTTTCTGTTACTTTATTTTTTTAATTGTGGAGTACCGAGGTACTACCATATTGTTCAGATCGCACTGTGTCTGCGTTCTGTGTTTTAGTGGTAAATATAATGTATACATTTTTCATATTTCAATTTTTTTTTATAAGTACACAGTACTATGCTATATTTCCCCCTAAACTACAGAACACAGAGTAAGTGTAGTGTAAACAATATTTTGCCTTTCCAAAATTGAAGTGTGAAATATAGTTAAGACCATGCTTAGCATGTGTTTTGGGGTTTAAGGGCAAATATTGTGTAGTACAGTGTTTTTAAAATATGATTGGGTTTACTTTTTTTCCAACTGCAGAGTACTATACTTTATTTCCTATTAAAACCTAAAATGCAAACTAAGTATGAAATTAAAACAAAAATTAAAGGTGTGCACAATTTAATAAAACACTGTACTACAGTATCTTTCACCTTAAGAATAATTTGCTTTTAGAATTTTTTACATATTTAAGTTTTTTTTTAATTTGAGTAATTAGCACAGAAATTTCTAGGGAGTACTACGGTACTCTATAAACATTTTAAAAATAATTAAATAATTAAAACCCTATACTACACTATATTTGTAAAATATAGTGTAGTTCAGTGTGTGTTTAATATTTTACAGAGTAAATTTAGTACTTCCTGGGTAGTAACATTTTACTATGTTGCCTTTTTTTAAATAAATTGAAAAATATTAATAATTTTCCTTACCTATTACCACTTTAATAAAGTGGTAATAGTTAGGAAAAAACAATAAAGCCTACTTCTTACCAATAGCTAAGGCCTTAACCCAATACACTGCCAAATCGTGGTCTAAATAGGATGGCTGTCTTTAACTTTTGTAAAGGCAGTCATTATTCAATCATATACTACCATGTCATTGGCATGAACTCTGCTATACCACGTAACTAAGTTTCTTTGCCTTATAACCACAAAACATCTGACTAGATGTTCATAATATAGCAAAAGGATCCTTTCCAGATCATAATCCATATTCCCTGCCATATTTCGTAAAAATTATTCCACCATTTTGCTGCTTTGTCTGTCTAAAAAACGTTACCTTTACTTTATCTATATCTATAGCCATGAATCTATATATATGAATTACCCAGTGTCAGTCACCACTGGGTAGTTTTAGCTAGAACTACGTTTCCACAGGTAAAGCATTTTTTATTTACTTATAACTTTTGCGCTATTTGATCAATCTTCACAGTTTTTTTTTCTACAGTCTCGATCATCACAGCTCCTTTGTGGAATGTTTCAGGTGATCCATCAAGCAGGGACTGAGAAAAAATATGTATTACATAAAAAAACATGCTTTAAAAAAACACCCTTGGGTGGGCCATGGGAGGGGAGCATGCAGCACCCTTGACCTGCATTTTATTAAAAGGGGAGGGAGCACCCTCGCCATGCACTAATGCACTACTAATTACCTTGAATAAAACATCACTCATGATATATTTAATGACATCATTGAGAACATCACTGTAACATCTGAAATGGCATAATTGATAACAACACTGTGCATGGCAGGGGCACAAGTTATAGTTACTTTAAGACACAAGTTAGAGTTACTTGAAAAACCTTACTTTGTGAATCTCAGTGTTTTTTTCGTTTAAAATGTTGTTTTAACTGACATTTTCACCTAACTATACTGAATATATATATATATATATACTACACACTCACTTATCACTTGCTGATTTGCTGGCTCTCACTTGATTCAACCTATTTTTTTAGTTGCACCCACCTCTGCTGATATGGCCAGTCGGAGGTGTGATTTTGATAAGTGGATTTGCTATTTCAGTGTATCCTATCAAACCGTGATTCACAGTTAGGTATTTATTTATTGATGAAACACATAAACACTACACAGTTTTGTTGCATGTTTACAACAAAGAAGACAGAAACGAGTTAACCATAGATGAAAACTCAGCTCTTTCATCCGGGTCTAATCAAAGCAACAGGCTAGTATAGTTTGGGGCTTATTTATGAGAGGATTGCATCATGTTTGCACCACAAAACATGTTACATGCATGACGCAAACCCCTAAGTCAGATTTTTTAAGCCACGCAAAGCCACTTTGTGTGGCTCTGAGTGACTTCAACAATCTGGAGTAACGCAACACAGTGCAAATTGCTGCATTCCGTTACTCTGCCTGTGAAGGCATTCCATTTTGTTCCCAAGCAACTCCCATGGATTTTGATGCATCCCCAGATTTGCACGAACTTGTAAACCTAGGGATGCGGCAAAATCGGACACCTTCAGAGGGGAGGTGTAACAAGGAGAAATATCTCTATTTCTCCTCGTTTCTTACTCTTTCTATGTGTGCTGCATGTTGCAGCACACCTAAAAAGAAGAATATGCCTCCCAGGATTGTTTTTGTGCAAAAAGGTGTCCCCTTGTGCACAAAAACAATCCTGCATGCAACGTAGGCACCCTTGCACCATGGTGCAAGGGTGCCTGTGTTGGTGCTAGGCTGCCAAAAGGGCACCAGCACAAGGGGAAGGACAGGAATGCACCATATTGCCCTAAATATGGCACATTCCTGCCATTTCCCTGTCACGCAGCATGGTGTCCTACTGCGCTGCATTGCATGACTTTCCCATAAATTAGCCCCTCTTTGTTTTAGCTGGTGCTATGGTTTGTAGAAAAATGTACTAATGGTGATGTACTATGAGCCATTTAATTTTCCCTGTAGACAACTTACGTTGATGTGACATACACCATTGTACAATCCAACCATTTGCTTTCACACATCGTTTGAATTTCATTAACTGGTTTTATCTTTCCCATCCCTTTTTCATGATGCTGGTGTAGTTATGGACTTGTATCTTCAAACATTTTTTGTGCCCTGTGATGCTGATTTCATTTTTGCTTTTGCATGTTGGTGTTCTCAGTTACCTTATATCTGGAACAGTTTTTTCTGTGGTAATCTTTGACAAAAATTCCCAATAGCTTCTTGTCATCTGTCCGCAGTCATTTCCTTGCTGTCAGCAACAGATTAGTAATTGGAAAAGGCATTCTTCATTTTCTTGTGATTGACCCACAATCCTGATCCCAAATGGGCTTGTTCCATCTCCATCCTTAGCCAACTTGGTTGACTTAACACTCGATTTCCTATTTGTTCGACCATTGTGTGCGTATACAATGAGCTTTCCCTATTCTACAACAAGGTCTCAGTGTGTTCATGGGGCCTGATTCATAAAGGTAAACTTACATTTTTTGCGTAAGTTCACGTTTTTTGGACTTGACAAACTATGAGTTATTATCAGGGAAACTCCACAGTCAGAGTAGTGAACTGGGACAGACATATTTTTATGTGCGAGTTTTCTGCCCCGACTTCGGAGTCGCCGCAGTCGTAAACTTACGATGAATTCGTAGTTTGTAAATACCCAAAACAAGTAAAGTTACACAAAAGTGAGTTATGCCCACTGTGTTTAAGTTCGATATTAATTCCTTTATAAACATTGCCAGGTATCTTCATGAGTGCTTAAAACCTCCCATGCTAGACAATGACCTAATCCTTTTCACAAACTGGGATGTCTGTTTCTGTACAGCGTAGACATCTCTTTCCCAAGTGATTCCTTTGACCTTGGCACGCGGCTTTTCATTTTAAACCCGTTCGTGCCTTTATTATTGTTTTGAGTACAAAGAAGCAGCTAATTTGCTTCCGGCAATCTGCTAGATGCTTAAAGAACTATTCATTATAAATGAGAAAGTAAAGGAAGAGAGAGGACTATAACAGATAAACTGCATGAAAGCTGCACGCTTGCGTAATATTCAATCATTTCGCTGCAGTCTAATATGAGAAAAAAGAATCAATTGCTTGGGCATAAGACTTTCAAAGCTGATCTGATTGGCTTTTATTTTCCCCCGAACTCAAACTCATACGTAACAGTAGTTTGCTCATGGCAGTGCAGAATACTACGAAAACATATTGTCTAGTTGGAATGGCTCAGCCAAATTAAACGTATGGCTGCAAGGATGAATCATTACACAGATGCAAAAGGGAGCACTGCCAATCAAATGTGAAATTCTGTTGGTATGCAAAAGGGTGTTACATATTGATATTCAAGTTCTTTTTTTCTTCTTTTTTTCGTGCTGCATTCCCTGGTATTTAATCCATGCTTGCATACATTGTGGCGGGGGCATCTGGGAAGATTTTTCCAGTACCCCTCTGGAGGGACATATTAAAAAAATAGGACACTGATCAACAGAGAGGGGAGTTTGGAAGAATAAAGTTGTTGTGGTTGTTAAAAGTAAATTTTTTGGGCCGCAGTAGAAGCCGCAGCAGAAAAAGGCATTTTACGACTGGCTACACGGTGGTCGATCAGCATTAGGGTGGGTGGGACCGCCGACACATTGTCGGATGGTCACCTGCCGCAGCGATGGCGGCCATACACTCATCCGACCGCCATCATAATCAGGCCCTAAGGTGCTTATGTGGTGCCTGGCACACGGTGCATGGATGTGTGGGGGTGCACCACTTGTGCCTCCCTGGCTACTTAGCAATGGCCTAAGGAGGACGGGGTCCCTCTTTGCGGCGCCCAAAGTCTGTTTCCGTCTGCCTTTTCATGAGACCGCCATGAAAAGACAGTCATAAAGAGACATCCTAATCTCCACGGCGGTGCTTGTGCAGGCACCGCCTCCATTGTAGGGATTAGAGTCTGACCGCTACTCCGAAGGGCTCCTGGAGCCTGTCGGAGGCGGCGGTCTTTCCCCCCCAACATACTCGCTCCGACCGCCAGCATTGTAATCCGGTGGTTGGACTGATGACCTGAATGTCGAGCGGACCGCTACTGACGGCCTGTCGGTGGTGGTCCACCCGACATCAAAATGAGGATTTAAATGAGAACAGAAGAGAGAGACATTTGAAACAAGCACAACTCTACTCATGCAACATAATCCCCCTAAAAAGAAGTTACAGAAAAATAAGTTGTTTTCGCCAGAAAAAAATTTTTGTACTCTTTTCAAGATCTGCCATTGAATTTGAAAAATATACTAGACTGCTAGGGTTTGCACCAGCATAGAAACTTATATTTAGAGATGGGTGACATTCCCTTTTACCCATTCTGTATAAGCAGATATGAAACTGTGGGGAATTTTGTGGCTTTCACATCCATCTGCTTCAGATCGGAAAAAAGGAAGGAGTGCAGGCAAAATGACTTTCAAATAAGGCTTCAAGGAACAAGGAAGTCTTCCCTACTGTGGATGTTGCTTTGAAGTGCACTGTCTGATGTGTGGTATTGCATTTACCTTACTGAAGATTGCTTTAAGATAACTACATTGCCCAGTCCTCACAGGATTTATTTCTGTTTACAGAGTAGACGGCCAAGTCCAATTCTGCTTTATGATCGAAAAACAAATAGGTGAAATACCTGGACTTTGCATCCCACACAGGAATTGTGCTGATTTAAAAAGTGCTTGCCCTTCTGTATTATGAGAAATGGTCTACATATGACACATTGTGAAATATAATGCATTGTGTAAATAGAGGCCATTGCTCCTCCCATGGCACTACCTACTTCAAACATTTCCACTAGACAGGTACTGTTGATCATTGAACCTAACTGAGGGCTACTGCCTAATATAGGGATTACTTACAGTACATGAGGGACAAGTAATTTAAACACTACTGCGGAGTACCGAAGTCCTGCTCCAGTGATCACAAACCATTATTGACACATCAGCTTTATTGTTAGAAGTTTTGTCAACTTGATCGAGTTTCTGACAGCTCTGAAAGGTGAGTGTCTCATTGGGGCAGGTGGTCTCATTGCAATGCAATAAATGGGATGACATTGCTCTCATTTTGAGTTGGAAATTGAAAAACTTCACCTATCTGATTACTTTCCCAGAAGCCCATTGGTTGATGAACACAAACAAGCAGGCAAGAAAGTTATTTTATAACATATTTTTGCACCTTTAACTGAGATTGTCAGCAATAATACATTTGGAAAGGAACATGAAGACTTCATCGCTGTCTACAAATAAACAGATTTCTGCCTTCTCCTCCCTGAGTATACCTAACAGGCAACCATGACACACAAATTCATGCATGAAAAAATTGCTTTACAAAATTAAGCACTCATAAGGAAGAACAAAATGTAGAATGACAGGAAGATAGAAAGAGAAACGCTGGAGAGAAAGAAAGAGAATAAAATGAGAGAAAGGTAGGAGATGAAAAGGAAAGAAAGAGATGAGGTAAAGAAATGGAAAGCTATAAGTAGGAGTGATATAAAGAGGGCGGTGAGGAAAAATAGAAAGTGAAAACAAAGAAAGAATGAAAAGAGCAAAAAGACTGGAGAGAAAAAAAAAGAATAAGAAAAGGAAGAAAGAACGATAAATAAATGAGAAAAAAGAGGAACAGGAAGAAAGATAGAAAGAAAGAAAGAAAGAAAGAAAGAGGAAGTAAAGGGAGAAAGAGGGCAAAAGAAATGATAAGAATTGAAAAGGAGTAAACAAATCGAGAAAGAAAGAAAAGACAAAAACTGAGGAACTAAATGAGAACAAGAAATGAAGAAAATGAGAGAAAGGAGCAAAAGAAAGAGAAGAAAAAGAAAGAAGAAAGGTAGAGAGAAGGAAAAAAGAAAAAGTATAAAAAGTAAAGATGAAAGAAGAAAAAATGAAAAGAAACGGGGAGAGTGAGAGAAAAAATAGACTAAAATGAGAGAAAAGTAGACGATGAAAGGATAAGTAAAAGAGAATGAAAATTAGCAAGAAATAGAAAGAAAGAGAAAGAAAGACATAGAGAGAGAAACAGGAAAAGAAAAGCACAAAAATCAGAGTGAAAGAAGGAAAGACTTATCAAAAGTAGTAGAGGAAAGAAATAAAGAAAGAAAAAGCAAAAAAGAGGGAGGAGAAAGAAAGAAGAAAAGAAAGAGAGAAAGAAAGAAAGAAAGAAAAAAAGAAAGAAAGAAAGAAAGAAATGGGCAGACAGAAAGGAGAAAAATAAACGTTGAATTTTTCTCAAGAGGCTGGGCTGCATAGTTCTGCACTGTCAACATCTCCTGCCTTAGAGAACTGGACATCCAGTAAGATATAGCCACCCAACTCCACATCAACCACATCATTCATTTGGTGGCAGTATGCCACATACATGTGGCTTTCCATCTGTGAACAAAAGTTGAAGCCAAACTCCAGAAACTACAAGAGACTAACAAAATCAAGCGATTGGATGGGCCTATACCCTGGGTCTCTCCCATAGCAGCAGCCACAAACTGAGAAAGCGCAGCAAAATATGCATTGGCATCCACATGTACCTCCCAAATGCTACATTATGAGAAAACCCCACCTCACGCACTCTGTGGATGATTTAGTAACAAAAGTCAAAGGAGCATGTTTATCCTCCATGGTTGCCAAGAAATTTGGGACCACCATCATCTCCTTGACTTGGAATCATGGTACAATGGTACACCACAAACTTCTCTACTCATAAGGGTCTCTGGAGATACAAGAGACTCAATTTTGGCATCTTGAACGTTAGGATGTGTTCCAAAACTGTAAACAGGTGGTCTTATCAGGTCTTGAAGGTGTCATTAATGTCAGCAGTGATATCTTGGTGCATACAAGGACAATCAATAAGCACAACACAATACTGTAAGACACTCTGCAATACCCAAAAGACAGTGGTTTGGCGGTCAATAGGAAGAAATGAATATTTCTAAAATCTAGGGGCCGATTCCGATCTCGGCCGGTAGTGCTATGAATCGGATTCGGATTTACCGGATCCGATTCGGAGCCCTGTTTCCCGACCAAATCGTACGTGGTCTGGCCGAGCGAGTACGATGCGAGCGCACGCGAAATCGCCGACCGACTCGTTCACGGGTCCGAACCGCACCGACCGACTCGCTCGGACTCGACGCGCACCGCGCTATGGAGACGTTTCCCGGCCGGGTAAGTACGATGCCCGCCGCGAGCAGTCCGACCGACTCGTGCCGTCCGGCTCGAAAGAGCTGTCGGAGCCGGACTTTGGGGTCCGCGTCGGACCTCCTGTACGCGTAGGCGCGCGAGTCGCACACAGGGGGAACCATGGGTCCCCCTATCTGTGCATGTACGCCGCGATGCGCATGGACGCGTACCCGCTGTAGGGGCGCCCTTGTTCGCCTCGCACCCATTGAGTCAATGGGAGCCCGCGTACGCGTTGTACGACCGGCTCCCATTGACTTCAATGGGAGTCCGACCGACTCGAGTCCGATAGCATGCGAATGCATCGTACTCGTTCGGTCGGGCTGCTAGGGTCCGATTCGGTCGGAATTCTCTCCGGGTCCGGCTCGGTCGGAGAGATTTCCGGCCGGAATCGGAATCGGCCCCCTAGTGTGAGATTCCATTTTTCTGCAGGTGGTATGGCTCTTGCTCCTGATCCCTCAACTTCACTGATGTCAAGACCTACCCCAATAAAACTCTGTCTCTGAGGTCAACATTATTCTTGGCATGGTGATCTGCTGTGCAGAGTTCATCAAAAATCTCATATCCCTCACTGTTTGATTGAAAGATTTGATATAGTCCAAAACCACCTGGTACTGGATGCATGAAGACCAGTATACTATTCAAGCTATGAAGCATGTCCTGTTGGTGGAAACCGCCCTGCAATATTACAAGTTGTCAAAGCCTCTATCCCATGTTCCATGGGCAATGGAGCCATTTTTGTACTGCCCCAGATGTTTCACGCCATTTTGAAGACGCCTCCCACCTCTTGTGTCATCCTCAGTTTCTCCATTTATGGCACATTGTGCAATCTATGCTTGCATATGATGAGACCCTACTCTTCAGCCTTCCCACTTGTGTCCAATCACTCCTATCTATGGATCAGAATGGACAATGCATGAAAAAAACTCAGGCGATCTTGAAATTTATGTTTGTTCCACCCACTACTGGCTCTACTTTTAAGCATATGGCTTTTTAGCCAGAAAACACAACCATAACTCCTGCACCGAGCTTCCCACCATCAAGTATTCTTGCTGTTAGGGACACAGCAACAATCCCAACTACTGATATAGCATGGCAAGACTTGGACTGCTATCTTGGGCATAGCCTATATAAAATATGCACAAGCCCGGTTTCAGTACTTGGATTTGTTGCTTTGACAGAGACCTCACCACACCTTGGATCCCCTGTCCGGGCCACTCTTCTCCTAGATTCCTGGATGCCATCTTCTGGTGAAATTACCTCTGTTCTTCAGTGGGCATGCTTTTTTTTAAATTAAACTCTGAGCATCCTGAGTCTGCAAAATGCCTGAAAATGAAAATCACAATATTTTAATAGTAATGCATGGAATCCTCTAAGATAATGCCTTAGCCAAGATAACAATTCAAGGAACTCGAACAAGATTCATGCTTACTGTGAAAATATAATCTTGTATTTCTATTTCTTTAAAATTAATGTCTCTCTACAACTGTATATCGGGACAGGCACTGATATATTTGATATCAAATGTGAATGTTGTTTCCTTATTAACCGGAAGTGCCCTTTAACCCCAATATACTTTCTGAGTTTCATGACTCTAGTAGGCTTAGAAGTCATTTTATTAGAGATTGTACATTTACACATTTCCTATATCTTGTAGTAAAGAGTATTCTTGCTTTTGATAATGGCAACCAGATGCACCATTTTAAGAAAAGTAGTCAGCAGTGTAATCAAGTACTGCATCTTTGCTTCAAGGATTGCTTGCATTTTGCTTGCGAGATTCTGTCACCTGCACATTAGATTAGTTTTGCAGAATATAACAAGTTTCTGTCACATGTCTGCACCCCATAGACTGATATAATGAGAAAAATGTATATAAAATGTCCAATTTTGCATGAATTTCAGTATTATATGCTCCAACTGGCTGTTTTGAGTGAGAGGTCCAGTTGGTTGAAATGGCAATTGTCTAAATGTTGTTCTGTGCTTCTCTCTATTTTTGCTTTACACACAAGTTAGACTGTTGGCTTCGCGATGTGTTTTGTTTTAACAGAAGATGCATTGCCGGAGGAAAAACAACTCCAGAAACAGTAGACATGAGAGTGCTGACAAAGACTATAAATTACGACACTAAATGCCATAGATAAGGGAGAAGTTTCTCTAGGAATAGTGAGATGGAGATTGTCCCATCACTGGATCTGGATAATTGGTTAAAAGCGTGAGCATTGTTGCACCAAAATTTGGGTAATGTCTAACTCCATTTACTATATATTTGTTGGCTTGCTTGCTTTGCA
This sequence comes from Calotriton arnoldi, assembly GCA_963921515.1. Classification (NCBI taxonomy): domain Eukaryota; kingdom Metazoa; phylum Chordata; class Amphibia; order Caudata; family Salamandridae; genus Calotriton; species Calotriton arnoldi. The sequence goes on from CAWUFW010009375.1 coordinate 279,377, forward strand.
TGGCATTCATTGTTTCAGGGCTGTAAATGTGTTCTTAATAGAAGGAAACACAATTGTCATCCAGGTAGCAAAAACAGGGAAAAGAAGTTGGACAGGCAGGATTGTGGATTGTGAAAAGTATGGTAAACAGAAAATGCATTTAAGTGTAAATCCATGGTTTAGAGCTGGTGGACTCTAGAAATAGGGAGGTAGCAGAGAAGATAAGCAGTACCACAAGGATTTTAACCACAAACCCCTCAAGGATGAATGCATGTGTGAAAGAGAGCCTCTCATCTAGTCACCGTGACCCCTTCACAAGCCCATCCAGGTGTTGACTGAAGGTTAGTTGAACACAAGGGGATCTTTGGGTGTACGTGCACAATACCTTGTATTCTCCCCTCAACAAGATCAGTATTTTTCCACCTCCATCCCTACACCCTTTACCGGGATGAGCTGTGGGCACAAGGCTGGCAGACCCCTTTCTTGTCACCCAGCTGCGAGTGAGCAATAAGGGGCAGAGGTAGGGGACAAGAAATCTAAGTATAGTGAGCCCCCAATGAAATGGATTCCTGCCCCCACTATGTACCAACAATATGGTAACAGCATGTGCAAGTATTTATGAGAGTGGGTGGGACTCACAAGCGAGGATGAAAAGAAATGCTTTCCTGAGCTTGGTACCATTGATATAGAAAAAATAGCAAACTTATAGAAGAATTTGAAGGATCTTAAAAAATAAAATAGATGCTGAACACTGGCCTCTCTTTCTGCACTGGCATGAGCAGGCACATAAGCGTAAGCATGAATCCCAAGTTTGATGTAAGAGAAATACCCAGGAGAAATTTGAGTACCAAATGATTCACCTAAGGGACAGAGATGAGGCTTGTGCTGAAAGTGCTCTTCCTCCTCCATGTCTATTCTCCGAGATCACTGAACAGAGAAATAGAAAGAAAGTGAGGATCTGGGAGAGGAGGAGGATCTGCTTGATATGTTTCCCATTCCTGCTGATGGGGCTATATGGCTGTGGACAGAGATGCTGATGCAGCCAGAAATGGAGCAGCGCCTACAGAACAGCCAGCGGCAGAAGCACCCATGGTAATGTGCAAGTGAGCGCTGTAATGCAACTGACTGACAGTAAAGCACACGGTAGAGGAGTGTGAGCAAGATGAAAAGAGGTCAATCCCACAACAGTAAATCGACCTAGGACTTGGGTACGGTCAGTTCGGGATGTAGAGAATGGAAAGAACAAAGCTCTACTGTTACCCTCAGAAGTTTGAGACAGGCAACATAATAATTGATTAGGAGGTGCTTCCCTTACCCTCATTCAAATGACACTACAATGGTTTACCTCTTTCTTAAACAACAGAACCCAAAGAATCAAGATGAAGCAATCCCTCTCTCAACCCTCCATGGTCACCCTAGGAGTTCCACAGGGCTCTGCACTATCACCCATCCTTTTCAATCTAATAATGGAACTCCTGTCAAACGCGATGAACTCTACGAACATTCTATATCACATGTATGCTGACAACACACAATTGTATATGAAAATCTCCTCCCCAGAGGACTTCATCTCCCTCAACGCCATTCTCCATAACACTCAAAATTGGCTCACCGGCAACCACCTCATGCTCAACACCAACAAAACGGAATTCCTCCTCATCTCCCCCCAACCACACACCAAAGATAGACCTCTGGCTGAAGCATCTAATAACCTTTAACTGCTCTCCCCACATCATTGACTCCACTAAATCATTGGGAATCACCCTAGACAAACACTTGAATATGCAGGCGCATATCAGTAACGCCACCAAAGGAGCTAATCATCAGATGAGTATCCTAAGGAAGCTTAAACCCTTCCTCCCACAGGTCGACTTTAAAATGGCGGTACAAGCCCTAGTGTTACCAAGATTGGACCACGGAAGCACCACTCTATGCGGTCTTCCCAAATACAAGCTGGCCCCACTGAGGGCTTCACTTAACACTGCGGCCAGGCTAATCTCCGGAACAAAAAGAAACAACCACATTACTCCAACCTTAAAAGTATTGCACTGGCTACCATGCGAGGCAAGAATACAACTAAATATCGCCTGCATGACCCATAAAGCCCTTCACACCAAAACTCAAAGTTACTTAGCACAAAAACTTAAGCTGTCTGGAGGTTGCAGACATTCGCGAAGTGCTAGCACACTACTTTTGAAACCACAATCCTTCCACAAAAAAAGAACATGCTACAGAGCCTTCTCAGGTATCGCACTGAAGATTTGGAACTCATTACCACCAGATGTTCGCAGGATCCCTTCCTCCACCTCCTTCAAAAAAGAAGTGAAAATGCTTCTAATGAACAAATTCACATACTAAGACTTTAATTCTCTTATGTTAGTGTTTTTCAACATATGTCACCTTACCTACCACTGTCTACCTGTAAATTGAATGTATGTATATTACCCTCTACTTCTATTGTCTCTGAACGGTGTTATGTAAGCGCTCTGATACCCTCTAGGGTCATGTTCGCGCTATATAAAACTTTATAAATAAATAAATAAAACTGATGATGAGGACCCTTCCTCCTCCACCCTTCCTGCATGAGGGACTACCTAGTGGTCTGGGATAAAATGATGTTGCACGTTTCTTGGATCCCTCTCATTTAATCAGTAATAACAAACAATTCCCAACCTTTGGGAAAACTGCAGTCAGTTAAAAGAGGAACTGCAGAGGGTGTTTGAAGTATACCAATCAAATTGGGCAGATGTGAATCAAGTGTTGCGAGTCTTGGTGCTGAGGGAGGTGAGAGAAAGTATAGTTAAGAAGTCGGCATGGCAAAGGCTTGCCCCTGGTAATGAAAGAGAGTTGAGTGCAGTAAACCAATTGGAGAAAGATCTGAAATTGCAAGGAAAGTAAAGGTGAAGCCTATTATATTTTGACTGCCTTAAGGATGTGCTTGAAAGGCACTCTGGTATTGGCCACCCTTGAGATGTCTCAGGAAGCTGTAGGTGTTGTTTTTTTGCAGGGATTGTTGCAGAATGTTAGAAGTCAAATGACTACCTGCATTGATTGGCAGCCTAAGAGGTTAGCCAAATTAATGATGGTCGCTAACCATTGTGTAGCATTGCAGGAGAGAAAGAAAAAGAATGCAGAACGGAAACTGATGTCACTTAATTTTCAGAACATGCAGAGAATCGTCAAGGTTGTGGGGTGGAGAGACCTACAAAAGGAGGAACAAATGCTGGAAAGAAGATGAAAAGGGAAAGACGGGAGTGGTAATGGAAGGGGCCATAGTAGCGAAGGGTCATGTTTTTCCTAGAAGCAGCTGGGGCACTGGAAAGGAAACTGGTCTAACAGTGTGTCTATTGCACCAGCCGTCCTTGATCAGTTGGGGTTTTAACAGATTACTAAAAACTCTTATCATGAATAACAGGACAGCCAGTGAAATTCTGAATGCACAATGAATACTGTGATCCCAGTATATTGAAAAGGACCCTCTGTAGATTGTTTTATTGATGGAAAGCATACCACTTGTCTCATTGACATGGGTGCTAGTCACTCAACTCTGAAAACCTCTGAATTCTCTACTTGATTCTCTCAGGCATGTCCTTTGACACAGCTGGAAATTCTAATCAACAAGTTCCTCACTACATTTCTAACCCTGTGTTAATTTCTTTCTTTCTTTCTTTCTTTACTTTGAAGGTTTTCTATAGCGCGAACAATACCCTTACGGGTATCAGGGCGCTTTACAGGGCAGATGTAGACAACAGAAACAGGAGTAGAAAAAATAAGTGAGACTAATACAAAACTAGCATCTAATACAAACTAGCAGTTATATTACAAGAAATATACATAGTTCATGTAAATTTAGCCATGAGAATAGATTTCACTTCTTTTTTTGAAAGATGCAGTAGAAGGATTCTGTCTAGTTTCTGGGGTTAGAGCATTCCAAATCCTGGGAGCCATCCCCGAGAAGGTCTGGTTGTATGTTTTCTTCTTGGCAAATCGTTGTGGTTTCAATAAAAGATTACTGGAGCTCCTGGAGGATCTGTTACTGCAAGAGAGCACCAGTTTCTGAGCTAGATAACTGGGAGTGTTGTGATGTATGGCCTTGTGCGTCATACATGCGATTTGTAGTTGAATTCTAGCCTCGAAAGGTAGCCAGTTGAGGGCTCTAAGGTCAGGGGAGATGTGACAGTTTCTTTTGGAGCCTGTGATGAGTCTAGCAGCTGCGTTAATTGAGGCTCTTAGAGGGGCCGTTGTTGATCTGGGAAAACCGCAAAGAGAGACACTCCCATATTCCACTCTTTGGATTACTTGTGCTTGAACTGTCAGTTTGAGGTCGTTTGCGGGAAGGAAAGGTTTCAGTCTTCTCAAAGTGTTTATCTGAAAATTTGCTCCTTTTGTAGAGGCGCTGATGTGTTTCTGCATGTTTAGATTTCTGTCCAGAGTTACTCCCAGCGATTTCGCTGAGTCGATAATAAGAGGTTGACAGTTGAGTGCTGTTAGGTGGTTCATCCACTCAAGAGTGTTGGTCGATTGGTTGGGCGGAGCGATTAGGAGGAATTCAGTTTTGAGGGTGTTTAGTTTCAAATGATTTTCGGCCAGCCAGATCTGCGTTTTTTGAAGCGTTTCGTTGAGAGATTTGATGTCCTCAAGTGAGTGGATCTTTATATAGAGTTGTGTGTCATCTGCGTACATGTGATAATGGACATTAGAGGAGCTGAGAAGATCGGTGAGCGGTTCCATGAAAAGGTTCCATGAGAGGGATGAACCCTGCGGAACTCCTAAGGTGACTGGGACGGGTTTGGATAAGGATTGATAAACCTTGAATCTTTGTGATCTGTTTTGAAGGAAAGAGGTGAACCAGTTTAGAACAGGTCCTGCTAATCCCATTCTGTGTTTCAGGAGATCTAGCAGGTTGTCGTGTTTGACGGTGTCAAAGGCCAAAGATAAGTCGAGCAAGATTAGTAAACAGGCTTTGTTTTGGTCAAGGATCTTTAGTGAGTCATCTATTATGTGGGTCATGGCTGCTTCAGTACTGTGACCTGCACGGAAGCCGGATTGGTATGGGTTGAGCAGGTTGAATTGATCAATGTGGTTGCCAAGATGCATCTGAACACATTTTTCTAAGAGTTTGGCCAAAGTGGGGATGTTGGATATTGGGCGATAATTATTTAAGTCTGAGGGGTCAGCCGATGGCTTCTTTAAGATGGGGGATACCTGCCCAGCTTTAAGGATTTCAGGGATGGTTCCTTGAAGGAGAGAGGTGTTTATAATCTTGGTCCATAGAGGCAATAACAGTGGAATGAAGTCTTTTATGTGGTTTGCGGGAAGAGGGTCTGTAAAGTGGTTGGAGGGATTCAGGGCCATGAGCATTTTTAATATAGTTTCTTCACTGTAAGTGTTGAAGGAGGACCAGGATGCATTGTTTTTGAGGTCGAACTTTGTGGCGCATATGAGTGGAGCTCTTAGCAGGGGCGCGGAAGTGTCCAAGTGAGTGACAGAGAGGGACATTAGGTCGTTGAGCAGATCCGTCTTCATGTTTTCTGTCTTCAAAGTAAAGAAGGAGGCAAATTCTTCGCAGTTGGGTAGTGTGTCTGGGTTAGCTTGGGGGCGGTGGGGTACACCCTTAGATTAAGTTTTGATTAGTTCAAATAACTTTTTGGGTCGGTTCTTGGCTTGGTCTAATTGATTAATGAAGAAGTCTGCTTTTGATCGTCTGATCTTTCTGTAAAAGGAGTTTCTCGTGATTCTTAGTAGCTTGAGGTGGTCAGAGGATGGTGCTGATCTCCATCGTCGTTCAATTAATCTTAGGGATCGTCTGTCCTCATTTAGCCTACCATCGTACCAAGGTTTTGAGTCTTTTGTGGAGACTCTTTTCAATTGTAAGGGAGCGAGTTTGTCTAATACCCTGCTCATGGCGTGGAAGTAATGGTTAGTCAGAACTTGTACATCGGATAAACCTTCAGGGGGAAGCAGGATGTTAGGCCTGGCTGTTGTGAGTAAGTCAGAGCCGACATTTTTTAGATTCCTCTTCCAAATTTTAGTTCTTGTTGGTTGGGCAGAGAGAAGTTTAACTGATTCATTGATGTAGAAAGTGATGATGTGGTGGTCAGACCAGTCACAAGGGAGGATCGTTTCAAGCTGAGTGGAGTCGGCTTTGGAAATGACTAGATCGAGAGTTGAGCCTTTAACATGTGTGGGGCTGTCACAGATTTGGGTACGGTCAAGGTCTGAGAGGAAAGCTTTAAGGCTATTGACCCCTGAGTCGTCAAGGTCATTCCAATGGAGATTTAGGTCACCAAGGAATATTTGAGTATTTTGTTGTCCCGCATTTGTAGATATAATATGCATGAGATGTTCAATGAAGGTGAGGTTATCCCCTGGAGGGTGGTAGAATGTGTGTAGTGCACACACTGGTTTGTTATTACTAGTGATGTCTAAACAAAGGTATTCACAAGAGGATAAAACCGGTGAGTGGGAGCGATTAACTGAGAGATTGTTCCGATGTATGCAAGCAATACAGGGGCCAATTAGCAGTAAACATTCCTTTTTACTCAGCCCAACTTCCCAAACTAATCTGGAAGGTCAGCTAAAGTGCACTATATTTTACACTGTAGAAGGTGTGTTCCTAATTATGCTGTATCAACAAGAGAAAACAAAGTACTCTCACTATAGTGTGAGAGCACAAATCTCCCAAGTAATCCAAATATATCTGCCATGTCTAATGATTTAACTAAATTACTTTAACATGTACCATCCACTTTGTGGTCCACCTCGGCCAACAATGTGGGATTTACATCATCAATGGAACCAATAAAGGTGAAGGTCGACCCTCAGAAGAAGTTACCCATAATGCCAAACTACTTATTAATGCCTGCAGCAGAAAGGAGGGATCCACCCTGTGATAGCAGATTGGATTAAGCAAGGGGTTTTAGACCCTACCGTGAATAGATGGACTACCCCAATTCTCTTGATACGCTAAGCGTGTGTAGCTAACACATACAAGCTCTTACTGAACCTTAGCGCATTTAATAAAGTGATTATACTAAGCTTACCTGTGGCCCCCAACCCTATCACCATCTTTTCTTGCATGCCTGCAAATGCTAATTTAGTTACTATCGTTGACCTTTGTTCCACTCCTCATTTTTTGTGGATCCTACTTCTACAATTATTTAAGGAGTGCCCGTCCATCTTTTCTCAGAATGAAAAGAAGTATCTAGATAACTTGGTTCACCCCAGGTTTATACTTAGTTAAAAAGTGGACGATCTGCTTTTGGCATCTGTTACTCAAGATCATTGCAAGAAGGACTCCATTTACCTTCTCACTAAATCGGTTAATAAATTGTATCATTTACAGTTCTGCCTTCCCTGAATGTGATAACTTTGTCATTAAATCTCTGCTGGCAAGCACCACCTGCTCTCTGAATAATTTGAAGCCATTCATAATTTTCCCCACCCTGAAACTGTCTTCCAAGTTCATACCTCTCTGTTCATGGGTGGGTATTGCAAACAGTGGATCTTGGGCTATGCCAAAATAGTGAAATATTTGCAGAATTATGTCAGAAAAGAACCCCTGACTCCTTGCAATGATCTAGTGAAGCAAAAATACATTTGTGAAAATTAAGCAGGAAATTACTTTTGCACTTGCCTTGGGACTCCCTGGTTATGCTAATGCTTTGACTTTGTATTGGTGCAAATGCAATTGATTTGCACTTGCAGTGTTAGTACAGAGACATATGGATAAAAAGAAGCCTTTCTTACTTCACCTAGGAGCCCAAGAGCATCATCTGCGGCATCCCGCAAGGTTTGTCCCTCAGCCTCACCCTGTTCAATGCCTACATGACTCCCTTGGGCAACGTTGACAGAGTATATGGGCTGAACATCATTTCCTATGCCAATGATATCAAGCTCATCCTTTTGCTATCAGAAGACCCCGCCATGCTGACCAACTTCCTCAGGTGCATGATGAGCATCGCTGACTGGATGAGAGACAACTGAGTCAAACTCAACACAGACATGACAGAAGTGCTGATCTTTGGGAACAGTATCTCCCCACAGAATGATTTTTGGTGGCCTCCAGAACTAGGAGCTTCACCCACTCGGACCGACTACTCACGCAACCTTGGCATCATCCTCGACAGTAAGCTCACCATGAAAAGACAGATCAACGCAGGCTCCCCATTGACACCAGACAGACCGTCACCCAAGCCCCTGTCACTAGCCAACTGGACTACATCAACACACTCTACGTAGAAGTTACCTTGCATCTCCTCAAGAGACTAAAAACCATTGAGAACTTAGCAGCCAGACTCATCCTAGGCCTTCCCAAGGAGATCCACATTACCCCCTACCTGAAGCACTCACCACGGAGATTCCCCCCTCCTAAACCTTATGTGACCAGATTTGTTTCCTTTTTTGAAGAGAAGATACACGCCATTTAACAGTGCTTTCAACTACCATTCTTCAAACTGATTTTGTTTCACTAGACAACCCCTCAAAGTCTAGAACCGCAACTATGGCAGTTTTTCAAGAGATCTCACTCTCACAATCACGCCAGGCCATTCTCTCCTGTAAATCTGGTTCTCCCAATGACCATTGTCCCCAAGCCATTCTCCATAAGGCCGTTGAGACCGTCAACCCTGTAATTAACCAAATTCTTAATACATCTCTATTAATGGCGGAAGTCCCCCCAGATTGGAAGGTGGCATTCGTGAAACTGCTGCAAAAAATCCCTTGCAGATCCCACCACACTGTTGAATCTTTGACCCATTTCCCTACTTCCTGCATTGACTAAAATGCTTAAAATATTCGTCAATACCAAACTAATTTCCTTCTTGGAGAATTCAATCTCCTACCATCCACCGCAATTTGCCTTTAGACCAAAGCACTACACAGAATCAGCTCTACTGGATGTTTCCGAAACTATTAAAATAACCGTGGACGTAGGAAATAATGAGGTGCTGATATTACTTGATCTCTTTGCCTTGCTTGATACCCTCTCACATTCCATACTCCTTCAATGAATCAAGCCCTGTCCTGGATCAAATCTTTAGGTCAGAAGAAAAGTAGTTGCACTAGGACCTTTCTCATCTACAGAAAAATCAGTGGCATTGGGAGTTTCACAGGGCTCATCTCTCAGCCCTGCGTTATTCAATACATACATGGCCCCCCTAATCTTCCCGATAGCCTCATTCGGAATTACCTCTACATCCTATGCTTATGAAATGCAGCTGATCTATCGCTTGATAAAGGATCCTTTGGCTCGGAACTAAATTTCCATAATGTTCTCACTAAATTTATCCTGTGGATGCAACCGAACCCTCTAAAATGCAACACAGATAAAATGGAGATTCTGTTATTTGGAAAATGTAATCTGTTTTCTCCAAATCAATGATGGTCAAATTTGATGCCCCTGTCCCCTGACACAGTAAAAGTTGCAAGAAAGCTAGGAGTAAAATTCAACACCACCCTCTCATTCTGCCCGCAAGCTTTGGCAGGAATGTGTTTTATTCCAATTAAATCCTTAAGAAAATTCTTTGACCATGTTCCACTAGCAGCTAGGAAAACAGTTGCCCTTGATCTCATCAGTAGGGGTGGGCAGAACTGACAAGAGTTCTTCTCCATGGAAATCCGCTGAGTTATCTAAACCTCTGTGAAATTCTTCAGAGTTCCGCACACTTAACAAAACTGTGATCTTCGGCAAACCAATCTCGTTGCACGTTTCTGCAAATGGGCTTACTTCCGTTAAGAACCAGGCAACCCATTTTTGTCAAGTGGGCGAGGAGATAAAAAAATCTATTTAAATGTGATATCCCTTTTCGATGTTTTACATGTTAGCGCATGGGATGAGGGAGTCTTTCCTAATATACCTAAAAACTGATCTCTTCTCACTGATGCTTTGTGTCCCTCTTAGAAGCTTTCAGCACCCTGAGGCTGCTGGCCTATGTCAGTGGAGCTGCACGGCTCCCTAAACTCCCCTGAACACAGATGGGCAGTCACGGGTGACTCAGTGCATTGCATGCCTGCAGTGCAGATAAACATCACTGCAGCTTTTACACCCAGAAGGTTGCGCCTGAACATGTCACCAGAAAATGTAGCCTCGAGATCAGATCTGTGATTATGGGAGTCAGACAACGTCAACAGTGTTCACAAGAGAGGGAGGCGAGCTCTCAGGGAGAAGGCCTAGACTTCACAGACCAGCAAACTGGAAGGTTAAAAATACTCCTGGACCCCAGATGTCTCAGCAGCAAGAGTCGTCTGTCACTAGGAAAGAGACATAAGTCTTTTGCCCCCTCTGACGAGAGAACAGTTCCTCTGGTAGAACACGTAAAACGAGGAGTCTGTGGCTATGATGCGCTGGTCCACATAAGGCAGTGGATGGAGGCCACCGCCCAAAGCCCCCCCACCCCCTTTTTATGTAGCACTCTGCTGCTGCCTCAAACCAACAATCAATGTGAAGGAAACGTTACCCATGATTTCTCCTTAATCACATGGCTTCAGCCCCTAAAATTAATGCATAACAGAACCTGTGGAATGAAGGTTTTTACTGAGGAAACCGCACTTTTTAGCATCAACCATTGCAAGATAAAATCATGATAATCTTGTTTCCTAAAGACCAGACTCTGCCTGTCAGAGTAAACATGTCTCAAAGAGGCCCACCAATCAAAGACGAGACAGAATGTGGGCACGTTCAGCAGCCAGTAAACCCCTAGCGCTTGCTAGAAGTGCACCACAGCACATTGTGAGCTTTGGAAACAACTCGCAGAAGAACAAAGATGTACCTGTCCAGGGGAGAAGCAATCAGGCCAGTGCACACTGCACCCAAGCTATGGTTCTCTTACTACCGCACAGGGGAGGGGGGGTTCACTACATGCCTTGGGGGCCCTTGGCACCCGTTACACTCAGCACTTGGGCCAGCTGGTAACATCAGAACTGATAACCAGTGCAGCCACGGCTTACACAGGCAAATGCTGTGGGGCGGGGGTGGGGCGGGGTGGGGGTTGGGGAATTCGACATACAATGGCAATGTGAAAACGAACTAAATAAATCAATAAAAGCACTTACTTTGCGCTCGTCGCATCACAGACTTCAGCAATGCGGCGAGCGCAAGGTAAGTGCTTTTATTTATTTATTTAGTTAGTTTTCACATTTCCGTTGTATGTCGGATTCCACTACCCCCTGCCCTGCCCCACCCCCACCCCACCTCACCGCCCCACAGCTAGGGTAACCAACTGGCATTGGTTCAAATTCAGGATAGTGAGTGTAAAAATTCAGGACAAAGGGTCAAAATTCAGGACAAAAATTCATGACAGGAGGTCAAAATTCAGGACAAAATTTCGGGACAAAAGGTAAGTTTTCAAGACACGTCAGAGGAGGTCGCGCAATAGTATATAAGTAAGTAAATAGACAACCACTTAAGTACAAGTCAAAAGAAGTTTATATTAGGTTGAGACAATCGTGCACTTCACAGTTTTTCAGTATGCCCGCAGCTTGCTACCTTAGACGATTCAAAACTCGCATTTCGCTCCAGCAGGTACATTAGTCACTAGACAATGATGAACCACACCTGAATATAAGTGAGGCTGCTTTTATTTTTGATTGAAAACTACTGGATATACAAGGAACTTTGCAGTGCCAGTCCCCATTAACAAAACCGCCCCCCCTTTCCAGCCTCCCTGGGAAACACCCGATGCCCGGTTCGGCCAGTTCGGCCTTGCTACCACCCTCCAATGGTGCCCCTCATCTTCACATAGACCGTCTCTGATGTGTATTTAATTTCTTTTACAGTGTTACTCATCCCAAGTATATAGGGCAGGGTGTCCGAGTGCGTTACATCACACACACATTATATAGAGACAATGACTCATATAAACGTGAAAGTCAATGTATAGGAAATGTTACTTAAGATAATGGGTGCTACAAGGTGTAATCATTCTTTTATCTATCATTCAGTCTTTCACCATTCATTCTGTCCTTCCATCTGTGTGCCTATCTATATCCAAACATATTCAACCATTTCCAAACCTATCCACCATGTATCCTTCCATCCATCATTTCACTCATCCATCCCTCCATCCACCCTTTCACTCATCCATCCATTATTCATCCATCCACCCTTTCACCCCATCCATCCGTACACTCATCCATCCACTCTTCCACCCATCCATCTATTCACTCATCCATCCAGCCATTTACCCTTTCACTCATCCAGCCATCCTTTCACTTACTCATCCATCCACCCAGCCACTTATCCTTCCACCCATTCACCCTTTCAGTCATTCATCCTCCCTTTCTCTCTCCATCCCCCTTTCACTTATCCATCCATCCTTCTACCCGCCCACCCATCTACTCATCCATTCATGAATCCATCCATTGACCCTATTACTCATCCATCCTTTCTTTCATCCATCCACCCTTTCACTTCTTCACTCATCTTTCCATCCTTTGGTCCATCTACCCCCCATTCACTCACTCATCAATCCTTACATCCACCCTTTCACTCATCCATCCATCCATTCACCCTTTCACTTATCAATTCATCAATCCATCCATCCACTCATTCACTCGCCCATCATCTACCCTTTCACTCATCCATCCATCCTTTCACTCCCCCATCCACCCTTTTACCCATCCATCTACCCTCCCACGCATATATCCATCTATTTACCTTTTCTCCCATCCATTCTTCCACTCACTCACTCATCCATCCATCCTTTCTTTCATTATCTATCCATTCACCCTTTCATTCATCCATTCATCCTTTCACTAATCCATCCAGCGATTCACACATTCCTTCACTTATTTACTCACTCACCTTTTCACATTAAGTGCTGAGCCTTTGTCTGCAGAGTTGCAGACAGAAGAGGCCCATCAAGAACTTCACCTCGCTGTAGTTCCTAAAGCAAGGGGTGGGGTGGGGTGGGGGAGGGTACACTATTCCCCTGCACATAGGCAATCTGGAAACTTAGAAGTCATGAGTCATGCATGATGCACAGTGCCAGGACGTGAGGTGACTGTGACATGGTGTTGTTTCCAGGGCTTTTAAGTGGGGTAAAAAACAGGGGGGTCTCTTCAAAGGGGGTGCTCGATGTAATTAAGGGCGTGGCTTAAAACCCCCTAGGCTAACAATCTGTGCTTAGCATAGTGTTCCGCCCGACTGGTATTATGTTGTTTCTGTCATTGCATACAGATATATAATACAGCAAGTATCATTACACCAACAACAAGCCCGGACTATTGGCTTTGTCAATGGTTGTTAGTTGCTTAAAATAAAAAAGCAGCAACCATGGCTTTCTTGAATATAATATTGAAAATGCGTCAGTTCTAAAATGATGAGACCGTGAAAGAACTCTAGCTCCTTCTTTTTAACTTGTTTCACAGGCTTCTTTATATAAACTGTATTCTCACGTTGCAGCATGGGCATTTTACCTTTTATCCATCTAACAGAATGCCCTGCTGTACACTGAGGCAGGAGGAGGCCGCCACATGCTTTAACAGCCCAGACTGGCCCATTGTCATTCTGTATGTGGCAATCAGCCGCAGACAGAATGACAATGGGTGGGTGGGGCTGCTCTTGTGCTCGAAGAGGAGTGCGAGGCGGCCCCATCAGGGGGCTGAGGCTTCTCGCAGGGGAGCAGTGATGCTCCTTGTAATGACCATAATTACGGACAAAATGCGTCCGTAAAAGGGATCCTCACGGACAACGGACGTGGGGTCCAAATTACAGACAGTCCGTGAAATTTACGGACGGTTGGTTGCCCTACCTACAGTATTTACCTGTGTGAGCCGCGGCTGCCTGAACCTACTCATGATGTAAACCAGGAATTTGCAGGATTACAGCTCCCAGACAGGATGTCCCGAAACACTTTATGCACCGAACCTGGAAGTAAAACACGGACAGGATCCCTGTTTGTGAAGACATGTTGAGTCAGACTCTGAACATATTCTATAAGAACGTCCTCTTTTACGGCAGACACTTAATGAATGTTCTTTAGTGCGCTTGTTGAAAGTGAAACCTGAGCAGCGGCAGAGATGTGGTATGTGCACTGCAGATGAGTGCACATGTAGTATTTGTTTGGAAATCATGGCAGTAATGTTTCTGTCAGATAAAGCATTATCTACGATTCAAACCTTAGCCAAAAGTTTTAGAATACCATAACATTTGCAGAATCATACAATTTGTCCTGGGTACAGGGAATTTACACAGTGCCTTCAGACCAAATTCAAACAACATGGCAGTGGTGGCTGTGGGGTAGGGCAGACATGAGCGGTAGAATTAGCAGCATCGAGAGGCAGGGAGCAGTCAGGAGGCTGCGCACTGACACCGTGGTCATGACCAGCGACAGGGCAGGGGGAGGCAACACTGGCAGCTCTGGGCTCAAAAAGACTGGAGAAAGATACTGCGAGAGCATTGTACCAGCTCCCATGTCTCTTACAGTGCCCAGCCCGCACCACTCTCATACAGCAAAATGCACGAGCCCCTGTCTCTTATGCAGAGCTGTTCTCTACCCACACTTTTATGCAGCACTACACCATTACACTATAAAATAATCATTGTGCCGGTTGTGCCTTTTCTTTAGTCCCCTTCTCTGATATTCCACCACCTGATTCCTCCTTATATGGTGTCACCAGAATTCACTGTGGAGGTGGGGAACTTCCTAATTATAAGAATGACTCAATTGGCTGTCCACGGCATCCTGGAAGAACTGTTTGGGAAGCGTGCTCCAGTGGCAGGACTTGGTCACCGTCAGTAGGGTTCCGACATGAGTTCTAGTTTGTCGTGCATGCCTCATACCAGGGCCCAGGTTTCCCAGGAGGAGGCCGTCGTAGAAGGGGCGCTGAGAGGGAGGGAGGTTAAGAGACCCAGCTGAGTCAAGCCCACATGCCAGGCACACTTGCAGTAGTGCACTTCTGGTGCAATGAATGACGGCAGAGACCGCCTACCACTGAAGCAGCCGAAAGCCCCATTGCTGCATTGTAGGTTGATGTCTGTAATTGTGACAAGTGAGGTAGGCAGTAAACTCTGCTACATGGCAGGTGGCTCTGAGTTTTTTGCCAAACTCTGCGATACAAGCGGAGCGCAGAGTAGAAAATGCTCCACAATCTCCTCCAGTAGAGCAGGGTTTTCCACCCACCCCTACTCATCCCTTCTAGACTCAACTACTGTAATAGTCTTTATGCAGGATCTTCAAAACTAATACTCCATAAGCTTCAATGCTGCAAAGTCCTGTGGCTGAACGAGTGCTGAAACTCCAAAGACAGAACTCTGCTTCTGCAGCCCTAAAAACATCACACTGGCTTCATATCCACAAAAGGATCCTTTTAAAGATCCTCTTACTGGTCTTTAGAGCATTCAAGTCTACCGGACCAAAATAGTTGACTATCAGATTCACTTACCATACAACTCAAAAGATGTTGAGATGCTCTCACGCCAACCTCCTTAAGCCTCCTCTGTTTAGACTCAAAACCTGAGGCAGAAAATCCTTTATGGACCTACGGACCAAGGCATGGAACCAACTCCCTCGCCCTCTGCATTTCATACAATCTGAAGCCTTATTCAAAAAGCCCTTGAAGACCTGGCTCTTCATGCCGCCTGATGCACTCTGTTATTTCCTTATCTAAACTTCTCCCAATCTGTTTCTTTCTTCCTGGTCCCTCCTGAGCTGGGACCATTAGGATTCATTCTTCAGCGCCAGGATGCTCAATTGCGAGTGGCAGTGCGCTCTACAAGACTAAAATTCATTCATTCATTCAAGAAGCTCCACTGGCTCCCCAATCAGAAGAGATGTCAGCTCAAGAAGTTGATACAGCAAACAAATGATGGACGGAATGCTGACAATGCAAACATTCTCTCCCAGTCAAAAGATCTGGGTTAAATCCATCGTTCTTTTGCCCACTACGCCAACCCAGTTTGGACCCAGCCATATGCAAATCAGTCTTGACCCTGTGCCCCATGGGAACAGTCCAGACCGAACTGCCAGGCCAGGTCCTCTCTGGACCAGAAACAAGCATCCTGGGACCGGTTTCAGGGTATGTCACCCTTCTTCAGCCAGGCTAGCTTGAATCCAGTGGCACAGTGAGCAAGGGATCCACGTCTGGGCATACCCATCCCACTTAGGGCGAAAAGTGTTACAGCAAACAAATGATGGACGAATGCTGACAATGCAAACATTCTCCCCCAGTCAAAAGATCTGGGTTAAATTCATTGTTCTTTTGCCCATTACGCCACCCCAGTTTGGACCCAGCCATATGCAAATCAGTCTTGACCCTGTGCCCCATGGGAACAGTCCATACTGAACTGCCAGGCCAGGCCAGGTCCTCCCTGGACCAGAAACAAGCATCCTGGGACCGGTTTCATGGTATGTCACCCTTCTTCAGCCAGGCTAGCTTGAATCCAGTGGCACAGTGAGCAAGGGACCCACGTCTGGGCATATCCAGCCCACTTAGGGCGAAAAGTGTTACAGCAAACAAATGATGGACGGAATGCTGACAATGCAAACATTCTCCCCCAGTCAAAAGATCTGGGTTAAATCCATTGTTCTTTTTCCCACTACGCCACCCCAGTTTGGACCCAGCCATATGCAAATCAGTCTTGACCCTGAGCCCCATGGGAACAGTCCAGACCGAACTGCCAGGCCAGGTTCTCCCTGGACCAGAAACAAGCATCCTGGGACCGGTTTCAGGGTATGTCACCCTTCTTCAGCCAGGCTAGCTTGAATCCAGTGGCACAGTGAGCAAGGGACCCACGTCTGGGCATACCCATCCCACTTAGGGCGAAAAGTGTTACAGCAAACAAATGATGGACAGAATGCTGACAATGAAAACATTCTCCCGCAGTCAAAAGATCTGGGTTAAATCCATTGTTCTTTTTCCCACTACGCCACCCCAGTTTGGACCCAGCCATATGCAAATCAGTCTTGACCCTGTGCCCCATGGGAACAGTCCAGACCGAAGTGCCAGGCCAGGTCCTCCCTGGACCAGAAACAAGCATCCTGGGACCGGTTTCAGGGTATGTCACCCTTCTTCAGCCAGGCTAGCTTGAATCCAGTGGCACAGTGAGCAAGGGACCCAAGTCTGGGCATACCCATCCCACTTAGGGCGAAAAGTGTTACAGCAAACAAATGATGGACGGAATGCTGACAATGCAAACATTCTCCCCCAGTCAAAAAATCTGGGTTAAATCCATTGTTCTTTTGCCCACTACGCCACCCCAGTTTGGACCCAGCCATATGCAAATCAGTCTTGACCCTGTGCCCCATGGGAACAGTCCAGACCGAACTGCCAGGCCAGGTCCTCCCTGGACCAGAAACAAGCATCCTGGGACCGGTTTCAGGGTATGTCACCCTTCTTCAGCCAGGCTAGCTTGAATCCAGTGGCACAGTGAGCAAGGGACCCACGTCTGGGCATACCCATCCCACTTAGGGCAAAAAGTGTAACAGCAAACAAATGATGGACGGAATGCTGACAATGCAAACATTCTCCCCAGTCAAAAGATCTGGGTTAAATCCATTGTTCTTTTGCCCACTACGCCACCCCAGTTTGGACCCAGCCATACGCAAATCAGTCTTGACCCTGTGCCCCATGGGAACAGTCCAGACCGAAGTGCCAGGCCAGGTCCTCCCTGGACCAGAAACAAGCATCCTGGGACCGGTTTCAGGGTATGTCACCCTTCTTCAGCCAGGCTAGCTTGAATCCAATGGGCTCACTGTGCCACTGGAATCAAGCTATCCTGGCTGAAGAGGGGTGAAACCCCGAAACCGGTCCTAGGATGCTTGTTTCCGGTCCAGGGAGGACCTGACTTGGCAGTTCGGCTGGACTGTTCCCATGAGGCACAGGGTCAAGACTGATTTGCATATGGCCAGGTCTAAACTGGGATAGCATGGTGAGCAAAAGAATGATGGATTTAACCCAGATCTCTTGACTGGGGGTGAATGTTTTGATTTGTTCTGCAGTCCGTCCATCAATTGTGTGTCTTTTGCTTTCTCGCCCTAAGTGCGCCAGGTATGCCCAGGCGTGGGTCGTGGGCTCACTGTGCCACTGGAATCAAGCTATCCTGGCTGAAGAGGATGAAACCCGAAACCGGTCCTAGGATGCTTGTTTCTGGTCCAGGGAGGACCTGGCTTGGCAGTCGGGCTGGACTGTTCCCATAAGGCACAGGGTCAAGACTGATTTGCATATGGCCAGGTCTAAACTGGGGTGGCATGGTGAGCAAAAGAATGATGGATTTAGCCCAGATCTCTTGACTGGGGGTGAATGTTTTGATTTGTTCTGCATTCCGTCCATCAATTGTGTGTCTTTGCTTTCTCGCCCTAAGTGCGCTAGGTATGCCCAGACGTGGGTACTGGGCTCACTGTGCCACTGGAGTAAAGCTATCCTGGCTGAAGAGGTGAAACCCGAAACCGGTCCTAGGATGCTTGTTTCCGGTCCAGGGAGGACCTGGCTTGGCAGTTCGGGCTGGACTGTTCCCATGAGGCACAGGGTCAAGACTGATTTGCATATGGCCAGGTCTAAACTGGGGTGGCATGGTGAGCAAAAGAATGATGGATTTAACCCAGATCTCTTGATTGAGGGTGAATGGTTTGATTTGTTCTGCATTCCGTCCATCAATTGTGTGTCTTTTGCTTTCTCGCTCTAAGTGTGCCAGGTATGCCCAGGCGTGGGTCCTGGGCTCACTGTGCCACTGGAATCAAGCTATCCTGGCTGAAGAGGAGTGAAACCCGAAACCGGTCCTAGGATGCTTGTTTCCGGTCCAGGAGGACCTGGCTTGGCAGTTCGGGCTGGACTATTCCCATGAGGCACAGGGTCAAGACTGATTTGCATATGGCCAGGTCTAAACTGGGGTGGCATGGTGAGCAAAAGAATGATGGATGTAACCCAGATCTCTTGACTGGGGGTGAATGTTTTGATTTGTTCCGCATTCCGTCCATCAATTGTGTGTCTTTTGCTTTCTCGCCCTATGTGCGCCAGGTATGCCCAGACGTGGGTCCTGGGCTCACTGTGCCACTGGAATCAAGCTATCCTTGCTGAAGAGGGGTGAAACCCCGAAACCGGTCCTAGGATGCTTCTTTCCGGTCCAGGGAGGCCATGGCTTTACAGTTCGGGCTGGACTGTTCCCATGAGGCACAGGGTCAAGACTGATTTGCAAATGGCCAGGTCTAAACTGGGGTGGCATGGTGAGCAAAAGAATGATGGATTTAACCCAGATCTCTTGACTGGGGGTGAATGTGTTGATTTGTTCTGCATTCCGTCCATCAATTGTGTGTCTTTTGCTTTCTCTCCCCAAGTGCGCCAGGTATGCCCAGATGTGGGTCCTGGGCTCACTGTGCCACTGGAATCAAGCTATCCTGGCTTGAGAGTGGTGAAACCCCCAAACCGGTCCGAGGATGCTTGTTTCCGGTCCAGGGAGGACCTGGCTTGGCAGTTCGGGCTGGACTGTTCCCATGAGGCAGAGGGTCAAGACTGATTTGCATATGGCCAGGTCTAAACTGGGGTGGCATGGTGAGCAAAAGAATGATGGATTTAACCCAGATCTCTTGACTGGGGGTGAATGTTTTGATTTGTTCTGCATTCCGTCCATCAATTGTGTGTCTTTTGCTTTCTCGCCTAAGTGCGCCAGGTATGACCAGACGTGGGTCCTGGGCTCACTGTGCCACTGGAATCAACCTATCCTGGCTGAAGAGGGTGAAACCCCGAAACGGTCCTAGGATGCTTGTTTCCGGTCCAGGGAGGACCTGGCTTGGCAGTTCGGGCTGGACTGTTCCCATGAGACACAGGGTCAAGACTGATTTGCATATGGCCAGGTCTAAACTGGGGTGGCATGGTGAGCAAAAGAATGATGGATTTAACCCAGATCTCTTGACTGGGGGTGAATGTTTTGATTTGTTCTGCATTCCGTTCATCAATTGTGTGCCTTTTGCTTTCTCGCCCTAAGTGCGCCAGGTATGCCCAGACTTGGGTCCTGGGCTCACTGTGCCACTGGAATCAAGCTATCCTGGCTGAAGAGGGGTGAAACCCCGAAACCGGTCCTAGGATGCTTGTTTCCGGTCCAGGGAGGACCTGGCTTGGCAGTTCGGGCTGGACTGTTCCCATGAGGCACAGGGTCAAGACTGATTTGCATATGGCCAAGTCTAAACTGGGGTGGCATGGTGTGCAAAAGAATGATGGATTTAACCCAGATCTCTTGACTGGGGGTGAATGTTTTGATTTGTTCTGCATTCCGTCCATCAATTGTGTGTCTTTTGCTTTCTCTCCCTAAGTGCGCCAGGTATGCCCAGATGTGGGTCCTGGGCTCACTGTGCCACTGGAATCAAGCTATCCTGGCTTGAGAGTGGTGAAACCCCGAAACCGGTCCTAGGATGCTTGTTTCCGGTCCAGGGAGGACCTGGCTTGGCAGTTCGGGCTGGACAGTTCCCATGAGGCAGAGGGTCAATACTGATTTGCATATGGCCAGGTCTAAACTGGGGTGGCATGGTGAGCAAAAGAATGATGGATTTAACCCAGATCTCTTGACTGGGGGTGAATGTTTTGATTTGTTCTGCATTCCGTCCATCAATTGTGTGTCTTTTGCTTTCTCGCCCTAAGTGCGCCAGGTATGACCAGACGTGGGTCCTGGGCTCACTGTGCCACTGGAATCAAGCTATCCTGGCTGAAGAGGGGTAAAACCCGAAACCGGTCCTAGGATGCTTGTTTCCGATCCAGGGAGGACCTGGCTTGGCAGTTCGGGCTGGACTGTTCCCATGAGGCACAGGGTCAATACTGATTTGCATATGGCCAGGTCTAAACTGGGGTGGCATGGTGAGCAAAAGAATGATGGATTTAACCCAGATCTCTTGACTGGGGGTGAATGTTTTGATTTGTTCTGCATTCCGTCCATCAATTGTGTGCCTTTTGCTTTCTCGCCCTAAGTGCGCCAGGTATGCCCAGACTTGGGTCCTGGGCTCACTGTGCCTCTGGAATCAAGCTATCCTGGCTGAAGAGGGGTGAAACCCCGAAACTGGTCCTAGGATGCTTGTCTCCGGTCCAGGGTGGACCTGGCTTGGCAGTTCGGGCTGGACTGTTCCCATGAGGCACAGGGTCAAGACTGATTTACATATGGCCAGGTCTAAACTGGGGTGGCATGGTGAGCAAAAGAATGATGGATTTAACCCAGATCCCTTGACTGGGGTGAATGGTTTGATTTGTTCTGCATTCCGTCCATCAATTGTGTGTCTTTTGCTTTCTCGCCCTAAGTGCGCCAGGTATGCCCAGACATGGGTCCTGGGCTCACTGTGCCACTGGATTCAAGCTATCCTGGCTGAAGAGGGGTGAAACCCCGAATCTGGTCCTAGGATACTTGTTTCCGGTCCAGGGAGGACCTGGCTTGGCAGTTCGGGCTGGACTATTTCCATGAGGCACAGGGTCAAGACTGATTTGCATATGGCCAGGTCTAAACTGGGGTGGCATGGTGAGCAAAAGAATGATGGATTTAACCCAGATCTCTTGACAGGGGGTGAATGTTTTGATTTGTTCTGCATTCCGTCCATCAATTGTGTGTCTTTAGCTCAAGAAGTTGAGCCACACCTTCGAGGCCTTCACAATCAGGGACCAGCATACATGAACCACTGCCTGAAATTCCACCCTCCCTCCAGACACCTGCATTCTGCCTCCCTCTGCCTCACCCACACCCCTATATCTGCTGCAGCAACAGTGGAGGATGCTCCTTCTCCTACTACGCCGAGAAGTCCTTGGAGGACCTCCCACTTCACCTCTCGACCTCATCCTCACTACTGGAATTTAGAAAAGGACTCAAGACCTGGTTTTCAACTGACAATTCCTGCAGCAGCATTCTCGGTGCCTTGATACCCTCACAGGTGATTAGCCATGCTTCACAAATCCTCATTGATTGAGTGATTGGTTGATTGTTGAAGCATCTGAAAATATTGTGCTGAGTTCTCCTTTAACCATTGCTGTGTCTCCTTCTATGGTTGTACTTCTCGCTACAAAAACCACGCACCTCTCTATTGCCTGATTTTCCCAATTTGAAAAGTTGTTGTCCGCTTCTTACATTACCCAAATCCAGTGCCCAACCCTGAACCCTACCTCTATACTGCCCACCTTGAGGAGGGGGATCCTCATTAATTGATCCTTATCACTATCCATGTAATCAAATCCTATATGTACTTACCTGATGTGCCTAATCTTGACTGTGAGTAGAAATATTTTGCTGATGAATCATGTCTCAGAAATGATGATAGAGCCCCGGTTGTGTGTTATGCTGTATATACCATATATCAGTTTATGGAAATTTGTCACTTGCCAAATGTGAGATCTGCTCAGGTTGCAGAGTGAGGTTGTATGTGCTTGGAGTTGTGCACAAATTTGGCCCTTTTGTAGATGCAAAAGAGATTCTTAAGCTCGGCTGCATCCCCCCATGGCCAATTTGTGCACCTTCAAATAGAATTCACCCAGATGTCTAAGTTTACTAACTATTCATATGTTCTGGTTATTGTGTATATCTTTTCAGGATGGGTAGAAGAATACCCCTGTGCTAGTGTGGATGCCATTTCAGTAGTTAAGCATTTACTTTTTATCCCATGATTTGGAGTATTGTAAAGGATCGCAAGTGATTATGAAACACACTTTGTGTCAGTAGGCATGCAGGTTGTTTGCAAAGCTTTAGGAATAGGCCACCATTTCCACTGTGCATATCACCCAGAGCCAATGGCCAAGTAGAGAGGAGCAATGATACCGATATGGCCAATATAGCTAACATATGCTCAGAGTCTCAACTATAATGGCCTGACGTCCTGCCACTAGCACTATGGTCCCTCAGAGCAATTTCCCTCAGAAGAACAAATTGAGCCCATATGAAATAGTCCTAGACTGACACATCTCGAATCTCACTGTGTCAGCTGCTAAGTTGAACTTACAGTTGAATCATGATGCAGTTTTGCAGTATTGCAGAAAGCTTATATAGTGCCTCTTCAATTTCATTTCTTAGCTTCAAGCAACCTAAATTAGGTGTCTGTCAGCAGCCTCCCACTCCCCCTAGCCTGGTGACTAGGGGGCATATTTATGAGGGCCTTGCGTCGTGCTTGCACCACGCAAAGTGGTACATGCACGACGCAAAGCCCAAAGTCATATTAATGAAGCCACGCAAAGCCATCTTACTTGGCTTTGAATGGCTTCAAAAATATGGAGTAATGCAACGCAAATTGTTGTGTCGCCTTACTCTGCACAAGGGAGGCATTACATGGGCATTGTGGCGCATCTCCCAAGGCTTTTGTCGCATTCCCAGAATAACAAGGACTTGTAAACCTGGGAATGCATCAAAATCGTACGCCTACAGAGGTAAGTCCGTTTTTTTTTATATAGCGCAGCTACTCACCCTTACGGGTCTCAAGGCGCTGGGGGCTGGAGTGGAAATTAAGTGAGCTATTGCCCAGAGTCACATGGTGCTGAGCTGAGCTGCCGCCGGAGCTGGGGATCAAACTGTGAACCCTGTCCTCCGAAGTCAGCTGCCCTGGCCGCTGCACCACACCTCTCCACCTAGGTGAGGCATAACAAGGAGAAATATCTTTATTTCTCCTTGTTGTTTCCTCTTTCTATGTGCGCTGCATTCTGCAGCACACATAGAAAAAGGAAAACACCTAAATGGCGTGTTTTCATGCACGAAGGTGCCCCTTCATGCACAAAAACAATCCTGTCAACAACACAGGCACCCTTGCACCATGGTGCAAGGGTGCCTGTGTTGACGTTAGGTTGATGAATGGTGCCAGTGCAGGGGAAAAGGACAGGAATGCACTGTATTGGATAAATATGGTGCATTCCTGCCCTTTCCCTTTGGTGCAAGGCAGCACAGCAAGGTAACTTGCTGTGCTGCTCTGTGCCACCAATCCCATAAATATGCCCCTAAGTGTTCATTCTCATAGACCAAAGGAAGACTTTATTGCAGCCTCGCTTGACACTCCTTCAGGTCCTGCTCATCACCAACATAGCTTTCAAATGCGGTGGACTGGTGACATGAGTCCACTCATCTCACTGTAAACAAGCTGCTCCTCCTATAGACAACAGTGTTCCTCGTTCTGCTTCTAGACCAGTGACTGGCCCCAAATCTGGACCTCTTGCCAGGACTGTCTTTCCTGCTATCTTGCCATCTGTTGTTGGGATAAGTTATATGTGTCCACCTGTGCCAGCTCCACAAACCACGTGTGATGCTGCACCTACAGCCTCTCATTGTTACCACCTCTGTCTGAAGTAACCTGCACCCTACCAGATACCGGATACCCTTGTGGGTCTAGCCTTCAATCTTTGATGCTACCTTGCGTGTATGGTTGGTGGTGGTGTACATTCTTGCTGCGGAATGGGGATTCATTCCTAGACCTTACTGTACTGAACCTGTTCTCGCATTCAGCCACTGCTCTGCTTATGGAAATGACTTCTATTTGATGTTGCTGGAAGAATACAGACTAATGATTAATATTTCTTCTTTCTGGATTTGCATGCAGTTGCTAGTGGGTGTAGGGGGGAACTATCTCTTTGATTGGTGTGCTCATCAGTTGTAATGACATTTGCCTTGATCTCTTCTGCCATGGGTATCGACTGCAAAAGTATGCCAGCATATCCCTAAATTCTTCTTAGGCCCTTGAAAAGTTTAACATTCCTTTTAACTAGAACATGCCAGATATGACTCATCTTGCACTGACTGAGACAGGATTTATCCAGGTGCACCATAAAGCAAACATCCCAGGGTTTTGAAGGAAGCAGTAAAAGTGGCCTTGTCATTAGAGAACATCCCCTTTGAATTGTCCCTTAATGAATTCTGTCTTCCTCATCAACTATTATTTCACAAGTGACATCAGCAGGGAGGCTATGAATCTTCAGTTGTGGATCTCAAGCCTCTCCACGGCTGTCCTTAGATTGTGTAAATTGAAGGGTATGCAGTTCCTAAAAGGAGAAGAAGCGGTCGGAGAAACATGAGGCATCAGATTGGGGGATCTGATTCCTCAGAAGAAAGAGCCCTCACACACCCAAATGGGTGTCATGCTTCATCATCGGGCAGCTCCTCGTTGGGCCAAAGCTGCAATGCACAATGGGCCCTGCAGGGGGGCTTTTTGCCGGAGTTCTTTTGTTTTTGCCAATGTGGAGAGTGAGGTGCAGTGTTGAGTGTGATAAGATGAGAAGATTTTTTTTTTTTTAATTTATTTTACAGAGTTTTATATAGTGCGAACTTGACCCAAATCGGGTATCAGAGCGCTTTACATAGCACCAGTTGCATTACATGAGGACACATTGATTTTTTTGTTAGGCACGGGGAGATTAAGTGATTTGCCCAGAATCACAGGATGTTCAGCGTCATTGCCGAGACTCAAACCCAGTTCCCCAGATGCAAGGTTGTCCGCCCTAGCCGTTAGGCCAACTCCTCTAGAGTGGTGTAATGTGAGATTGAAATTAGCTAAGGGATACCCAAAAGGCAATTTAATATGTGAGTTCCCTTGTTATTGTTAAAAGCAATAAATGGCTAGATATGGATACAGTGGTCCACACTAGCTCTATAAGTGATAAACAAAAGAAGGTCAACATGTTTCTTGCTTAATGACTGTCAAAATGATCATGACAATTCATCATGACCAAAGTCCTAATCTACTCAAGGTTGGGTCGGTAGAGGGATGTTTAAACAGTACCCAAGAGCAATCACAAGTGTATGTAATATTCCTCCAGCATTAAAAACCAACCATATGTGGGGAAATACTATATCCCAACTATGAATGGGTGAGAAAAAACGCTCAATGGCATTGGACCACGAGAGCGTGATTTGCGAATTACCTACCTGAATCTCTGCCGCTGTGGTGACATGTTGAAGCTTGTTTGCGCGGGCTTTCATTTTCCTCTTACGATCCAAGTCCTTCATCCGTGTTTCTTCCTCTAAATTTGCTCTTCTGTTTATCCATTGAGGTAACTTGGTCTTCATGGCACTCCCGAACATCAAGGTTGCAGGACTTTCACCTGTGGTCAAGTGACGGGTCGAGTGGCAAGCTTGAAGAGTGGGATTTAAAACAGCTTTAAGGTTGAGCTTTTCAAGTGCAGCACACTGGTTAGCTTTCTTTAGAGTTCTCATGAACCGTTCGACAAGACCATTGGCCTGTTGCCTTAGAGGGGTGCTCTTCTAATGCTTCAAATTAAGATGATTGACAAAGTCTCTGAGTACTCAACTCTTGAAAGGTGGGCCGTTGTCAGACTTTTAAATCACAGGAGGAGCCCAGGTCATGAAGATGCTGTCTAATCTCTCAATGACACATTCTTGAGTGATACTTGAGAGATCTTCGATCAATGGAAAACGGGAATATTCATTAACAATCACCATCAGGTGATGTCCGTTGCCAAGAGGATCAAAGAAGTCCACTGCAATTCTTTACCATGCATGCATTGGCAACTTTGACATGTTTAACAGGTGTTGAGGGGTTTTCGATGCCAGGCAGTTGCATAGATAGATGACAGGCCTTGAATTCTTTTTTGACCCTCTTGTTGAGATGTGGAAACCAGACTCAGTCTCAGAGTGCTCGTTTGGTGGCAACAATTCCTCAATGTTCTCCATGGGCAATTTCAATTATCTGTTTTCACAGACTCTCCAGAATGACAAATGTTAACCCTCTTAGAATAATACCTTCCTGAGTAACAGACAGTTTATCTTTGACATTCTTAAACTTTTAATATTCACTGTTGTTGGTAAGAAGCTCAGGGTGCTGGTACCAAGACTGATGTGTCATAATGTCTTTCAGTTTCAGCATATCATTGTCTTGACTTGTGGCAGTGACAATTTGTTCCAATGAAATGGCAGCTGTAGTGCTTGATTTCACTATGAAATTTATGTAAGCTTCTGCCGTCTTAGAATGGGGGCCAAGGAATTGTAGAGACACTCGTGAGAAGTAGTCAGCGGCTTTTGATCCTTCCCTAGATGATGCATGATGGGGTAGTTGTACTCTTGCAATCACAGACAACAACATTCAATGCAATGAGGCATTTTTGCTTTTGGATTTCCAAAGATAGTCAAAAATGCTTGATGATCAGTCACAAGCGTGAAGGGCTTCCCATATAATAATATTTGGAAATGTTCGCAAGCCCACACCACTGCCAAGCTTTCTTTATCAAGTTGTGAGTAAGCTAGTTCAGTTTGGAACAAACTTCAGCTGGCGTACACCACAATATGTCTTCAAGCATTTGGGTGTCTGCTGTGGTGTGCAAGACTGGTGCCCAACCTGACAGGGCTAGCATTAACAATAACCTCAGTATGAAGCTTTGGATCAAAATATGCCATTTCAGTAGCATTCTCAACAGCTTGCTTGATTTTCTGGAAGAAAAGAATCACTCTTTTTAGTCAAGTCTCTTAACTGCACTGACAATGGCAAAGTCTCGTATAAATCTAGAGCAATAGCTGGCCATGCCAAGGAATGAAGATAACATGGAAGGATCTTGCAGGGTGTTGGCAGTTGAGAGCTCTTGCACTATAGCAGGATCATGTTTCATGTCCTCATCAGAAAAGATATGGCCAAAGAATTTTAACTTTGTCTTATGGAAATCACATTTCTTTGCGTTCAAAGTTAACCTGGCATCAGTGAGCAACTGACACACTTGCATGAGTGCTTTTTCATGCTCCTTCTGTGTAGGTTCGAAAACCAACCACTGTAACTGAAAGCATTCAAAGCAGGGTGTATGATAAGTCAAATGACATCTTGAAATAGCTCTGCAGCTGATGACACACCAAAACGTAGTCTCCTGTAACAGAACAGACCAACAGGAAGGAAGCGACAGAGAGGAACATCCGGTTCTTTCTCTGCTTATTGTATTTTGAGCAGAAGAATACTATTTGTTCTGTCATTTTCCCGGCTTTTCCACATGCAGGGCACCCCCAGTGATTGGCTTTCCATTTGATGGTAACTGTTGCTAAAGGTAAGGTGGCCAACCTAAACCTGATGTTATTATTATTATTATTATTTAGTAGCTTATAAAGCGCGTGGCTACCCCCGACGGAGGTGTCCCGGTGCTGAGGCAGACGGTAGATGACAGACGGGAAGGGGAAAAGCATAGTGCTGGTGAAAAAACAGGTTTTCAGGGCACGCCGAAAAGTTAGTTATGACTCCGATAAGCGGATGGAGAGAGGCAGGGCATTCCAGAGTTTAGAGGTTCTAACCGCAAAGGCTCTGCCACCCGTCCTGGCCTTACGAAAGCGGGGGATAGCAAGGAGACACTGATGGTTAGATCTCAGGGTCCGGTCGTGATGGTAATGCTGGAGTCTACCTCTCAGATACGCCGGGCCTTGTCCCCGGAGTGCTCTGAATGCCAGGGTGAGGGCCTTGAATTCAATGTGCTTGATCACAGGTAGCCAGTGAAGGTTCCTCAGGTGGGGGGTAATCGAGTGTCGGAAAGGTATTTTACAGATCAATCTGGCAGCAGCATTTTTTATATTCTGCAGACGCCGAGTCAGATAGGCGGGAACACCCTGATAGAGACTGTTAGCGTAGTCCAGGTGGGATGTGATTAGAGCATGGACCACTGTTCGACGGCACTCCAGGGGAAAGAAATGGAGGAATTTCCAAAGCGTGCGCAGCTTCCCAAAGCATGAGGAGGAGACATGCCTGATTTGTGTTTTACAGGAGAGTTCGTTGTCGAATCTAAAACCGAGATTTCTCACACAGTCAACAGGCTCGGGCAGAGGATTCATCTCCCGAGGCCACCAAAGCACTGGGGGGGAGGTAAGTTTTGGTTAAAAAAGGTTCACTTCTCAGGATTACAGTAAAGAGACTGTTGATACCAGGAAAGGCTTCTTGGCCCTCCGTCCAAGACTAAAGTTATTAAACTACCAATTTGCCTTTTCGGGCCCTGCAAAATTCCGGGTAGTGGTCCGGGGGGTCCCACATTTCTTCACAGGTCCTTACCAGCTAAAGAGGTTTCTCGACGGCCCAGATGAATCCTTTATGGAAACGGCGAGCATGGGTCCCTCTACATCCGCAGGCAATCGATAAATACTTATCCCTGCCGGGTGCTTCAATTGCATATACATAAATCCTACATGATACATAATGTACACTGTATAATGCATGGGGTATAAGGTATAAGGTACAATGTATACTGCGCAATGTATAATGTATAATGTCTTATGGATTTTGCCAAACCAACGGTTCAGTACTCAGTTAATACCTAGTTAATACCTAGTTAATACCTAGTTACAATTTACCCCAAAGTGTATACTCTCTAGGCTAGTCTAAAGCCAATATTCTCAGGCATCTCCCGATAGTCCCTGTAGTCTCTGCTGTCTCGGCGGTCTCAGCAGTCTCTTCAGTCTCTGCAGGAACACAACCCATGTTTTACCTATGGGTTTTACCTATAGACAGTTTGCAAACATGTCTCATGACTTACTACGACTTATTCCAACTCGTTAATGTTACATTTTATACAACATGTTACATTTTATACAACATGTTGTGTCACATGCCTCGCATGCCTCACATGCCTCACATTCCTCACGAATTACTACGACTTATTCCAACTCATTCATGTTACATTAATGTTACATCTTATACAACATGTTGTGTCACATGCCTCGCATGCCTCGGAAATACCTCAGAACGCCCACCTCATGCAGCATATCGTAACACATACAACACATAATGCCCTGTAACAGGACACATGACATCATATCTAGACCATTACGTCTACATCTGCCATCACATCATACCATCATATCTAGACATCATACCAGCCACCGAACATAACATCACATCTAGACCACCCCATAACTGACAACCACCGACACTCACTGTTACTTACTGTGCATGAATGTGCTCAACAAGCTATACACAGTCCTCAGTCCTGTATAGTCCCCTATTTCCCTGTTAACAATTCCAACTGTGACCAACACGTCCTTTCTATAGCCCGCCACTTGGCGAACAACACAACTGTCAGACGCGATCACTGTACTTCACATGGCTCCCATGGGAGGAGAGCTCTCTTTCTCGTCACCATGTTCTTTCATATTCTTCAGGGGTGGGAGGGTGAGTTGGGGTTGAGGGAGGTTACGAGTAGGGATAGGGGTTTGGCTTCTTTTTTTCTTACTTTGCTGTTATTTGTTCTTTGTAGGTTTTACTTTGTGCATGTCCATTCAGGTGTCCTCCAGTACTCGACATATATTGCTATTCGCGGTGAGCTCCACGGGAAACTATATTTAACTTCAAATGTAATCACAGGATATTCATGGCCCTATAAATGTAATATATATCCATACATGTGCTCCAGGAGGATTTTGCATTTCCGCCCTAAGGTAAACTCGCTCTGTGCTAGTTTAATGTATTTGAATGTAATTGTGTACTATGCTTCTCATACCAGATCAAATGTATCACTACAACGTCTTACTGGGTGTATGGCGTACCCTTCGTGCTCTACCCATATAATCAATAATGTCACTCAACCATACGGCATTACTGGCAATGTGCTGTCAACAGCTTATTCCGCACTATCACTACCTCACGGAGTATTCTTAAAAAATGTAGACCCCTCCAAGAGGCACATATCTTACACACATAATAATCATCTTGACCCAGCCGCTATGGCCAAGCGTTATAGACCTAAAAGCTTTGGGATAATGTCAATAACATACTCATGACTACGCAGACCACCTTAAGCCCACTAGCACACCATAACATTAAGGTAATCTCATTGAACGTTAAGGGGTTAAACCACCCGGTCAAACGGAAAAAGATAACTGACTACCTATACAGACAAAAAGGTGACATCTTCCTGCTCCAAGAAACAAAAATTGACTCCAAACAATTTAACTCACTTAGAAATAGATTCTTTAGTGAGGTTGTTGGCTCAGAAGCAGTAGGGAAGAAAAACGGCGTCCTGACCCTATTAGCAAAAAAATCGAACATCGAACTAGTTTCCAGCACATCAGACTCTAAAGGCAGGTGGATCACAACCAAACTAAAGAAAGATAAAACAGAATTTTATGTTACTAATGTCTACGCCCTAATAAAGATGAAGTAGATTTCTGGGATGATTTAAATAGACAGCTTGACACTATACCAGATAATGCGTTACATATACTGGCAGGAGATCTTAACTTACCTATGGACCCGGCGCTTGACAGGGACTCACGTTGTCCCTTCCGTCCTAACAACTCCCATAAAGCTTTAATTAACCTTTGCACTCGCTTCAACTTGCTTGACGCGTGGAGATTACAAAACCCTACTGGTAGAGATTATACTTTCTTCTCGCCCCCACACAACTCGCACTCACGCATCGATTACCTATTAATCTCCGGTAACGCTTCAGCTAGAATTGTAGATACTGCAATCGAACCGAGAGTGATATCAGACCACTCCTGTATAAGCCTCACTATCTCTGACACAAAACCTCTCAGGAAGCAACCGCTTTGGAGGCTCAATAACAAGGTCCTGGAACAAGCGTGCCATAAGGAAGCTATTGCGAAAGCAATACAAGACTTCCTCATACTAAACAAGGAAGGGGATACATCCGACCTCATACGTTGGGAAGCCCTGAAAAGCTCCATTAGGGGAGAAATTATCAAAATAAGAACTGCTATGAATAGAGACTCCAATAAAAACCTGGAGAAACTGGAAAAGGACATCGATAGATTAGAACAGAAACATATCCTGTCAAGAGAGGCCTCAACTCTGAATGATATAATTAAGAAGAAATATGAATATAATAAAATTATCAGTGATAGAGCAGGAATTTGGATACATAAACAAAAAAGCCTTAAACTATGCGAGTTGAACAAGGCAGGAAAAAGCCTGGCCTCATATTTAAAATTTAAAATGCAGAAGAATACAATCAATAATATAATCGACAGCAAGGGCTTGGCTCACTCTGAACCAGATAAAATTGCTGAGATATTCAAAGAGTTCTACAGCACCTTATATAGTAAGAACCAGGATCTAGACCCAACTAAAATACAGGACTACCTCAATGAATGCGATTTGCCATCACTTTCGGACAAGGAAAGAGCAGAAATTAACACACCTATTAATAACTCAGAAATTGAGAATGCGATTAGAACTCTCAAATCTGGGAAGGCTCCAGGGCCTGATGGCTTCAATGCTCAGTTTTATAAATGTTTCTCTTCATCACTAATCCCTCCGCTATTAAAACTGTTTTATGCATTTAGCATATCAGGCCAGGTTACCGGTACACCAGCTGAAGCCATTATAGCAGTAATCCCCAAAGATGGGAAAGACCCAACACTCCCCAAAAATTACAGACCGATATCACTAATAAATCTGGACTGCAAAATATACGCAACAATCCTTGCCAAACGTCTCCAAAAATCTCTCCCTCAATTTATCCACCCATCTCAAGTAGGTTTTTTAAAAAACAGATTGTCTAGTGACAACACTCGTGTCTTGTCCCATGTTCTTGAAAAGGCCAAACTCAATGATACACCGACAGCCGCCATTACATTAGATGCCGAAAAGGCTTTTGACAAAATAGATTGGAAATATCTGGAAGCAACCCTGAATAAGTCCAATCTGGGCGGAAATTTTTTACAAATGATAATGGCACTATATTCGAACCCCACAGCCAGGGTCAGGGCAGGAGGTTGTCTTTCATCTTCCTTCATACTGGAGCAGGGAACAAGACAAGGCTGCCCCCTCTCCCTTCCTTGTTCCTCCTCGCTATCGAACCCTTCCTGTTCCACCTTAGGAACAATTCACAAATATCAGGTGTGCAATTTGGCAACTACACCGTCAAGATAACTGCCTATGCTGACGATGTTCTGGTAATCTCTGAAAACGCAGACACTGCAATCCCTGCCCTCATATCATCGATAGATTCATTCTCTGCAGTATCTGGATACAAGCTAAACAAAGATAAAACTGAGGTAAAACTCTTAAACAACCTAGGTGGGAGGGAGATTATAGGCGAATCTGGCCTTACGTGGCAACCTAAATGCTTCAAATACCTAGGCCTAGAATTCACGGATGATCTGATTACTTCCCTTAAGATCAATGAACAAACACTACATAAAAAAATCTCCACATTACTTGAGGGTTGGTCGCCCAAATTCCTATCCTGGTGGGGACGAGCCGAGACTTTAAAAATGATGATTGCTCCTCTTGTCAATTACCTAGCCAGTATGCTACCAATGACCTTCTCCAATGAGTTTTTGAATAAAATCTACAAACCTTTTAACACGTTCCTCTGGCAAGGCAAAAAACCTAGAATATCAATGAAAAAGCTACAGCTACCAAAAGAAAAAGGGGGTCTGGGTTTACCGAACTTCAGGAACTATCAAACGGCGTACCTTTGTAAGCAGGGCTCAAACTGGTTAGTCCCACAAATTGACTACTCTCCGATATGGATGGACATAGAAAGGGCAATTGTCAAGGGCTTGCCTCTAACCGCTCTCCTCACCATGGACATATCCCATCTCCCCCACTCAAAATACATCCTGCTCAACACCAAGAGAGCCTTGCTGCGTCTGGATTCCCTCTCTGCAGTTAAAGTTAATAAATCCAAAATATCCGCCCTCTGGCACAATCCGAGCTTAAGGATTAATGAAGAAATGCTCTACTGGAAACACTGGTCAGAAAAGGGCATAAACTTAATGGAAAATCTCTTTAATAATGACACTCCATTACCTTTCTCCACCCTCCAGAGAAATTATGGGTTGGAGCCAATAGACTTTTACAGTTTTCTCAAACTAAAATCTCTTCTCACGCGTCGCTCTATTAAACCGACCAACCCATCACTAATCCCCAGACTAATACAACTTCTGAGGTCAGGACACGCCGTCTCTAGGATTTATAAACTTCTCTCTCTAAACCGGGTAAATCTCACCTAAAATGCGAAATGAAATGGGAAAAGGAACTTAATTCCTATAACATCCCATTCGATTGGGGAAAAATATATACCTCCCCATTCACTAATAAAATCTCGCCAATCCTGTCACAAACCAAACTTATGTTAATTAATAGGACATACTGGACACCTGAAAGACTTTACAAACTCAAACTCAGTGAAAATCCGACTTGTTGGCACTGTAAGTCCCAGACTGGAGACCTGGCACACATGCTCTTCAATTGCCCCACTCTGGGAAGATATTGGGATAAGATTTATGACTACATAAGCAAAACATTTCATGTAACCCCCAAGGGAGTTCTCTTACATTATTCTTGGAGCTCTAGACCCCAGAATTGAAGATTTGAATGATCGCCTTTTACTTGATCTCATGCTTACTCTAGCCTGCAAAGTTATTCTTTGTAAATGGAAGAACTCCAAAGAGGTCTCATTTAACACTTGGCGGCAATGGTTAACTTTCCTAAGAGGGGCAGACAACGTTGCGCTACATTCTTCTCCCTGGAGACCCCCGCACAGAAAATTGTGGAAATCCCTGGATGCCTCATATGACCCTCCATGATGCAAACAATTGCTGGTGTGAGCTAAATTGATCTGTGCCGAACATAGTTATCCATGTGTATTATACCGTGATGCTTTGATTATCATCTCCATGTTCTTCCAGACACACACCTCTCGGAGCTCACTGCCTCACAGATAGACACCTGTTTAACATGCACCTTACATTTTTATTATCATTTATTTTCAGTTACTTATCTGCTTGTTTGTTGCTGTTTGTTTATTTATTTTATTTTATCTTACCTGTGCGGTTTCTCTCTTGGACTCTCACTGGTCTGCCATTATTATTACTGCTGTTGGCGATATCCACAACTATTGGCACCCACCTATACCACCAATGTATTTATTTTATTTCTGTTGTATTGGTTCTATTGCAAAAACTTTAATAAAAACGACTTGAAATCTAAAAAAGGAGTACCTCGGTTTTGTCCGAATTAAGCTTGAGACAGTTCCGTGACATCCAGGCCGAGATATTACTCAGGCAATTTCTAAACTTGGAAAAAGCAGCTTCCGAGTGCTCCTCGAAAGAGAACACCAGTTGGGTGTTGTGACTGTCGTCCGCGTAGGAGACCACCCTCACCCCGCCGGATTCCACCAATGCCGCAAGAGGTGAAAGGTAGGCATTAAAGAGAAGGGGACTCAAGACAGAGCCCTGTGGAACCTCGCAGAGCAAGGGTTTCTCGTCAGAGATGAAGGGACGAAGAAAGACTCGTTGAGATCGGTTTCCCAAAAAGGACCGGATCCAGGGCAGAGCTGTGCCCTGAATACCCACATCTCTTAACCTATCCATGAGGATAGGGTGGGCCACCGTGTCGAAGGCCGCGGACAGATCGAGTAGCACAAGCATAGCTGCCCTGCCCAAATTGATGCTCTCCCGGATACTCTCGGATACTTCTAGGAGGGCAGTCTCAGTGCTGTAGCCAGCTCTGAAGCCGGATTGAGAGTCATGAAAATGATTTCTGGATTCCAGATAGTTGGAGAGTTGCTCTTGGACTATTTGTTCGAGGATTTTAGCAGGTGCTGGTAGAAGGGAAATGGGTCTAAAAGTATTAAAAACAGCAGGGTCAGCATCAGGTTTTTTGAGGATCGGCAGAAGATAAGCCTGTTTCCCCACTGCCGGAAAAATTCCTGAGCTCAGTGAGGAATTCCAGATCTGATTCAGTGGGGCATTGATGCAATGTGCCAGAAGTTTAAAAAACTGAGCCGGACACGGATCGCCAGGTGAGCCAGATTTGCAGGATAGAAGTTTTTGCAGCAAAGCACCAAGAGAGAGAGGGCGGAAAGTGGACATTGCATCATTGCTGACCGACAAAGCCGTAGGCTCTGAGGTGGTCTGTGGGGGGAAGGTGGTGTATATAGCATGGATTTTGTCCTGGAAGAAGTCTGACAGTCCTGTGCACAGGGAAGCGGAAGGGAGCACTGCACTGGCAGTGGCAGATGGCTTAGTGAACTCTTGAGTGATTTTAAAGAGGGTTTTAGCTGAATTCCCCCTAAACAGATCTTATTGGTGAAGTAGTCTCGCATGGTGGAGCGTTTGAGTTTGTGATGTGATGTACAAGGCTTTTGTAAATGGGGGGTCTATTTCATTCCTATAATTCTCAAGGGTAGAGAATGGCTTGAGTCCCTGAAAGAATTCAGTCTGTTTCCCCAAGCCAGGCCAGTGTAGTAGTTCGGACCCCACCTAATCCCAGTACATTGCCTTCAGGTTTTTTATTTCAAGTGTGGAAATGGAATGTAGATCTGACCAGTACTTTTGCAAGCCTAATGAATAGCAGGTATGTTTCACAAAGGCCAGTCACAGAAGCTTCCTCCCATCCTGACACCTATCCAAAACGTCTTAAAGACCCTCTCTGTAGTAAGCCAACTCAGGGGTCGACCAGACTCGGAACCAATACAGAATTGGCCTGAGTCAAATTAGATGGGCTATGGGCTGAATTCCTAAGTCAAATTTAAAGACTAGAGGGGTATTTTGGGGGATTTTAAGCACCATACTCAAAAAGTTATTCTCTGGCACTTCCTAGATTGATGTGGCCCCACAATTCTGCACCATAAATTCCAGCAGCAACAGATTGGGCCCTCCAGGCGTCAAGGATGGGAGAAGCTGGATGGGCAGAGGAATTATTTGTAAATTTTAATAGAGCTGCTGCTCTATGTTTCAAGATGAGAGTACTTGGTTTGCCCAGGAATAAGTGCTGGACGGTGGTGGTTTCAAGGCTGCGGCATGGTAACCATTAGTGGAAATTACTGATGTGGAGAATATAGTTCTCCCTGATGCTGCCTGGTGTTCTTGTTTATGAAACCA
Organism: Calotriton arnoldi; assembly: GCA_963921515.1. Classification (NCBI taxonomy): domain Eukaryota; kingdom Metazoa; phylum Chordata; class Amphibia; order Caudata; family Salamandridae; genus Calotriton; species Calotriton arnoldi. The sequence continues at coordinate 316,056 of CAWUFW010009375.1, forward strand.
TCTCTGAGGCCTTGCGATGTGATGGCCTCTAGATGATCTTTGATAATGACAGGAAACGGGACCCCTTTCTTGGTCTCCATTGGAGAAGCCAATAATCACGATTCCCATCACTGCAATCGGCTTTTGGCACTTCGAAACCTTTGGAGTTTTTCTGACCTGCCACCCAGCAGCTTTGACGGCTTGTCGTGTTGGGTATGGACAGCTCTGTAAACACAACCCCGGACACTTCTTCTGGGCCCACTCCAACCAGCTCTCTTTACTCAGTTCTGGTAAGCAGATGACCATTGCTGATACCTGAATTGCTTTGTTTGCAATAATCTCTTTGTACTGCCTGACACCTGGTTGATCTCTGCCCCACAGCACTTCTGTTCACAGTGTTATCTTGCACTTTGTTACTCTTTCAAAGCCTGGTTGCATTCCTCTATAATGTTGTTATTCCATATGAATGTATGGCTTTGATTTGTGTAGTAGCACAATGCCTCTTTGTGTGGCCTTCCCAGCAGGTTCTTGGCCACAGCTGTGTAGACTTCTCAGAGAAGTCTTCATTAATTTCAAATGCTTTACACTGAACTGAACTGGTGCTGCACTTTGGCTCCACATACACCAAATGTTGATTCCACATTTCGACGGAGGTACACGTAGCATGTACGAGCAACTTGCTGGACAATGGCAAACTTTCTGGGAGAGAACAGTTGATCTTTGGGTTACGCATCTCATCCTCGTCGCCAGTTGTAGCATCCTCCCCAGCCCATTCACTCACCAATGACTACGCCATACATGGAGCTTAGTATAACACGTCTATATTCTGCCTGTAACCGCGAATTCAAAATTCTAAACCTGCATTCAATTCACTACGCACGAATGCTTACATCACAGTTCTACGGAGTCTATCAGAAGCCACAATGGTTCAGTCATTACATACTCACACGACACTACACATTTTAGGGTGTCTCCTGGGATACCAATGTGGTGAAGCCTCTTCAGGAGGGTGTGGTGGATACAGAGTTGAACTCTGCTGAGAGGTCGAGGAGGATCAGGGCCACCATTTCTCCCCGGTCAAGGAGAGATCTGATGTCCTCGGTGCTGTGGTTGGTGCGGAATCTGGACTGGGAGGTATCCAGAAGATTCTTGTTCTCCAGGTGTTCCCTGAGTTGGCAGTTGATGGCTTTTTGGAGGACCTTGGCTGGAAATGGGAGCAGAGAGCTGAAACAGTAGTTCTTGAGTTCACTGGGGTTGGCGGACGCTTTCTTGAGAAGAAGTTTGACCTCTGTGTGTTTGCATTCTTTGGGGAAGGTGGCCGTGGTTATGGATGCGTTGAAGATGACGGTGAGGTCGTTGCAGAGTGTCTTGCTCCCTAGGTTGAAGATGTGGTGGGGGCAGGTGTCCAAGGGTGTATGGGTGTTCCTGAGTGGACAGAGTTCAGGATGGCTGTGGTGTTTTGAGTGGTGAACTGGTCCCATGTGTTGAACAGGTGGTCTGGGTTTGCATCTGTGGGAGCAAGGAGGCTGAGGGTGTCCCCGGTGGTGATGTGACAGAATATCGATGCAAAAAATTCGCACTGCATTAATATCGAATTGGAAATATCAAGGAGTGGAAATATCTTTGTGCAAGTATATCGTTGTCAAGACTATCGTGTTGAAGGTAAGTAATATCGATGTAAAAAATTTAGAAGTAATATTATTGTTTGCAAAAACATAGTTGTTTAAAATATTGATTTTTAATAAGTGTTATGTATTTTAGTGTATATTTTAAATGTATGTAATGTAATTTTTTATATAAGTATTGTTGATCTTTTTTAATATATGTGTTAAATTTCTAGTTGTTATTACATTTAATTCAATTACATTTTGCGTCTTTTAGTTCCGTAGCGGGTTGTGGGTTTATAGGGAATAGGGTGGGAAGTATTTTCATTATAATAATTTAATGATTATTTTTATTCAATTAGATTTATTTAATTGATATTTAATAGTGTTAATTTTGCTTTTAATTTTTGGGGTTAATTTTATGTGTGGGTTGTGGGGTTTATAGGGGTAAATGGTGGGAAGTAATTTATTTTTAATTAGTGAATAATTATTGGTAATTAATATTAATTAATTCATTATCGTAATTGTGTCATGTTTTTAGGTGTGGGTTGTGGGGTTAATAGGGGCAAAGGGTGGGAAGTAATTTATTTGTAATTAATTATTAATGCGTTGATAATTAATATTAATTAATTAATTGATAATTAATTATGTTAATTGTCCAATTACAGTTTTTGGGGGTGTGGGTTTTGGGTTTATAGGGGTAAAGGGTAGGAAGTAAATTAATTAGGAATTCGGAAACAAGTTTTAACCCCTCCGATCCCTAAATGTGCCAGAGGGCATGACCTCTCCCCAGCTGAGGATATAGCTGGGGAGAACATGTCTCAGAGTAAGGAGCCGAGTCAGGCAACAATGCAAGTCAACAACTATGTCCTGAGATGTTCTCAATCCTCGCCACGACACATACAACAGATAGCTCAGAATTAAAGGGCATTGTACTGTGTCTTAAGAACACTATAATGCTGAGATTTGAGACTTCAGAACAGACTCAGAAAGACATATAAGGGGCATGCCAGGTGTTGGATGCTAAATTTGATGACCAGGCTGAGAGAATTAGGTTGTTGGAGGAGAACATGGAAAAGCTGAACTCAGGTCTCTCAGAACATGCACTACAGATTGAGTCCCTAAAGAATTTGAATAGGCAGTTGTTGGAAGACCTGGACAGGTTGGAAATATATGCTAGTATGAACAACCCATGAATTTTAGGGGTTCCTGAGGGAACAGAGGCCAGCAAATTGAAAGACTTTGTTGTTATGATGTTGAAAGAGGCCCTCCTTATGGACAGGGGAGATCTAGATCTTGATAGGGATATACAGAGGGTTCACAGAGACCCATATAGGCTCAGTGTATCCAGTAAAATAAAAATGGAAAATCCTAGTTAATTTTGAAACCTATTACACTAAGGAGTTAATTCGGACTAAAGCTTAGAAGGGCAGCCATCTCACAAATGAGAGTTTCACGTATTCAGTACGTTCTGATGTTGGGAAAAGCATGGCCCAAAGACAATGGGAGATAGGGAGCCGATTTGACAAGCTTGAGATGCTGTGAGCGAAGGCACAACTTAAGTTTCCTGTCCTGTTAAAGGTGATGTAGAGGAGTGGAATTTATAATCTGTGAGGAGGCAAGTAGATAGATCAGCTGATTAGTAAAATGAAACAAGGTAATTAAGGCTAGTTTACCTCTGATCGCACAAGACGTCACATAATATTTAAACACATGCAATAGTTTTCCTTTTTTCTTAATCTTCCCGTGGAGGTCCTAGTAAGGTGAAGATGATGCCTGTAGAGATAGGGAGGATTCCTCGGGGAGGGCACAAGTAGGTTGGGAGCATATGGGAAAAATATAAAAAATCCTCAGGACACATGTCAGCGCAAAAAAACAGTAGATTAGGTGCAGTAAGACCCGTGTTTTGCATCATTTGCCTTGTGTATCATTCAACTGAGATGGCTCTTATACAGTAAGAGCAGGGGAGGAAGTTGTATTGGATAGAGACACAATGAGTAAGAGGATCGAGATCTTGTCTTGGAAGAGAAATGGGTTGAGATCTAGGAAAATGCAAAGGTTAGCGGCTGAGTATCTGCAGGGAGTTAAGGCTCAAGTGATAATCTTACAGGAGACATACCTTGAGCGGGCCAAATGCAGGGCCTACTTTAGTAAGTGCAGATGGGTCCAGGAGGTTACTTACTCAGACCAGCTATGGGGTGAGAGAGGAGTTGAATTCACCATCAAACGTAGCTCAGAGATCTGGCTACTAGTCTATCAAACAATACCTTAGGGAGATGGGTGATGGCTAACTTGGAGTGTGCATTCTTAAGGTGGACTTGTATAGGCTATTGTGGTCCTAACTGTGACAGTCCCTCATATTTGGGAAAGGTAGGTGAAAAGGTTTTACTTTCTTTAGCAACAAATATGAACAATACTCACACCTTGATTGTTTTCTGATTGACAAATATACGGCCACCAGGGTAAAATCAGTGACCCATTGCCCGCCAATATTATCAGACCGCTCTGTTATCAGTCTGTGTTGGGAGCTACTTCCAGCTATTGTCCCTGCTGCAGGAGGAGACGATTGTTACTCAACTTAGCTGTAAAACTAAAGAGTACTTTGAGCTGAATGTCAGTACTACCAACTTTAGTATAGTGTGGGACGCATATAAAGACTATATTAGAGGGATTATCTCTAAATTCACCCTTAATTATAAATGGAAAAAGCAATAGTAAATCCTTTCAGGGACAGAGCTGAGAAGGAACAGGAGATGCAGACAGCTGCATCAGAGACCCATGTGGAAATCCAGCACTAGTAGATATAGGCTTGGGCTGGATAAAAGTATACAGGAAAGGTGGAGGGCTAGTAAGCTACAGTACTTTGAGTTCGGAGAGTAGAGTGGGCAATGCTTTCCTAGAAAACAAAGCAGGAACTAACTACGATTTATATTGATCAGTTAATTGATCCAGGCAGTGGGGATATGGTTTATGCACTAAATGAGATACAGTAAGTAATGCTAGCTCATTTAACCACCCTTTACAAGTTATAACACTCGACAAACCACCCCCCCCCCCCCGAAAATCCATAGGTGGCTGGCTGATCTAAATGTCCCCAAAACTGAAGAATTCAGAGTCCCGGAATAGGAGAGGAAAGTTACTGAGGGGAAAACAATAGACCTGTTGGATAGTCTGAAGAATGGGAAGGCAGTCGGTCCAGATGGGACTCCGGGAGAACTATACAGAAGATTAAAGTTCGACTTGGTTCCTTTCTGGAAAGTTTTATTTAACCGTAACTTTGTTGAGGGTGGGGAGATTCTGCCTTCATCGTACCAAGCTACTATTGTAATGATTGCAAAACCCAATAAAGATTTATCTAATCCAGATTCATACAGACACATCTCCGTGCCTAAATATGATTATAAGATCTGTGCGGGCACGGACACGGCCGCTGCAGGTAAGAGCTGTGGGGCAATGGGGCCGGCTGGGGGGGGGGGGATTTCGAGAGACGACCACAAGAGAAAATTAAATAAATAATTATTTTCCCTTGTGTTTGTGTCTCGAAATCCCCTCCAGCCAGCCCCAACGCTCTTACCTGCAGCAGCCGCGGCTGCACGGGCATCATAAATAAGAGACTAGCCTAGGTTATAGAGTCTGTGATTCATCCAGATCAGAAAGGTTTTATTCTGGGGAGGCAGCTCAATGAGTTGACTCACTTATAGATTGGTGCATTCAATTCAGCAGAATCTACTAAGAGCCCTCTAACAATAGCTACTCTGGATGCTGCTAACACCTTCGATAGAGAGAGCTGGGCTTACATCTGGAATGTGTTAAAAACCTTTGGCCTAAGCAGAGGCTAATTAAAGCAGTGAAACATTTGTATAGGTCACCTGCAGTCAGCATTTTGATCACTGGGAATTTAATAAGGGCTTTTCCCATCACAAGGGGGACAAGACAGGGATGCCCTCTATCCACACTTTTTCTTGACCTGTATATTAATCAAGATTGTTCTATTGTAGCATTTGTTTCCCCAGGGATAGCCTTTCTGCAACATCGTTCCCGAAACCATCGCCCACTCGCCTTGGAATCTAGACATTACCTCTTCCTCAGTGACCTCAACTTCCATCTCGAAGACCCCTCAGACACCAACTTGGCCACCCTGCTAGACTCCATGGACAACCTAGGCCTCAATCAGATCTTCACCAACCCCACGCACATCACGGGATACACCCTTGACCCCATCTTCACGTCCAGCGACAGGATCCGGTTCAGCCACACAACCGAGCTCACCTGGATGGACCACAGCATCATCCATTTCACCATCGCTGTCACCCCACAGGCCACCATTACCCCACCCCCGCCGCAGCTGGAACACCATCACGAATCTCAATGGATGACCGTCCTTAATAGAACCACCCTCCACACATCTGATGAGGTCAATCAAGCAGCCACCCACATATCTGAATGGATCCCCACTAGCGCCAACTCCACTGCACCTATCAAAATTCTCAGCACCAGAAGGACCAACAAGCATGCCACTAGTTCACCCCAAGCTCAAAGCAGAAAAACACAAATGCAAACCTCTGGAGAGACGCTGGCGCACAAGCAGAGTCCCAGTCGACCACACAGCCTTCAAAATGGCCCTCAGATCCTACCACCACACCATCAGAGAAGCAAAGAAACCAGCATTCGCCGCCTGCCTCTAGGCCGCCAACCGCACCAAGGAACTATTCGATATCTTAAGAGAATTCTCCTCCCCAGACACCATCGAAAACACCATCCAGCCCTCCCAGTCCCTCTGCAACTCGCTCACCGACTTCTTTCACACCATAATTGCCAATATGTACAAAAACTTCTAACCCCAACTGCCGCAGCCAGACTTCCCCCCTCCTCCCATCAAACTTCTGCCCCACATCCTGACTAACTGGACACCTCTCTGCACTGAAACCACAACATCTATCATGTGCACATCCATTACGGAGCTCGCACCGACCCCTGCCCCAGCACGCTTTCATCCTCAGACACAAAGAAATCGGACCCCCACTCACCAGCATCATCAATGCAGTGTTCAGCTCCGCTACATTCCCAGAAACCTGGAAGCACACTGAAGTCAAACCACTTCTGAAGAAGCTCACAGTGAACCCATCCGACCTCAAGAACTACTGCCCCATCTCGCTCCTCCCCTTCTCGGCCAAGATACTGGAGAAAGCCATCAACCGCCAACTCACAGACTACCTGGAATCCAACCACCTGTTTGACCCCTCCCAATCCGGTTTCCGCCTGAACCACAGCACAGAAACAGCCATTATAGCCACAACGGATTACGTAAAAGCCTTCCTTGACTGTGGCCAGTCAGCAGCTTTGATCCTCCTTGACCTGTCAGTGGCCTTCGACACCGTTTCCCACCACCTCCTCATCCAAAGACTTCACTACATCGGCATCTATGACAACACCCTCAAGCTGCTATCCTCTTTTCCCACGTACTCAGAGAATCCGCCTCCCGCTGTACACCTCCGACCCCAAGAGCATCAACTGCGGCGTACCCCTGGGCTCCTCTCTCAGCCCCACACTGTTCAATGTCCAGATGACTCTGCTTGCACCCATTGTTCACAGCCACAGTCTCAACATCATCTCCTATGCTGATGACACCCAGCTCATACTCTCCCTCACCAAATACATGGACACCCACAGAGCAAACTTCTGACATTGCTGACTGGATGAGAGCTAACTGCCTCAAACTAAAAAAAAATGAAGTTGTCCTCTACAGAAGACCCCCTCACTGACCCTCTGCCCTCGGACCAGCACCCACCACTCATGCCCGCAACCTCAGAATCATCCTCGACAGCGAGCTCTCCACGAGACGTCAGATCAACTTGGTTGCAACCACCTGCTTCAACACCCTCAGAATGCTCCGGAAAGTCTTCAGATGGATCCCAACCAACACCAGAAGAACCGTCAATCAAGCCCTCATCACCTGTCAACTTGACTACAGGAATGCCCTCTACGCCGGAAACACCACCCTCCTCCTCAAGCACCTCCAAACAATCTAGAACGCAGCAGCAAGAATCATCCTGGACCTGCCCAGCCGATCCTACATTACCCCCCACCTCCGTAGCCTACACTGGCTCCCCGTCAAGAAGAGAAACCACTTCAAGCTGCTCATGCACACCTACAAAGCCCTCCACAACACAGGACCAGAATACCTGAACAACCGCCTGACCTTCCACCAGCCCACCAGACAGCTGTGGTCTGCCACCCTCACCCCATCCCCCGCACATCGTACCCGAGCCAGAGGACACTGCTTCTCCAACCTCGCAGCCAAAGCCTGGAATGACCTCCCCACCTACCTCCAAACATCTACCTCCCTAGCCGACTTCATGAGTAGACTCAAGACCTGGTTGTTCAAGTAGCTGCACCACATGCAAGTGCCTGGATACCCCTCAGGGTGATTAGCACGCTCTACAAGTTCTGATCAATTGATTGAAGATTGAGCTTTAAGTGGATGATATTCTTCTGTGCACAGCTAATCATGAACACTCAATTCCCAAATTAGAAACCCATGCAGAAAGGTTTGGGAAAATCCCGAGTTACCTAGTAAACAGAGATAAGACAGAGAGCATGTCCTGGGCAAACACAGGGGGTAGTAAAAAGACTCAGAGGGAAAAGGAACTTGTTAGACACTTGGTTATCTTGGTGACACAAAGGACCTCAGTGCGATGGCGGTCGGACGAGCATCCGACCGCCATCACATCAGACAGGTGTCCGACCGACTAAATGTCAGTGGTCCTACCTGCCTGATTACAATGTGACCGCCCTGCAGGCAGTCAGAAAACTGCTCTTTTCCATTGCAGCTTGTGCTGCAGCACAGGTCACAGTGGAAAAGAGCAGTTTTCAAGCATCCATGCACTGTGTGCCAGGCATCATGTGGTGCCTGGCACACAGTGCATGGATGTGTGGGGGCACTCAGCAGTGGCCCACGCGGCCCTCACTTGGGCCCGCACAGTCCGTTTCTGTATTCTTTTCCATAGAGGTCGGACTGCCATGAAAAGGCAGAGGGAAAAGGATATCATTATCCTGACGGCGGTGACTGTGCAAGCACTGCCTCCATTCAGGAATTGCAAATCTGACCGCCGTCCCGACGGGATCCTTTATCCTGTTGGAGGTGACGGTCTCTACCCCCGACTGCTGCGCTCCGACCGCCGGTATCCTAATCTGGTGGTCGGACCGCTTCCTCAGTTGTCAGTGGGACTGCCACCGACGGCCTCTTGGTGGAGGTCCCACCGACATCATAATGAGGCCCATAGTTTGGATGCCCTTTCTAGTATAAACCTGAACAAAGTCTGTGGAGAGAAAGAGATTCAGCTAAGGAGGTGGGAAAATCTTCCACTAATTATATATCGGAGAATGGATTTGGTTAAGATGATGATCCTCCCTAAGCTAACCTTCCTTTTTAACACCATTCCCTTGTCATTTCCTAGGGACCAAATCAGGAAGATCCAGGGGAGTGTCAGTGGTTTTATATGGGCTTCAAGGGGGGTCACACTGTCTTGGAAGAAGCTTAGGAGGAAATTAGAGAAGGGGGACTAACTCTTCCAGATATTCAAATATACTGTCAAGCTTTCCAATTTAAGTATTGCAGGATGCTGGCGGCAAAACCAGATAAATCATACATTGGCCAGGGGTATTCAGCAATGTTGGGGCCTTTGGGTAAGGAGACATTTTTATACACGTTTGGGAACCTTAGTTTCTTTAAATAAGTAAGGTTCAAAGTCCTGCCTGCTGCCTTAAAACTATGGCACCATATGAAGAAATAACTGCACATTCTTTATTACGCAATATCGGCACCAATAAGGGAGTCACCAGGAATCCCAGCCTGCCTATCGGACGAGCTAAGTTGTCCTTTTAGGCAAGCGGGGTTCGATAGCTGAGCTGTGAGGACCCGGGGAAGGGAGACATGCTTTTTGAGTGGGTTGAAGTACTGTGTGCAACTGCATGGAGGATGTCAAGATTTAAGTGTCTTCAGTTGAGCTCATGGTGGGCAACTCAGGAATGGCGCAATAAGAAAGATGGGTGGTACAACAATATACTATCGAATAGGATCAGTCTACAGAAAGAGGTCACCTACTGGTATTGGTAGTTCATCAAGGCAGGTGAGGAAAATCTGCCTGATCCGCATCAAGTTTGGAAGGATGACTTGCCAGAAGCGGCGAAAGAAGAAATTTGGCAAGTATCTACAAAGCTACTTTATTCTACAGTTAAAGTTACCCACCTGGAGAAGAATCATCTGTTTACTATTCACAAGTTATATTGGGCCTCCAAGAGACTGCCTAAGTTTCATGCGGACTGCTTGCGATGTAAGAAATGTAACCTGCCAGAAGCAGATGATGACACATGTTTCTCGACTGCCCGATCCGGAAGTCTTATTGGGAAGGTGTAAGTAATATCTTGAGTATGGTCATGGAACAAAAAAATAATGTAAGTCACATTTTGATTTTAATGGGAGTTGATCCTCTGATATTTGTATCACTGACAAAGGCCCAGTACAGATTGACTTTTATCCTAATAATGCTAGCCAGGTGTGAGATCGGTAAGAAATGGCTTGCTGTTGACCAACCCCTTCATTGTAGACTGGATTAGAGCTGCTACGTATGTGAGTCAACTTGATATGGCTTGTGACCTTAGGAGCCTGGAAAAGGCTTGGAAAGATTTTGAGGCATGGCAAAGCGTCCAATGATTACATTGAAATGAGGCACTACAGCTTATTCAAAGCTGCTTTCTATGTGTAATGTAGGTTAATTATCTTTTTGAGGCCGGACTGATAACCATATTGAAATTGAGAGTAGTGCTGATGGTGAAATGAGGACGAAAAACCCCTCTAGAATGATAGCTATCTTAACTTGCTATAACTCATGCATGTGTGTAGAAGCCAAGAGTGATTGCTCAGAGAGATAGCTAATTGTTCGCCTAGAAAAGCTAGAGACTTCAATCACTCTATGGCCCCCATTATGAGTCTGGCTGTCCACGGACTGCCAGACTCGTGGGGGCACGGCAGAGACCGCCCTATTATAAATTGGGCTGTGGGACTGCCACAATCCGGCCACAGCCACCGGGGAACCACTGTTCCCTGGTGTGTTGCAGTGGTTAGAAGGCAGTAATATGCTTGGTGGGGCAGCCGCAGTCACACAAAGCATATTACAAGTTTCCTCTCTTCCAAGGTTTTCACAGCAGTTCCACCGCCATGAAAACCGAGGAGGAGCGGAAACAAAGAGGGCCCTACAGGGCCCCCTGGTGCTTCAAGCCCTGTGGATGCACACAGGGGGTCACATGTGCCCCCCTGTGTGCATGCACACCATTTCCTGCACGGCATTGACTTTACAGTCCATGCTATGCAGGAACTGTTTTTGGCATTCCCATTGCGGTGCCCATTTTCAGGGCACCGCCATGGGTACATCAAAAACAAAGCACGCCAGACAGGAGGAAGCTCCTAATCGGGCGGCCGGTCTGGCCACGGTGCTGCACCGCCAAAGTCGTATTTGGGCCCTATGTGTGATTTATGGGACAAATAGTCATGATCCAACTCCTTTTCAACAGCTTCTTATCGAACTTGCTAAGTATTAAAACCTTCTTATTATATGCAGGGATTTTGATGTCACTCTTTGTTCCTAGGTTGTCTTGACTAAGAGGTATATTGGTAAATTTGTGCAAGTTTGTTCTAAGCTTGAACAGCTGATACCTACTTGTGGGTTAGTGAATTGTTTATGCTACAATATACCTAATATAAATGATTTACATATTATTCTCCATCCATAAACAATATTCACGGATCGATATCCTAATGATATCTCACAATATTATATCACAACCCTGTGGCCATAACTAGAACTAGGGAGGGAGTTCAAGATTTTTGATAGATCTCTCCTGTTGGATCTGCAATACTGTTGATATATGTCTATTGTCCTTCTTACATTTTTGTGGAAAATAAAGGTTCAACAACAACCGCTGTAGTAAGGGATATGGGGTAAGCAATAGTACGAAGTGTACCTCTTAGCTTCTTTATTCAGAAAGAGACAATGGCCTGCAAGGGAAATAAACAGTCTTGAAGCTTGTGACGAGTAAACTCGTAATTATAAGAAGTCTGATGCTGAGATATTTTCGGTACTCCAGGATTTAACTTTCATTAAAGCTAAACTGCAGCAAATTATATGGGCGAAAGCCATACAACCTACATGTTGTACAAAACACAAATTTTGACAATAGTGAATAAATGGGTTGGCTTCTATTCTCACAAATTAAAGAAAAAAACACTAAAAGTGCCATAGGAGCAATCAAGGATTCAGCTGATAAAATCCATGTAAACCCACAAGATATAGTTCTTATTTTTCAAGACTATAATGCCACCCTTCACGATTAAGACATCACAATTCCAAGGGAAACGATTAATGATTATGTTCAACCCATGGCCCCTAATACTGTCACAGCCGATGATAGCAATAAAATGGTTTCCTCATTTCAAATCCTGGAATCCAACAAAGCTTTATGATCATTCGCGAGTGGCAAAGCTGCAGGTCTAGATGCATTCCTGTCTGAATTTTTATTAAACCTGTGGAGAAATTCTAGCACTGCATTTTATTGAATTACTTGACGAGCTCTTAGAGAAAGTAGGGGCCGACATACCTTTTTTAAAATTTTTTACTTCACAGAGTTTTATATAGCGCGAACTTGACCCGAATCGGGTATCAGAGCGCTTTACATAGCACCAGTTGCATTAGATGAGGACACATTCATTTTTGTTAGGCACGGGGAGATTAAGTGATTTGCCCAGAATCACAGGATGTTCAGCGTCATTGCCGAGACTTGAACCCAGGTCCCCAGATTCGAGGTCGACCGCCCTAGCCGTTAGGCCAACTCCTCTCCCCAACCTCCTTCATGGAGAGAAACAATCAATTTTATTTAAAGATACAGGGGCCAGATGTACCACCATTTTTTGCAGTCACAAAAGGGTATTCAACCCTCGCATTTCAAGACTCCTTTTATTCCTTAGAGACAATTTGTCTTGAGAAAGCCCTTGGCCTGCCGGCCACACGGGCGAAACATGTGTCGGCTGTTCTATTATTCTCTTCCTCATTTGTATTTATAATAATTAATAAATACAATAAAACGATATTTAAATGCAACATTAGACTTTGGGATTCGTTTTTCCCAGGAATCTGTATATATACCTAAGGCACAAACACATCATAGTTTGAAAATCATTGCCTTGAATTCAGTGGCCCTTGGGTTTGTGCCACACCAAGAATTGGGTCATGTCCCTTTGTGCGTGAGCCTTGGCAGCATTCACCCACCCAATCAAACTAGATCATTTTACCTTAAAGACCATAATTTTACTTTTATTGGTGCTGATCTTTAAAAAGTGGCTCTCAGCATACCTATGTAGATGGTCCAAACACTTCTGTAAACCCCTAGGAGTTAAGTCAAGGAACACAATATCCTTCGCATAAAGCAAAGAAGCTAAATTATGGCGACCTAATCTCGGCATCCCCTCTGAGCTCATCCAAAGCCATAGGTAAATCATAGATGTATAGAGAGAATAGTAAAGGGGCTAACAGTCATCCTTGTTTAATTAATTAATCATTAAACTCTTTTGTGATAACCAACAATTATCTCCAAGTAATAAATGGCACCAGGTAAAAGAGTAAAGTGCTATTACGAGGTTGAGCAAATGCTCACAAATGTTTACATTTCTGAGACTTTGCCACAGAGTAGATCTATCTATTCTGTCAAAAGCAGTGGAAAAATCAATATATACCACATATATAAAAACATATTCTGAGATTCCACATATGTTTCCAAAATCATTTGCAGGAAGGTGATATTATCTAAGGTGGAACTGTTTCGTTTAAAACCTGACTACTCCCACTGTATAATGTTATGGGTGTGAAAAGTTTACGAATGATATGATGACACATGAAAATGCGTTTCAGATGAAGGTTTAATAAAGCACTCCATCCATCAAGTCTGGCTAGCAACTGCCAGAATACATAGAATCGTATTAACATTCTACATTCTATATTCCAAGGAATCAAATGAATGCATGTATCTAAGATAAACATCACACATCTCCTTTCTTATATTAAGAACATTTTTTTTTTCTTTTGAAACTCAAATTCTCAAATATAAATGTACAATACAAATGTCCTATAATGAGATATAAAGATAAGAGTTGAATAAAGTAAAAGTAGAGAAATTTGAAGAAGCAATAAGTTCACAGAGGAAAAATCTCTAAAACAATGAAGAAACCTAATCAACATAATCCTTAAAATAATATGGTATATTTATCTTACGCCCACTCCTTCTAATCTCAGGATATGACAATCTCTCCGAAAGATCATGATTATTATTTTTTTCTTTTCTAAATTCTAGATTGGATTTGAGTACAACCACACGACTCAAATTCCAAACTCTTCCATCTTCCACTTTAACAGCATTTTTAAAACATTTTATAACAAGGTATCGGTTTAGAATATTTAGACCACGACATTGCACCTACAGGGGCTTTCACCCGCACCAAATCACCTACAGCAACAGGAACCTGTTTGACTCTTTTCCTTTCATCAAAATGCTCTTTATTTTTAAGCTGTAATTTTTTCTCTCTCTCGCTCTCCAAGTTCCTATAGCGTTATTCTTAATACCCTTACCCCAAGTCATCCAACTTTGGCACAATTCAGTATTGGAAGTTCTTCCTTTGAACAATTCAAATGGAGACTTGCGAGTAGTGCTAGGAGGTGTCAAGCGATGTGCTAATATACATTTCTGTAATTCCTCCTTCCAATTCAATGCATTGACCCTAGAGAGTTGAATATTCTCTTTTATTACCCTGTTAAATCTTTCAACTGTACCATTAGTTTCTGGATGGTAAATAGAACATTTCTTATGTTGAATTCCACACATAGTCAAGAAATCATTCATTTGTTTAGAACAAAATTGAGGCCCATTGTCAGATAAGAGTGCTTTAGGAAAACCTTCCCTTTTGAAAATATCTTGTAAAAATGAAATTACACTCAGAGAAGTTACATCCGAGACACATGATACTTCAACCCACCTTGAGTAGAGATCTATCAGAACTATTAAATAAGGAGTCCTGTGTTCACCACTAAGAGGCCCAACAATATCTATGGCTATGTCTTCCCAAGGACCATCAGGCAGTTTACGACAAACCATAGGCAAAGTCCGCGGAGTGAGAATTTTATCACTAATTTTACAATGAAGACATTCCCTTACTTCTCGTTCTATTTCTAAATCCATTCCAGGCCACCAGAAACTGGCTCTCAATCTTTCTTTAGTTTTTACAATACCTAAGTGCCCTTGATGTGCTTCATCCATCAATTTTTTCCTTAATGAAATTGGAGGAACCAATTTTGTACCACTTAACAAAATACCTCTGTCTACAGACAACTCATCAGAAATCATTTGCCAACTTTTACTGAAAGTTTTATCAAGAATTTTACCTGACTGTAAACTTTTTATGACTTTCATCAACTCATCATCTTTTAACAATTCTTCTTTCCATTCTAATTCATTTATTATGCCTGATGTAATTTCACAGACATTGACTTCCTCCTCTAATGTATCTTCCATTAACTGTTCTTCTTCAACATTATTAATCAATCTTGAAAGACAATCAGCCATTACATTATCCACACCTGGTAAGTGCTCGACAGAAAAATGAAAATCCTGCAAACCAATCACCCAACGTCTGATTCTAGAGGAAATAAAATCTAATCCTTTCTTTGAGAAAATTTCTTTGAGAGGCTTGTGATCTGAGCATACCTTAAAATACGTTCCCCAAATACAATTTCAAAACTTGTTAAATGCCCAATAAATAGCTAACGCCTCTCTTTCAACAACAGAGTAATTTACCTCTGCACCACGTAAACTTCTTGAAGCACATGCAATGAGTTGTTCTTTTCCATCTCTTGTTTGCTTTAAAATTGCCCCCCGACCTTTTGAACTCGCATCTGTTACCACTGTGGTATAATTTCCTGGAACAAAAGCTTGTAAGTTGGGAGCATCCTTTAAGTCATTTTTCAATTCTGCAAATTCATTTTCACATTCTTGAGACCACTTAAACTCTTTATTCTTCCCAAGTACTTGTCTCATATTACTGGTTTTACTTGCCAAACTTTTAATACATTTTCCATAATATTCAACCATTCCCAAAAATGAGACAACTTCCTCCTTGCAATTAGGTGATGCTAATTTAATAATGGTATCTACCAATTCTTTCTTAGGAACAACTCCTGTGCCAGAGATGTGATGACCTAAATAATTTACTTTCTGAACTGAAAATTTACATTTTTCATATTTTAAAGTTCAACCAGCCCTCTGTATTTTTTCTAACACAACTCTTACTCTGGAATCATGTTCTTGCTGTGAAACACCAAAAATCAAAAAATCATTTTGGTAACATTTGACCCCTTTTTGTCCTTTTCAGATAGATGACATTACACTCTGAAAAACAGAAGCAGCAGACACTAGGCCAAAGGGCATTCTCTTGTATTTGAACGCACCCATAGGAGTAATAAATGCTGTCAAGTCTTGAGAACACTGAGTTAATTCTACTTGATGATATGCTTGTGTGAGGTCAAGAGTCGTGAAAAACTTTGCTTCATTTAGGGTTGACATTATCTCATCAATATTTGGTAACGAAAATTTATCTACAACCATCTCCTTATTTAAAGACCTGAGGTCCACACATAATCTAATTTCGCCATTGGCTTTGTTAGCTACGACAACTGGTGCCAACCACTCAGTGGCTTCTACCGGTGTTATGATGTCTTGCTTCAACAATTTCTCTATTTCCTGTTCTACTTTCTCTTGTAAAGCAATAGGAATTCTCCTGACTTTTGCCACTATTGGCACAGCCCCACTTTTCAATTTAATACAATGTTTATATCCTTTCAGACACCCCAAACCTTCTTTAAACAAATTTGGAAATTCTTTTACAAAATCACATGAATTGGTTTCAACTTTCTGTATCTGCACCTGTGGCTCTACATTAGGATTCAAAGTAACCCCCAACAAAAGTTGATGTGGCCACCCAAGCAAATGATCCCCTTTTTTGGAGACATACATTTTTCCAACAATTAACTTTTTGCCTAACTCAATACATGCATTAAAATACCCTAGCATGCTAATAGGTTGACCACCATATCCTCCTGGACACACATCCATTCTACACAGCTTATTTTCAATATGAAACCACTTGAAAAATGTTTCGTTAGAAATGATGGAGAGATGAGAGCATGAGTCAAATTTCATTTCTAAATCTACTCCATCAATCCTTACATTTCCAACGGAGTGATCTTTACTTTTGTACTCATTAACCTGGCATATTACTTCTTTAATATCTTTATTTTGGAATCATGTGTTTTTATTCCTACAAAATCTTATAAAATGCCCCCTTTTTCCACATCCAGGACAGATAACACTCAAAGCAGGACATATTCTGGAATTAGCTTTGTGACCACTTCTCCCACAACGATAACACTCAAATACATTTTTAAATCCTTCATCTTTCACAACTTCTTTTGGATTAGGTTTATCATTTTTTATGAGACATACATTTTCTTCCACTTCTTCAACACTTGGTTGAACTCTATTTTTTTCACACTTCAATTCAGTAACACATTTTAACATGTGTTCAACCGTTTTTGCAATTGAAATTACTTCTTCCAACGGAGGCTCATCTTTAAGCCATAATTCTTCACAAATTTTATCCTCTCTACACTTTAATACAAATTAGTCTCTAATACCTTCCTCATTTGCAGTTCCAAACTTACAACTTGATGCGAGTTTTCTCAGACTCGTCAAATAGTCTTCAACTGACTCCTCCTTACCTTGCTCCCTTAGGCCGAAATGATACCTTTCCATAATCGTACTTACTCTTGGTAAATAGTGTCTATCCAATTTCAATATACTTATTTCATATTCATTAAGCCCTCTTTGATCTTCTGTAGATAGTTCAGGTAAATTTTCCAACACCTCCTGACCTTCACCACCAAGACAGTGCAATAGTAAGGAATGTTTTCTTTCCACACTCAAGTTGGTGCGACATACCCTTGCATAATGCCCAAATATTTTTTTCCATTTGCTCCATTTAATATCTGGCTTCCCTGGACTGCTTTAAAATAACGGTGGTGCTGGTACATTTTTCATTTTGTACAGATGTACTTTTAAAATACAATAAAATAAACAATAAACAAAAAAAATGCAATAAATAAGTAAGCTTCCAACTATAACACTAATATAAATCTTTTGCACCTAAATAAGGACAGGAAAAACTATAACTGTTGAAACACTTCTTACATATGTCACCTTCAAACTAAATAATATATAGATTGTATCTAAATATTATTTTAAATAAAAATGTCTTTCACAAATGTAGGCACAGGTGTGCCTATCACCGCTGTAGATTCTGAGTTTTTTTTTTTTTTTAAATGAATCCACAGTTAATTTGTTTTTAAATCACAAAATAAGCACTTCCTTGTATTCCTTTCACCGTTATTATTTTCTTTTAGGTCAAATTGCATGCACGTTTCCGTGTCAAGTGTCAGTTTAATCTCAGACTTCTCACAACGTGTCTCTGTCTCCACACGGAGGAGAAAACACAGTTGAGTGCGTGCCTGCTTCTATGTCAACTCCTTTGGTTCTTATCACAGAGATGGTAAGTGTGAAACTGATGCCGACAAATTACACTTCTTCCGCTTTTAAAGTGAACAGCTGATTTCTTCAATGTGAGCGCATATTTAATCTTTAATCACGCGTACACACATCAGCCCGTCAGCACATTCTATTTCTAGTCTCCTTCTCGTTCTGCCGCTCGCGCCGTTCTCATGCGCCGATAAAGCCTCTCATGCAGACACGCGCGCCGCTCCCTCGCGCTGCACAAACTGCTGCGTTATGGTTCAGCCTAAACGCGTTACCAAAAATAAAATAACTTCAACAGTACCTTACAGGTCCGATCCACCCGTGATCCCGAATCAGGAGCGAACTTCTCAAGTGAGTTCTATCACTCCTGCGTTAAACCTTCCATAACTTTACAGATGAATTACATAACTGATCGTCGTGACAAAATCTTCTTCTTCTTGACAAAGACTGAATCTCGATGTTGAGGTGCTTTCCTTCTGTAAATCCCTCGCTCGTCGCCAGTGAAAAGTTTAAGAATGATACGATGACACATGAAAATGCGTTTCAGATGAAGGTTTATTAAAAGCACCCCATCCATCCAAGTCTGGCTAGCAACTGCCAGAATACATAGAATCGTATTAACATTCTACATTCTATATTCCAAGGAATCAAATGAATGCATGTATCTAAGATAAACATCACAGGGTGTCTGCCCAATCTTGTAAATTATCTAGCAGATTCTTAGCCAAAGATTTTCAATCGTATCAAGCAGCGTTATGTACCAATAGTTACAGGGAAGGATGGCAGTACCTTTCGTAAGTAAAGGTAGGATAATACTGGCCCTCCATGACGTGCAAATTGTTCTAAATTGATAGCAATAATTAAAAAGGGCTGGCAAATAACCAGGCCAAATGTCTTCTTCCAGCTTTTTGATTGTCATCGGGATTTGATTTGGGCCCCTAGCTCCCAAACCTCTTGCTTGATGAATAATGTCCTTGATCTGAGCCCTTGAGTGGCTTGCTCAGTCACCCCTCTCAATAGTGGATGCTACCAGAGGAGAAGAGTTCACTTCAACAGAGGGCCTCGCTGCATTGAGGCAAAATGATAAGAAGGCCAATCTGCACTTGAGATGGGGCTAATTTTAGGCTTTGCTCCCACAAGATGTAGTAATCATACTCCAGAACCTTCCAAATTAAGTTTACTATGGCTTTAGAATTAAAAGTAACCCCTTGTTCTTTTCTCGATTGGAGAGTTCAATAATTGTACTTGTAAAATATCAATCAATCAAAATTAGCTTTATTTGATTTTCATAAAAGAAAAATCATAAAAGCATAAAATAGTTACAGTGTTGATACAATACAAATAAGAAGATATACCACAGTTGAATGAAAACCAAGTAATTAAATGAATAATTTCATTGTAGACATTGGACCTCACAACAATATTGCACAGGATAGTGAAATATGCCTCCACACTTTGATACATTCAGATAATCCATTTTTTTCTTAAAACAAATCACAGACCACAAATAACTGGATATCTTTCAGCAAATCGGTAAAAAGTGGCTAATTGTTGCAAGAACAGTAATGCAGTGCAACATTGTGTTAAGTTGCAATCAAGTAAAATAGGCAACATAAAATGTTTATGTTGAACCTTGCAAAATGTGCAGTAAAACATTATGTGCAAAGTGATTTGGTTAGAAAAATCATCACACGGACATTTGGTTAAGACAATCGACCAGTCAGTCAGTCATTAATCTTTATTCATAAAAAAAACCACAGTACAAACTTGCATAAAACATCACATGAAGCATTACAGGGTTTGCTTTTAAAAAACACATAAAATAACATTAAAAGAAAATCCTTGAATCACATGCGTTTGATACCCTTGTACGTATAGAACGCAGTATAAAAGATGCAGTTAACGGCATATCCTCGCAGCTGGCAATGACTACAGAAATTTCATGGTGGCCTTCCATTGTCTGAAATTGGCCTGTTTTAAAAAAGGTAAAATGAGCAGCTTTCTTACTGAGACATAAAACTTGCAAAAAAGCATAAAGTGCAACGTGCTTTGTGCAGAGCGGCCATCACATGGGCATAGAGGTAAATTGGCAACGTACTTACCCTGCGTAGAGTAAGCCACAAGAAGATAAACATTGTTCAGCCTTAATCTTGTTAGCAGAAACCTGCTGTGCAGATTACGAACCCAGGTTAAATAAGGCTCAATACCAGGACCAGTACAAATTGCGGTATGGGCCAGAACAGTGGGCTTGCCTGCCTCTTTGTGCATTCTCTTGTCAGTACACTTAGCTAAAAACACTACCCTCAATGGTTTAGAGAAACTGCCCGCATTGGTTCCCGGGTACTCAAACAAATCAGTTAAATTCAAATGGATAAAAGTGTCGTATATATACGAGATCCATGGTATTTTCAAGCCTTGCCCCAGGTTGAAACAGTCAGAGAGAACTGCCAGATTAAATGAAGTTTCACACTTGGGGGCACATCCACAAGGACTTATCGCCGAGTTATCGGCACTTTAGCACAGCAAAAGTGGCAATAGAATTATGGCCCCTTTCGCAAGCTGGTGCTAACTGCCTACATCACCACATAACCCGCGATAGCTGCCGCAAAAAACATCGCCACGGTCGACACCACCAACTAACGCTAATGAGATGCAGAATAGGCGTGTCCGTGCAAAAACACACGAAAAGACAACTCAGCGCGATTCACAACGGAAAACCAGATCTGCGATGCGAGTCAAAAACAGGCGATAAGCCGCGGTAGCAGCAGGTATTTAACACCTGCCTTTTGCTGGTGCTAAGCGGGACGACCACCTGCAGTCTGAAAGGGAGCCCAGACCAGAGCCACACCTGAAGACCAACAGACACCATGGAGCTACTGATCATGCAGCTCGGAGACCCAAGAGGGCCACAACACCCACCGCCACCGCCCCCAGGCCCGCCACCACCCCCAGGCCCGCCACCACCCCCAGGAGCCGCCCCGCCCCCCTCGGACAACCGCAGAGGCAGCGTAGACAAAGACAGCGGACCTACCGTAAACGCACCAGCCTCACAGACTTAACGCCAGAGGAGGTCATTGCCTACTACAGGCTCAAAAGGACAACCATCCTCCGCATCCTGACCCACATCGCCCACAGGCTGACTGTACCAACAGAGTGGACAACCAACATCCCTCCGCAGACAAAGGTGCTGGCTGTGCTGCACATGTTGGCCTCTGGTACCTTACAACCCACAACTGCCAGAGTCGGAGGAGTCTCACAGCCAGCCCTATCCAAGTTCATCACACCTGTCCTGGATGCCATCATCAGCCTGGTACCCCAGCACCTCCACTTCCCCCACACTGCACAGGAGCAGCTGGAGACCAAGCAAGGCTTCTACTCCATAGCTGGATTCCCTCACGTGTTGGGGGCTATTGACTGCACACATGTCCTACTTGTGCCCCCTGCCGACACTGCACACAACTACTGCAACAGAAAGCACACGCATTCCATCAATGTGCAGGCAATAGTGGACCACCGGGGACTCTTCACCAATGTTGTGGCCAACTACCCAGGCAGTGTGCATGATTTATTCATCTTCCGACAGTCCATCATCAACCAGCGCTTCCAGGATGGCACCTATGGAAATGCATTGCTCGTTGGTAAGTACCAAATGAACACACCACACACCTCAACTTCACAGTCATGCAACTCACGACTCTGGGAATGGGCACGCAGCCAAACTACATCCAACATGCCACACAACATGCCCACCGACCAGACACGACAACACAACTCTATTGGGAACCTGGGCTTGCCATGTACAAAACCCAGCCATGGCATGGCACCACAGCCACACAATAGCAGAATGTGTGGAGAGGCCGGAAGCAGGCATGTGCGAAGGAGGCAAGTGACTAATGAATGAGAACCTACCCAATGACAAGTGTGGCGTCGATGTGCTGGACAGACTTGAGTGTGCAAACCACGGAAATGGCCATGTGGACATTAACTGCTGGTGCATGGAGTGTAGTGGCCAGTGGACGCTACCATGTCACCACAGGCTGTGGGGTAGGACGCGGAAATGTTGCTCGTTACGTCCCCCCCTGTAGGCGTGGGTGGAGTGGGCTGGCCCTGCGTACGCCAGGCCTGCATAGGGGTGTGAATAAAAACCCCATCGCTCTGGGCGTGGTTCTCTCTTGGAATGGCCAGTGCGGCGCTTCTCAGCCCGCCACGAGGCCGACGCCATGAGCGGCGGTGCCTGCGTCCCTGTGCGCCTGCTGCACCCCAGGCCACTGGTCCCCAGACCCGTCTTGCCTGCCCCAGTGCACCAAGGCCGCTCCGCTCACCTGCCGACATCGGTGTGTGTTAAAGAGGGCCCACCACGTGCCGGTGCAAGCTCCAAGCCCCAGGCCCGAGACCTTGGCAGCCACCTCAGACCATCGCTGGCCTCCACGACGCAGGCAGCACTACTTTCTCGTTGACATACCCCACCGGCGTCCACTTCGGCCCAGTTGGTGGCACATATTGAACTGAGTCTTGAGTTGTGAATGGCAGTGACCAAATGTCTATGGCAGCGTCCATATCACTATACTCCCTTCGATCGGTGAAGCCAAAGTCTGCATCGCAAGCACACGACACGTGTCTGTGGGCCCGTGCCGAACGCTGCCCACGGACCACACTGTGGTCCAGTAGTTCCCACATCCAGCACTTAGTCGTGATTCATGAATGGCAGAGTCCATACCAGTGAACGCACGGAGAGGAGTAAGAGGAAGATGCGGTTCAGTCCGTATGTAAGCCGGATCCTCGTTACGGAGGTGTCCGAACACTAGCAACAACTGACCTGGTGCCACCTACCCTGTCCAACGCAAGCCGGTGACACGTGCTGCCACTAACCCTGTTCAACGCAAGCTGGCGACATGTGCTGCCACTAACCCTGTTCAATGCAAGCCGGCGACACGTGGTGCCACTAACCCTGTTCAACGCAAGCCGACGACACGCGATGCCACTAACCCTGTTCAACGCAAGCCGACGACACGTGTTTGTGGGCCCCTGCAGACTACTGGCTCCGGCATGCACTGCGGGCCAGCCGGCCTCACACCAATCACATCAAGGCGGGACCAGCCAGGGCACAGCATTGTCGCAGGCTGCACACATGCCCAGCTCTGGTGCCTCAGCCTCCGTGAGCCACACGTAATCGCCACATGACATTCCAACGCCGTGTGTGGGAGTTCCAGGAGGAGCTGGCTGAACTGTGGTTGGCCCACGCATACCGCTGCCACCGGCCGACACTGCGGTCAAGTAGGTCCCACATTTGTGACTGGGTCTTGATTTCTGAATGGCTGAGTTTACACCAATGTACACGCCTCATTGCAGACTGCATCCCCTTGCAGCCCTGGTGCCACTGACTCCGTGCGCTGTGAGTCATGGTCACTCTCTGGTTGAACTTTGGTGGCGTCTGAGTCTGTGGCCTGGGGGTTGTCGTCATCATCACCTGGCAGGTACGGACTTGGTGTTTGGCATGAGTCTGTGGCATTCATATCACCCATGTTGCCTGTTGCTGCTTGGTTGTGCCCTCTGCATCATGCCCTGGGGAAACACCTTCCACTGTCCCACGATACACTCAGCGACAGTCGCCTTGGACATCTATGAGGACCCGCTCAGCTCTCATGGGCCTAACCCAGTGCATCGCAAGTCACCGTCCCGTGGCGGTGTGCCCGTGCCTGCCGCTGTGCATCCGGGGCCCCTAACTCTGTGCACCTCAAGTCATGGTCCCTTGCTGTTTGTACTTTGAACGTCTGATTGAGTGATGACTGTTGTAGTTGTTGCAAGCACCAGACAATCCCTGGGGGCTGTCTTACACTCACCCCACGCACAGCCAGCACAGGTGTCACTGGACTAGTGTGCCTGCCGACACATCATGCCGAAGCACCTATTGACTCATCTCTCTCTGCACTGTCACAGGTGATCAGGGATATGCACTCTGCCCTTGGATGATGACACCCCTCCGAGACCCGAACACACATGCCCAGAGGCAGTACAATGCATCCCACATACGCACCAGGGGCATCGTGGAACGCACATTTGGCGCGTTGAAGTCACGTTTCAGGTGCCTGGACATCACAGGCGGAAGGCTCCTGTACAGGGCAGACATTGTGTGCAAGATGATCGTTGCATGTTGTGTTTAGCACAACATCGTTGTACGCTCCAATGCCCCATGGATCCCAGTGCCAGATGCACCGGATGATGATGAGGACAATGGGGCAGGTGGCCCACACCCCACTGCAGCTGCAGCAGGAATAGCCCGTAGGAACACCCTCATTGCCAATTTCTTCACCTGAGGACGTCACTTTGTGTCCATCCTGTACAATGATGGGACAGTACAAATTGTCCACTGGCACTGCATGTGTAAATAAAACTGATACAGGTTACAGGTTGTACTCGTTCATTGTCATGTCACTGATTCCTGCGATGCCAGGTGTGATTGCCCATTTTGTGCACGCATGCGGCACCAGTTGTGTCCTGTGTTCTGTTGTGGAAGTGTTGCAGTATGAACCACATTGTTGACAATGTTGGGGTGCTCAAATTCTTATGTGCGTATGTTGCACTGTGGCTGAGTCACCCCTGCAGCTCTGAATTGGCTGCCACTCATCCCTTTCAGGCGGTGTGCCTTTCACTTCTGTGCGTCTACAGTGCTGAGATGTTGCTGACTTGAGTGAATTGTGCCCTTCGTCGTGGTGTGACTCGTGGTCATGGTCGGTAGGCGGATGTGTAGTTGACGTCAGGGGTTTTTTGTGCACGTGGATGTGGTGTCCGAGTGTGACCTGCACCTTTGCGGATCTGGCCCACACTCAGCCGCATCAGTGTTGTGGCCTGCACATTGACATGATAGTTGGACTGCAGCAATGCTACTCATCATGTAGTGTCTCTTGCATTGTCAGGGTGGCTGACGGATACGCATCTTCGCTGGGTTTCGCACGTGTGCATGTGTTGGTTGTGTGATTGGTGATGTGTTGGGTGGGGGCCCCTTTGGGCACATGGTGGAGGTGGGTCTCCTTGGTGTTTGTGTGTGTGCTGCAGTGTAACAGGGGGATCAGGGACTTGATCCGGAGTCATTGTGGGTGTGCAGTGTGCTCTGCTTAATTGTGCATGTGTGCCATTGTGCCCATCTCCCCCCATCCCCCCACTCCCTGGTAGGTACTCACCCTATTGATGTTGTGTCAGGTCATGTTGAGCAGTGTCCGGGTCCTCTGATCCTGTCACCGTCTCCCGACTGATGACTGTGGCCACCATTTTCTCCATTTCATCCTGCTCCTGGTGTTCTGCTGGCCCCCCACCTCCAATGTGCGTTGCTGCTTTCATGTTGGCAGCGAGTTCCTTCTTGGGTTTGCCCTTCGCATCATTCCAGCGCCTCTTGTCCTCTTCCATTGTCCTCCTTGGCGCGGCAACGGCATTCTCATAGTCCAAGATGGTCTGCCATCTCAGCGTGTTTTTTGCCAATGACACGTTGGAGGTGACGTACAGTTGGTGGTGGTGTTCTATCTCATCCGTGACTTGGATCTGGGTTTCCTGCAGACTGTACCCCGTCTTCCTCTCCCTCTTCTCATTGCCCTTCCACGACACCTGGCTTCCTGGCTGGGCCTCCATTGGTCTTGTGGGTTTCACGTTGTCCTCTGCACTCGGTCCGGGTGCATCCTTGGTGCTCCGCAGTTCATCTTGTTTTTGGTGTGATCTTTTTGGGTGTTTTTCTTGTGCTTTTCCCCGCATGACACGTGGGACTTGATGGCCTCTTGCTAGTTATCACACAGATTTTATCGCGGTTGGGCCCATCGCAACTTTTTCCGCGTTGGGGTTTGCATTTTTATTGCCGTCGCGGTAGCTGTTTCGCGGACATTTGCCGCGGACATTTGCCGCGTTCTTGTGCGATTATCGCACGGTATCGCTGTGTTGTGAATGCCACGTTGACACGGCGTTATTTTCCCGCGATGAACTGCGATGTGAGAAGTTGCGGTAAGCTATTTTGGCGATGTTTATCGCACGTTCTTGTGAATATACCCCTCTGTCCATATTTTCAGCCACAACATAAGCGGCTGCAACTTGACAAGACAATTGATATACCCTAGTCTCATTCCAGAGTTGCAGATATGGATACTAGTGGTTTTTGGCACAAAACCACTCAGTCAGCTCCAACCCAGGTTGGTCTCTGAATCCCCAGTCACCAGACTCATAAGTGGCATTTGTGCAACACTTTGCCTTTTATATTGTCATGAGCTCTCTAATAGGCTTGTTGCCCAGCCTAGTTACAAAGCTAAAGACCGCCTCTGTACTTCTTGCCAGAGCAGTTGTTCTAGTATTCAGTGGACGCCAGGTTAGTTTATCATCGAACAAGATCCCCAGATATGGATATGAAGGAACAGTGTAAAGTTTTGTATTGTTCACACTAAAGCTATATCTTTCCTCTTCCGAGATCCGAAGTCCATAATGTGGGTTTTTGCCTAATTGACCATGAAATCAATCATGGGTAGCTATGAAAGCACAGAACCGATCTAGCAATCACTGAGTCCAATCACAGTTCCAGCTATTAGGACTGTATCCTCTGCATAGATCAGCGCTGGAACACTGCAATTGCCTACCCGTGGGCAATCAGCATTGAGATCCAGTAATTGTTCTTCTAAGCCATCAGCATATAATGAGAAGAGAAAGGGTGTCAAAATGCAGCATTTTATAGAGGTGCACACTTCATTCAAGGTTAAAGGCTTCAGTAAACTCCCCTCCGGGCTGTACTTCACTCTAGCAGTCACCTCTAGACGGAGTTCCCTCAAGAATTTGACAATGTTCCTCTCTACCCCAAGCTCGGTCTTAATGCTCCAGAGCTTTGATCTGTTAACAGAGTCAAATGTTGAACTCAAGTCCATGAAGACTAGGTGCACCTTTCCTTCCTTTGCCACTGTGTACTTGTTCATTAAAAGGTATAAATTGAGATACTGCTCTACTGTCCCAAGGCCAGTGTGAAAGCCAAATTAGAGCTCCGAGGGCACATTGTTTTCCCTCGCCCAGGTGTGAAAGTGCTCCAACAAGATCCTTCCCATTATTTTTACATTTAAGTTTATTAACAATATTGGACTGAAGCACTGCGGGTTCCCCTTAGAGCCTTTTTTGAAGATGGGAACAATGATCGCATGGGACCAAGCCTTGGGAGGACCCATGATTAAAGAAGCCTTCAAAACATTTGTCAGAAGGGGAGCCCACAAAGGCATATTTGCCTTGAAAAGGTCTGCTGGAATCCCATCTGGACAAGGAGCTTTCCCAGTAAAGCATCTGCTAATTGCGTTTATCACATCACTCAGTTCTATCTCTGGTCCCAAGAATGGCATGGAAAAAGAAGAAGCCGGGTAAGCTCTGGGTACAATTGCTGCTGTCTCAGTGGGGGTAGCAGCCTCTAAAAAGGCAGAGCCTGAAAATAATTGAGTAAAATGAGTGACCCAGGCTTCTGGTGGAATCACTGTGTCAAGCCCAGACTCCTGGGCTTTCTCAAAATAGTTGCGATTCACCGTCTGCCAAAAGAGTTTGCTATCTTTAAGTTCACTAGCCACTACTAGAGTGTGGAAGGCTTCCTCACTGATTATCTTTTTCTCAGGCCCTTAACATCTTCTTATACACCTTCCTGCAGATACACACCCGCTTTGGATCTCTGGACTCTGCTTTAAGTGATGAAAGTAGCTGGTTCTGAGCCTTAGTGCGATCGGAATTAAACCATTTCACTTGCTGCCTATTGTAGGATGGATTCTAACAGTGAACATTTCACGTGCCGTCCCACTAATTCTGTCAAAGCTATTAATAAGTTTGCACCCCCCCCAAATGTTTTCCCCAAAGCACAACAGAAAATTTGAATATATTAAGCCCACTAGGGCTGAAAGAAAAAGATCATTGTCAACTTTTGCCCAGCTCATAAACGCCCCTTTATTGTTTGTATAGGCCAGTGGTAGGGGATTTACCACCCATGTCTCTTTACAAAGAAGGTGTTACAATTGAAATAGCTTGGAGCTTGTGATTGCCGAGGGGAGAGTCTAATAGCATATATTCATATAACCATTTTCTAAAAATTAGCAAGAATAAAATCAAATCAATCAGGCTAGAACAGCCCCTCCCGAAAAAAAGTGGGGATGATAATTGGATCAGTGATCAGAGAGTCTAAGGCAAACATCAAGTTGTATTTTGTAAGCACCAAATTGTGTTCTTCTCCATACTGACTATGAACAAAATGTGTAATGGGATCCTCATCATCACCCACCAGCACGCAAGACTCCGCTAGCGACAGTTGACAGTGTTTAGTGTTAAAATCCCCCATCCATGCAATCACACAACTACCATTTATGATACTCACACTTGGCTCAATGTCCTCATGCAAAGATTTTGTCATTACAACATTACTTGGAACAAAAGCCTGGGAGCCATGTTTCCAGCATACAAAGTTCTGCATAATGTTTAATGAAGTTTAGCCAATCCAGGTTTGTCAGCTTGGCTGCTAATCCTGGCAAATTCCATGAAGCTAGGCTTATAGTTTTGCCAGCATCACTCTCGAGAAAATTCCCGGGGATGCCTCTCTCAGTAGAGATAGTTATATTCGGTGTGATAGCTCGAAGGCTATTGATTCTGTAATCTATAATTGAACAACTTGACTTGCTGGGGAAAGTGACCTGATTTGAGAGTCAGTTCAGCTGGTTTAACTGCAAGATGGACGTGAACCTATTCGGAACATTCACAGGACGAGACAGATGAGTAGGCATCGAAGTCTGGCTTCCTGCTGGTCTGTAGAAGACAACCAAGGGGAGCACCTCAACTGTGGATGGAGGAAGCACAGTTAACAACAATACAATCATGGCTGTCAGTTTTAGGGTGGTTTCCTACCCAAGAGCCTCTCCGAACAAGATTGATCTGATTGTGGTGTTGCCCTGGACCCCCACTCTACAGTTTAACCAGTACACAGCCTTTTTTAGTAACTGATCGTAATTCTCACATGTGCCTGTTCTCAGAGAGGGAACAACTTTAAGAACCACTACAAAAGGAGTGACATCTGGGGGCAACTGTAGAATTGGAAGGTCCATATCATAGAACCGCTGGGTGTGCCCCTCAGCCCCCACATAGGCTTGTGCAATGGAGTAGCCCAGTGACAGGGCTGACACCCCCGTGGTCCTTGTTTCCCCACGGGTGGACAGGAGGAACGCTTTGAAAGAGGTTCTGGTTGGACTTTTGATGGATGTCTAAAATTAATTCAGGTGTCCTTGTTAACTTTCGCTGTCCCCCTATCCTCACGGGTAGTCATGCCAGCATCCTATGTCAAGGGTCCTGAGGAATGTTCCACATGAACTAAGACCCCCTAATTATGGCCTTGAGTGTGTCCAACCTGTCAAAAACTTCATTGATAAAATCTGATACTTTGCTTTCCAAGCGTGCATGTTTATTAGTCAGTTCCAGTACCAGGAGTGAGCTTTCCTCCAAAGACAAACCTGCCACTTCCACTAATGTCCTGAGAAAATCTGTCTTTCCTGCATTGAGGGCATTTAATTTTTGCCGGGGGTGAGGAGCAATGTGAGTCTGATGCTGTTAAACAAATAGGCCCCGTCTCCAAGGGGACTATTTCATCAGACCCAACCGCTACACATGGATTTTTCCCCTTTGAACTAGGCAAACGTGCAGGGGATCTGAGCTTGTGAATCATCGCCCCAGGGGAGCTGGGGTCATTACTAGGGCCATTCTCGGATGCATGGTTCATGACAGAACTTAACAGTTCCTCAACTGAGGCGAGTTCCCGCACTATTGCCCCATGCCATTGGTAAGATAGGATACTATAGAGCCTGGCAAAATGTTAGCCTTTCTAGATATAGACTTTCTCTTGGCCATAATAGCAATGCCGATAGTAATACAGAGATCGATTAAAATCAATGCATTTTGCAAATGTTCAAATCTGGATGGAATGAAATCTCAGGGGGGTGGCCCAGCCTCTTCCAGCCGCTGATGGTCACAGACAGGGAGCGGGCAAACACTTTATAGTGCAGTGACAACAGCGCCCCTCCTCCTGCACCTGGCAGGTCAGCAAAAACTCCTTGGACTTGTGGTCCCTCCTTTGATGCAGCAGTAGTCCTGTGCAGCAGGGTGTGGGCAAGTCCTTTAGAGCACAGTGACAACAGGACTCCTCCTCCTCCACCTGGCAGGTCAGTCAAGACTCCTGGGACATGTGGTCTCTCCTTTGAAACAGCAGTAGTCCTGCGCAGCAGGGTGCAGCCAAGCGCTTTATAGCGTGGCAACAACAGGGCCCCTCCTCCTCCACCTGGCAGGTCAGGAAAGACTCCTGGGACTCTGGGTTTCTCCTTTGATGCAGCTGTATTCCCCAACCTGCCATGGGTATTGGGAAATGTTACCAATCAATGAAAAATATAAAATCTGAATCGCGTCACGACAAACCTATGTTGACAATTCTGTGCAGAATTGAGGTAAGGTTGCATACCGTCAATAATGAGTGTCATTTGATTTTTAACAAAACTAGGCTTCAGTTATTCCATGATTAGTCTGCCTGCTTCAAGCAGAGATAAACATTGCTTTTTTAATTCTTTCCTACTAATGTGGTGTGGCATATCAGGGTTCTAAAAGTAATCTGCATGTCCTATTTCCAGACAAGTCTGTTTTATAGATCACAACCAGGGAATATGAAGGAACGAGGACCATTTAAGACAATCGCTGATAATATTACAATTTAGAATAGTGTCTTCACAGGTCCAAATCTTATGCCATAATAGGATTGGTTAAATTCTAATTGTATCATTTACAAACAAGGCCCCAAGTTCAGTGCGACATGGAAAGGAGGAACAACTCTTAAGGACTGAAAGAAGATTCCTAAAGAAGGTATTCCCAGTCAGCTGGAGGATGTTAATATTGCTGCTTCATTAATATTACTCCTTATAAACCAAAAACAACCTATTTCTGACATGCATTTTATAAGCAAAGAGTGATTCAAATATGAAACTTCATCATCAAACAGTACCATAAAATCAAGAGTCAAAGGTGGGTCTTTCATATCAAAAGCAACTCATGGAAAAGTGGTCTCTCACTGGAGCTCCCGGGGTATATAATAGGGTTAAATGGATCTGCCATCAGAACAAAAGTGGAAAGATGGAGATCCGATTTAGTGACAAAGGGGCCATAACATGGAATCTGTTTTTGCTTAAGGGTACTTTCTCCTCCATCCAGCAGTGAGTTATGGAGGGCAGACCCTGATAACAGAGTAGATTGGGCGACGTATTTGGGTACTGAAGGATCTACATGGCAGTCCAAAGAGTTAACCTGTGTGGGGTTGTCAAGGGCAAGTCTTATTTTCCTCAATCCCTTTTTTCTTATCCTTGCTTATTCTACAGCATTTCCTTTTGGCAGTCTGCTTCATGCCTTTCTTTGTGGTTTTGGAACCGGTTGTTGTAGTGGATTTACAGGAGTCTTTTCTAGTAAAAATCAGGAAAGAAGCTTGTAGAGTATTTGGGTATTGACTACTGGTCTCCCTATGAGAGGATGAGGTCTAATCGCTAGGGTGGTTGACCCCAAAGCTGGGGAACCACGTTCTAGTCTCAGCAGGGATGTTCGACATCCTGTGATTCTGGACAAATTACTTAACCTCCCCGTGCCTAACAAAATTACTGTGTCTGTCTGTAACGCAACTGGTGCTCATGTAAAATGCTCTGATACCTTAAGGTCGAGTTTGCGCTATATTAAACTCCCAAAAAAAGGTCATAAGGTCATCTGGGAGCTTAAATAGGTCCTCTAGGAAGAAAGAGTCTGCATCAATTTCAGGAGCATTCACTACCAACTGACAATCACTATTAAGGACCTTCTGATAGCTGCCATCTAACTTGAGTTCCCACCTCCTTATATTGAACTCGATCTATAAGCTTCAAAGTAATTTTTGTCCGGCCTGAATTTTACTTTTGTTGCTAAAACTTTAAGGATCAGAGTGAGAATATCAAGTATATGATCCGAGGTCTCTGTCATTTTTTCAGGCCGGATCAGGATGAAAGATAAAATGCTTTCCATACAGCAAAGATCTTTGGAGAATTGAATATAGTCCCCAGGAATGTGGGATGAAGCATCCAAATGAAGATCCTGAGATCTTGATAAGCTGGAAACTGAAGATAAGAGTTTACTCGGGATACTACAAAATAAAGCCATTGGGATTTTGTTGACTGGTGAAGTCGATGAAATAGGAATTGTTGGAGTTGTAGGTAAATGGTTACCAATGAAGGAGAAAACTGTAGGTGTAATATCAGGGAGAGTATAATTCAAGCGGTCGATCAAGCAGCTCCAAAGGATCTTTGCCAGTTCTTCCTCCTTTATTACTTGAAGAGGACAGGTATTTTGATCCAATAGGCCGATATCTCCTGGAGACGTATTAATTTCAGACTCTCCCTCGTGTTAGCTGCAGATGTTTTTAGAAAATACCTAGGGACAGAGGGGAGTCTCTTCAGTTCTCCAATGTGGTTAGATTTGTTTCTTAAGGGGTCTAACATAATTTTCAAATTCTAGTAGAGATTAGCTTCCCCGTTCTCAATTGTTTTGGCATAACTTCAGAAGGCAGAATTATCTGCTTATAGCACGGGCGCCCAAACTAGGCATCAATCTTTCAGTAGTAAACTGGATAAAAATTAAGTTTCAAATGTAAACTGGTGCTGCCGGGCCATGTGGGACACCTTGCCCTGATAACTCTGATGGTTGCCCTCGCGAGCACCCCACGGTCCACCAAGGGGGCACCTTCCTACTACTGACCACCTTGAGCTGAGGGTGCCCACCCTAGGAGGACCAATGTGACAAGCACACCAGCGTCTTAGGGCTCTCTAGCCCATAAAGAAAGGGGAAAGTTCCAGAGAGATGTTCCTTTATGTGCAAACTGTGTTTGCTTTGTTTTATTTTCACGCTACCTTTCTTAAATTAGTGCTTAAACATGGTAATTAGGAAAAGACCTTTTGAGGGCCTTTCATAAGATCTACCCCCATTAACCAGATAAGATCTGGATGTATCCTTGCTTATTAAATAGTGGATGACAAACAGCTTAATCGAACAAACAGGGAGCATGAGGCGCATGGGGGGCCAAGTCTGAAACCAAGGCTGAGGAAAAACGAATCACCTGCTGTTCAGGCACACCAGGTTCACACTTTCCCTCTTGCACTTTCTCGCTCTCACCTATGGGTCTTGGCCCGGGGGCTGAGCTACCAGAAGGTACAAGTGAAGTTGATGAGGCCAAGAACAGGTCTAAATGCTTCCGTCATTGCAGCAGTATATGGGCAGGGAGAAAGCCACTGATGGTCATGAAGGCAGACAAGAGCATTATCGGAGTGAAGCAAAGCAGGGTGGGAAGTGAGGGGGACACAAGTCACAGTGGCTTCCAAGCCAGACACTTCTGCATCCATATGACACCCAACCCTATGAGTAAGGAGCCTAATGCCCCAAGCTCGCTACTGCCTTGCACTTAGAGGCACTTTGGAATGCTGCGTTATAACATGGATACTGCTGCAGCCATGTTCACTGAGATGACTGTGGTTGTCTAGGAGGAATACACAAAGCCCAACTGTCAGCTACATTCAGTCATGTGACCCAGAGACAGGCTATAGTCACTAAATGGCTGAGACAGGAAAATGCCAACTCTCTAGAAGTTTTCTCTAGATTTTCTCACTAGGGGTCAGGGTGGAGCCCCCTCACAGAGTGCACACTAAGTTTCAAAAGATTTACAAGTGTAATTTCTTTACCTTACACAAGCTTTGCGATAGCTTTGAGTGCAACACAACCCTTCTTGTTTTTCAACTCTCCAGAAGTGGCATTTTTAAAATTGTAACTTAAAATCCGACTTCTTCATAAGTTATTATTTTTTCATTACTGTTCAAAAGATACCAAACATGAACTGGGCACCTGTTCCCATTTGGAAACTACAGGCTATTAAATGTAATAAGGTAATTCCAATGTTACCCTATGGGAGAGGTAGGCCTTGCAGTAGTGAAAACCGAATTTACGAGTTTTTCACTCTCAGGACATATACAACTTAAAATAACATGCCCTACTTTTTAAATACACTGCACCCGGGCCTCTGGTCTATCCAGGAGCTACACTAGGGATGACTTATGTGTATTAAAAAAGAAGGTTTGTGCCAGGCGAAAGATTTATTTTGCCAGGTCGAAATGGCAATTTAACAATTACACATATAGGCTGCAATGTCAGGCCTGAGACCTGTTTAAAGGGCTACTTAAGCGGGTGGTACAATAAGTGCTGCAGGCCCTATGTAGCATTTAATTTACAAGCCCTGGGTACATGTAGTACCACTTTGCTAGGGAATTATAAGTACATTAAATATTCCAATTAGGGGTAAGCCAATGTTACCATGTTTTAGGGAGTGGGCATGTGCACTTTAGCACTGGTTAGTAATGGTAATGTGTGCAGAGTCCTAAGGCCAGCAAAAACACGATCAGCAAACGTGGAGGAGGAAGGCAAAAAGTTTAGGGGAAGACCGCCCTAAGGCTGACAGGTGTAATCAGAGTGCTGAGTGAAAAAAGAAAATGTAGTTCCCTGAATGTGAGCAGTGGAAGAAAACAGGCTGTGTTCCAGAGAAGGGACAAATGTATGAAGAGGAAGGCAAGCCTTCAATTAAGAAGCAAGCAAAGGAGATTGGCAATGAACCCTACCTATTGAAAGCAATGGGTGGGCTCCAAGCCAATTGTTAGTTTTTGTTTTGGTTCACAGGATAGGTAGGCAAGACCTAAAAAGTAATTTTGAAGGAACAGTGCTACTTAACCATTCTGTGTGTGTGTATCTTTTTTCTTCAATGTAAGTAATTCAGAAATATTTCTTAAGGTAGTAAAACTCCTTGACATTTAGAATAGTGCATAGCAATGCTATATTGACAAACAAAGCAGTCACAATAAGGCTCAACCTAATAGTTGAAGGAATAGGGCTCAATGTAATATTTGAAGCAAAAGATTGGGTATGCCCAATTAACAAAGGTCATGCCCTGTCAATTATGAACCTATATGTACGTCTCTTGCCCAAATTTTCCATATATATTAGACACTCACCACTAGTCTTACTTCTTGTGCCCCTTACCTGCCTGCCCAATACTGCCCTGTGGAACTGCAATGGATTACCTGTTGTTGGCATTCAGTGAGGAAGGGGGAGGCCTCCCACCACTTTGGCTGCTTGATATCTCATGGGGAGGTATTGACATTGAGACAATGGCCGCGGCAGTGATTAGTCCTCAAGTCCTCCTTATGATTCTGAGGTGGTCTCGTAGGAGGGAAAGGGAGGCCGGAATGCCGGCCCTTGTGGTGTGCTTGAAAGACAAAGCAGCATGAGCACAGGCACTCATCGGCCACATTGCAGTCAGTCAACGCATGTGCCCATGGGGGCCGTTGTAGCTGTCCAAGTGACAGGAGTGGGTAACACCCATGCCACCACCTCATCCAGGCTGCCAAGTGAGCCAAGGGAGTCTGGACCACCCAAAGAGCCCAGCACACCACACAAGGAGCCCAAGGAGCCTAAAACACTGAAACAGCCTTGCAGGGCTTCAACCAAGACAGATTTGCCTGCATTATTGGAGATGTCTCAAGCAGGGGAGATGCCCCCGCAGGATGTGGTGCTTCTGACACAGTGGATATACCTCATGAGAGAATCAACACTACTGGGGTTCTGCATCCTATGAGGGAACCAGCACAGGAGCTCATAATACCAGTATCAAAAGTAGGCACTCATTCAGAATTATCCTCTGCCGGTATATCCTTAAATGACTCTTCAGAACCCTCTGTCAACTCTGGTGGATTCATATACCTCTGCCCCCCCGTTGGCATATCCACTGTCTCTACTTTGACTTTACCTACTGTGTCTATTGTACCTACCGTCCCTGCCGGGCCTACCATGTCTTTGTCTGGCTCGCTAGTACCTTTGTTAGTGATTAATACTGAAACTGCCACCAACATTAACTGTTTTGTTAATACCAAGGCTGGGGCGGATGTAAGCACTGGGGGCAGTACTGCCCAGATGTCATGCGTGTCCACGATGGACACTGATCTCAAAAGATGGGTTGGGTCCTAGCTGACTACTCACCTAGAGGGGGCTATCTGCTCAGGGGTTTGTAGTATTAATGAGTCTCCCAAAAACTAAGAGGCACTGGAAGCTTTTTTTCACTTTCAAACCTGTCTGAGACTAGCAGTTTTGTTGGATCTGAGTCAGGCTCAGATGGCACACGCGACCTTACTGTGAGTGTTAGAACACCCATTTCTTGAGCAGTGGGAGAAAGTGGGGCTGTAGTCCCCTCGAAGGATCCAACCCATACTTCTATAGCAGAAAGACACCTCAATGGTATCGAAACTTTTGAAGAGCCCAGTGAAGAGAAGCAACTTTAGGATACCACTTGATACCAAAACTGGGACAGTCTGGGTTGGGTTCTGGTCCTGCTGTTTATATAGACCCAACCGCCCCTCCCTTGCATCAATATTTAATTTGCTCCAACTCCGCCGGGAGGAATACAAAACCAGATACTTTGGTTCTGAAGACCCCCTATTTGAAAACACAAGTGATATTGTGAAAAATGTCTAAAAATAGGGATATTCTCCACTGTCTCCTTCACAACAGTAAATCTCAATCTGCCAGTCTGGTAGAATCAGCACAAGGTGTCAAAAACCAAATAAAACAACATAATGACAGATTGAAGGTCATGTCACAGAAATTTAAAGATGTTGAAAACCGGATACGGCTCATTAATCTTTGCAAACTGGGGATCCCAGAGGGCAATGAGGGGGCGAACCCCAGGCACTATAGTGTGTACCTATTACAGCAGTCTTTCCTCCAACTTAGTGACTGGTACATTGCCTGCCAGATATAGCAGGGCTACAGATTCCCATTCCACTAGCTGGCCCACCCAAAAAAGCAGTGAAAGCCTGTGGAGTGGAGTTCTTTGTGAGATTGAACTTCTGCTGAGAGACTGTAGAACGCAGATGGCGTCTCCATGAAACTATCTCATCATTTCAGAAGTTGTGTGCCTTGGTCTCCTTATTGGAGCCTACCAATCTAAACATACGCTTCAAGGGACAAATGACGTACTTTCAAGACCCAGCAAAGGTCCAGGACTTTTTTAAACAGTGGGGTGAATCTAATGAATCTAAAGATCTGAGTGTTGACTCTATAACCTGATTTGTATACTATGGGTTGACCCTAGAGGGCGTGGTACTGTGTCTTTCTTTTTAGAAAAAAAGAGGAAAAAGGGTAAGAAGAAAAAGAAAATTCTTACAAATGATTGCCTGGGCCACATTCTCACTTTCTCTTCTTCTATTTTAGCATGCTTGTCAGTATAGGTCTATTCTGAGCTGCACTTTTGTTTACTCCTTATCTTTGTTCTTTTTTCTTTGGCATACTAACACTACTAGAAGTGTTGGACACCCCTGGAGGTGGGGGGGCCTGCTGACAGCCAGATTGCTAACTCATCAAATGGGGGGGGGGGCAGTGTGATTTCACATCAAAGATTTCAAGTCCTGCTCAGCTAAGTGGGTCAGGAATGGCTTTGTGCATGGGTGGTGGGGTGGGACAAGTATGGGGCGGTTAGGTAGATGGGTCAGTAGGGAAGGAAAAGGGGCACACAAGATGTCAAGTTAGAGTAAAATAACCTTGGTGGGACAAGGAAGTACCACAAGGGTAAAAATAGGAGATATAGTACTAAGTGAGGCTGTGGGGGCTATGGAGTTTTATCAAGAAATCATGTGTCGGAGTAGGCTTTTACCTAACAATAGATAATATTGACCATAGCAGCAACCAGGGGATTCAGATTCTTAGTTGGAATCTAAGAATCTGGCTAAGCTAAGGTTATGTATATCAGAGAAGGACTTTGCACCCTTAAATCTCATCTTCTCTGTATACAGGAGACCCATCTCACTACTAGGGAGCTTGTAAGCTTGTATTTTAGGCTATCATACTCTTGCAGCATCAGGGATGGACATTCCAAAGAGGGGGGTGACATTACTTTCCAAGGGACAGGAATGGGTTACTCATCAGGTCAAGCTTGATAGGACAGGAAGAAGGATGATTGCACGTATAGGGAATGATAATCTGCTGTTAATACTATGGCCCTAATTACTAGTCTGGCGGTCCGAGGACAGACTTGCAGTGGCAATCCAGCCACCGCCGCACCAGAGGTCCAACAGCCCTATTACGGGTTGCCAACCGCTGTTCCCTGGAGGTGGAGTGGCATTCAGGAGCCTGCTGTGGTCCTGCCAAGCATATTGCAAGTTTCCTCTCCACCAGGATTGACATGAAGAGTAAACAAAGGGGCTCTCAAAGTCAGACTACCAGTTTTATCATCATCAAGGATAAAAAGGAGCTGGCCAATGAGGCTAAGCTAAGGGATAGCCTTATTAGACTGGAGTTGGAATACTCATTACGATACAAGTACTCAAACTGGCAAGATAACATCTCAGATATATTCAGACAAATGACAATGCTGCAGGTGCAGCACATGAAGATAATCTGGGACGGGGCATGTTCTTAATATCGGGCAAAACGCTTATTGTGTTTCGAGAATAGTGCAGAGATGGGTCATTTATTGACCTTTAAACTTAAGGAAAAAAATAATAAAAATGTAATTTCTGGCATAAAAGACACTAATGATGAGATGTTATCTGTCTTAGCTCAATATTATACTAATCTGTATAAGGAAAACTATTGGGCAACTCACAGTATGATCGGCTGCTATTTACATGTTGGGAGACTTAATCAAATCATAGATAAAGAGAGAACTGGGCTAGATGCCCTCATAACCAAGGTGGAGGTTGATAAGGCTATCACACAGCTAGCAATGGCTAAAGCAGCAGGCCCTGACTCCATCCCGTCAGAATTTTATAAACTGTTTAAAAATACTCTAGTCACTCTCTTTTGCTGACTTGTAAATTCCTCTGCCTTTTTAGTATCACCACCAACCATCTTGGGGGAAAAGCTACATATATATTTAAATAAAGAAGAACAAGGATCCTCTCATTTGTGCCTCATATCGTCCTATTTTGTTAATTGTGACTCTAAAATCTACACTAAGTTATTATCAAATCAGCTTGTGTAGCAGTTATAACTTCACTAACTGACCCGATGCAACAATGGTTTGTTCCTTCACGGGACACCACTTCTCATATTATTCTAGCCATATCTGCTCTTGATGTTGCGGGTAGATTAGAATGCCCTGCTTGGAGGATCCTGTTGGATGCTGAAAAAGCATTTGACAAGGTGTCTTGGCAATATTTTTGGACAGCTATATCCGAAATGGGATTTTCCCCCAGGTTTTTTTTCCAGGAGCAAATCGCTCTATTCCTCCTTAATGGACGGGATCACTTGTATTGGGACATTCTCCATGCATATCCATATCAATCGGGGCACTAGACAAGGATGTCTCTTTCCTTGCTATTATTCGTTCTCTATCTAGATCCATATATTGAGGCTTTAAAATTATCCTCTTCAATTCCACCCTTGAGACTGCATAACTGGGACGTTAATCTCCTAGCATATACAGATGACATTTCCAGCCTCAAAGTGTCTCCAG
Organism: Calotriton arnoldi; assembly: GCA_963921515.1. Classification (NCBI taxonomy): domain Eukaryota; kingdom Metazoa; phylum Chordata; class Amphibia; order Caudata; family Salamandridae; genus Calotriton; species Calotriton arnoldi. The sequence continues at coordinate 355,893 of CAWUFW010009375.1, forward strand.
CAAAGGCATTATTGGCAATCGAGGATGACACAAACACCTATTACAACTCTCAGAGTATTGAATTTGGTTAAGACCAAGATTATAGTCAACTTTGACCCTGACAATTCTGATTCTCGGTATGTGACATTGAATTGGTATCTGGGGGTTGATATCTCTTTTGATATGGAAACCATCATATCTCTAAACTATGAAGCATTATACGCTTAATCTCTTGCCCTGTTCCGAAAGTGGGATATATTACATTTAATTCTAATTGGTAAATGTAGTATTATTAATATGGCCATTTTGCTACGCTATCTTTACTTATTCAGGTCTATCCCCTTGTACGTCTACAAGAGCTTTTTTTTAAAGAGTTGAAAGTAGCTGGTAAAAATGTATCTGGAAGTACAAGAAACCCAGATGCGCCATAAGATATCTTCAACTAACAACTAATGAGGGTGGGTTTGCTCTTCCACCCTTGGAGAGCTATTTCTTAGCTGCATTTATGTTTAGGCTTTTCAAGGTGGTTCAGACAGACACTTGGAAATGTGATGGAGAACGCACTCACAATGAGACTTGCTCAAAAGCAATCTTCTCACAGTATTAATTTATTAAACTTTGTAATGTCTATAATAACAAATGCACACACGAATACAAGTAGAAAGAAGCTTGCTTACGTGTTTAAACTAACAAATAACGCTTGTCTAAATCTAAAATGGCCGCTAAAGCACGGGAAACTTATTGCGCATGTGTCAACCATATCACATGGTGTGACGTCTTTCTTTGCTTGGAGGGAAATCCTTGCTTCTGCGCAGTGTGTATTAAAATGGCTGCTTAATGTTTTCATGTGCTGCAGCTTGCTCACATGTTGCAATTAAACTGTGGTATTCTAATGCTATTAATGCGGGATAGATTTATAAATAAAAGGGAATAGAGTAGACAAAGTGGGTATACAGTGAGACCATTTATATTGTGATTTTAATATTTTCTTCTTTGACTTTTATTAGTTCGTAAATTGGGCCTGGGTTGGTTGAACTGCAGCTCGAGAGACATTGATTCTGCACATGCGCCTGAAAGACTGACCAGAGAATGCGATTAAGTCAACTTGGAAGCTCTCCAAGGTCGCGAAGCCTGGTTCACAAGTTCACCCGAAATGTACCTGCACTCGATACAATTGAATATAAAAAGTTGTTGCTGAATCAATGAGAAACGGGTGGGAAATAAAGCCAATGTATTAATTGTGATGGGCGGTATTTTAAAGATAATGGGCTTAAAGAAATTTAACTAAATTGACATGGTGCGAGGATCAACCCCCTATCCCCGTGCAATCAGAAGTAGTGGGCCCATAATTCTGCAACATTAAGGGGAGGTACATGGGCGTAGAAGGGTATAATAAATATAGAATTAGTTCATTAGGAGACAGAGGAGTGCAGAGGAGCTCAGAGAACGGGCATTAAGGCTGTCAGCTGGGAGAACCACAGAACGAGCTGATCGATTTCAGACTGAACCGCTGTCCAGAGAGGTCCTGAGGTGGGGGCGGCGGAGTACATTAGAAGGAAGACACGGGAGAAATCGAGGAGAAACGAAGTACCAGAGAGGGGAACGATGCAGGCGTCGTTGATAGAGAGGTCACCTGTCCTGTCCCGATCCTGGTCCGGGGGTCTTTGCTCTTAATCCTTCCTGAGTCCTATCTTTCCAACTCCTTGACTCCTTGGCCAAGGGGTTTGGTTTCTCGCACCTTTAGGTAAATATAAATGCAACTTTAGTTGTGCTGCTGTCTCTATCTTCTCCTTTCTAAGGGACCGTCATTGATCGATAATTGATTATTATGCTTCATCCTTGATATACGATTTAAGTATCATGTGGTTTCTGTATTTTACTCTGCTAAATCTTTAGATAAACATTTTAAACTTCCTGACTCAGTGATTATTTCAGGATTATGAATTGTAATGAATGTCACTCATTTTAAACTTCCCAATTAGCAAAAGGTCCATTGGTAAGTCATTACTCTTCAATCAGAAAAGTAATTGGTAGCAGGGATTTGATAAAGAGTACAACTGACCCACCAGCGGAAATTGCTAGCGTAGTATGAATGTATGGGCCCAAGTGAGTATTTTGTGTATGAATGCTCGTTGCTAGTAACCCGCTGGATCAGTTTTCTGGTTATCAGAGGATGGTTGTATTTTGTTAATTGGGTAATGAGAATTTTTTTTTTCTTATAAACTAACATCCGTTTGTTCATTAGTTGTTTTATGTTGTCCAGAATTCCCCGGGGAAAATTGAATAGCGGATGGTGAGTGGAAACCATACTGCAGTGAGGTTATCTGTCAGGCAGAAATAGTACTGAAAAGTTAAGCAGGGCTATCAGTACTTGTTAGGGACTCTATGAGTGTGAGTAATAGCAAAAAGAATATGCTGGTAAAAATTTGATGTTATATCACCTAGAAAGGGTAACGTTGAAGAAGTAGCAGGTATTTCTGAAGCTTACGTGAAGAGTAAACGGAAGGGTTTTACTCGCAGTGTATGTTTAGTAAACGGAAAGGTTTTACTAAGTGTGAGAGAGACTATCTTTTCAGGTTAGCGAAACTAACCCGATAGCGAATGTTTTATGTTGTTACTGATTTTTTGTGAAGAAATAAAAGTTTCGCGTACAATTTTGTAAAGGGAGGGTCAGCTGCCGGAGAGGAAGCTGACGTCACAAAACGCCGCACTGGGATTGGTTGAAACAGCGGGCGTAGAACGACTCTTGTAAAGGAGGGGTCAGTAGTCAGGAGTAGTATTGACGTCACAGGTATCGCGCTGGTATTGGTCGAAACAGCGAGGGACAGAGAGACGCAGATTGTAAAGGAGGGGTCGTCATAAAAGACGTCACTGAAAAGCCGCGCTAGGATTGGTTCGGAGATAATTGTTAGCTGGAATTTGATTGGGTGCTAGCAAAGTAGTCAAAATCCTAGTGGATAGTGAAAATTATATGTTGAAACGCGATCCGACTTTAATAGGAACTTGTCCGGATAGGAGATTCCTAGGTTTCGCAGATTATAATTTTATACACCGAGATTTACCCAAAATGTACGGAGAGAAGAGAAAAATGTCATTCTTACAAAAGATTAAGAATTATTTTAAAAAGGATAAAACCATAAAAACTAGAGAAGGAATTATCATTCCACCAGCTAAAACGCCCGCTTCATTCATGATGATGGAGAGAGGTTATCATACTTGCATATGGTTAGAGAATTGGATAGAATATACCAAAAATGATGGAATATTAGCGTTCCCAGAAAATGGTACTTTCAATGGGAGAATTCTTCAAAATTTAAGATTGAGGATGAATGACTTAGAACCCAGACCAAGATTAACTCAATTCGAAGCCTTAGAAGAGTGGGAAACCGAGGCATTCGAACGTGACAGATCCAGAAATAGTAGGGGTTATCGGGGATTTTTTCCTAGATACCAAAATGAGTCAAGAGACGGTCAAATGAAACAGTGGAGAAGAGCGATGCTTACAGAAGGTTTGTATCCAATATTAATGGCAGAAGAATCGTTAGGGAGCAAATGCACAGAGAAGACAAAAACATTTGACAGGATTTGGAGATTCCGAAGACGAATTTATGGAAGAAATATTAAAGAACCCGCCACCATATCAGGAAGGGACAAGTGGATGCACCCCAAGTGCACCACTGCTAAAGACACCATTGGTACCACAAGTACTGCATAATCCCCCAGTTAATAGGGTACTTCACGATAAGGAAAAGGAAGCGATAGACAGAAACAGAGCAGAATTGATACAGAAAATAACACAGTTAAATGCACATCCTGATTCCCTGACCATACCTGTAACGATTGGTCCAGTGGTTCCCTTATATGGAGACAAAGTAAATTGTCCAAACCCATTAGCAAGACCCACACCAGTAGAAATTCTTAAACCTGAACCTGTAATAATTGATGATCAAAACAGTGATTGCGAATCTATGATATCTCTAATTAATGGATTTACCTATTTGAGGATCTATAAATAGTACTCCTAGAAGAATAACACCTGGTTGCTCCAAAGATGTAAATATAGTGACCTCATCTGGAACTAAGAGTGCCACAGTAGTTACACCAGAAGATTTAGAAGATGGGCACAAGGATCAGACAGACAGAGTTCACCCCCAAAGATCATGGACATTTACAAATTAAAGGTTGAATTAGACGAAATGATAGCAGGCAATGTAGGAGTAGATCGGCTAAATACCTACGATGAAGAAGAACTATTGTTCGTATGTAGAAGTATCACTAGAAATGTAAAAATATTTCATGAGAAATTATCAGATTTGGCCTTACAGATGGGGATTGAAATAGGAAAATCAAAGGTACTACAGAAACCCTATAGAGCAGATTTTTCTGACAAAGATTTAGAAAATATGAATGCCTCTGGTCGAAAATTACAAGTAAAAGAATTAATGACAGTTTTACAGAAATGGGGAGACTTAGATAAATGGAAAGTTAGATGGACAAAGAAAAAGGAAGAGGCACGGTACAGTAGAACCACTTCTGAATACTTAATGAAGGAAACAGGAAAAGCAGATCAAATGTATCCGATGCGAGAAGTTCCTGGAGGAGGTTATGTTCATGTCCCATGGAGTAGACAGGATATTTTGTCATTTATGAATGATTTTCCAAAGTTGAGAGAAAAGCCAATTGAATGGTACAAGCAAGTTGAGAGGTTTGTGAAAGTGTCAAAGGTATTGTTGAAGGACTTGGATGGTTTATTCGACATAGTGGTACCTGCCGATTTGTGGACAGATTGTAAAATCACAGTTGATTGGCCAAGTGAAGAGTATCCTAGAGATCCAAAGACAGGTGCTCCATCAAGTGATGTAATGAAGAAGTATCAGCAGGTAATAACTTACTTGAAAGGGAAAATACCACCGAAAGAAACGGATTGGGTGAAAATAGACAGAACTACCCAAGAAGCAAGTGAATCGGTTCATGCCTATTATGAACGTTTATTGCAGGTATTCAAACAGTATAGTGGATTTGAGGACATTGGAGACAAAAACATGAGTCAGTTTGTTTACCGATTTGTTTATGGTTTAAAACCAGAGATTTGTCAGATGATTAAGCAGCATATGTTGTGCTGGCAAGGAAACCCATAGATGAAATTTTGAAATATGCGAAATATTGTGGAGACGACATTGAGGATAGGCACAAGAAACTACAAGAGAAAGTGATGTGGGCTCAGGTGAAAATGGCTGAGCGACAAGGAATTAATTTGGATAATCCAAATGATAATCAGGGAAAAGATTCTGGAATGAATGGTGACACTGGAAATGGTGGTAAAATGAGAGGACGAATGAGTAGAGAAGAGGCTAAAAGAAATTTCCTTGTCATGGATGCGGAAAATTGGGGCATTGGAAGGATGAATGTAAAAAGATTCGAAATAATAATGGCCCAAATCAAAATTTAAATCCACAGACGCAGAATGACTCACAGCAGGGGGTAAATCCTCAGAGTCAGTTGCCACCTGCACCTATACAGGTTAATGTAAGCAGAGCAAAGCATTGTACAGACGTCGGATATCAAGGAGGAAGTGGTAAGAATGAGTATGTAACTTCACAATTTCTTTTACAGGACGACTTTTGTCCATATACTCAATGACGGTGCCTAGGAGAGGGGGAGAAGGAGTGCGTACTTGGCGCATCCTTGCCCGTAGACCAGTCAGGTCCATATGTTGAAGGGAAGGTAAGAGGTAATGATATTACTTTCCTTTTGGACACTGGTGCTACCAGATCTACTGTGAGAACAGCAGACATCCCAGACCTTCCTCTCTCTGGAGAAGCTATCCAAGTTGTGGGTGTAGCTAATCGTAAGATTAGAACACCTCTTACCGAACCGATGGAAGTAAAAATTGGAAATTTTAGAGAAATGCATCAGTTTGTAGTGTGTGATTCCAGTTCAGTAAATTTATTGGGCCGAGATTTGTTGTGTAAAATGAACTGCACAATTTTCTGCACACCGGATGGTGTTGCAGTTCAGACCCGGATGAAGACCATGTATATAAAATTATGATTGCAAAGCAAGGTACAGAAGTAGATGAGATGTTCTCTTTGATAACAAAAGATGAATTGCCAGAAGAATTAAAAACTGCAGTAAATTCCATAGTATGGGATTTTACGGGAAAGAAGTAGGACTTATGGCCAAAATAGACCCAGTTAAAATCACTGTAAAGGAAGGTGCAATTTTTCCAAATACCAGACAGTACAAAATGAGTGCAGAAGTAAAAGCAGGAGTTATTGAGGAAATTAACAGAATGGTAAAACAAGGCATATTAAAGAAGTAATGAGTAGCCCTTGTAATTCGCCAATAATGGGTCTGAAGAAACCTAGTGGAAAGTATAGGATTGTTCAGGATCTGCGCAAAATAAATAAGATTGTGGAACCTTGTTGTCCTATAGTGCCGAATCCTGCAGTAATCTTATACCAGATTCCCTGGAGTGCAGGATAGTTTACTGTGATTGACTTATGCCAAGCATTCTTTTCCATACCATTACATCCAGATAGCCAGTATCTTTTTTCATTTAAATTTGAGAACAAAGTCTATGTATGGAATCGTGTTCCTCAAGGGTACACAGAGAGTCCTTCCATCTTTAATCAAATATTGAAAAAGTGCTTAGAGAACACTAGTGATGCCAGGAAGTTCAGTCTTAGTGCAGTATATAGATGATCTGCTAGTGGCATCTAACACTAGAGAGGACTGTGTTGTCGACTCCATTGCACTATTAAATCACTTGGCAGAAGAAGGGCATAAAGTTTCACCTGAAAAATTGCAGTTTTGTACAACAGCAGTTAAATATCTAGGACACCGAATTGAGAGGGGAGAAAGAAGGATAACCTCTGAAAGAGTAAAATTAATCAAGAAAATGCAAATGCCCGTGTCCCAACGAGAAGTGAGAATGTTCCTTGGAATAGTGGGTTATTGTCGACAATGGATACTAGGGTTTTCTCTGTTAGCAAAGCCTTTGATTCAAATGACAAACAAGAAGGCAAAGGATCCAGTTGAGTGGGATGATGAAAGTGTAGGAGCTTTTGTAAAATTGAGAAGTGCTTTATGCGAAGCTCCTGCCCTAGGCATGCCTGATTATAAAAGAAGATTCGCATTATTCTGTCATGAGAGAGAAAATTGTGCACTTTCAGTCCTAACTCAGAGACATGGTTTGGACAGACGTCCTATAGCATACTTTTCTGCTACATTGGACCCAGTGGCAGCAGCGTTGCCAGGTTGCTTAAAAGCAGTAGCTGCTACCTGTTTGAGCATTGAGCAAAGTGAATCAATTGTAATGGGACATCCTGTAAAGGTGTTTGTTCCACACTCAGTTGTGATTCTGCTGACAAGAACCAGAACTCAGCATCTTACTCCTAGTCGGCTGACTGAATATGAAAGAATAATTTTAGGTGCTGAAAATGTAACTATTGTCAGGTGCACAATCATAAACCCTGCTACATTATTACCAGACCCGTATCATGAAGAAGTTAAAGACGATGATGAGGAACATGATTGTTTACAAGTCACAGAATTGTGCACAAAACCACGTCCTGACATACAGGAACTACCTCTCAGAGACCCAGACAGGGAGCTGTTTGTGGACGGTTCATGCCAGAGGCATGAAGATGGTAAACTAAGTTCAGCATATGCAGTATGCGAATTAACTGGAATAGTCGAAGCATCCTATTTACCAGGAGTAAAATCTGCACAAGTAGCTGAATTAATTTCTTTAATAAAAGCCTGCAAAATTGGGAAGAATCAGAAAGTAACTATATTTACAGATAGTCAATATGGTTACGGGTTGTGCATGATTTTGGGCAATTATGGATGCAGAGGGATTTCATGACTTCTTCAGGATCCCCTATTAAAAATGGACAGTTTGTAAAGGAACTGCTGGAAGCAATACAATCACCAAAAGAATTGGCTGTGGTGAAATGTGCCGCACACCAGTCAGGAGATGACTGGGTGGTAGTCGGTAACAGATATGCAGATTTGGTGGCTCAACACTGTGCTAAAAACAGGTTGTCAGTCAATAAAAGGGTTGAAAGAATGGGAATCAGCTGCCAACTTATGCTGTATGCACCTCCTGAAACATGGAATGATGTGAAACGACTGCAAGATGATGCTGATGAGAATGAAAGAAATGCATGGATTAAAATGGGATGTTCTCAAAGGGCAGACGACGATGTATGGATTTATGCTGATGGCAGACCAGTCATGCCCGACTGTCTGATTTCACAAATGGCCAGAATGTATCATGGAGACACACATGTAGGGAGAGACGCACTGATTAGGCTCTTCAGACAAAATTGGTACAATCCAAGGTTTAGGGCTGCAGCAGAGAGTCTTTGCCAGAGATGTCTAACTTGCCAAATGCATAATCCAGGAAGAAAAACAATAATTGGCTTTGGGAAAATAGGAAAGGCAGAAGGTCCATTTGTGAGATTGCAGCTTGATTTTATTCAGTTACCCCCATGTAGAGGACTGAAATACGTACTTGTCATAGTGTGTCTGTTTTCAAAGTGGGTGGAGGCTTACCCTACCAGAAGGAATGACAGTATTACAGTCGCAAAGTTGTTGCTACGAGAACTCATTCCTAGATATGGTTTCCCAGCAACTTTGGAATCAGATACAGGAGGACACTTCAACAATGATGTGATTAGAATAATCTGTGAAGCATTCCAAATTGAGCAAAAATTGCACTGGCATATCGTCCAGAGGCTTCTGGAGTTGTTGAACAAATGAATGGCACAATAAAATCAAGACTGGCAAAGATGTGTGCATCAACATCGTTAGATTGGCCGGATGCATTGCCAATTGTTCTAATGGGACTCAGAAGCATTCCTGATAGAAATACCGGAATGAGTCCGCACAAAATAATCATGGGAAGAGCAATGAGACAAGCACATGTTCCTACAAATAAACTGCTGAATATAACTGATGATATGGTTCTGGATTATTGCAAAGGATTGGCTGACCTAGTGCGTTCTGTCTCTCACCAGGTTGGGGAAGACGCAGTTTCCAGGCAGCCTGAACAAGAGCATGATCTGAATCCCGGAGACTGGGTGGTTGTGAAGCATCACACCAGAGAAACGTGTCTATCACCCAGGTGCGGCGAACCTTGTCAGGTCATACTAATTACGAACTCAGTAGTAAAATGTGCAGGATTGCCTAATTGGATTCATGTAAGCCACACCAAAAGAGTACCAGACCCTGAAGAAGAAAATCCTCAGACAGCATCGATAACTGAGGAAGCTGAAGGTTGCCCAGCTGAAGAATCTCAGGTGCGAGATTCCAGGGAAGCTGAAGAAGAACAACCGAGCACAAGTCAGGACTGGATACCAGTGGTTGAAATACCTGAAGTTTACAACAGAACCAGAAGCCAAGCAAATTTAGAAGAAATTGAAGAAGATCAGATAGGTGAAGAAGAAGCAGCTCAGGAGGAGGAAAATGAAACAATAAGAGAACCTGAGCAGGATCAGATAGGGAGAGGAAATTGGGCTCAAATCAACAACGAACCAACAAATTTTGAGCAGGGACAGACAGGTCTAGAAGAACGCGGTCAGGCTGCAGAAGTACAAAGTGCAATAAGCCCTGATCAGAACCAGTTAGGTCTAGGAAAATACATTCAAGAAGAAGATCACGAGAATCACAAGCATGAAGACGTAAATCCTGAACAAGGTCAGTTACTGAAAACTCACAGTGGAGCAGCTGAAGAGAAAGCAATAAGACCTGAAAAAGAACAAGTAGAAGAAACTGAAATCGAAGAAAACCAAATTGTGCCACAACTTGAAAATAAAAGAATTTCTGAAGAAGAAATAAGAAGTGAAGAGACAGTGCAAACAAAGAAGGTCAGAAAAGGTGATCGTTGGCCTAGTGTCATTAAAAGAGTAAAATACCACATAACAACCAGAAGTGAAGATCCAGAACAAGTAAATGAAGTAACAAGCCTAACGGGACAAACAAGTGGAATCGAAAAACGAAAAAGCAAAAGACTGAAACTTGTGAACAACAAATTTAAAGGTCCTGATTGGACTTATATCATCCTTGAAGACTACGAGAGCTCAGAGTCAAGTGAAAGTGGTGACGAAGGAACAAGTGCGGAACTGACTTATGAGAAAGAAATAAAACCACCTTGATAACGTAAAGAGACTTGAAATAACGATAAGAAGAGGAACCTTCCTTGTCAAAAATGCCTGACAATAGAGTTTCTGGGAGACCAAAACAGAAATGTTGTAAAAGATGCTGTGCTATATGCATATGTAGTCTGGTAGTGGTGCTTATAGTATGGTTAGTTGTGATCGTAGCAATTCCTTACCTTCTGATAATGGATAAAAAGATTAACAACGAAACGAAGGCAAGGACAAATAACTTGAAAGGTAATAGAGTAGAACTAAAGGCAGAAGATGAACCAGAATTTCATCATGAAGTAACAGATAACAACACTAGTTTGAATGTTTTCACAAAATTATTGTTTCAATATGTAGATACCATGGAAGTTAGTAATTGTTATGTATGTATGAAATTACCTGAATAATTAGCAGAAGGTTTAACATATCATCATTTACCATTAACTTATGGCATATCATGTAGTGTATTGGCTAGTCTGTTTTATAGAACAGGGAGACTTCAGTACTATTATTCAAATATAGATGTGATATTTTCTGTGGTTCCGATTCGAAAGAATATGAATCCAGTGCTTAGTAGTAAAGATGCACAGTTTATGGGAGAATTTTTCTTAACAATGAAATCAATAGACATAACACATGCACATAGAAGCAATTTAACATGTTCATTACATGAAGAAGAAAAGATATTTTTGAATTTAGTGGAGAATAGAAGACAAGATTTCCAAAAGAAAGCTTCTGAGCATAAGGCTCATCTGCCACCTTGGGCTGAGAAAGAGGGTAGTTACACACCTGACAAGGCTCAAGCTGCTATGGCTCTAGATTTTGTGAAGACAGGGAAAATTTGTCTACATAGGTTAAAAACTGAGTATAACAATATTTTCATCGGTACCAGTGAATGTGAACATAATTTCTTAATTCTTGGAGGTTGGGGACTAAAAGGAGGAACGGATTCAGTTTTTCCTGGAATCTATTATGTGTGTGGGAATAAGGCTTACTTTAGGCTTCCTGCACGGTGGTATGGAAGTTGTTATTTTGGAATAGTATTTCCAAAGATATACCACGTGAAAAGAAACACTGGGAGCAATGAAAATAATAGTGAATTAACACGTAGTAAAAGAGCTAGTTTTTCTGAAATTGTAGGTGATATATTCGGTGCATTGATACCTTCAGTGGGAATAATTCTGAATTCAAGGAAAATATGTAAATTATCTACAGTGGTTGATCGTTTATCAACGGACACTGCTGCAGGATTTCTGATGATTAATGCGGAAATAGTTGCGATTAGATCTATGGTTATGCAAAATGGACTTGCTCTTGATATAATATTAGCAAAAGAGGGCGGAGTCTGTAAATTATTGAAGACGAATCACTGTTGCACTTACATACCTGATAAAAGTGCAGAAATTGGAACATATATACAGAATATAACTAAACTTGAAAAGGAACTAAAACCACTGGAAGTTGATAGTGTATGGGAAAGATTGACAAAATAGTATTACGTCAATTGGTACCTGGTTTGCTAATGTAGGGAAAGGACTTATAGGTCAAATATTAGTACCCTTAGCAGGGATAGCAATAATATTAATCTAAATAATAATATGGTGCAAATGTTGTAGAAAGAATGAGATGTATAGAGTGACGGGAAAAGGAAAGAAACGAAAGTTTGATGAAATTGAACTAGAAGGTCTGAAAAGTGAATTATACAAGGAACTAAAAGGAGACGTGAAAAATAGAAAGTGTAAAAATGAAGCTGAGACAATTTTATGCTAAAAGTTGGCATCTGGTTGTGGGTAGTATTTTGATGGCTCAGAAACGCCATCAGAGAGGGGATTGATGGAGCAAGGACTCACAATGAGACTTGCTCGAAAGCAATCTTCTCACAGTATTAATTTATTAAACTTTGTAATGTCTATAATAACAAATGCACACACGAATACAAGTAGAAAGAAGCTTGCTTATGTGTTTAAACTAACAAATAACGCTTGTCTAAATCTAAAATGGCCGCTAAAGCGCGGAAACTTATTGCGCATGTGTCAACCATATCACATGGTGTGACGTCTTTTCTTTGCTTGGAGGGAAATCCTTGCTTCTGCGCAGTGTGTATTAAAATGGCTGCTTAATATTTTCACGTGCTGCAGCTTGCTCACATGTTGCAATTAAACTGTGGTATTCTAACGCTATTAATGCGGGATAGATTTATAAATAAATGGGAATAGAGTAGACAAAGTGGGTATACAGTGAGACCATTTATATTGTGATTTTAATATTTTCTTCTTTGACTTTTATTAGTTCGTAAATTGGGCCTGGGTTGGTTGAACTGCAGCTCGAGAGACATTGATTCTGCACATGCGCCCTGAAAGGCTGAACAGAGAATGCGATGAAGTCAACTTGGAAGCTCTCCAAGGTTGCGAAGAATGGTTCACAAGTTCACCCGAAATGTACCTGCACTCGATACAATTGTATATAAAAAGTTGTTGCTGAATCAATGAGAAACGGGTGGGAAATAAAGCCAATGTATTAATGGTGATGGGCGGTATTTTAAAGACAATGGGCTTAAAGAAATTTAACTAAATTGACATGGTGCGAGGATCAACCCCCTGTACCCGTCCAATCAGAAGTAGTGGGCCCATAATTCTGCAACATTAAGGGGAGGTACATGGGCATAGAAGGGTATAATCGATATTGAATTAGTTAATTAGGAGACAGAGGAGTGCAGAGGAGCTCAGAGAATGGGCATTAAGGCTGTCAGCTGGGAGAACCGCAGAACGAGCTGATCGATTGCAGACTGAACCGCTGTCCAGAGAGGTCCTGAGGTGGGGGCGGCGGAGTACATTAGAAGGAAGACACAGGAGAAATCGAGGAGAAACGAAGTACCAGAGAGGGGAACGACGCAGGCGTCGTTGATAGAGAGGTCACCTGTCCTGTCCCGAACCTGGTCCGGAGGTCTTTGCTCTTCATCCTTCCTGAGACCTATCTTTCCAACTCCTTGGCCAAGGGGTTTGGTTTCTCGCACCTTTAGGTAAATATAAATGCAACTTTAGTTGTGCTGCTGTCTCTATCTTCTCCTTTCTAAGGGACCGTCATTGATCGATAATTGATTATTATGCTTCATCCTTGATATACGATTTAAGTATCATGTGGTTTCTGTATTTTACTCTGCAAATCTTTAGATAAATATTTTAAACTTCCTGACTCAGTGATTATTTCAGGATTATGAATTGTAATGAATGTCACTCATCTCCCTCACCAAGGACCCCCTCGCCGCCAAATCCAACCTCCATGAAGGGATGAAGGCCGTCGCCGATTGGATGAAGATCAGCCGACTAAAACTGAACACGGAGAAGACAGAGGTCCTCATCCTCGGCTCCAACCCCTCAGCCTGGGACGACTCCTGGTGGCCAACGACGCTGGGAGCAGCCCCGACACCCACCGACCACGCACGCAACCTGGGAGTCATCCTCGACTCAACGCTCTCCATGGCCAAGCAAGTCAACGCAGTCTCATCCTCCTGCTTCAACACCCTCCGCATGCTTCGCAAGATCTACAGGTGGATCCCGACAGACACGAGAAGAACAGTCACCCAGGCCCTCGTCAGCAGCAGACTCGACTATGGGAACGCCCTCTATGCGGGAGCCCCGGCCAACCTCATCAAGCGACTGCAACGCATACAAAACGCCTCCGCACGCCTGATCCTCGATGTACCACGCCACAGCCACATCACCCCCACCTGAGGAACCTGCACTGGCTCCCCGTCGACAGGAGAATCTCCTTCAAACTCCTCATCCACGCACACAAGGCACTCCACAAGACTGGCCCAGCCTACCTCAACAGACGACTCCTCTTCTACGTCCCCAACCGCCAACTCCGCTCCGCCGACCTCTCTCCTCGCCACCGTCCCTCGCATTCGAAGAACCACCACCGGCGGCAGATCCTTCTCCCACCTCGCCGCCAAGACCTGGAACACCCTTCCACTAAGCCTACGACAGACCCAAGACCTGCTGACCTTCAGGAGGCTACTCAAGACCTGGTTGTTCGACCAGTAGCAGCACCCCCCCTTTTTTCTCCCCCAGCGCCTTGAGACCCTCGCGGGTAAGTAGTGCGCTTTACAAATTCTGTGATTGATTGATTGATTGATTGATTTTAATCTTCCCAATTAGCAAAAGGTCCATTGGTAAGTCATTACTCTTCAATCAGAAAAGTAATTGGTAGCAGGGATTTGATAAAGTACAACTGACCCACCAGCGGAAATTGCTAGCGTAGTATGAATGTATGGGCCCAAGTGAGTATTTTGTGTATGAATGCTCGTTGCTAGTAACCCGCTGGATCAAATGTACTGGTTCATTTCTGAAGTACCACATTTTACTGCATTTGGTTATACCTCGTGAAGGTCTCATCGATACTGCTTACTTTAAACACACACAATTAAAGACTGTTCTGGTCTATCATAAGATCAGGCTGTGTGTTTGGTCTATCTGCCATATACCACGGTTCCATCTATACACTTCACCTTTTCAATAATTCTAGCCTCCCTCAGTTTTTCCGAAATAGCTATCTAAAGTACTGGCACGAGGCTTATCTGAGGTCCTTCGGTCAATTCTTTAGGGATGGCAATGTCCGTTCCCTTCAGGACATGAGAAAAGAATATTGGCTACATAAAATAGTGTTCTTTTGTAATTTACAAATTAGGGAATTTTTGTCACATCTTTCCCCCCGATTAAATTAGTATAAATTATGATGTATTCTTACAGAATTTCATCAAAATATCTAGACGCGGGTACATTCCTACCTTTTACCCAAGTTTGGGGTTCCAGAGAAACATGATTAACCAATTTGATGCTCTGACTGTCAGGTAGTCTCAAAGCTTGCATTGTAATGTCTCTATTGCTGATATGTAATATACCAACTCTCTTGTTCAGAGTGTCTTAAATGTCTCTAGGCTTAAGCCTCATTCCTTTAAAACCCTTTATGATCTATACTATACTCCATACAAACTGTAGAAATGGGGTCTAAGGAAACATCGGACTGCTTTTGGTGTTCTGAGCCTGAGGCAGATACGGTACATATCTTTGCAACTTGTGGTATAATTGCTCAATATTGGCAGACAGTATTTACATTAATTAACCGACTCCTGAAGACCATAGTTAGATTTGACCCCAAACTCATAGTATTTGATCACGCCCCTAGCATCCTGCATGATGTGGGGGAGGGGCTTTCTTTTTTGCTATAACATCTGCTAGATTGGTGATTGCTCATGCCTGGCTCCAGAGGGAAGCCCCAGACCCTCTGTCCTGGTGGCAGGAGTTTTTATCTCTCTGGGGGCTGGAACATGCGGTAATTTAGAACCATCCCAGCCGCCGTAAGCTGAGAAAAATGTGTGAGCCTGTCTGGCTGGGTTTTTCGGATCTCATACCTGGTTGCGACCCAGAACTAAGCCGCAATTATTCATTATTTAACTTTTTTCATATATTGACTAATGAATTGCGTTGATCGACTATGATTGTTTGATGGGGTAACAAACGTACCTTATTTGATCAGATGTTTTTAATTGGAAATCCTTCTCTGTAATGATTCATGTCTCCTCAATAATAATAATAATAATAATAAAAAAAATAAACAGAAGATGGATGAAAGCTATAAAAGTAATATATATTTGTAAAAGAGAATTACAAAAAGATGTGCTGATTACGCAAGGTATGTTTTATCAATTTAAGTTCTCTTTTGGAACCTCCAGAGAAATAAGTGCTTGAAATGGATTAGACCCGCACACACTTTCGAATTTGCTGTGAGAAGTTAAAAGATTCACGGAGTATTGGAATGCAGACTGTGTAAGTGCAGCTCGTGTGCGATCAATACACACTCATACCAAGAGCAGACATGAGCTGAATTGCGTAGAGAATGAAACTGAGCACTTCTGATCAAGGAAATATTTTCAGAGTTTGCCTGTCCTGCTTTTCATCTTATGTCGACCAGAGACATTTTTGCTCAATTCTGCTATCGATCTTGCGTATCTCGCATTTCTGGCAGGCCGGTTCTCTCATTAGAAAGCAGATAACATTACAGAGAGATTGTTGGAAAATCAAGGGTGTAAAAATATTTTAATTCCAACGTGTTTCTGTCGTTCAAATATTTACAATAAGATCACAAGTATCTAGGTTTATACTCAAATTATATGAGCATGATCTCATTACAAAATCAGATATATCCAATGAATACATATTTTTCATTTGCGCTGTATTTGTACTTGCTTGACATGACCCTGAAGACGTGCCAGTAAAATGAGAGAATCAACGTGAAGCAATTTTACAAAAAACGAAAGCATGAAAATCTAACAAATGGGGCAGAGCTGTTCATTGTGCATGAGACCGTGGCTCAGAGCACTCGAGGCCCCATTGAACCCTGCAAATTGCCCAGCAGCAGTCAAAGGTGACATTGTGCATGCTTGCACCACGGCCAATCGCATCCTTGCTACGCTCCTGCCTAAAAACTGATAAACACTAAGCACAAAAGATCAAAAACTACATGAAGGTCCTGAATATATATTCAGCAAATAAAATAAAAAAATATGCTCAGAGCATATAGGAAACAATAAAATAAGCACAGAGTCTGAGAGGCTGGAAGAAAGTAAAGGAACAGAAGACCAATTTAATCTGTCATCTCTATTTTATTGCTGTGTATAGTTTTCAAAGCAATTTCTAAAGAGGGTCTATACGGTCCTGTTTTTTGCTTTATAGTCGCTATGAGGGGTTCGAGAAAGGCGAGAAACAGAAAGCGTCTGTTTTCTCATGAACGCCCAAAAGAAAAGTAGAAAGAAGACAAAGATGTCTAATAACCCATGGAAATTTGAAATTGGGAAGATGATATACAATCCGCTGGCCCCATAAGCCACACCGACCTGAAACAAAAGTCTGCAAGCTCACTGGTTGATACACATGGAATGCAGAACTTACTTTCATAGGTGAAAGCGCAATTTTGTAGTGAAGATTCAGTTGCAGGTGAACATTACGAGCCATTGTGGCAAACTGCTACCTGTAATCTCCCATTACAGCAATACTTAAGGGCATACTTATGAGAACTGACGCAATGCTGCATTGTAGCTGTGTTGCGTCAGAAAAACTTGTGCTGTTTCACTTCCTTGTGACATGGATGCGCCATATTTATGGTATGGCGCACTCCATGTCACAAGTATCGAGGATGCATTAAAAATAGCGACGCATCGGTGAGAAGAACGATGCAAAGTCTAAATGTCATGAGGGCCTGGGTAATGGTCTCACAGGCCTCAGGAGGAAGCCATAAGAAGAAAAGTCAGGCTATGCAAAATATGTGAAAGCAGGTGGAGGTGAAACAGGGAATTGTGAAGTCTCAGGGTGCGGTAAGTGTCCAGGATAAGGGGAAGGTTTCTGGGATGGTTGGAGGTTGATGTGTTTGGGCCTAGTTATATGGGAAACCAGGGTAGATACATGTTGCTGAATATCCTCACTATTATGTTGTGAGGTTCACTATGAGCCATTACTCTCACATACAGGTAGGCATGTTGGTCATAGGGATAATGTAACAAACAGTGGTGTTGGAAGCTCCTGAGAGTCAATGTATGATCTGGGTGTCATCAGTGTGTGAGATGAAGTAGAGTCTCTGGGTCTGAATGATGATTGCCAGAGGAGTCATGTACAAGTACAAGTGAGTGGGGCTGAGTGAAGACATTTTCAGGACACTACAGATTACCACCTTGAGGTCTGAGGAAATGGAGTGAGCTTGAGCTGTTGCATATTTCCAAGTGTGACAGTGGCTATCCCCTTCAGAGATGCTCCTCAGTTTCTACTGTTCTGGACTCTGGAGATGACTGTATGTGTGCTTGAAAACTACTGGATTCCGGTCAAATAAGCATAGCATGGTATATACATGCCCTTACCCATTCTTGCAGTGTATCAAGGTTGCTGGCTGTGTAGAGTCGTGTGGATGTGTGTCAAATATGACCCCTTGGCTACAATATTGCACAAATTGCATTCAAGACAATACAGCAAACCAGATTGGTGTTCTGTACTGTGTGAAAGTCACAGTGCTGCATCAAATGTAATACTTCAATTATCAATTAAGTCTTTATTTCGATCGTGCTGATCATAAAAGACACAATAAATATATAATATCACGAAAAATACATACATTGTCGCCATATACTTAGCAATAAACAATTCATAAAAATGTTGACAATACATGATAAAAACAAACAAGTTAATATTTGATGAAAAAACTTGAACAGTTTTAAAAAGTTTAAAACCAGTACTATCCTTTGGCAGTGATTTGTGTGGGTTGCCTTTCATTACGTCTAAGATCTAAAACCGTTTGGAACTAGTCACACTGTATGCTAGAGTCCCGGTACAGGCAATAAATTGTAAGGCATAACAAAGCGACAAATACAGGATGGAGATAAAAAACGATCGCTGTCACCAGCTACTTGCTTTCAGTCTTGTGTCGGATTCTCCACACCCAACCTAAACATTTTGTAAGGGCAATCACAATGGCCTCCTGAGTGCTTGATTTCAGTATTTGTAATGCGGTGGCACTCGACCTGGTGCCCATATTGGAGCAAATTGGTTTAAGCCATTTGCTCCGTGGAGAGCTATATGCTGGACATACAAATAAAATGTGAGATATTGACTCATCCACGTTTTGACAAAGTGAACATTTACTATCCAGGGTGTTGTGCCAGGTTTTGGTGAAATGTTTGATCGGTAGTGTACCTATCCGAAACTGTAAGAACATTTTTCTGTCAATGGGCTTTGTTATGAAGTCCCAAAAGTCTTTATACATTGGTTCAGACTTGTGCCCCAGGAAGATACTGGTCAGTGGTGAAGTGTTAGAAGAACACAAGTTACCAGCTCTGATCATTGCCCAGTATGCTTCTTTAAAAGCTTTTTTGGAGGAAAACAAGTTATTTGCCGGATCTTCCCACAAATGTCTCATACCCATGTTCACTAAGGAGCTTTTCACCCTCTGCAACCAGCTAATCTTATGAGAGGTGTCAGCATCTCTAACATCTTTGAGCGCTTGGGCATAATGAGCTAACTCCGGGGTGGACCATAGTCTTCTCCAGTAGGCTAATGGTCTAAATCTAGCAACCTCTGCCAATGTGTTACACCCTAAATCAAAGTATAGGGGTGTGAGTGGTGCGCTTTGGGGGAGACCAATTAGACCTCTCACAAATCTGTTTTGAGCCAGGGCTAGTGGGGGCAGGTTCTCAAATCCCCAGAGTTCCGCACCATAGAGGATAGAAGCCATAACCTTGGTATTATATATCTTAAGTACAGGGCCAATCAGCTTAGTCTGGGAGAGCCTATGTTCTTTCAGAAGTGCTCCTGCCAGCTTGGAGTGCTTGAGTGCCATTAAATCTGTCTGGGGTTTCCAGTCTAGTTTACGGCCTAGAGTTATTCCAAGGTAGGTGAATATGTCAGTTTGTTCCAGTGGCTCCTTATTCATAACAACTCTTGCTTTAAATGCTTTATGTTTGTGCAGAACCATAAATTTAGTTTTGTCCACATTTACCACTAACTCGTGTACTTTGCAGAATGACTCAAAACAACTTAATGCTCGCTGCAACCCAACTTGAGTTTTTGATAAAATTAGGGTATCATCAGCGAAAATAAGTAATGGGACCTTTATGCCTGCAACAGAAGGAGCATTGGTAGAGTGCGATAAAAAATAATTAACCATCCCGTTTATAAACAATGAGAACAGGGTGGGTGCCAAAACGCACCCTTGGCGTACCCCTTTTGAGATTGGAAACCTGGGGGTGATGTTTCCTTGTGATCCCCAGCAGACCTGTGCATAGTTAGATTCGTGCAATTTAACTACAAGCTGTAAGAGCTCCAAAGGTAGCCCTAAATCTTTAAAAACGGCACAGAGCTTATTTCTCGGGACCGTGTCGAATGCAGCTTTGAGATTTACAAAGGCAGCATAGATAGTGCCACCCGCTAATAGTGCAACACGCCAGTAGATTGCAATAAAATAAAAGACTTGGTCAATTGTACTTACGAGGGCCCTGAAGCCTGCCTGGAATGGGGATAGTATATTATTCTCTGCTATCCAGATCTGGATTCTGTTCAGCAATAGCCTGGCCATGATCTTTTGGGTAGAGTCAATTAAACTGATTGGTCTATAATTGCTAGGGCTGGAACGATCCCCCTTTTTATAAATGGGTAGTATTTCGGCTCCTCGCCAAGAGTCAGGAATGGAAGCTCCACTGGCTATCGAATTGGCGAGTATCTGGATATACTGAAGCCAATTGTCTTTATCAAATAAAAACAAGTCCGCCGGGATGCAGTCAGGGCCGGGGGCCCTACCCTTTGGCGTTGAGTTCATGGCGGCTTCCATTTCACTTATAGTAAAAATTGCTGTTGAATCTATGTTAGGCACTTGAAATGGAGAGACGTTCTCACCAACTGCAAATTGGTCCTCAAAAAAAGAGACCCACTGATCAGGCGCTATGTGGTTTTGGGGTATGTGGCCCGAACCTCCTCTGCCCCACTTTACCAGCTGCCAAAATGATTGCATGTTTTTGATTTTGCTAGCCTGTAAAAGTTCTAGCCACCGTAGTTCATCCCATTCCTTTTTTGCTGCTGTTTGTGTAGATTTATACTTTTTGCTTGCTGTTTTAATTTTGCCCATGTCCTTGGTTTTGAATGCCCGGGATAATTGCTTGTATGCTTCCTTGCAGGCCTTGTTGTACCAATGGTCGTGTTTAAAGGGGGGCCTATTGATTGTTTTGTGTGGTTTGACAAAGAAATACCTAATCTTGTCAAACATGGCCTCGTGGACTTGGGTAATGTTGGAATTAATTTCACCCTGGTTGTTGAGTTTGTGTTGACCATCTAGTGTACTCGCCACCACTTCCTTCATTTTCACAAGGGAACTTTCATTTTCAACAATCCTTGACCATTTGACCCTCCTCATGTCGTTACTAATAATAGCATCGGCAGTCTCACTTTCGTTGGCTATGGGCAAGGATGTTGAGTGGCCAGATACCTTAAGTTTTAACAACAATGGGTTATGGTCTTTTTCGTTCCTCACACAAACCTCCATATCAACAAGAGATGGTCAGTTCTCTATATTAATGAGAATGTAGTCAATACGACTGCTTCTCAGACCATTACTGTATGTGTAGGCTTAATGCTTTGAGTTGGAGCGCTGCCTCGGTCCATTTTTTAATCAGTGGTATCTCCAGTAGGAGCATACCCCATTGGGCATCTTCATCTGCACTAAGGTTGCTATCCTCATTATCTAGAGGCTCAAATGTGGTATTGAAGTCACCTATTATAACTAAGTTATAACCTTCACTCATTGTGTCTAAAAAACTGCTGAGTTCAGAGATTGTCTTAGATGATCTTCCTCCCACCATACCCCTGGCGTACACATTAACGACAAGTAGGTTAGGGGGATATTTGGGCTGGATGAGTATTGCCATAATATCAAGGTTATCGATCAACATTTCATCGATCTTATAGGAGGAGCTCTGCCTTACCCAGATTGTTAACCCTCCTGAGGGTCTGCCTTTTCGTCCGCCTATTGCTGGCTTTGAAAAGTTTAGGTAACCAGGGCGGTAGACTGGATTAAGCGCCCAGGTCTCTTGAAATGCTATTATATCCTGATTATCTATAAAAGCTGACCAGTCCAGTGAAGCAGTCTTAGAAGACAACCCCGCTATGTTCCAGGAAACTAATGCCATTAGAGGGGTGTCCTGGATACTGACAGAATTACGCAAGCTCTCCTCCGTAGCATTTCCCAGATTGGGAATCACTGGCACTGTAACATGGTTACCTGTGGTGCAAGATAGGACATCCTGTGATGTTGTTATAGGCCTAAAGGGTTCTTCTACATAGTCATACCCGACAGTGCTAATGTTGGAGATTGATCCTATGCAATAACTATCATCTGCCCCTAGTTGTATGACTTCTGACGATCGAAATGAGGGGAATAAATTCCTTAAACATCAATCTATATTTTGTAGAGACGAGTCCCCAATACAAATTGACGCTGAGATATTGGATGTTTAATTGAAGAATGAATCAGGGGGATTAAGTTTCATCCTGATATTTGTGGGTATCAAGTGAGATGTTCTTAAGTCAAAAGCCACCAGATTCTCTACCTATACTGAAGAAGCGAGTGTAAGACACACATAGTCAGAATTGTTACCCATAGATGGATGTCTTATGGCGGAAGAAATATCTTCCCTGATTATGGATCTGCACTTACGCACATGTCTCAGCCACTGGGTACATTTATTGATCAGGGATTGCTCATCTTCCTTGATTAAACTAGAGGAGGTTTTTGGTACATTAATCAGAAAGATTTGATGTTTAGAGGAACGGGGCAGGGATTTGTCGTAATAGCTAGCTCTGGCAGGTGGGATTACTCCATGTTGATAGCTAGGACGGAGGTCTTTGTGAGGTTCTTTTCTATTGTCAGCGAAATGCACGCTATGGTCTCTTTGCCCTACCCCAAAATTAGTAGTGATGTGCTGCAGAGTGCTTGGGCCAATGTGTGATTGCTTGTTAGTTGTTACAAATTGCCTTGTAGCATTGTTTTTGTTGCTTAGTCTGCCAGTGTTCCCGTTAGGGGGATCACTCGTTTTGGATACTTGGGTCCTAATCTGAGCTTCAGTGACTGGATGGACAGAACTAATGCACGATTTAGGTGCTGTAGAAAGTATGTCGATCATACCCTTGAGTAGACTGACTTCCTCTATAAGCTGTTTTGTCTGGGCCTTTAGGTCAGCTATCTGGCCTGTAAACAGGTCAGTGCATGAACACGTACACCTGCTAATTGAGCTATCGTGTTTGGCAGATTCGCCTTCTGACCCCTTGGTACCCAAAGGGTCACAGGATTCCTCAGTGATTTCCATTAGGGGTAGAAATCTGTTTGTACATTCAATGGCAGGCTCGCTGACGCTTTTTTTGGCTAAACTGGGACTTAACAAAAGAGGGTTGTTACTCGCTGCGAGCGAAATACTTTCATGAGCAGGCGTTTGTTGACCCTTCAGAGTGGATCTTTTAAGCATGTCTGGAATTGAAGGGATAACATTTGAGGAGGTGGTGGTAGTGGGGGGAAATACATGGGACACATTTGGAGCACTGCCGCTCAAACCCAATGGGGCAAATAAAATCTCCTCACAATCATTAACCAAATTGTCAATGCGATCCATGACACAATTGTTTTTACACAACATTTGTTTGGATGACTTTTTTGCTTTCTTGCCTTTCCCCAATGACCCCCCGCCCACACAGTCTGCTGCTTTCCTTTTCCCCATTAGATCGGTCCGAAAGATGTTAGACTGTGGCAGCGTTGAATTATGATGTCAACAGTAGAATGTAGCTGTCAAAGACTGGAGATTTCACATATAACCTGGTCGTGCGACAGCAAGCGGAGTTAACATTACTGCTGCTTTGGTCTACCAACCAGGACAACAAACAAAGATAGGTATAGATATAGATCAATTAACAATGGCCTGAACAAGAGACAGTACCTTATGAGTCCAGGGAGGCGGTTGGAGAGCAAATGTCAGAGGGGTGGCCCTGTCCTGTCTCTTCCTGGCGTGGACGGGTGCAGACGGGCCCGCCCTTAGCCCGGGCTTTGCCCAGGCGCAGCGCGGGCACGCCCACGCGCGTCCCACACTGCGGGAGCCCGCAGCCATTTTTGAAGCGCCTCCTGGCGCTTGCTGATGACAAGGGCGGCCGGGCGCCGCGAAAACAGGCAGGCTGGGTGCTGTAGTCCCCCAGGACCGTGGAGCAACCGGTATACAGCTGGTGTCAGGTGAAGACGGGTCCCGCGCTGCGGGAGCCCGCGGCCGTATTTGAAGCGCCTCCTGGCACTTGCTGATGACAAGGGTGGTCAGGTGCCGCAAAATCAAGCAGGCTGGGCACTGTAGTCCCCCAGGACCGTGGAGCAACCGGTATACAGCTGGTGTCAGGTGAAGACGGGTCCCGCGCTGCGGGAGCCCGCGGCTGTATTTGAAGCGCCTCCTGGCACTTGCTGATGACAAGGGCGTCCGGGCGCCGTGAAAACCGGCAGGCTGGGCGCTGTAGTTCCCCAGGACCGTGGAGCAACCGGTATACAGCTGGTGTCAGGTGAAGACGAGTAATACATAACATAACATTACTTGGTTAGTGCTTGGGCGCTAACTGAGGGCTAGAGGGAATGCAACCACCATGCTGACATGGTCCAATGGTCTCAGCAGTGGTGTCAAGAAGCTAATGTCACTTCAGTGTAGGCACAAACAAGCAAAGCAACCTATTATGTAAAATGGGGCCCTTACCTGCACTTACTCTTTCAGGTAAGGCAGGCCAGCAAGCTGCCTAGCTGTGTTGTGTGTCATTACACAAATCCCCCCCCCTTGTTTATACAGAGGTTGTGTGAACAATGTAAAGGTATTGCCAAGTGAAAGGCAACAATAGTCTAACATGGCCTCATTTACTTGAAGTAACATATGTTCCAGCTAGTCCTGTGTACTTGAAAGTGAATACAAAATCAGTCTGAATATCATCAACATCATCTATGTATACATCTATCATTATTGACATATTTCTTTCTCTTTCTAGAAGAACAACCAACACCTCATGTAGAGCAGCATGTCCTTGATGACCAACCTGTTGGTGATGCCATCCCGCCCCCCATGGTGAATGACACCTTCCAACCAAATATGGACTCTTTTGAATCTTCTCCTCTGGTCATGACAACGGTAGACGATGTTGCAGGGTCTCCAGAGGAACCGTCACCACAGGACGTGCCCCATCTAGCTTTATAATTCCAGCAGAGAACTCTGAGGACCCCCAGGTTGAATTTCAACAGCAAGTGGGAGGAGTCCAGCAGCAAATGGATGATGAGGTGCGGGCGGGGATGGATACCACAGCAGGCACCCTAGAAGGAGTCCGTGGGTGTTTGAGCCCTTTGAGGGTATAACACAGAGCTATCACAGACTCCTGCTCTTGGTGCAGTGGGATTGATGAGTCCTAGTTCACATCATTGATGTCATGATGCAGAGGACCCAAGAACGCCCTCTACATCTGACACCAGTGAAATTACCATGCAGCTGGAGGCCATCCGTAACATCATGGAATCCCTGTAGCGTAAGTTTGACTCCTACATGACAACAATGGATGCCTTCAATAACAACATCTTTGCTTTGTTGGCAAGCCACCAGACCCTTGCCAGGGATTTCCAGGCTGCCTTACTGGAACAGACAAATGCATGGTGGTGGGTACATGGCAGCAACTTCTTCTGCCTCTGATGTGTGTGAGTCTCACATGCCTCCCATGCAAACACCACCAAATGCAGGGGAGGCACAACCCCCATTAGAGGAGGAAGATGTGAACTTCACCAGTTTCCGTAGGCAAACTGGCAGATAAAATTTGTCAGTGCCTCTTACCAGCTTCCTTGTGGCTCTGTGTTTAATAACATGTTACTTTGCAAATATTTCTAGAGCACACGTTCACTGATCAGTTTCATGGCACTAAGGTAACTGAAGTGTAGCACGTGGCAGATCGTTACTCATATACCAGCCTATAGAGCTATGTCTTTAGGAGTTTCCTAAATGCAGCATAACAGGAGGTGAACCTGACTTCTGGAGGTAGAACATTCCAGATGTGGGGAGCCAGTACAGCAAACCTGGAGCCACTGAGTGTCTTTTTTTTAAAGGTAGGGATGGTAAGAAGATTAGCATTCGAAGACCTCAGGTGACACATGGGGATATGTTTTAGTATACAGGCAGAAACATAAGTCGGACTGATAGTCTGAAGTGATTTAAAAATAAGGCACCCTGCCTTAAAGATGGAACACCGTTCTATGGGCAACCAGTGCAAATTCCTCAGTAAAGGGGTGGTGTGACAATTACGAGGTTGAAGGAACAGCAGTCTAGCTGCTTGATTTTGAACCAATT
This sequence comes from Calotriton arnoldi, assembly GCA_963921515.1. NCBI lineage: Eukaryota > Metazoa > Chordata > Amphibia > Caudata > Salamandridae > Calotriton > Calotriton arnoldi. The sequence continues at coordinate 381,948 of CAWUFW010009375.1, forward strand.
GAAGTCTGCGGTTTAAGCACTTAGGAAGACCAGATACAGGGAATTAGCATAATCTAGCCTAGAAAGAACCAGTGCAATAACAACCTGCATAAGAGCCTCAAAGGTCTGAAGCTTGCTGATCTTTCAGATTTTTCTGAGTTATAAAAAGCATGAAGAGATCACAGCCCCAAGTTGAGATTTCATGGTCAGATTAGCATCTATCAGAACTCCACGGCTCTTGACTGATTTCTTGGGCAAAATGGCGGAGCCCATGTTTGTAGACCAAAATGTAGACCTCCATAAATCGAGCTTATTTTCGATTGTGAGAATCTCCATCTTATCAGAACTGAACTTAAGCTGATTGTCATTCATCCAATCATGAATAAATAACATTGTGTTTTGGAAGGAGGTTACACATTCTAGAGAGCTGTCAATGGTGAAAATCAATTGCAAGTCATCCGTGTGTCTGTAAACCTTGGCCTTCCTTTGATTCAAGTAATGCACCAGCATATGTACAAATTGAAAAGAAAGGGAGAAAAAGAGAAGCCTTGTAGGACACCGCAAGACAAACTGGCCATAGGGGAGCAGACGGTGGAGAGCCTGACCACCTGCGAATGGTCCTTCAAAAACAACTTGGCCCAGTCTTGTGCAGTACCCTGGAGGCCTGCGGCTTCGACCCTGTCAACCAGAATATCATAGTCGACCATGTCAAAAGCCGCCAAAAGATCAGGAGCAGCAGTGCCTGGGTGGTGTCCTATCAGCCGCTTTGCAAAGATCGTCCACCACTGAGAGAATAACTGTCTCAGTGGAATGGGCAGGTCAATAGCCCGCTTGGTGGGCGTCAAGAAAGTGTGTTGACTCCACAAAAGAGCAGATACATTTGGCTACATGGGTCTCGAGTACCTTAACTGGTTTATTGTTCACGTCTTCTGTCTGAAGCCAGCTTGAAAGAGGATTAAGATTTTATAATCACTGATCCAATCCTGGATCTTAGCCAAAAGAGCTCGGCACACTAATTTTTGTATGGAGTCAATAAGGCAGTCAACCCCCCACCCACTAAAAAACCTACCATTATAAAACCAGACATAGCAACTAGTACCTACTTACATTTTTATAAACTAACACTTGCCTACCCTATACCAATACCTATACCTATACCAAACCCTAACTCACACTATACTAAATAACTATAACCAATTCTACTAAATATTAAAAAGGGAAAGTCAACGGGAAGTGGGAGAGAGTTCAGATCTGCCCAGTAATCTGTTCCATGGCCTCCTGTACAGTTAGTAAAAAGTCTTGGATGCTTGCTTGCTCCCTCTCAATGCCAGTGATCCTGGTGTTGAGCCTCCTCATTTGTCGCACTATCCTTTAATTTAGGGAGTACGTTGTTCCTGCATGGCTGGGCAGCCTTCACTAGGGCTGGCCTCTAGAGTATCCTGCTGTAGCCTGGGTTGTGGATTGTGGTGCGGTTGAGACATGTGAGGGTAATGCTGTGACCTGAGTAGTTGGAGGTGCCTGCTGTCTGGCACCCTGTGATACTAGTTGGGCTGCTGCTGTTGGAGTTTAGGACCTGCTCCCAGTCCTCCAGGACCCACTGGCCTTTTCCTGCTGGTATTTGGCAGCCATCCTCCTGGAGGCGTTTGCAATTTTCCTTCTGTGCCTGTAGCGGTCACGTCTGGCCTCATAGTTCCTGGCCATGTCCAGTGTCATATTGCCTAGGGAGTAAAAGTAAACACATATTACACCAATTTACAAATGTACATGCTGTTTAAAAAAGTTGGCTGACATGGTCTTGCTATCATAAGTGCAGGTCCAAACCTACACCAAATATTGTCATATTAATACGGAGAATATACCATAATTCCAAAGACATCGCCTAATACAGCATGGGAACCTGACTCAAATGAGGACAGTGTAGGTGTACAATATGTGAAGTTTATCACCATATGGTAACAACCATATCACTGAAAACAGTGAATGTCAATCATGACGATGTCTCAATAGATTATTTTAGACATGGTCCAGATTTGTACACTTTTGGTGTTGGCCTAGCATCATGAAAGGGGGGAGAGCAAAGTTAGTCACAAAGATATGTGAATGTTGACAAGGTAAGCAAGTACAGCTAGTGTGCTGCTGCACTGCATTACTCATATGAAGTTACACAATGCAGCACACGTTTCTGACTTGGCTTGCTCTGCATCAGGTAGCCACTCCATACATTGAGGTGCAACACTTTAGCAATTTTGCCTCTGGCATATACATTGTAATCTGAAATTAAACATCTGGTATACAATTGTAACAATACAATGACCAGCTTAATATATTTGCTTTTATGTACACTCATTCTCTCTGAACTGCATTCATCAGCGCACATATAACATATGTAAATGGATCTCATGAGTGTGTGTATGTTTGCAGGAGTACAGATCTGTACAAGAACTTTGCTGGGTACAAAACAGGACCCCTTGCACCATAATACAAAGGTGGCTGCATTGGTGCTAGCCAGTCTAACTTACCCTACCAGTAGGTGAGCAGTGTATGCTCCTATCACTGTGCATTCTGCATGTACACTTATATACAGTGGTGCAACATGACTTTATAACTTGTATATTATGAATGCCTCACAGAAATGGCACATAGGGTATTATAAGGGCCATGAATATGGCATATCAATGCCAATCCATGTGCTGACTAGTGGGTTTGTCCAGCTGGCCACACATTGCAAATGACCCTGTCTCCATCCATTGAAGCCTACTGGGGCTCAATAGGTGTAACACTAAAGACATTTGCACACTGTGTTCCAGACATACACATTGCACTTAGATATGGAGCCTGACATTCAGTTTAAACTTGCAAAGGCACATGACCAGAACTCTGCCATGTGAACATCTACCCTCACAATGTACAAAAGTCAGGCAGTCTGGTAATGATTTCTACAACACCATGGATCAATAGAGTAGTAAGCCTTCGTCCTTGCAGCCTCCAGGCCATTAGTGTAATTTTAACTGTGTCACTCCATTTCATATAGTTATTATATGGACTACTCTGGGAAGGCTTATTCACCCCTGATGCTGGATTACAACAGCCATACCTCAGGCTATGTAGGTAATATCTTATTTATCCATAGTAATGAAACTGTACAAACACTCTTACTGGAACACTTGTTGAGATGTCCTTTAACAATTTCATGGCTCAAACACATGATGTGGATACACTTTGGGATATTACTCCCTCATTCCCAGCATCTATCATTGGCAAGATGGTTAGAATGTGATGGCTACCCTGCTGCCCCTGTCATCCATGTTTAAACAATTTGGCTTTGGAATTGACACACAGAGATTGGGACAGGTATATGTCACCAAACAATTTAAGTGTTGATCAGCAGGAATCTTTAGCCACACCTACAGTCAGTCACACTGGAATTATCCAGCAGGAGAGGTTAAATGTATGCAGCATGTATAAGCATAGTATGCTGCAGGATGAAGCAAAATATGTGGCATATTGATACACATTTTGTATTAATCTGATTTGATAATACCTTCATTTTAACATTTGGTAACAGTGTTTGTGTCATCTTTTTGTACCTCATCAGCACCTATTTCATACACAAATATGGATTTAGGCAACAGAAACGCACCCAGATAAGCTTAGCAATGGTCATTTCACTGTGCTGCTACATCTGTTAAAACATGGGGGCCTATTTACAAATTTGTTACACAGTGCAGTGCAGCAGGTTTGTGACATTTGTGGTACAACCAAATTTGATAGTATTAAACATCTGCAGATCGTGCACCAGATGGATGATCATGTGCCAAACGTATTAAGACTATATGTATACTTATTAAGTCTTGGCAGTAAACTCCGCTCCAGTTGCGGAGTTTGCACAGTTTTCCGCACTCCATGTTACACGCAGCTCGTGGAGTTCCCAAAAACTCCACTCCAAGTAGCAGAGCAGAGTTTTTTTCCTCGCTCATGCTCGTCAATGTAAAGTTGGCGAGTGCGAGCGAGAAAAATCCACCTCCCGGTGAGGTTTTTCCTTGTTTGCGATCGTCAATAACAAGTTGGCAAGCGCGAGCGTGGAAAATCAACCTCCCGGCTAGATTTCTCAACGCGATTGGTTGCATATGCTCATGACCGCTCGCGTTGAGAAGCCGTCTGTTTGCGTTGAGAAAGCTGCCGCTCGAGTAAAAAATGTACTCGAGCGGCAGAAAGGAATCAGCGCCTACTTGTGCTGTGCATGGTGCCTTTCACGATGATTGCACAGTGCGGACAAACACCCGGCCCTGAAAATCACCATGAACGACATTTATCTAATGCACTCTGCCGCTTACGGTGCTCCGCGTAGCGCGGCGGAGTTATTTTTGCACTTTGCGGAGTTCCGAGTAGCGAAACTCCGCGAACGCCGCCCAGGCTTAATACTAATATCACAATAGATGTAAAAATGCATGTATCCTGTGGGCCCGCTTACATTGCCCCTACATTCACAATAGCATACCTCCTTCTTATTTCTAAATTAATCTGTGGCCAAGTTCTGTTGTGTTGGCACACTGACTGTAATTTGGTTGCAGGTCGTTGATACCTCCCCATACACATCACATTGTTACAACTCACATGGATCACACACAGATGTCACAGAGTTACTTCCATGTACTCATTACACTTACTGGTTGCATGGGGTTCCTAGAAGGTGTCAACCTCACCGTTGTTGAATGGGGTATGTCCACCTACAAGACAAAGATTTGAACATTGCATTGTAAATAGTGCAGCTACACACAGTCCAAATTCCATTGTACATATCATGTCCTCCCAGTGTTTAAAAAATATTCAACACTCTTTACACATACATTGTATGAATATGGGATGCAGCTAGTCACCTTGCAGGGCTGAGCTGCCTGGATGTTGAAGTTCAGAGGTATCTATCATCATATGCCTGAAGCAAGCCTCAGGCATGGGATGTTTTCATTCAGTACAGCTGGTAAGCATCATCTCAGGCATCCTTGCACCATGACACAAGGTTGAAACCATTGGCCCTAGGCAGACCAAATTAGTGCTGTGATGGGAAAAGACAGGTATACACTGTATGTAACACTGAATGGGCCACATCAGATATTTTATTAAGCTAATGCACAAAGCACTGACTAGCGGCAATGCATGCTACCTTGCAACATGGTGCAAGGTGCATGCCTTGTAAGCAGATTTGTATTGTTTTGTCCTTTAAGGGCCACCTTCCTTCACACTAACATTTGTCTGACGCATATTAATCTGTCTACGTGTGCCGTACAATGCAGCACACATAAAATGTTTAACATAAATTGAGACTGAACATATATTTCCTCCTTAACCATTACCTGTGGGGGTCTGGCAATTTTGGGAGCAATCCCTGGTCAATCACATATGTTAAATCAGGGAATGCTTCTGATTCCATGAGTGTTCAATGTGAACAACCACCCACAACCCATAGAACAGCCCCCTGGGCTGGGTATAGCAAAGCAGCTATTGGCCTTGCATTGTTTCACACTGGCTTGAAGTATCCACTTTGAGGCACACAAATTGGCCTTGTGTTGCTTCAATAATTTCACTTTAATTATTGCAATGCACATGAACCCAGGTGCATGGTGCAATTTCAAACTACCACATTTAGAAATGTTACCCTTTGATGTTTAGGTTTTGAATATTTGCTATAGCAACATTATTACATGCAGTCGGTACATTCATACATACCTATGGGGTCTTCGAAAGCCAATCCCAGCAGGCCCACCAGATCAGCCTCACGAGCCACTACATAAGCCCAGCAATGTTTCAGTTGTGAGACGATGTGATCCCCTCCAAAGATTCTGGACATGTGCGAAGTCACACAACCCCACCTATCCTTTCTGTCCTTGGGAGGATAGTCCTGGCTGACCCTACCACCAGAGGCCACCATGTGGGGCAGGTAGTGCATGATAAGCCAAAGGAGGCCCCTAACCTCTCCCTCATCAAAATGATTTCCTCTTCCCTTCTCCAACATGACCTTATCCCTCCCTGATCCACTAAACACCAAGCAAACACCCCTTAAACTAATGTCTACCCCTAATACATTAAACCCCTAAATACATAAATATCTGAACATATAATGATAAATTAATACATTATAATACAAAAGGATACAAAAGGTACACAATTGACAAAAGACAGGGACAGACCAGACACCAACTAGACCAGAATTCACTCAAAACTACCAGACACTCTCAAAACATCTCCAACACCCAGTAAACTAATTGTAAGAGCAAGTGAAACTAACTTACACACTTTCTAGTGCGCAGCCTGCCACACCCATTGCGTTATTTCCTGGGTGTGTCCAGCACAATGTCAACATTTGCGTCAATTTTTATGATGCATTGCTATGCTAATGGACATTGCATGATGGATTCATTACATAGTAGCACTTCTTCAGTATAGTCAGTTCCACGAAATGGTGTTGATGTGCAGGTTCCGACCAGTGCAACTGGTGAGATGTGCGATGAAACAGGGGCGATTCATGAGCTCTGTCCCACACAACGGGACCTATATGCTTGATCTACAGTAGAAGCCTGGGTTCTGATGGATCCAACACCTTCAGCCCACTTCCATTGGTCCAGGACTGGGGTGGCAGGTTAGAGTGACAGATGGCAGTATCCAGGTGCTGAAGCAGGGTGGTTGGAAGTCTTCAATGTCCCTAAGACTTCATGACAGGAGGCCAGGCATATTGCCCTTGGAGTCAGTCTGGGTTCAAGGAATGCATGTACAGTCTGTATCACCCAGCCAGGGAAATAGCAGGCAGCATGGAAGCACAGCAAGGCAGGAATCAAGAGCTGAATCATCGCACTTCAGTTTTCACATGTGCAACCAGGATACACCCCTGGATGACCCCCACAGTCATATGTGCATGTAAAGTTTGATCCCAGGGCTTATGCCCCACTCTATTTGAGTCCCTAATCAACCCAATCTCTCTCTTCCTGAGATGTCTCAGGACCCCTTCCTTTTAATGTGTCACAGATGCAATAGACACTTAGGGAAGCACAAAGACAGGCTGGCTCCCCCATATTCCAGTGGATGTCCCACCCAGCTAGCAGGTTTGCTGGACTGTCAAACTCCATCTGGTGTAATTCCAGGTTTAGACCAGGCAGACATGTCTCACGCTCAGAGATAGCCAAGGTCCTATTTGTAATGTACCGGAACAGACAATTCTGCACTGAGGGGTATATGTATGACCACAGTTGCACGCCATGTGCACCACGCAGCATGGTACATGCACAATGCAACTCTAATATGATATTTGTCAAGCCACCCAAGAACACCTTACATAGCTCTGAGTGGTGTCATATATCCCAAGTGAAACAATGTATCACAGATTGCTGCATAGCCTTACTCTGCACCAGGGAGATGTTCCACAGCCGTTGCATGGGTGTACCCATGCAACTCCCATGGTTTGAGATGCATTTCTAGACTTACCGGACCTGATGAACCTGTGAATGCCCCAGACAGATACACCTTCCCAGCAGAGGGGTAACAAGCAGTTCTGATTTCATTTATCCTCTAAACTTCTCTTTCAATGTGTGCTGCATTCAGCAGCACACATAGATGTAGAGATAGGCCTCTCAGGATTTACATTTTTTGCAGGAAGGTGCCCCTTTAAGCACAAAAACGTTCCCTGCATGTAAAACAAGCACCTTTGGTCCATGGTGCAAGGGTGCCCGCATTGGCTCTAGGCAGCCTAAATGGCACTGGCATTGGGGAAAAGGCAGGAATGCGTTGAGTCTATTAGATACAGCACATTCCTGCACTTTTGCTTTCACGCATAGCAGTGCTGTAAGGTGACTTACTGTGCTACACTGTGCGCCCATGCTTAAATTATGCCCCTCACTGTCACAGGACATTCAGTGACCAATACTGTGAGCCACATGTATCATACTACCACCAGCATACTGACATGCAGCAGACACACTCAGTCACGACACACTGTTTGGTTTCACACTCCCTTTGACCAGTACTAGAGAGTGTCATGTTGAACACATACTACAAGTACACACATGAACCATGTGCCTACTGTTTCACATTTTCCTATATGTTTAGCACAGGCACAGCATTCTGTACATGGTTTTCTCTTGTATACATTTCATGAATGACCTGATTTTGGCCAGGGGTGAGTGTAACACACAGCAACCGACCTTTTGAATTGGGGTGCGCAGAACTCACAGAGTTTAACTCCTTGGAATCCCGCGGAGTTGCATAAAAACTCTGTGAGATTCCGCGGAGCTCCGCCCACCCATATGAACCATGCAGCATTTTACCTTGGAAAAAGAAAAACAAAACATGAGAACTTGGTTGCCTGGACATAAAATGCCAGCTGATGTGCTATTGCCTCTCAAACGTAACCACAAGGATAACACAGGGCTTGTGAAATGCATCGCTAACGGGCCCCGCAGGTATCTCAGAGGCAGAGACAATGCAGCGAGCCTTCTCTGCAGCATTCGTGATGTTCCATTTTCTCTTTTCGCTCGTCCTGTGCTGCATCGCGTCTTTCAAAACATTGCAGTTTAATGGCAGACACGCTGCTTAATTTTGCATTGAGTTCCGTTATTGTGCAGAACAGAGGCAGCGACCATCTACTAAAGCGACTGATTCATATTTCACAAAGAAGGGGCCTTGAGACAGTGATTTGTTTTTGCACAACAAAATATTCTGTCTGGAAGCCGAAATACAATATACACTGTTACTATATAAAAGACACATCATTGGATGAGGCTTTGGAAATCATGCCCTGTCCCTTTCATGCAGTACACTGCATCACATTGGGTTGTTGCGTTGATTTCTTATTAGTTAGAGGTATCGCCCCATGTTGATCAACAGCTCAGACAACATGATCCATACATGTGGAGACTACGTCTCGCTGAGAAGATGTGAGTGACTAGATTATTAAATTGACATGCACATATAAATAATACAATGAAAAAGTTCCAAAATGTATTCATAGGTTGATAAGTTGACGTATTTTCTGTCAGAATTACCATCAGGTGATACTGTTTAACTAAAGAAATCACCCACAATCTGGTCACAAATCCACTGACTGGTCATGGTGTGCTGGATCTCTCCTTCGTTATCTTTATCCTTGCTGATGTCTTGTGGATTTTGTGGCTCATAGTCCCACAGGGACATTTGTTTTTACCCAGATTGTCTGCAATGTAGCACAGATGAGGATTATTTTGCACACCATAGGGGGTGAGTACAATAGCCTTCTGCCGGACATATCCAGGCATCTGAACCTGGACTTTAGGACCCCAAAACTCCTCTCAACCACAGTCCTTGTCTTGGTGAGTGTCGTTTTATATTTTTTTTCAGGCTCCATCTGGGGATTTGTGAATTGGGTCATGAACCGTGGCTGCAACCTTATACTTGGTCACCTCTATGTAAAATAATACAACAGAAAATGATTTTGCACATTGTTACTGTGACATACCTGTACATGTGTGTTATGTATGCTGGGAAACTCACACACATTTCTTATAGTTTTGAGCAATATGTGTTAAATACTGTTGACCATTGGTATACACATTTATCTTCATGTTCTATGTTTCATTGCACACATTGTCCATGCCCTGAGACATAGGACACTTCTAAATGCTGACTGTCATGATTAGGCAGGAGATTACTATGATAAGCATTTTGTAATGTTTTTAACATCTCTATTTTATTTGCACTCATTATATGTGTATAGTTACAAATTATGATCAGATTCTCTCCCTATAGTAGGTTGTGACAGTGCCAACATGTTTGACACTCACACATACATTTGTCCTTTTGACACCTCTGATGTCCTTGCTTGCTTACATGGCATTAGAACAGCCTTTTATGTGTACACTTCCTTCACCATGGCTATTTGCTTAGCAGATATAGTGAATTTCCAACATGTGACAGGATAGTTATATATTTTTTGACAAGCAACAGCTAATGCTTTTTGCATGGCAAGGTGTCATGGTGAAATTATATTCACACATAGGTATGGCAATGTAGGCTGCTTTTTATATGGGACAAAATGATGTACATAAAAGTAACTTTCTACTACAGACCTACACACAATACTTTAAGATTTCACATGTACGTATGTGAATTTGCTTTGTAGGTGATTCAGTACTTATGTGCCGTGATTATGACATCATTCATGTGGTAATAGAGTGTTGAGTTTGGGGTCCTGAGTACACTGTGAGAACTTAACCTAGTTGTATTTTATTCTATGTTATTTACTGGTGTATGACACATTTGACAGCATACTGATTGACTGTTTCAGTTTTATACTGATGGACAGAGATGCTGGAAATGTAGGCAACTTGAGCCACCAAACTGGTCATCTATCACATTGATGAAGGATGTCAATATGGGTTGATAACTATGTATATGTGTGGACTTAGACTGTAAGAATGGCAAAGATATATGTGTACCTTGTACTTTAGGTATCATAACGTACCTGGATTTGACATTTACTTATAAATTGAGGCTGCACTTGCAGTTCATGACATAAATGAAATTTACAACTACGTCTTCCATTCTTGATCCTGATACTTTGGTTAACATACAAATTTACTGCCATGATTTGTTCAACACCCATTATTTGAGTGACTTTCACAAATTACAGCGCCTAGATACACCACCTCACAAACAACAGCTCACACCTTGCTAATATGTTTCCTTTCTACTCATATTGACTACTTGTGAAGTACATGACTAGGGTGTTGCTTTGCTGAGCAGTGCAGAAAAAGGGAATCTAGCCACTCCCACAGTGTGAGTTGACACAATACTTCTAATGGTTGATTTGTCTCTACTTCCAGGATGAGTGAGGGTTTGACATAATAGGAAATCATTGTCTGGTTGTTGGAGTCAGTTATGCCCAGTAAATGCATATGACACGAGGTTCTTACACAAACACATAGATGGCAATTATGTCATAGATTGCAACTTCTTAGCTGGTATTTAGTATATTTGTGATTTCCTTACAAATGAGTAGGCCATTCACATATTTGCTATTCTGATTGATGATAATGTGGCAGAAGATGTAGGCATCATGGTCACTCCCCGAATATTTTGCCAGCGCATTTATGAACATTCCCTGATGGTACACTATTGCCTGGACATTGATGGCGTACGTGTGCTTGCCGCTTCTGTAGAGGTGGGATGTTGCAGCAGGGGGCACCAACTGCACATGTGTGACATCAGTTGCACCAAGGACATGAAGAAATCCAGCTATGGCGTAGAATACTTGCTTGGTAGGCAGTTGTCTTTGTGGAGTTTTGGGGAGGAATGCACAAAATGCTCCATGTGGGATTTCTGTCAATCTGGGTACTGTGATTTGGAAGAAGCCTGATGCCAGCATGTGGAACACAGCCATACATTTTACATGTGGTGGTATGTTACTGGGCCTTGCATTGGGTGGCTGGAGATTTGGCTCTATTTTCTCCAGCAATTCCATGATGGACTCCCTCTTGAGTTGGTAAAACTGTATGACCTCCTCCTCTCTGAGGTTAATGAGGGATATGTGCTACCAGAAAACACGCCCCCTCTTCCTTCGCTGCATACGTGGTGGTGCTCTTCTAGCTACTCCTAGGTACAGTATGTTGACCTCCATGGCATAGTTGAGCTTGCCAAAGTGTTTTGTGTTGTTCAGATATTTATACCATAGCCACAGCGTCATTTCCTTAGCCTGGTTTGATGATACGCAGCAATTCTGGCGCATTTCATGCTTTGCAATGCAATTCTACATGATGTGTGATGGAGTGCTCCAGCCATAAATACCACTGCATTACAATTGCATTAGATTTTGCCTGGGAATGGCTACATTGCTTATATTAAGTGTTGTATGACACAGCTGCTTTTGACATATCTTTTTACCTATGCATCACGTAAAAAACAACGCATTTTTGCAAATGCGTCATTTTGCAAATATGACTTAATACTTGTCCACATTGCGTCATTGCGCTGATGCAAGCCTCTCATAAATATTCCCCTTATTGTCTAAGATCACTTCTTCGAAAAAGTAATCCCTTAAATCACTTTCTAGGCACATTCTCTTGTAAGAGTTTTGAGGGGAGAACAGGCAGGCCAAAGTGTAACATATTTGAAGTTCTGAGGCTGCATCTGAATATTTGGTAGGTTAGGTTCCTCCTCCTTTGCAATGTTCCTTTATTTGACATAATTTGCCTATTTATTGTTGTTGGAACATTGTCCTACATATATATCACTTCTGATTGATAAGGCAATATTGATAATAATGTTGGTGTAATTTAATGACTCTACCTGAATGTTGGCACTCTCTTAGCATTAGATAACAACCAAAGCCACCACCCATGGCTTTACACATATTATAAAAGAAACATCACTAATGCATCATTGGTGGCACTGCATATCATCTTAGACTAACTTTATGGGTGATGTCACTATGTATACAATGTCAGTTCTTTGGAGAAGAATTTTTAACGAGGGTAGATTGTAGAAGCTGTTATTTATTTGTTTAACTATTGTGAGGTCAAAAGCAGTGCACTGGGTCAGCGAGTTATGGTGGGGGCGTAAGTTATGATTTTTGAGACTAACCACAAATGGCCGACTTTACTGGGTTTAAGATTTTCCTTCATAAAGGTAACTACTCTTATCTGTAGTTTTTTTGTAGGCTTTCAGAGTTTATTTTTTTTATTGGGTTCAGGATATTATTATTATTATTATTATTATTATTATTATTATCACCACAACTAATAGTAGTTGTAGTGGTATTTTAACTGATAGTAGTAGTAGCAGTATTTTAACTGATAATAATAATACTTCTACTAATAATAATAATAAAAAACAGTTATTTCTCCCGTCATTACCCACATACTTCTCTTTAAAAGGGAATCTTTTGCCTAGTTTTCCTGGACTGTTTAATACAGGGGTTTTCAACAAGGCAGTCAAACTTTTCACTCAAAGTTTTTAAAAATCCTTGCAAGCATTGTTAGAAAATGATCTTTTGCTAAACATGTTTTCACTGTATTTATTTCTGGTGAAAACACACTCCCGTAGAAGCGCAAATAACTTAACTTCAATACCTTTCAAATCAACCATTTATTCTTCAAGTGGAACATTTTCACCTGGTACGGACCCAGTTTGTGCCTGTCAACTTATGAATTAACTTTTATTTTATTATTATCCAGTATCTTTATAATCTGCATTGAAAAATGTTTATTTGAGTTGTAGTAAACACCACTATGTTTTCCAATGTCTCCCAAATTCCTTTCGCGAGTGAAGTAATTAATATATATTTTAGATATAAGGACATATGTCTAATATAATAATCAATGGCTAAACCTTCTCCTTTTAACTCACATAGCCAAATGAGAATTATTATCAAGAAAGAAGCAGTCAGTCATAGAATACCTGCTTTGTTGACACTTGGGAAGTGCATCCTTAATGGAGTAATATTTGGAAGCAATCAGTTGAAATTGAGATACAGGCAAGACAAAATGGTGCAGCCATAAATGTTACCTTTTTAACTTGGACAAAGATTTATTGTCTTCCGATTCAGGAATCAGGATTGTAAAACTTAATTTTCATTATTTAGTTGAATGGTTGAATTGTGGTAGTCGGAGTAAGCTTTATGCGTTTAAAGATTAATGGGAAAAACAGCAAATTATAAGGAACAAATCAGTCAAACTCAGAAGCTCTTGTGTCAGACGAATGTTTGCTGTTAAATAGAGTAGCAGAATGCAAATCCACTTTCCTATAATTACTTACAGAATAGATGTTGATTTAAACTTGCTTTCTACTGTCTACTATGATTTTAAATATTTTAGAATGTAAGCAAACTGCAGTATTCATATGCTGGCAATAACAATTATATTAACAGTTACATTGCAAGGAATATGCGGAGCTTCAAGATGCAAGACCAACACTTCAGGGCATATTTTCAAATTATCAAGCCATTTTGCTGCTATGTGTGATAGGAAAAGGGCAGGAATGCACCATACTTAACAATATACAGTGCATTCCTGTCATTTCCCAGCGATGGTGCACAATGTGCTGCCTAGCCCCAATGCAGGCACCCTTGCACCATGGACAAAAACATTCCCCTGAGACATTTTCCTCTTTCTATGAATGCAGCACACATAGAAAGAGGAAGTAAAGCGGAGCAAGAAAGATATTTCTCCTCGTTACCTCACCTGGGGACGCGTACCATTTTGATGCATTCCCAGGATTTGACAGGATTTGCACTCCCTTGCGCTACTCCAGATTTATCGAGCCATGCAAGGCTGCGCAAGGTGGCCTTGCTTTGCTTGATAAATCTCACTTAGGTTTTGTGTCACACTAGCGCCCCAAGAGCGACGCAAAACCTTGATAAATCTGGCCCTGCATGTTTAAGAGACTGCTTAACCTGTTTTGTAGTAAAAAATGTTTTTTGTAAAGTGTATAGAGCTCTTATTTTTGACTGGAAATCAAAGGATTTTATGTGAGCGAAAAGCAGTTTTTTATAGTTTCACATATGAACTTTACCTGCAGGGTTGAACAGGACCTGCAAAGTGTGTACTGGACCTTGTTAGAAATGGGATTCCTGTTTGGCTGAGGTATGCACTGAGGCTAAGCAGGAACCACCACTCTAGTCAGGGTAAGCTAGATACACACTAAAGAATAACCTGTGCTCACCCTCTAGTAGCTTGGCACAGAGCAGTCAGACTTATCAAAAGAGGCAATGTGTAAAGTATTTGTACAACACACACACACACACACACACACACACATGAATCCCACAGGTGCAGGATGCGTCAATTTTCTTCATGCAGTGAAGGCGATCCGTCAGTTCCAAAGACGGGTGCAGGAGTCGAGACGTGTCGAGCGATGCACCAGATTCTGCCATGCAGTCGAGGGGATGCGCTGATTTCACCAAGCTGCAGCGGTGACGATGCGCTGTCTGATGCGTCGATCCCTGCAGGCAAATCGTTTGTTCCGAGGTGATGCACCGATTTTACTCCAGCAACCGGGTTGATGCACTGGTTCTGCTACATGCAGACAGGAGAAGAGTTGAAATCTGTGTTGCAAATATCTGGGCCACTTTCATTAAGCCAGGCACAGGAGCAGGGGTAGAGACTTTGATATCCTTGAGTCTCAAGCAACAGGAGGAAAGCCAACAAGCCCTTGGAGATCACTTGGAAGGAAGGCAGAGTCCAGCTGTCCTTTAGCAGAGTCAGGTAGCAGCAGGCAGCAGGGCACCAAGCAGAAAAGCAGTCCTTCCAGAAAAACAGTCCAGGGGAGTCCTTTACGCAGCACGGAAGTCCTTCTGAAAGAGGTTCAAATCAAGATCCAGAAGTGTATGATTTTAGGGGGTCAGAGACCCCGTATTTATACCCAAAGTGCCTTTGATGTAGGGAGTGACTTCAAAGCCGTTCCCTGTAGTGCGCAACGATCTCTTTCAACCCAGTTCTATTAGCCAGGCTATCTGCAGGGGGTAAGTCAGTGCTTTGTTTGTGGACAGGACTATACCTATTGAAGTTTAAGTGTCAGCCTCTCCCATTCCTCCCTGCCCAGGAAGACCCATCAGAATGTAGATGAATACAGATGAGTGCTCAGAATGCAAATGAGCCTCACCTTCCTGTGTTTGTAGCTGCCTAGAGGGAATACACAAAATGTATCTGTCACTCACTCCATATGTATTTTGGAGACAGGCTGCAAAGCACAGAGTTATAAGCACAGAGAAATGTCCACTTCCTAAAAGTGTAATTTCTAAAACAGTATTTGTAAATCCAACTTCACCGGTAAAAAGAATTTGTCATTACCATTCCAAACATATGAAACATGTAAAAGCTTCTCTTCTCAGATCAGTAATTACAACTTAAAAGTGTACTAAATATTTCCAAATGTTAAACTATGAGAGAAATAGGCCCCAGAGTAGTGAAAAAAGAAATATTCTGTTTGTCACTACCAGGACAGGCAAAACAACACAGTACACGTCCTATCTTTAATTTACACAGCACCCTGCCCTTAGGGCTACCTGGCCTACCTTAGGGGTTACTTATGTGTAATAAAAGGGGAGTTTCCAGGTTGGTGAGTAGTTTTAAATGCCAAGTCGAAGTGGCAGTAAACTGCACACACAGGCACTGCAGTGGCAGGACTGAGACTGGTTTGAAAGGCTACTTAGGTGGGTGGCATATTTAGTGCTGCAGGCCCACTAATAGCCTTTGAAATTCAGGCCCGGGTTATATATTATACCACTTTACAAGGGACTTACAAGTAAATCAAATATGCCAAACAGGTGTAAACCTGGAGAGCACATGCACTGGTCAGCAGTGGTAAAGTGCCCAAAGTTCTAAAGCCAACAAAATGGTCAAAAAAAGAGGAGGAGGAAGGCAAAATGTTTGGGGTGACCCTTCACTGAGGTCCATTTTCCAACAGACCTGTCAGTAACCAAGGAGATTTTGTGCTCAGGAGCAGTTTCCAACCTCCCTGCACACCTCTTTCTGCTTACGGATTGGCCCACAGGACACCTGACCAGGTCTCTGCCTTCCCCTAATACCTACACAGGGAAACAGCGTTTACAACGCTGCCGTTACATCGCGGTGCTATTACAACGCTGTCGTTACAATGACTGCGTTGTTAGTACGCAATACCTTTACATCGCAAGTCATTAGATCGACTTGCTGTAGGGGGCGCTCTAAACTAAGGAATAGTATATTTTACTATTCCAACACCTTCTCTACTGTTGCACACGCTGGAGTTGGAATAGTAAATGATACTATTCCTAAGTCCAGTGCTTCACCTACAGCAAGTCGATCTAATGACTTGGGTTGTAAAGGTATCGCGTTCTAACAACGCGGTCGTTGTAACGACCATGTTGTAATGGAATGCGATGTAATAGCATGCGTAGTAACATGCTATATTCACCTACACAGCCCCTTAACTTTAAGGTCACATGCTCTTCAAATGGGTTCTTTATTGGTTGTTGCATCTTTGTTCTGATTGGTTCGTAGGGCCAGGGATTTTATTGGACCTAGGGCTTTGGATTTGAGTTTTGGTTGGCTGATAGGCCTAGGGTTCTGATTGGTTTCTAGGGCTAAGGTTTCTAATGAACTTAGGGATTAGGATCTGAGATCTGATTGGCTGGTAGGGCTAGGGTGCTGATTGGTACCAGGTCTAGGGTTTCTATTGGACTTAGGACATAGGGTAGGAGTTCTGATTGCCTGATAGAGCTAGGGTGCTGATTGGTTCCTAAGATTAGAATTTCTATTCAACTTAGGGCTTAGGATTTGAGTTTAGACTGCTTACTAGGGCCAGGGCTCCCATTGGCTCTAGGTTTTAGGGCTAGGGTTCTGATTGGTGCAAGATCAACTGTTCTATGGCTATTTAACCTTAGGGGTCAGAGCGTCTCAGCTCGGGCATCAAGGCTAAGGGTGGAGAGGGCAAGGGCAGTTACCTGTTTGAGCCAGTTCGGGCCTTGGGCCAGAAATGCTGCCCTTTTTTCCAATTACCAGTCACCACTATAACCTTTACACATCATTAAACACACAAACACATTCTCATCAAATGAACACCACTTATTCAAAACAAACACACTCAAGTCAATCCACAATTCAATTTCTCATCAAACACCACAAAACCCTACAAACACATCTATATACATTTCTACACCCACTGACACACAATGGCACCTTTACTCTCACACAAACCAGTACTCTGCCCTATATCACATTCAAATAGCCATATCACCAACAGATGCTAAAACATTACACATAACCTTAGTCCCCTTAAGCTTACCCTCCCTTTTCATACAAAAAAACAGCTCTACCCTCTGCGTAGTCCTAACAGACCTCACTCCATCATCACAACTTTTGTGGCCCTGTGGGGCTTGGTAAATCTGAAGTAATGCAATGCAACGCAAGTTGCTGCCTTCTGTTACTCTGCCCCAGGCAGGCGTTCCATGGGTGGAGCGTGGGTGTTCCAACGCATTCACACATGGATTTTGGTGCATTCCCAGATTTACCATGAGTGGTGAGAATGCCACAAAATGCTACACATTCCCAGGGGTGGCGTAATGAGGAGAAATATGCTTTATATCTCCTCATTGTTTCCCATTTCTATATGTGCTGCATTCTGCAGCACACATTAAGAAAGGAAAAAGCCTCAGAGGATTGTTTTTGTGCAGGAATGGTATCCCTTCATGCACTAAAACAATCCTGTCTGGAACGCCATGGTGCAAGGGTACCTACATTGGTGCTAGGCATCACATAATGCACCACCACAAGGAGAGGACAGGAATGTGCCATATAATGTTACATATGACACATTCCTGCCCTCTCCCTGTCAAGCAATGCAGCACAGCAAGGTGTCTTGCGGCACTGCATTGCATGACATCTTGATAAATCTGCCCCACAATCTTTAAACTGCCTACTAATAAATGTATGTTCCATTTCTAAGAAAAGCACCACATCTATGACCTACTCACACACACACTGCCTGTCTTACTCTTCATAACTGAATCATAGTTGGGGGGTGACATGGCACCAGTATTGCACAAAGCTAATTGTCCAGGCTATCAAACTCCCACACAGAATCACACAGGCAAAAGAGGAGGTGGGCCAGCTGTTATTTTCAAGAAAACATTAAATCTCACCAAAGCTGAGAACGTTTCCATACAAGGTTGCAAGACCCTCATCACCAGATGCAACCCTACCGCAACTTTCACCACTTAGCAATGCAACATTCCAAGACAACCGTATGACAAAGCACTCCAACCTTTGCTTCATAGGTGACCTATACATGTGGTTTGGTAAAGCTAATATTACCCATTCCAGAACTATCATCACTGACCTAGACACACTGAACCTACATCAGATCATTCCCAAACCCACACACATTGCAGGACACATATTAAATGTCGTTTTTGCACATACAGTACAAATCATCTTCCAAAGGATTACTCTAGTCATGTCCTCATACCACCATCTAGTCGCTTGACATGACAGCTGTCCACACCTAAGGCCACCTTATCAACAAGTACATATTGTCCTTGAAAAAGCAACTATTCAAATAGAATTCAGAATGCAAAATGCTTAAATAAATACTTTTATAAAATTCTCACTAAATTTCATGCAGCTAAATGCACAGAAGGAAGCCATCCTATTTCCCATGAAGTTACTGACAAATTGGCAAATCATTACACAACGAAAGCAGACATGTTGAATTCCTATTTAAAATAAACAAAAACCACCATCCCTTTACCAACAATCTCCCTACGGGTAAGTTAACCCAGCCTCTGAATTCCTTCAAGCAACTATCAGAAGCTGAGTTTATGGATCTTGTCAAAACAAGCAGGCCAGCTGGCTGCCCCTCTGACCCTTGTACACCACAGATCTTCAAAAACATCCTTTTAACAACCTCTGCTGCCACCACAGTCAGTACAGTCATCAATCATTCCTTGACAACATGAGTGTTTCCTGAAGACTTAAAAAAGACATACACATGCCCATTATTAAAGAATACAGACCTATTGCAAATGGACCGACTTCTCAGCAAACGAATAGAAAGAGCATTGTTCACCCATATGTCCCAATTTATTGAACATAACTCCATACTTTCTGACTTCTAAACAGGTTTCCTTCCTGGAAGAGGCTTAGAATTTGCCCTAATTGTCATCTGGGATGACCTTAAAAACACAGTCGGCCACAATGGGGTTGCTGCACTACTTCTCTGGGACCTTTCAGCTGCCTTTGACACAGTTAATCATGATATTTTAATCCAAAGGCTCTGTGAAGCCGGCATAGGGAGACTGCTCTCTACTGAATCACATCCTACCTTCAAAACAGAACAATTGTCATCTATACTCCTCCTTTCTCATCCAAACCCTCCATCGGGGAGCTAGAGTGCCGGCTGCAAAATGGCCGCCACCTAGTGAGGCTCTGCGGGCTGGACCGACGATCCGCTAATTATCGGGTGGAACGGGCGGGTGCTAGGGGCTCCGAATGGTAGGGGCAGGCATCGGAGTGTCCCGGCAGCTGGCAGCCGCGAGTGGAGGGCTGAGAAACCCCGTGCCTGGGAGAAACGCTGAAGTATACCACCGCCGCGGGGCTGTGAGGCAAAATGGCGGCTCTGCGTACCGCGGCTTGAGGAGTGCTGCCTGGACAGACCCCTGCTCAGAGGAAAGCACCCCGCTGGCTCCCCATAAGACAGGCGTAAAAGACTGCCAAGCTGACGACGGCAGCAGGAATATGCGGATCGCCGGCTGATGAACTCCCGACGACCATCCTGAGGGCTGAGACGGCCTCGCCCCGGTCCCCGGTGAATCTGCGAGTCGCGGAGCGGGAGGACCAGTGTGAGCAGGCAGGCTGCGGCTGAGAGGAGGAGGGAGCAGAGCTAAGGGGAGCGCTCTGCAACGCAGCGCAGTGGAAGCGCCCTGTGAGCTGGCTGACACAGTTTCTTTGGGTGTGGAGGAACTGAAGCGGGGCAATTGCGCCCGAAAATTGAACAGTGCCTGGGCTACGGCTCCCCCTCCAGTGGGCAAAACCAAGAACCAGACTGGGGTGGCTGTTGAGGGAAAGGGATAGGGGAGAGCATCGGCGGACCCCCCCTCAAAGCCCCAAGGAACTGGCAGAGAGGATCAACACGTGGTGGGGGCGCTTGAGTAGTGATGCCCAGTGAGTGATTGTCGGTGGTGTGGGGCCGTGGCTGACAGACCGAGTGGCTGCGGACCTAGGTTGAAGAGCCTGTAACTTGCGGCGGGACCTGGCCACCTACCGCGACCGACCTAGCAAGCGTCCACTGCGTCTGGTGGACTACAACGCTGCCCAGTGGGAAATGTGATGTTGAGTTGCAGTGGGTAGAGCTGCAGAAGCGATCTGGTGCTGTAACTCACAACCCGTAGGTCTGAGGTGGCGGAACGGGACCGGCGGCGCCCCACAACACCCTCCATGTACATAATGGGCAAAACGGACACAAAGCAATCCAAGCTTTCTTTTGAGCAGCGCAAAACCCCCCATGGGGGGATCCCACCGGAAGTGGATCAGTTAGAGACAGCCATGTCCTCCATGCAGCCATCAGAACCCACCATACGAGACATGTTCACCGAACTGAAGCAGTCACTCTCGACTATAGATCTTAAAATCGGCTCAATTCCGGATTGGCTGGACCGGCTAAGGGACAAGGTCTCGAACCACGATGAGCGCCTCACGGAGATTGAACAACGCAAGTCTGCGCTGGAGGACGAGGGCACCGCCACCCGGGAGAAACTGCTCTGAATGGAGAAAGTGTTAGAGGTGATCCGTAATAAAAATGAAGATCTTGAAGCGAGATCACACCGCACTAACCTGCGCATAATGGGGGTACAGGAGACTACGGCCATGACCAGAGTTGAGGACTACATCGAAGAAATGCTCAGGGCGCTGTTTGGGGACTCCCGTTCGAAGGTCTGCATAGTAGAACGCGCGCACAGATCCCTAGGCCCGAGACCACCGCCGGGTGCCCCGGCCCGGCCAATAATTGCATGCCTGCTGAACTGCAGGGACCGTGATACCATGCTGCGCAAGGCCAGAGATCTACAGGACACAAGGTACCAAGGTAATGCGGTCTCTTTTTTTCCTGGATTTTACTTTAACAGTGCAGGCTGCTAGGAGGGAGTTCATACCAGTGAAGAGAATACTGCAGCAGCAGAATATCAAGTATTCGCTTCTCTATCCAGCAAAGCTTCGCATCTTTCATCAGGACAGGACTGTGTTCTTCACTGACCCAAAGGCAGCCACCAAATTTGCTCGCTCCCTCAGACAATCTGCACCAGCCGAGCGGGCGAACAGGGAGTCTGCGGGGGGAGACTCTCTGGACGAGAACGATTGAGGCATCGAGTGAGCGCAAATGAGCCGGTAAGGCAGTGGCACACCTGGCTGTGTGGGGCTGACCTCACGGGACATCCTCTATCCTGACGGGGTGATTGCCTGCCCCGCCGCGGTGGCTTGTGGGCCTGCCCAATCTGCCTGGACTTGGAGGGGTTCTTACCACTCCTGACTGTATCCTGTCCAGCAACCCAGCTCATCACAGCTGGGTATTCCTGTGCACCTAGTGCCTCCTGCAGAGATGAGCCCCAAGGATGTTTCTACTGTTGGCCGATGTGGGCCTAGTTTGTTTAAAGGGTGTAGCTCTCAGCCATGTTGGGGGGCTGGAGTGGGAGGTGGGTGGGCCTGTTGGGTGGGGTGCACACCCGGTGTGCTGTTGAGTTCTTTATGTTCTTATTCCTTCCTATCCCTGTCTTTCTCCTCTCTGGTTCTGCCTCAGTGTCACTTATGTGCCTCGAGCTATCCAGCACATCATGACCCAGATGGATCAGGGGGTGGACGAGACCTCTAAAGAAAAGGATGTGATCAAGGCAGTGACATGGAATGTGCGAGGCCTGAATGATTGTCGCAAGGTGAGACTGGTAGCAGCATATCTCCAAAGACATGGGGCGGACATCTGCTTTTTGCAGGAATTACACCTTAATAGAAACGACTGCGCGCGACTAAGGGCGGGATGGATGGGAGGAGGGGCGTGGCCAGTGAGCCACCATGGCGGAAGCGAGCTGCTAGTGCTCCGCCAGCAATCCCTCAGTTTTCCTGACTATCACCCTGCACCCAGGCCATCCACACATGTGAAGGACAGGAACTGGCTGGCACTGGACTGCGGTCGTTGTAGAGACCCTGCAGACGGCGTGGGGCGGGATAAAGCCCGAGATATCGCCGGTGAAAGTTTCGAGGCCTACGCAGCTGGGCAGCGGGCCCAAAAACACGGCGGCTGCTAAGAAGACGCCGCTGGAGTTGGGGTGACACCGCAAGCTCGGACGGGGCACGCCTGCGACTGGAGACATCACCAACACTTACGGAGGAGGATACCCAACTGTCGCTGGCGGTGACCTGTTCAGAGACGAAGACCCGGAGACCATGGGGGGCTTGCGCTTTGCCCTCAGGAGGCCTAGTGGGTGAGGCCCTGACCGGATCGAACTAACGAAGGTACAACCGTGCTGGGGGAGAACTGCTGTACCCTGCGGTCATGCGTGGGCTGAACTGCTGCCTAGTTGAACCCCGAAGCGGCGTGGGTGGTCTACGGCTAGCGGGGCCGTTTCGCGCCAAGGCGGTGTTTGATGGGAAGCACCCACCACAGCATAGGCGAAGGCTGGAGCTTGGGCGGCAAGCAGTTGATGTTGATGTCAGGCATGAAGACTGAGGCCCAGGAGAGTAACGGTTGGCACTGACGTCTCTCCCTAAAATGAAGCGGTGAGAGAAAGCACCCCTTCTGCCATTGGTGGAACCCTGGGGATTGATATAAACCTAGGGGCCAACAGAGGATCTCACCCCTTGGTAGGAAGACACCTGACCGCGTGGAGTGGCATCTCAGGAGCAAATTTCAATCAATAGAAGACTGCACGTGGGCTGCCGCAGACCTAGCAGACGGGGTCCCAGGTAAGTGACATACTACACCCCTCTGAATCGTGGTGACAGTTGTAAGGCTGTGGTGCAGAGAAGAGGATTGTCCAGCGCACTGGGGTGCCCACGAGTGGGAGATTGTGGAGCTAAAAGGTGAGGCATTATAGTGCGGGTCTGTGATGGTCACACCTTATATGACAATATAGCAGTAGCGGCTAGAGCACCGCCTACCGCGGCAAATCTCATCCTGAGCCCAGCACGAGCCAGCAGAAAGCCAGCAAGACAACGGGGCCTGCAGTGTGGCCTGACGGAGCCTCGCAGCGGAGCCACAGTGAGTCAGATACTAGACCAGGGGCCAACCACCTAGCCAGTACCTGCCCGCGGCAGAGTAGAGGGAACCTGGGGGCTGGCTTGGCCTGGCCCCTAGCATCACTGGGCGCAGAGACATCTGGAGTATAGACTAGTAGACACCTGAATCTCTGCCCACCAACTTGGGAATATTCCACTGAGACAGCTGGCCGTTGAAGTTCAAAGTAAGCTAACAGAGATAATTCCCCATAAACTTGAAAATCGGGCCTCATTGTTGGGCATTGGCTTAGAGAAGACACGCCTCCATGGCGGGACCCTGACCACACTGGTCTCTGAAAGAGATATTGACAACGACGCATCACGCTAGAGAGATCAGCCACCGGACCTACAGCTACACACACAGACATTGGACGTAGCCTTGCAACCGGGCTGCAGCGCTGCACGTGCTGTCACACAGAAGCAACTTGCTGGGAGTAAATGCCTTCCACGCAACAACTGGTAATTGGCCGCCTACGCACAAATACACAGCAAAGCACCATGCGTGCTGGCAACCTGGAGCCAACGCACACGGGAGGGGATGTGACCGGCGACACAAGCACGACACTCACTGGCAAGCTGGATTCGGTGCTGGCAGCTCTAGAAAAAATCAGAACCACGCTGGACCAGACAAGATCGTCCCTCGAATCCAAGATCGATAAGGTCACCTCAGACTTTACTCTTTTGCGTGCTGATCATCATAAATTAGAAGAAAAGGTCCATTCACAAGATCAATCACTGACAGAACTGAAACCCATCACCCAGAGCCACACTGCGGCCTTGCAGGACATCTTAGACCGCATGCACCCACTGGTTGGAGGACAGAGTCGAAGATGCGGAAGGACGTTCCGGTCGCAACAATGTTCGAGTGGTGGGTCTCCCAGAGGGGGAGGAAGGGTGGAATCCAGAACTTTATGTGGAACGCTGGCTTAAAGACATACTGCCCCCGGGGACACTGTCGCCACACTTCGTAGTGGAGAGGGCACACCGTGTACTGGCCCACAAGCCTCCCCAGGGGCCCGGCCGCGACCGTTCCTCTTCAGACTCTTAAATTACAGGGACAGGGATGCCGTTTTATGTGAAACTCGTAAGATTACAGATGTCAAGGTCAGTGGAAGCTGGATCATGATATTTTCAGATTACACGGCGCAGGTGCAGAGACGTAGGAGCACTCACGCGGCCGTGAAACTCCAACTACGCAAGTTGGAACTCCCCTACTCCCTGCTGTTTCCCGCCAGGCTGAGGGTAGCGGCTGAAGGTGTGGTCCGCTTCTTCGATTCACCTGCAGAGGTATGGGACTAGTTGGAGGAATCAGGACTGTGGATAGGACCTCGCCCCTCAACTACGGAACCAGCCAGGACATCTGGTAGGAGGACCCGCCGATGTGGGAAGCGTGGAAAAATTGGAAACACAAACACAGTGGCAGTGGCACTGAATCCAGAACAGAGCAGAATGGAGCGTCAAGACGCCTTGGAAGTAGCCACGGTGTTAGGAACTCAGATGTACAGCGAGAACCGGGAAGTAAGCTCCTCTGGGTCAGCAACGGCCAGCGGCTCGTCAACCCCCAGACTCGATGACCTCGATGACACGCAGCTGCCTGAAGTCACTCCACAGACTGCTGATGACATCATATGAATGAACACTGCCGCCATGAAATGTGAAAGAGACTGCAAACACAAGTAAAGACCGAATTGTGATGTTTGGCTGCTATAATGATTATCCGCATATGTATAGCTTAACGATGATACCTTAGTCAGAAGCGCGCACATATCGCACATAAAGACCGCATCTAGTGAAGCGCACCATTAGTCAAACGTACACCCTTACATACTGGTTGAGAAGGTGGGTGGCAACACTTTGACACAGAGGGATAGTCAGTACTGAAAGTAAGGCACACATCGCCTGCACCCGCACCAGTCACTAAGCTGGAATAGTTACTGCCATTGTTGGGCAAAAAAAGTTTGGACGAACGTCGCCGCAGAGTTCGCCCCCAACAGTTACCATAGTTATGGTTCATGTTTCGATTTTTAGTTCAGCAAGGTCAGCCCGAGACCCCCATATACATTGCATAGCTAATGTTGTGCTGCTCGTCTCAAGTTCACCTAAAGGGTATAGTAGCCAGACATGACACAGATTAATATGATTACGTGGAATATACGCTACATGCACACGCCCACGTGCAGGTACTCTATATTCTCATATTTGCAACAACACTCGGCAGGTATTGCACTGCTCCAGGAGACACACATGTCGCATCTTGAATTGGAGCGACTGCGCAGGAGATGGAGAGGCCAAGTGTTCTGCACCACCTACTCAGTGCATGCACGTGGCACACTGATATGGATTAGAGCGGGAGTTCCGTTTGTCCGTGAAAAGGACATAATCGACACAGAGGGCAGATACACTTTTGTGAAAGGGCAACTGAATGGCAAAACTATATTGATAGGCTCCATCTATGCCCTAACATAGACCAAGCCTCCTTCCTCATACACTTATCTGGGGTAGTGGCTCAGTGGAATGGGATCCCCTGGTTGGTGGGACTTCAACTTAGTGCTCAATGTTGACCTAGATAGGTCATTCCCACCCCTCAATAGAACTCCTTCCGCATCCAATGTGCGGGCCCTCGCAGATTGGCTCTCACATTGGGCTCTACTCGATGTGTGGTACATCCTCAACCCCACCACAGGAGTCTACTCTCATTACTCTGCAGTGCACGAGCTCCATGTGCATCTGGACAGATTGGTGGGATCACAGACATTACTCCCCTTAGTCAAAAAAGTGGAATATCTAGGCCGGACCCACTCTGATCATAACCCCCTGCTGATGCAGCTCGGATGGGAAGCAAATCGTCCCCCAGTGCCCATGTGGCGGCTCCAACCTAGCGCACTGGAGGACTTGGTGTTTTGCTCGTCTCTTGCATACTTTGAGCTGAATGAAGGTACAGCTAGTAATGCGCTTGTAGAATGGGAGGCATTTAAAGTGTCGATCAGAGGTCATTGCATGGGCGCCACATGGAATGTCCGCAAGCAGCTATCCGACTCCCTCGCAAAAATAGAATCTCCGTTGTTGCGGTACGAGCAGGAGGGAGAGGGGGCAGGCAGAGACTCACCGCGTCTGGAGGTGCAGCGCTCGGAACACGCGGAGCAATTAGAGCGACTTCGATGCCACAACTACACAGCGCACACAGCCTGTACGCACGCCACGGCTGACAGAGCAGGCAGATTGCTCGCCTGGCTGATAAGGCAGGAATATGCCCACGCTCCAATAGGGACATTACGGGCAGCCACTGGACAGATGTTATATACGCATCGCGAAATACACGAGGCCTTGACACAACATTATGCCCGGCTGTATCAGTCCCAGGGACGCTGTGATGAGCGGGATCTGAAGAGGTTTCTGGGCTCTTTGCAGTTGCCTACAGTGGCGAACGAACACAGGGAGACACTTAATGAACAGATCTCATTAGAAGAGATCAGAGATGCCATACAGTCCCTAGCCTCCGGGAAATCGCCGGGACCGGATGGCTTGCTGGCAGAATATTATAAGGCATACTGTGTTTCACTTGTGCAGCGTCTTCACACTTTATACACTACCGCTATGGAGACCCAACAATTCCCCCCCTTCATGCGTGAAGCGCATTTAGTGTCGCTATTGAACCGACAAAGATCCCGCAGAGATTGGTTCCTATAGACCCCTGGCCCTGCTCAACACCGATTACAAGATATTCGTGAAGGTGTTGGTGGACAGATTAACACAAGTAGTTCCAACATTGGTCCATACAGACCAGAATGGATTTGTGCCATCTCGTAGTACCTCTCTCAACCTGCGGCGTTTCTTTAGGGTGTCAGCATACGCGGTAAGGGAGTGGCCAAGGGCGGGATGCCTTATATTAGACCTGGAGAAGGCCTTCGACTCCTGGAATGGGACTATCTATTTGCAGTGCTTGAGAAGTATGATCTAGGCCCGGTATTTATTCAATTAACACGCTTACTCTATACCGGCCCCACAGTCAGGGTTAAAGTGGGCCCCTACATCTCGGACACCATTCCAATATGGAGAGGAACACGGCAGGGGTGCCCTTTGTCCCCTCTTCTGTTCGCACTCGCAATAGAGCCACTGGCGGAGATACTGCGCACCCTACTGGGGGATGTTGTACCTCTGGGAGAGGCTGTTTTTCTGTCGAGTGTAAGACAAAGTTTTTGCAGGTATTGTTGGAAGTTTAGTTTGCTTTTGCATTTTGAACACGGTATGGGTGTGTTTTTTAGTAGCATAAGAGGGGTGGTTACACGGGTGAGTGCGGAGGGGTTAGAGGAGGGAGAGCGTTTGTTTGTGGGGTAAGGATGAGGAGTGTCAAGGAGCTAATGGTGTAATGTAGGGCACGAAGGGTGTTACGTTCGGTGAAAATTCGGGAACAACCAAGCCACTATGGGTTTTAATAAATATCAAGTAAAAGCGTTGGTAGACGAAGGGTCACGTTTTGTAATGCATGAATCAGAGTCTTTTTACAATGTGATGAGAGACGTACAGATGTTACATCCTGAAAAGTGATAATACAAGTAATGGTGTTTTTTTAATTTGTAGCTACCCCTGAAGAAGGGCTACCAAGCCCGAAATGCATTGGGTGATGCAGACTGCTTTTGATGAACGATGCTTTTTTTGTGCTTCAGAATAAGGCCTGGATGGGCATATCTCTAGCATTAGAAACTATGGAAAAGCATGCTACCTTACATGTGGATTGTGAAAGAATCGAAAAGATACTGGATGAATTGGAATAAAATGCAAAACATGGATTACCTATTGAGATGGAGTATTTTGTGTACTAATGGACTTGCTGTGCGACTGGGACTGGGGCAAAAACTGCGCTCCACACCTGATGAATTTACATAATGCGTGCCACTGGGGCAAGGCACGAGGCTAAGCCTGCATGCGCACATTGAAACATTTGTGTTCAAAGTAACTGTGAAAAAACCGGCATAAAAACTGGAGTGCATTCTATCAACTATTTTGTAATTGAAGTACCTCTGGGAGATGCCACGCATCAGGTGTCGCTTTATGCCGATGATCTCCTCATTTACATTAGAGATATCGAACAGGTCCCTAGCCAGCTGTCTCGATTATTGGAAGATTTTGCCGCACTCTCTGGGCTAAAAGTGAAGATTGACAAGTCCTGTATTTACTTATTCAAAGAAAGACTCCGCGATCCGCGCCTTGTCATTAGTGGCAAACAAATACAGTGGAAAGCGGACATGTTCCGCTATTTGGGTATTCGGCTCTACCGTCAACCAAATGATCTCTTTGACGGGAACCTGGGCAGGGCATTGACATCCATCAAGTCACAGATGCGGTTTTGGAGCACGCTGTCGCTCGCTGTAACGGGCAGGGTAGCACTCACTAAAATGGTAATACTTCCAAGGCTCTTGTACTACTTCACGTACTTGCCGGTATACATCCCAGCTTCCTTCTTTGTCACTTTAGAAAAACAGATACAAGACTTTTTCTGGTGTAGCGCTAGGCACAGGGTGGCACTGAAGAAGCTATACTTGCCGACAGACCAAGGGGGGTTAGCAGCTCCTTGTTTCGAGCATTACTAATTACCCGCTCAGCTGCAGTGGATAGCGCGGTGGCTGTCAGATCGACATCGAGCAGATACAGCAACCACGCAACCACTCTACCCACTGGAACGGATTGTTAGTCTCTTCCACCCGGGTGCGAAGTCGAGGCCGCCAGAGTCCCTGTTACTTGTCGTGGCCTGTAGATGCTTTCGCAGGAGCCTCTACATAACGCAGGGCGTGGTTCCCTATGCGCCAGCGATACCCTTAGAGGGAACCCCTAGTGGACAGGCAGTACTCACAACACCGGCAATCAGGGGATGGCAAGAGAAAGGCATCCAAACACTCGGGGACCTGTATCGCGAGGGGACATTCATACCATACACATCACTGGTGGCGGAAGAAGGACTCCCACCAGGACAGTTTCTAGTACATCATTCACTGACAGCCTCACTCACAGCCAGATGGGGCGACATCACCACAGAGCCACGAACTCACCTCACCATGCAGTACTTGCATATCATGGGACAGGGCAGGCACATTACGCGCTGGTTCGCAGCCTCGCTCAGCACTCACGCAGCGATAAGCCTGGATTCACTCCGTCACAAATGGGAGCATCACCTGGGCCACCAGTTCACAGATGCGGAGTGGGCTTGGGTGCTTGAGAGCCCAACACGTATCCCCAGTGTTAGACCTGGCATCCTTGGCGTGGGTCTCCCTTCCATTTTTTCGTAATGCCTCCACTGTTGCCGATATGTTTTTGCTGGACTAGATGCTCATGGGCACTTTGCCGCTGCTAATCAGTGCCAAAGTGCAAGTGCTCCCTATCGTGAATTGATGTATGTATTAGTGACTCCATGATTGGATGATTGGTTTACTTGTCAGTCCCTAGTACCGTGCACTGAGTGTGCCCAGGGCTTGTAAATCCAATGCTGCTGGTGGGCTTGCAGCACGGGTTGTGCCACCCACAGAAGCAGATTGTAAAGTGTGTCTCAGGCCTGCCATTGCAGAGCCTGTGTGCAGCCTAGGGCTGCCATGTCGACTTGGTGAGTGCACCCACTTACCAGTCCTTAAACCTTCCCTTTACTGCATGTTGGTCACCCCTAAAGTAGGCCCTAGGGCAGGGTGCACTGTAAGTATAAGGTAGGACATGCCCTGGTGTGTGTGGCATGTCCTAATAGTGAATTACAGCCATTTTCGTTTTTCACTATTGTAAGGCTACCTGCTCCCCATAGGCCAGAATGGGCAGACTGACTATTACACCTTATAGTCAGAACTGACCCAGGGAACATGGTAGAAAAACGAATTTAGTATGCCTGAACTCAGGATGATAAAATACATCTTTTAGTGAAGTTGGTTTTAACATTCTGTGTTTGAAAATACCACTTTTAGAAAGTGGGTATTTTCTTGCCTAACTATCCAAGCCTGCCTCTGCTAGGTTGTGTATTCCTTGTCTGGAGATTGAGTGACAGGGGCTGGGGGTGGCTACAGGAGACATGGTGAGTCAGCACAGGGCTGAATAGAAAGATCTGCATCCAGAGTGGAGGGAGGAGTTGCACCTGGGTCTGAATAGGGCTGTGCCTGCCTTCCACAATGCTGGCTCCACCTCCTGCCGGGCGGCTGAGCACTCTGCCCCACATTCTGAAAGGAAAGAAGGAGTCAGAAAAACAAAGTGCTCCAGGACTGACCAGAACTGGTTTTGGGCTAGGCAGAGGCATCTCTGCCTTCAGAGAACAAAGAGAAACTGTGTATAAAAGGGGACCCAGACCCCTAGGAGATTAGATCACTTTTGGGAACAAGAAGAAACCTTTGCTGAGGTGCGGAACCAAGAAGAAACTGAGGAGAGACTATCCCTAAGCCTGAAGTGCTGCTTGGGAGATTGGCCTGCAGTGGTTTGCCTGACTGCCAAAGAAAGGAGAAAGGAACTTTTGCTTTGCTGTGACTTTCATCAACTTGTGAAGGATCTCCAAGGGCTTGGAAGAGAGCTTGCCCCCTGACCGAAGTCCCAGGACCATTGGACTTCACCCCTTTGTGAATTGCTGCTGGAAACTCTGTTTCAGTGGCTACAGAGGTAAGGAGCTGTGACCGACTCTCATGACCGACTCGGTGTCCTGTAAGCACCGCATCAAAGCACCGTCTCGCCCTGCAACGCACGGCCCTGGTCTCACCGACTCCGTCAACGAGCCGCTGCCTGCACCGCATCGAGGGACAACGCGTCCTGCAACGCTTCGCTACGCCGAATCGAACTGGTCCGACCGACACGGTCACCGCTGCTGAGTTCGAGTCCTGTGACCGCACCGGAGTTGGGCACCGCTCGCACGCTTTGCGACGCACCGCCCGACTCACACCGCTGTCCGGACTGATCGATGCCAGCTCCTGAATCCGGCTCCGTCGCTGCACCGCAACCTGCCAGCACCGCATCGAAGCACCGTCTCGCCCTGCAACGCACGGCCCTGGTCTCACCGACTCCGTCTCGGCGACGTCAACGAGCCGCTGCCTGCACCTCAACGAGGGACAACGCGTCCTGCAACGCTTCCATTTTTGCATTGCGACCGCGATGAACAGCCATCCAGCTCGCACGCCCGTGCCTGCCGCTTCAAGTAAAAGGTACTGTGACCGAGTCTGTCTACGCTGTGTTGGCCCGTCTCGACGCGGTCTGCTGGATTTGTTAGACTCTGTTTGTTCTCGACATCGCCGTAGCCGGAGGAGGCTACCGACTCGCACAGAACCTTGAATTAAGCCTTTTTGATCAGAACTAAGCACTCTTGACAATATTGTGGATAATTTTTTTCGTTTATGGTCTTGTGATAAATCTATATAAAGTATACCTATTTTTATAAATATATAACCTGTGTGGTGTCTATTTGTAGTGTTGTCACTTGATTACTGTATGTGTTCACAAATGCTTTACACACTGCCTCTGAACTAAGCCTGTCTGCTCGTGCCAAGCTACCAAGAGGGTGAGCAGGGGTTATTTTGGGAGTGTACCTACTTTCCCTGACTAGACTCAAGGGTCCCTATTTGGACAAAGGTACCTACCTCTATCAACTAGAGACCCCCAAATCTAACATTGGTGGCCAGCGGTGAGGATTCTGGACTTGCATTTGTGACTCATGTACAGTGATTGGTGAACACTACTTAGTGAGTGCAGGCCAAAACGCAACCACATACTTTTATAGCATTTTTTCTGGGATTTCCTATTTTTGCAACTGCCAAGTTTAATCACCATGGAGAAACCAGCATCAGTAGCCTCTGTTGAGTGTGATTGGGAAGAGGAGAGGCTAGAATGCTACACCCTCAAACAGCTCAGGCAATTCTGCAAAAAGTTTAAAGTGTCCATGACCGGGCTCTCCAGGAAGGAGGACCTCCAAAAGGCGCTGAGGGCCTGGGTCGAATCAAGGAGTGCCCCTGTGGAGGGGGCTGAGAATGCAGAAGGGCAGCTGGAGGGGCTATTGGGTCTAGGGGCTGGAAGACCACCTTCCCCAGTAGGTAGCAGTGTTTCTGCCAGAGGACTGTCTCCAGAGGAGTTGGAGGACAGGAAAGAGAGTAGGATGCACGAAATGGAGCTGACCAAGCTCAAGCTGACTGGGCAGTTAGAATTCGAAATGCAAACTAGGAAATTAGTAAGGGTGGGCGGAATTTGCGGAATTGCGTTCCGCGAAATTCCGCGAAACGGCAAAAAATCTCCGTGAGCACGCGGAATTTCGCGTGCTCGCGGAGATTTTGCTGCGCCCCTTTATATCTGTAAGTGCTTCCTGTTGAGGTTTAATTTTTGTGACAGGAGCATCGTGCCAGCCCAGAATGAATCCTGCCCTGCATATTTATCCAAGAAGATGAGTCCGTTTTGTGCAATACCTCTACTCAGCTGGAGTACTTTCTACTGGCTAATCAGTAAGTGCTACCTCATTGGGTAAATGTATAGTGCCTTTCCTACACTACACCACAGCTGCGTAAAGGACCTGAAGAATTTTCCCCAGTGACCTGTGTGTCTGTAACTTTGCCACCACGCCGAAAGCACCGGGGTCCTTTGATTAAGCTGTCCATCATAGTAGGGAAAGGGCGGGAAGACGGTGCATACCACTAGTGTCTGTGGGGCGAGGCCAAACGGGCGGGGCTTCTAGGCCCGTTCACATGCCTCTTGTTTATAAAGGGTCAGAGCAGGATCTCAGCGGCAGACGAGGAGAAGGAACCTCCTGGTAACAGGAACTACACGAGGATTGCGCTCGAGAAAATCAAGGATGCAAAGACCTCCATCAAGGATTACAGCTAACTTTTCAGGGTGGCAATGGAGAGAAGGCACATCTGCTTAATCACGCTCACGAATTCTACACGAGAATTGCGCTCGAGAAAATCAAGGATGCAAAGACCTCCATCAAGGATTACAGCTAACTTTTCACGTTGGAAATGGAGAGAAGGAACATCTGCTTAACCACGCTCACGAATTCTGCACACCTACCCTGCATATTTATCCAAGAAGATGCCTCCGTTTTGTGCAATACCTCTACTCAGCTGGAGTACTTTCTACTGGCTAATCAGTAAGTGATACCTCGTTGGGTAAATGTATAGTGCCTTTCCTACACTACAGCTGCGTAAAGGACCTGAAGAATTTTCCCCAGTGACCTGTGTGTCTGTAACTTTGCCACCGCGCCGAAAGCACCGGGGTCCTTTGATTAAGCTGTCCATCATAGTGGGGAAAGGGCGGGAAGACGGTGCATACCACTAGTGTATGTGGGGCGAGGCCAAACGGGCGGGTCTTCTAGGCCCGTTCACATGCCTCTTGTTTATAAAGGGTCAGAGCAGGATCTCAGCGGCAGACGAGGAGAAGGAACCTCCTGGTCACAGGAACTACACGAGGATTGCGCTCGAGAAAATCAAGGATGCAAAGACCTCCATCAAGGATTACAGCTAACTTTACAGGGTGGAAATGGAGAGAAGGCACATCTGCTTAACCACGCTCACGAATTCTACACGAGGATTGCGCTCGAGAAAATCAAGGATGCAAAGACCTCCATCAAGGATTACAGCTAGCTTTTCAGGGTGGCAATGGAGAGAAGGCACATCTGCTTAACCACGCTCACGAATTCTACACGACGATTGCGCTCAAGAAAATCAAGGATGCAAAGACCTCCATCAAGGATTACAGCTAACTTTTCACGTTGGAAATGGAGAGAAGGCACATCTGCTTAACCACGCTCACGAATTCTGCACACCTACCCTGCATATTTATCCAAGAAGATGCCTCCGTTTTGTGCAATACCTCTTCTCAGCTGGAGTACTTTCTACTGGCTAATCAGTAAGTGCTACCTCGTTGGGTAAATGTATAGTGCCTTTCCTACACTACACTACAGCTGCGTAAAGGACCTGAAGAATTTTCCCCAGTGACCTGTGTGTCTGTAACTTTGCCACTGCGCCGAAAGCACCGGGGTCCTTTGATTAAGCTGTCCATCATAGTGGGGAAAGGGCGGGAAGACGGTGCATACCACTAGTGTATGTGGGGCGAGGCCAAACGGGCGGGGCTTCTAGGCCCGTTCACATGCCTCTTGTTTATAAAGGGTCAGAGCAGGATCTCAGCGGCAGACGAGGAGAAGGAACCTCCTGGTCACAGGAACTACACGAGGATTGCGCTCGAGAAAATCAAGGGTGCAGAGACCTCCATCAAGGATTACAGCTAACTTTACAGGGTGGAAATGGAGAGAAGGCACATCTGCTTAACCACGCTCACGAATTCTACACGAGGATTGCGCTCGAGAAAATCAAGGATGCAAAGACCTCCATCAAGGATTACAGCTAACTTTTCATGATGGAAATGGAGACAAGGCACATCTGCTTAACCACGCTCACGAATTCTGCACACCTACCCTGCATATTTATCCAAGAAGATGCCTCCGTTTTGTGCAATACCTCTACTCAGCTGGAGTACTTTCTACTGGCTAATCAGTAAGTGCTACCTCATTGGGTAAATGTATAGTGCCTTTCCTACACTACACTACAGCTGCGTAAAGGACCTGAAGAATTTTCCCCAGTGACCTGTGTGTCTGTAACTTTGCCACCGCGCCGAAAGCACCGGGGTCCTTTGATTAAGCTGTCCATCATAGTGGGGAAAGGGCGGGAAGACGGTGCATACCACTAGTGTATGTGGGGCGAGGCCAAACGGGCGGGGCTTCTAGGCCCGTTCACATGCCTCTTGTTTATAAAGGGTTAGAGCAGGATCTCAGCGGCAGACGAGGAGAAGGAACCTCCTGGTCACAGGAACTACACGAGGATTGCGCTCGAGAAAATCAAGGGTGCAGAGACCTCCATCAAGGATTACAGCTAACTTTACAGGGTGGAAATGGAGAGCAGGCACATCTGCTTAACCACGCTCACGAATTCTACACGAGGATTGCGCTCGAGAAAATCAAGGATGCAAAGACCTCCATCAAGGATTACAGCTAGCTTTTCAGGGTGGCAATGGAGAGAAGGCACATCTGCTTAGCCACAACCTCGCTCACAGAATTTGAGCTTCAACTCGGGCACCTGCTTTATTTATACCCGAATTCCGTTCCGCTCGCGGATCGCGGAAGTTTTGACATTTCCGCGTTCCGCGCGGAACTCGGAAATGCCGAAATTTCGCAAGTTCCGCGAGCGGAACGGAATTTGCCGCCCAGGGTTAGAAATTAGCCCTAGAGGAAAAGAAAATGCAGTTTGAACATGAGAAAGTTTTGAGGGAGTTGGAATTGAAGGCCAAAAGCTTAGAGATTACTCCCTCTGGTGGCAGTGTACCGCCTGTGCCTGTTGAAGCTAGGGTGTATATTCCAAAAGATGTGGTTAAGGAATTTTTTAAAAATGATGACATAGGGCAGTAGTTCAAAGCCTATGAGGTAGCCATGTCTTCCCACCGGGTCCCTGAGAAGGATTGGGGAGCGGGCTTGTGGGGACGGTTCCTCAGTGAAGGGCGGGATACCTTGTTGGATTTGCCCTCTGAAGTCTATAATTCGTACAGCCACATGAAGGATGCCTTAATGACTAGGTATGGTTTGATCCCTGAGCTTTATAGGCAAAGGTTCAGGAACTGTAGTAAGATTGAAAGCAGTACCTGGGTTGAATATGTGACCTTCTTTTGCAGAGCCTTGGATGGTTGGGTAAAGGGTAGCAAAGCGACTGATTTTCAGGCGCTCTTTGATTTGATTGCCTGGGAGCACTTGTCCGGTAATTGTTTTCCTGAGCTACGCCAGCACCTGATTGATAGTAAGCTGACTAACCCTAGGCAGCTTGCTGAGGAGGCGGACCGCTGGGTGAGTACCCGGGTCCACAAGGGTCACGTGGGAGACTCCGCCAAGGGTGGGCAGGGTCCCCAGCAGAAGAGTGGGGGGACAAGGGTAAACAGAGGGAGTTCCATAAAGGGCCCCAAAGTAGACCCCAAGGGAACCAAGGGAAAGGTTCCCAGCCTCCCCCTGAGAAGAAGCCAGTGGCCCTGACAGGCCCCCTGTTCACCAGGGACCACTGGTGTGTTACAAGTGTGGCGCCCCTGGCCACAAGGCAAATGATCCTCGTTGCCCTTTGCATGGAAAACCAGCACCCACTAGTGCAGTCCCCCGGCAGTTGGCTAGTGTAGCCCTGGGGGAGGAGTTGGGTGCCCAAGGTGGGGGGGATCCCACAGTGTTTTCCCTTGTCTCATTAGGAGACTCTGAGATGGTCCCTAGGACCCAGCTGCCTGATAACACAAAAAAATACAGGCAGTGGGTGACCATCAATGGCCATAGGGTGGAGGCTCTGAGAGACACAGGAGCCAGTGTGACAGCTGTCAAGTGTCACCTGGTGTCTAACGAGCAGGTTGTCCCTGATGCATTCTATCCGGTTGTTGCCGCTGACAACACAGAGAGTCACTGCAAGGTGGCTCAGGTTCCCTTTGAGTGGGGGGTCTCGGGTACTCTTCAAGTAGCTGTGAGGCCAGCCATGCCTGTTGACTGTTTGTTAGGGAACGATTTGGAGAGCTCACCTTGGGCTAAGGTGGAGCGGAGTGCGCATTTAGAAATGTTGGGCTTGCCTGATTGGGCATGTGTGACCACCCGGTCAATGGCAGTGAAAGGTGTTCAAGAGGACCTGGAGCCTGAGAGGGAGGCCCAGGTGCCTGCCGGAGAGAGAGGAGGCAGGGGCGCGGGAAACCGGCCCCCGAAGTTCCCACGGTCCAGGAGGAGGCAGACCCTGAGGGGGATGCCCTGGAGCCTACAGGGGAACAGGTAGCTGAACTGGGGGACCTACCTGAGCTGACCCATTGGCAGCAAGAAGGAGGACCCTCCAGGGAAGAGTTCTGCGAGGAGCAGAACGCATGCCCCTCTCTCGTGGGTCTGAGGCAACAGGCCACAGACCAGGCAGCAGGTGATCAGTCTGGATCACATTGGATTTACTGGGAGAATGGTCTCCTGTATTCAGAGCCTAAGGTTGCTGAGCCTGGGTCAGCCCGTGTGCTGGTGGTACCCCAGCGCTTCAGAGCCTTCCTACTGGGGTTGGCTCATGATGTACCGTTAGCAGGACATCTGGGGCAGGACAAGACCTTTGACAGGCTTGTTACCCATTTCTATTGGCCCCAGATGCGCAGGAGTGCCGCCACTCACTGCAGGACATGCCAGACTTGCCAGGCAAGTGGAAAGAGTGGGAGGAAGCACAAGGCTCCTCTCCAGCCATTCCCTGTGGTCAGCACCCCCTTTGAACGGGTGGGTATTGACATTGTGGGGCCACTGGACCCCAAGACAGCCATGGGCAACAGGTTTATCCTGGTCTTGGTGGACCATGCCACCCGATACCCTGAAGCCATCCCTCTGAGGACAGTGACGGCCCCCATGGTGGGACGGGCACCGATGGGAATTTTCTCACATGTGGGATTCCCTCAAGAGGTGGTGTCTGACAGAGGTACCAACTTCGTGTCCAAGTACATGAAGTCCCTATGGCAGGAGTGCGGTGTAACTTACAAGTTCACCACTCCTTACCACCCTCAAGGAAATGGGCTGGTTGAGAGACTCAACCGGACCCTCAAGGGCATGATTATGGGTCTGGAAGAACCCATGAGGCGTAAATGGGACGTCCTCTTACCTTGCCTGTTGTTTGTATACCGGGAGGTGCCACAGAAGTCTCTAGGGTTCAGTCCCTTTGAGCTCCTCTATGGACACCCGGTGCGAGGACCTCTGAGTTTGGTCAAGGAAGGCTGGGAGCAATCTCCCAGGAAACCTCCCCAGGATGTATACAGTTACATGCTGGCCTTCAGGAACCAGACTAGGCATTTCAGAGAACTTGCTGAGGCAAATCTGGAAGCCAGCCAGGAGGAGATGAAGCGGTGGTATGACCAGAATGCCACTCTGGTAGAGCTTCAGCCCGGTCAGAAAGTGTGGGTCATGGCCCCTGTGGAGCCTTGTGCGCTCCAGGACAGGTGGACCGGCCCTTTTACGGTGGTGGAGCGCAAGAGTCCAGTTACCTATTTGGTGGACTTGCAGTCTCCCAGGAACCCCTTGCGGGTCCTGCATGTGAACCGCCTGAAGCCCCACTTGGAGAGGTCCCAAGTGGGCATGCTCTTAGCTACAGATGATGGAATGGAGGAGGAGACCGAGCCTCTTCCTGACCTCCTGTCAGCCCGAGAGCAAGATGGATCAGTGGAGGGAGTAAACCTCTCTACCTCCCTGACACCTGAGCAGCAGGGTGACTGTCGCCAACTGTTGAGACAGTTCCCTGACCTGTTCTCCCTGGTTCCCAGTGTCACTCATTGGTGCGTCCATGATGTGGACACTGGGGACAGTCTTCCTGTGAAGCACAAGGCTTACAGGGTGACTGACAGGGTCAGAGCCTGCATCAAGGAGGAGGTCTCCAAGATGTTTGCGCTAGGGGTGATTGAGTCCTCTAACAGCCCTTGGGCCAGCCCAGTGGTCTTGGTTCCAAAGGCTGCCACGCCTGGTGCCACACCAGAACTCTGGTTCTGTTTGGACTACAGGGGACTCAATTCCGTCACCAGGACTGACGCCCACCCCATCCCCAGAGCTGATGAGCTCATAGATCGGTTAGGGGCTGCGTGGTACCTCAGCACGTTTGACTTAACGTCTGGGTACTGGCAGATCGCCTTGACTGATGGGGCAAAAGAGAGGTCAGCATTCTCCACACCAGATGGGCACTACCAGTTCCGGGTGATGCCCTTTGGGATGAAGAATGCCCCTGCCACCTTTCAGAGGTTGGTCAACCAGGTGTTGGTTGGACTGGAGGATTTCAGTGCCGCCTACCTGGATGACATCGCAGTGTTCAGTGCCAGTTGGGAAGAACATCTGCGTCACCTCTGGGAAGTGTTGATGGCACTGAGGAGGGCAGGCCTCACAATCAAGGCGAGTAAGTGCCAGATTGGGCAGGGTTCTGTGGTGTACTTGGGACACCAGGTTGGGAGCGACCAGGTGGCGCCCCTCCAACCGAAAATTGATACCATTCTGGCTTGGGATCCCCCCAAGACCCAGACAGAGGTGAGAGCCTTCCTAGGACTCACCGGGTATTACCGGAGATTCGTCAAGGGGTATGGCAGCATTGTTGCCCCCTTGACAGAGCTGACTTCCAAGAAGCAGCCCAGGAAAGTGATTTGGACTGACGCCTGCCAAAAAGCTTTTGACACCTTGAAGACTGCCATGTGCACGGCGCCTGTGCTCCAGGCACCCAACTTCTCCAATGAGTTCATTGTTCAAACCGACGCTTCAGAGCATGGTGTAGGGGCTGTTCTATT
The DNA here is from genome assembly GCA_963921515.1 of Calotriton arnoldi. Classification (NCBI taxonomy): domain Eukaryota; kingdom Metazoa; phylum Chordata; class Amphibia; order Caudata; family Salamandridae; genus Calotriton; species Calotriton arnoldi. The sequence continues at coordinate 421,955 of CAWUFW010009375.1, forward strand.
ACAGATCAATGAGGAGGGCCTAGACCAACCTGTAGCCTTCATCAGTAGGAGGTTACTTCCCCGGGAACAGAGATGGAGTGCTATTGAGCGTGAGGCATTTGCTGTGGTCTGGGCTCTGAAGAAGCTGAGACCATACCTGTTTGGGACTCACTTCCGGGTTCAGACAGACCACAGGCCCCTCAGATGGTTGATGCAGATGAGGGGTGAGAATCCAAAGCTGTTGAGGTGGTCCATTTCCTACAGGGGATGGACTTTACGGTGGAACACCGCCCTGGTACAGAACACGCCAATGCTGATGGACTGTCCAGATTTTTCCTCCTTAGCGATGAGAACTCCCTAGGGGTAGGATAGTTCTCCCCACATTTCAGCTGGAGGGGACACGTGTTAGACCTGGCATCCTTGGCGTGGGTCTCCCTTCCATTTTTTCGTAATGCCTCCACTGTTGCCGATATGTTTTTGCTGGACTAGATGCTCATGGGCACTTTGCCGCTGCTAATCAGTGCCAAAGTGCAAGTGCTCCCTATCGTAAATTTATGTATGTATTAGTGACTCCATGATTGGATGATTGGTTTACTTGTCAGTCCCTAGTACCGTGCACTGAGTGTGCCCAGGGCTTGTAAATCCAATGCTGCTGGTGGGCTTGCAGCACGGGTTGTGCCACCCACAGAAGCAGCTTGTAAAGTGTGTCTCAGACCTGCCATTGCAGAGCCTGTGTGCAGCCTAGGGCTGCCATGTCGACTTGGTGAGTGCACCCACTTACCAGTCCCTAAACCTTCCCTTTACTGCATGTTGGTCACCCCTAAAGTAGGCCCTAGGGCAGGGTGCATTGTAAGTATAAGGTAGGACATGCCCTGGTGTGTGTGGCATGTCCTAATAGTGAATTACAGCCATTTTCGTTTTTCACTATTGCAAGGCTACCTGCTCCCCATAGGCCAGAATGGGCAGACTGACTATTACACCTTATAGTCAGAACTGACCCCGGGAACATGGTAGAAAAACGAATTTAGTATGCCTGAACTCAGGATGATAAAATACATCTTTTAGTGAAGTTGGTTTTAACATTCTGTGTTTGAAAATACCACTTTTAGAAAGTGGGTATTTTCTTGCCTAACTATCCAAGCCTGCCTCTGCTAGGTTGTGTATTCCTTGTCTGGAGATTGAGTGACAGGGGCTGGGGGTGGCTACCGGAGACAGGGTGAGTCAGCACAGGGCTGAATAGAAAGATCTGCATCCAGAGTGGAGGGAGGAGTTGCCCCTGGGTCTGAATAGGGCTGTGCCTGCCTTCCACAATGCTGGCTCCACCTCCTGCCGGGCGGCTGAGCACTCTGCCCCACATTCTGAAAGGAAAGAAGGAGTCAGAAAAACAAAGTGCTCCAGGACTGACCAGAACTGGTTTTGGACTAGGCAGAGGCCTCTCTGCCTCCAGAGAACAAAGAGAATCAGGGTATAAGAGGGGCACCCAGACCCCAGGAAAATTAGATCACTTTTGGGAACAAGAAGAAACCTTTGCTGAGGAGCGGAACCAAGAAGAAACTGAGGAGAGACTATCCCTAAGCCTGAAGTGCTGCTTGGGGGATTGGCCTGCAGTGGTTTGCCTGACTGCCAAAGAAAGGAGAAAGGAACTTTTGCTTTGCTGTGACTTTCATCAACTTGTGAAGGATCTCCAAGGGCTTGGAAGAGAGCTTGCCCCCTGACCGAAGTCCCAGGACCATTGGACTTCACCCCCTTTGTGAATTGCTGCTGGAAACTCTGTTTCAGTGGCTACAGAGGTAGGGAGCTGTGACCGACTCTCACGACCGACTCGGTGTCCTGTAAGCACTGCATCGAAGCACCGTCTCGCCCTGCAACGCACGGCCCTGGTCTCACCGACTCCGTCAACGAGCCGCTGCCTGCACCGCATCGAGGGACAACGCGTCCTGCAACGCTTCGCTACGCCGAATCGAACTGGTCCGACCGACACGGTCACTGCTGCTGAGTTCGAGTCCTGTGACCGCACCGGAGTTGGGCACCGCTCGCACGCTTTGCGACGCACCGCCCGACTCGCACCGCTGTCCGGACTGATCGACGCCAGCTCCTGAATCCGGCTCCGTCGCCGCACCGCAACCTGCCAGCACCGCATCGAAGCACCGGCTCGCCCTGCAACGCATGGCCCTGGTCTCACCGACTCTGTCTCGACGACGTCAACGAGCCACTGCCTGCACCGCATCGAGGGACAACGCGTCCTGCAACGCTTCCATTTTTTGCATCGCGACCGCGACGAACAGCCATCCGGCTCGCACGCCCGTGCCTGCCGCTTCAAGTAGAAGGTACTGTGACCGAGTCTGTCTACGCTGTGTTGGCCCGTCTCGACGCGGTCAGCTGGATTTGTTAGACTCTGTTTGTTCTCGACATCGCCGTAGCCGGAGGAGGCTACCGACTCGCACAGAACCTTGAATTAAGCCTTTTTGATCAGAACTAAGCACTCTTGACAGTATTGTGGATTATTTTTGTCGTTTATGGTCTTGTGATAAATCTATATAAAGTATACCTATTTTTATAAATATATAACCTGTGTGGTGTCCATTTGTAGTGTTGTCACTTGATTACTGTATGTGTTCACAAATGCTTTACACACTGCCTCTGAACTAAGCCTGTCTGCTCGTGCCAAGCTACCAAGAGGGTGAGCAGGGGTTATTGCAGGAGTGTACCTACTTTCCCTGACTAGACTCAAGGGTCCCTATTTGGACAAAGGTACCTACCTCTGCCAACTAGAGACCCCCAAATCTAACACCCAGGAACATGCGGTTCCGACTAATACAGTTATATATAATTCATAGGGCATACCTCATGCCTGCAAAAATTAATCAGTATTTCAGTCATGAGGATGCAGAGTGCCTGAGGTGTGCTGAGAAAGGAGCTGACTTGATACACATGCTTTGGAGCTGCGCCCGGATGGGCGCATACTAGAGCGAGGTAGCCACTATACTGCATGCCTGTACTGGACAGGAGTTGCCTTTCGATTGGCCAACGTACCTGCTGCACAAATTCCGTGGGACACCCAGCACAAAAGTAACATCCAGGTTTCTAGATTTGGGAATGATAGTAGCCAAGAGGTTGATAACTAAAAGATGGAAGGCACTGGACCCCCCCATATAACGGTCTGGCGTAACTCATTGCTCGCGCGGGCCAAGGCGGAAAGTCTCACCATTAGGCGCGAGGAAACCCTGGGACTATGTCAGGTTCCCATTGCAACGTTTTGGGACACACTCTACATTGAGCTGCAGCGGAATACAGACTTGACTGTGGGGGACTCCTCTGAGGAATATCCCATAGCTAGTCACCATGCATGCATGCCACAATAGCGTATACGCCACAACACCCTTTCACTGGTAAATACACACGGGCTGTATTAATGTGCTGATGCACACACTAAGGGGCATATTCACAAGGACTTATCTCCGAGTTATCGCCACCTTAACGCATCAAAAGTGGAGATAGATTTAACGCCCCATTCACAAGCGTGTGAAAACTGCAGACATCGCCAGTATTCCCGCGATAACTGCCGCAAATTTTACCCCCACGGGTGGCACCACCAACTAACCCTAATGAGATGCAGAGTAGGCGTTCCTGTGCAAAAACACACGACAATACCACTACACCACTTTCACAACAAACTGCCAGATCTGCGATGCAAACCAAAAACAGGCGATAAGCCGCGGTAGCAGCAGGGATTTAACACCTGCCTTCTGCTGTTGTTAAGCAGGACGACTACCTGCAGCACGAAAGGGAGCCCAGCCCAGAGCCACATCGGAAGACCCACAGATGCCATGGAGCCAATGATCATGCAGCTCGGAGACCCAAGAGGGCTACAACACCCACTGCCACCACTCCCAGGCCCCCACCTGAACCCCACCAGACAAACATACCGTGCACGACACAAGAGCCACAAAAAGCGCATGATGTCACACAATGACAAAAAGAAACACACATGTGTGGTCAGAAGAACGAGAAACAGTCACACATCATTGAAGTAACAACCAAAAACTTTATTGAAATATAACACAAAACACCAATGCGGAAGACTCCTGTCGGGTCCGTCCGGGACAATCTTGAAGTCACAGCCTGGAAAATAAAGCACAAAATCAGAACGTGTGTCATTCGCACATCAAAGGAGCGAGACACAGAGAAACAGAGAATGAAAGAAAGGCAGAGAGCGAAAGAGAGAGAAGGAAAGAAAGGGAGAGAGAGAGAGAGAAGGAAAGGAAGGGAGAGAGAGAGAGAAGGAAAGGAAGGGAGAGAGAGAGAGAGAGAGAGGGAAAGGAAGGGAGAGAGAGAGAGAACAAAAGGAAGGGAGAGAGAGAGAGAGAGGAAAGGAAGGGAGAGAGAGAGAGAGAGGAAAGGAAGGGAGAGAGAGAGAGAAGGAAAGAAAGGGAGAGAGAGAGAGAAGGAAAGGAAGGGAGAGAGAAAGAGAGAGAGAGGGAGGGACACTGCCGCCCCCGCACACCCAGGCACCACTGCATACCTGCTGCCACTGGTGTGTCTCCAACCACATGCCGGTATACACTGCAAGTCACCAGGTCTGCAATCTGTAATCGAGGCCAGAGTCAATCATGGCAGAGTCCAGCTCACTGTACACGGCAACAATGCCTGTCTGTCCCTGCGCACACCTGCAGCCGCACCCTACCCCCTCCCGCCGGCCAGCGCTGGTAGTCCGCACTTGCGCACCCAGGCCCCACTGCTCACCTGCCGCCAACGGTGTGTCCACCAGTGGGCACACCACATGCCTGTGCAAGCCCCAGGCCCCGGTCCCGCCACCATGGCATGCTCCACATCATGCGGACCCGCACCGCGGCCCAGCAGGTCCCACACATGATGCTGAGACATCAATGGCAGAGACCACATCAGTGCACACGTCATCATCGCAGGCTTCTCACCCGCTCAGCAATTTCGGTGCCACTAACCCTGTGCAACCCCAGTCAGCGCCACGTGGTGGTAGGCCCGTGACGGCCGCAAGGCTTCGGGTGGCACTAACCCTGTGCAACCCCAGTCAGCGCCACGTGGTGGTAGGCCGGTGACGGCCACATGGCTTCGGGTGCGACTAACCCTGTGCGCGACAACTCATGGGCCCTTTATGATTGAGAATCGTGGAACGTCCGTCATCCAGTCACCACCCGCAGTGGGGAAAGTGACGTTGTCGGCCCCTTATATTGGCGGGGTCACATGGCCTGTGACGTCTGTGCCGGATGGGTGTGGTGTGTGTGCAAACCTGCCCTCAGGGAGTGGCCGTGACATGCTGACAACTAGACCAGTGACCTGCAGACCACTAGCGTGTAAACCTGCGACATGTAGCTATGTGGCCCCCCCTCGGAGCGTAAGCGGAGTGGTCTGGCCTGGCATACACCGGACCAGCGCAGGGCTTGAAACAATGACTCAGGGGCTCTGGGCGTGGTTCAGTCCATGTCCGGACAAGGAAGTGACTAATGCGTGTGTCCCTGTTGTAGTGTCTACGGCACCCAGAACACAATCGGCAATGTAGCACACAGTGACTGGAATCCCACTAGATGAGCATCATTGACGTTAGGGGGAATCACTGTCCCTACATTCATCCACACATTCATACATGAATGATGAAAGACATGACACAGCAGTGCGTTTCTGAATGTTTAATGCACATCCAGTGGAGTTTTGCAGCTGGAGCAGTACAGGGCCATGCCAACAACACTTCACAAATGGGCCCGTGGAGGGCCAGCCAGAGTCCATCGGGGAAAGACAAGTACAGCGGAAGAGGAAAAGTATAGACCGCAGTCTGGTCGCCGTGTCATTGGTCACCACACAGGATATGGCAGTCCATGTCGCGGTCCAAGGTGAGTGCAGCATAGTGTATCGGGGCTCAGTGGAAGGTCATGGGGCTATGTGCTGCACCAAGCAGCAACAGGCCACGTGGCGGAAATGAATGCTAGTGCCTCCTTCTGATCTCAATCCCATCCACGTCCTCGTCCTCGGATGTGTGCTCTACCCCACCTGTGGGTGGTGCAGTTCCGGCTGCGGCACTGTGTGCCAATGACACATCAGGGGCCGGAGGGGGATTGTCGGCCGCACTGTGTGGCAGTGACACATCAGGTGCCGGAGTGGAAATGCCTGCCGCACTGTGAGGCACTGACACACCAGGGGGCAGAGATGTGGATGGTGTAGGAGCAGCAGCATTCATCTGCGCCACGCCTTGTGGCAGCAATGCCATGATGCAGGGCATGGTAGATCCCAGCTACATTTTGCTGATGTGCAGCAGTGGCTGCCATCCTTTCCGCCTCCATCCGCACCATGTCCTCCATGAGCCTCTGCATGTGTGCCAGCTCAAGGCTGAGATCACTGGAGCCACTCTGAGCGGACAGGTGTTCTTGTCTCCGAGTCATGACTCCAGCGATGTCAGCCAGGGCTCGTTGGAGACCATGGAGCGGCCTGTGGGTGTCCGTTAGGGACTGGAGGTGGTCCCTGATGGGACTTAGACACCCATGGATGGCGTCAAGTTTGGTAGCCATGAGGTCGAACCTCACCCGCACCTGCTCAGCCATCTCCCTCTGGCCCTCCAACACACGGCATTGGAAGGCCATGTGTTGTTCGTGGGGGTCTTGGGAGACAGCCGGGGTTGTGGGTGCCTCCTGCTGGGTGGTTTGTGGAGTGGGTGGGGTCTCCTTGATGCAGCTGGGCTGCCCTGATCCTGGAGGTGAGTTGCGGATGATGTCAATGATGTCTTGGAGGGCTTGGGTGTCGATGCTGGGGGTGTCCTCCTCGTCATCAGTGAAGAGTGGCTGGTACTGCTCTGCAGGAGGTGTTGACAGTGCCTCTGCAATTTGAAGGGGAGATTCTGTATTACAATGTGTCCACATGTATGTAGCCGCATGGTTCATGTTCACATTCAGACAGCATGGCATAGTACATTGTGACAGTCTGTAGATCAGAGCCATGATCCAGAGTCATTGTGGGTGTGCACTGTGCTCTGCTTGATTGTGCATGTGTGCCATTGTGGCCATCTCCCCCCGTCCCCCCAGTACCTGGTGGTTACTCACCCTGTTGCTGTTGTGTTGTGTCATGTCGAGCAGTGTCCGGTCCCCCGACTCCTGCCACAGTCTCCACACTGATGACTGTCGACACCAGCTCCTCCATGTCATCCAGTTCCAGCTGTGGCGCTGGGCTCCCACCTCCAGTCTGCATTGCTGCCTTCTGGTTGGCTGCGAGTTTCTCCTTGGTTTTGCGCTTGATGTCAATCCATCTCCTCTTGACCTCTTCCATTGACCTCTTGTGCTCTCCGACGGCATTCACCTTGTCCACGATGGACCGCTGTTAGAAGGTGGTTCTGACACTATGGGCCGCCGAGATTTTTCGCTTTTTGAGCACCTAATTGTTGAGCTTTTACGGTGTGGGAGCCTCATAAGTTGGGACTCACCCACAGTGAACTCACCATGAAAGAGACTGCATGGGGATTTTACTGGTGTCCCCCTGGCTTGACCAGGCCACTGCGCAGCAGCTGGAGTAAGGGACACCGGGCTGGTTACATGCAGACATATGTGTACATGGGTGTGCACACGTGTAGGCGCTGCGCAGGGGAGATTCCTAGCGTGCGCAGCCAAGGAGCAGGTACAGATAGACTGGTGTGGCAGGACTTATGCAGAATGGGGTGGTGACATGGAATAGGCTTTATACACTGGGAAGAAACATGCCAGGGAAAGTCAGTGTGTTTTACTGTGTTTTTCACTTCATTATTCCCTTATGGGGATGTGGTGCCCATGGGCTAGATTATCTTTCCTAAGGCCTACAGATTCCAGACACGCACTAAAGTCCACTGTAACGGGTGTGAGAAGAAGTATTCTGCAGAGTCCAAAGTCATATTTGTACTGCTTTTGGGTCATCCAGAACTGTCATATTTCTCTGAGTCAGCCCTAACCAGGCCCTGGCTGGGGGCTGACCTCAGTAGCCTGGATTGATGACCTTTCTTCCCAGAGCGAAGACCTCCTCTCCACGAAGAGAAGATGGGTGGGGCTACAGGCTCATCTAGCAGCAGCTATCACTGGGTGCCAGGCACCAGGCTGCACCAGGGAGGGAAGGCAGCGAGGGGGGAAGGGGCTTTCAGAGACCATGTGGCAGGAGACCCTGGACAACACCATCGTGAACCAACCCAGAGGCCTGGGCAGGAAGGAGGGAGCAGGGGCAGAGAAGTGATGTGTCGCTGTGTGATAGGGCAAACAGAGACTTCCTGCCAGCCCCCTCCCCAACTTCTTAAAAGAACTTGCACAGGAAGAGAAGCTCTCTCTGGGGTGTGGTCTACTGAGGCAGAAGGTGCTGCAGCCTGGCGCAATGGGCAGTTGGAAGGAGGAACCCCCTGTCTATCCCAGGATCCTGAACAGCGCCAGGAGAAGAGGCCAGGACCAGTGCGCAGAAGCAGGGGCCTCTGCGCAGGAGGAAGAGAGGCCCAGGAGGAGAGCCAGTGAAAACAGCTCCCTGCTGAAGTTCACCCTCTTGGAGGTGAAGAGGGCAGCGACAAGTGCTCCAGATGGGTAGAGCTGGCCATCCGGAGTGAAAGCAGACCGGAATGGTGCAAATCGGACCCCTGGGGGCCGAGATACACCCCCCAGAAGGTAGGCGACCTTTGACCCCGCATGGGACCGATGACAAAGCGCGTGGGACTCCGCCGCCGGTCGCAATTATGCCCCCGGGGTGGGTCGGATCCCGGGGGCTGCCGCAAATTGCCCAGAAAGGGGGCCAGGAGCCCACCCTGGCCCCCGGTGATGTTGGGGGAGGGGGAGCGCCGTCGCGCCCCCCCCCCGAAGAAGACAAGACGGGGAGAGCCGTCGTGCTCCCCGTGAAAATAGCAGAGCGGGGTGCCAGGAGCCCACCCTGGCCCCCGCAGACTCCAGAGGGAGGGGAGCACCGTTGCGCTCCCCTCGAAGATGTACGGGGTCCCAGGACCCCATCCCCGGGCCCCGAAGCAAAGTTGGGGAGCGCCATTGCCCTCCCCGTGAAAATGCCCCCAAGCAGGGCGCCAGGAGCCCACCCTGGCCCCCGCCAACGCTGGATGAGGGGGAGCATCGTCTTGCCCCCCCAAAAATGTTTGGGGGCCCGGGATCCCATCCCCGGGCCCCGAGTGCAGCCGGAGGAGCCGGCGAAGGTCTGCACGTCTGCCAGCCGGAGCGGGCAGACCAGAAATGCTGAGCCGGCTCCCGCAGCAGCACGCGAGGGTGCTGGCTGGGCTCCCCAGGTGGCTCTCCATCAGGATGGCCATGCGGGGCCCGGGTGGGACCGGGCCCCGTGAGAAGAGGTGCCAGGGGCCCGGGTGGGACCGGGCCCTCGAAAATTTGCATAAGCGGCCGGGGGTGGTCTCCCCGAGCCGTCTTACTCACCTGGGGGTCCGGGTGGGACCGGACTCTCCAACCCAGCACAGATGTGGCCGGAGGCCCACTTCACGGCTCTCCCCGAAGCAGTGGGAGAGCCACTGCCCTAGTATTCGCAAGGTCCCATAATGCCTTGCAGGCCAGGACCGGCCTGCAAGGGCAAACAGCGGTTTTCTCTGCTTGTGGTGGCCCCAGGAGAACGGGGTCACCACCACACGGGCGCAAAGGTGCAGGGAGAGTTGCTTGAGAAGCGCAGTCTCCCCCAGCACGAAACTGGAAGTCCCTCCCTAAGTCTCATGGGGACTTGAAAAGGATAACCCCTCAAGGGCTCAGCCAGCATTTTAACACTTTTTGGGCTGGAACATTTGTTCTACAGCTGAGGGTGTATGGAGAAGTGCATCAAGGAGCAAAGGGCTGAGTTGGGGATGTCTTGAGAAGGGCATCCCCTGGAGGTGAAGAGGTATAATTGCACCCGTAGTGCATTTACTAATGTTATATCTTATAGAGGGACTGAAGGTCACATGTGTAATGTGAAGTACCTGTGTAAGGTGATGTCATAAGTAACGTGGGGTTAGGTTGCCAGACATTCCTGCTAGGGTGTCTGGCTTTATATGCGTAATCCTGTGATTTCATCTTTGATGCCTTTAGGGGCTGTGGTTGCAATGCATTCTAATGATCCACAAATGTGATGAGGACTGTCATTCTAGAGTGATGCTTAAACATGTATTCTTGCTGCTGCGCTTAAGTGAAGAACAACCCAGACTGTTAGCCCTGAAGATGTAAGGGTGCATACTGTATGGACAATATGAGATGCTCAGTCAGGGTTATGTGTCACCAGGGCAGTTGTACCTATTTTTAATGCTCGTTGAGATAAGGGGGTGGGTCGCCACTGGGATGGTGCCAGTGTGCAGGGCCCTTGCTCCAGGTTATGTTCAACACACTGCATTAGGGGGCAAGATGATGTGCAGGCATAGGAGTGGTGGTACTAGACCCCACACCCCTGCGGGAGGGGTGGAGATGTTATGCAATGTCACAAAGTAATTCCAACAGCTTATGTATATTTGTAAATTGGTGCATAGTATTAAGTAGTGTGTGTGTGTAATAAATGTACTCTTACTTTTATAAAGCAAAGTACAGACTGGACAATCAATTATTGAGTGTTATTTCTGCGCACCTGCAAATGGCGATTACTAGCCCACACCACCTCCCTTCAGTAAGCCTCAGACTGCTCTGCAACGCTACCCTCTGAGAGTCAGACGCTACAATTGGGTGTTTGGTTCCCAGTGAAGGACAAATGTAGTCATGTTATTTGTGCAGGCCTCACAGATGCTGCCTCATTTTCCAACAACCGCCATATTCCATTTTTGGTGCCCAATGACACGTTGGAGGTCACGAACAGTACTTGATGGTGTTCCATCACCTCCGTGACCAGGATCCTATTCTCCTGCGGACCGAACCGCCTCTTCATCTTCTTCTTGTCCTTGCCCTTCTCTGTCCCCGAGGTCCCAGGCTGGGCGTCAGGGGTGCTTGTGGGGTTCCGCTCGTCCTCTGTGCCTGCTCCGGATGCCTCCATGGTGCTTCGGTGTTGGTTATTTTGTGTTTGTGTGTTTTTTCTACTTTTGTAGTGATTTTCCCGACTGCCGTGTGTGTATTGCAGGCCTGGCGCTGCTTTTCGCTGATTTCCTCATCGCGGTTTGGCCCATTTGCATGTTTTTTTGCGTTTGGGTTTTTATCACCGTCGCGGTTGTTGTATCGCGGACATTGTCCGCGTTTTAGGGAGTCTATTGCATGGTACCGCCGTGTTGTGAATTCCACGTTAACACGGGGTTATTTTCCCGCGATAGACTGCGATGTGTGAAGTTGCGTTAACATTTTTTGGAGATGTTTAGCGCACGTTCTTGTGAATATACCCCTAAAGGCGAAGAAGTATTGAGTAGTCATTAATCACAGAAGTAACATACAAGTTTATGTAGTGAAGCGGGGGCACTATGGGCTGAGCAACTGTTTCACGAGTTCTTTGTTTATGCATTTTCTTGTCTTTTCTCGTTAATCTATTAATGCCACCTAGCCATTTGCATGTACCCGTACTATTACCTCATCTGTATTTTAACAAGTGCAACTGCAAACAGTAGTAGGTATGTAATAACAAGCATAGTCGAAAGGAAAATTAGGATTGCGCGCTAGTAGTAACCATCCTGATGTTTTTCGTCGTTTATTGGGCAAATATGTAAGAGCACCAAATTCAGTAAAACATTTATATTGCCACCTGAAATGTAATAGAAGCTTGCTAACACACATGTACCGTACCAAATGTATTTGCCAAAGTGACCAACAATGTCTGCACGTGCAAATTGTGAACAAAGGAAAAGTACAAAATTAATAAAATAGATTTATAAAAAAAATAAAAGTCAATGGGGAAAACCCAAAAAAATGAAAAGGGCGGGATGGATGGGAGAGAAATTTGTATCAGGCTACTCCAACTTTGCCAGAGGCACAGCTATATTTCTCAGAAAGGGACTCCCCTGCAGAACACGCACTGCGCTTTGCGACCCGCAGGGGAGGTTTGTAATTGTAGCAGGGGACTTGAGAAGGCAAACGGTTAGGCTAGTATCGGTCTACGGGCCGAATTTGGATTACCCGCAATTCTTTAGTGAGGTCTGGAGGTTGATGGAGTCGCTCGGGCCTGGAACTGTCTTGTGGGGGGGGGATTTTAACATAGTGCCGGATGCGAACATCGATAGATCTGGCGATTCTCGCCAGCCTCATCCAAGGCCGGCAGAGCTCCTACGCACAATCTTGGAAGACCTCGAGCTGGTGGATGTCTGGCGACGCCGACATCCATCAAGACGAGAGGGCACATGCGTGTCCACAGCGGGCCCATCGTGGTCCAGAATTGACTATTGGCTCATGTCTCGTGATATGGATGCGTGGGTGCTCACAGTTGCTCATTTAGCCCAATCTTTATCAGAGCACTGCCCCGTACTGCTGCGATTCACGCTGCGGGACGCAGCGCATACGCCTTTCAGCTGGAGACTCCCAGCCAGGGCACTCCGAGATCAGGTATTCAGAGAGTCGATTCAGGCTGATATAACGGAGTACTTCGAGTTAAATTATGGGACCTTGGACTCGCCCTCGGTGTTATGGGAGGCCTTTAATGCGGTAGTACGGGGCAAGTGCATCGCCAAGCAGGCGGGCGTATTGCGCTCACTTAGGGGAGACCTCCGGCGCCTGGAGGAGGAAATTCGAGAGCTCAAACTGGAGTACTTCGAATGTAACAGCCCGGAAGTCCTGGGCACCATTAACGGGAAAATAGTGGAGTTCGAGGAGGCTGCACAACGGGAAACGCCCTACCTGGGCAAGGAGGCACGGGCGTGTCAATACGGAGAGGGGGACCATGCCGTGAAAACACTGGCGGGATTATTAAAGAAACCCTGGGCCAGTGAATACATATGTGAACTGCGCAGGGACAGCAGGGAGATAGTCGCTGGCCAGGAAGCAGTGCAGGCAGAAATGCTTGAATTTTACACCTCCCTGTACACGGCCCAGCAGACAGCGGCGCACCCAGACCTGCTCTCCCTCTTTGACTTGATGGAGCTTGCCTGGCTGAGCGATGGGCAATGAAAATATCTCAATGAGCCTTTTGAGGAGGAGGAGGTGATCGCAGTGATCCGGGCTATGCCTGGGGACAAGGCTCCCGGGCTGGACGGGCTCACTGCCTCATTCTATAAGGAATATGCGCCGCTCCTGGTTCCACACCTCCTCAACATGTACGAGGAATCCCTAGAATGGGGCATGCTACCCCCCTCTCTGCGAGAGGCGCTAATTGTCACCATCCTTAAACCGGATAAGGACGCACAGTTGTGTGACTCCTACAGACCATTATCCATGATAAACTTGGACAATAAGATACTAGCCAAATTACTGGTGTCACATCTACTCCCCTTGTTACCAGCGGTGCTCCGGCCTGACCAGTGCGGTTTTGTGCCCGGGCGGAGTACGTCCCATAATCTACGCACCTTCTTTGCGACCATGCAGGTGGTTGACGGCTCTCTTCCCGCTGCGGCTGTGTTCTATGACGAAACCAAAGCATTCAACACCTTGGAGTGGCCTTATCTGTTTGCACTCCTTTCCCGCATCGGCATCAATCCCCTCTTCCTCCAAAAAATTGTTTTATTGTGTTCAGCCCCGTCGGCAAGGCTGAGAGCAAATGGCCGGGTATCCCCTGCCATCCCGTTGGCCCGAGGTATGGCACAGGGGTGTCAGCAGCATCACGCTCAGCGAGGACTTGATTTTACTCCCAGGGTGATTTTGGTTTCCATGTATTCAGATGATGTGACCCTGTATGTCCAGCACCCGGCCGAGAACCTGGACCCACTCATCTGGGAGGTCGTCCGGTTTGGAGGAGTATCGGGTGTATCCATAAACTGGGGAAAGTCAATCATTTTTCCGCTTACCCAGGCCACTAACCCCTTTCAGTCGGAATTCACACTTCAGTGGGCGAACTCCCCGGTGAAATACTTGGGGATCTGGCTGAGCCGGAGCGTGGACAAACTCTGGAGCCATAACTATGGCAAGCTCACGGAGTGGCTGGAGAGTAGACTGAGCAGGTGGAGAACACTCCCTCTATCCCTAGCGGGTCGACTGGCCATCGCCAAGATGGTGGTCCTCCCCAAGTTTTTATATGTTTTCACTAACCTGCAGCTTCCCCTCACTGTGGCATTTAGAAATCGATTACGCTCAAACTTGATAACGTTGGCATGGGCGGGCAGACAGCCCCTGGTGGCATGGGAGATCCTGACGTTGCCGTTTGAACAGGGTGGGATGGTGGCTCCAGACATGGAGCTCCATTATAACTGTGCTCAGGCACAATTTGCTTATCACTGGGTGTTCACAACCCTCTTTATGGCGCACACCGCTCCGGAAAGTGACAGGGCGGATCCGATACCTCTACACATGGCGCTTTTTGGGCCCCAGGGAAGACCCCGTGCCAAGGTGGATATGGTGGGCTGCACGGTGTGGGCATGGCGGGAACTTAGGCGCAGAGCGGGATTGGAAACTACATTTGCCCCCTCTATCCCACTCATTAGACACCCAGGACTGCCCTTCACTACAGAGGCGGGGTGTGTCAAAGACTGGGGCAGCTTCAGCTTCACACGATGGGACAGGCATTTCGCAATGGGGTATTTGCTACCATAGATGAAGCGCTGGGTGAAGATCATACAGGGTTGCTGGACAGGCTCACTTACTATCAATTAAGAGCAGCGCTGCGTACACTATATGAATCCTTCCCGGTTGCACCGCCAACATTCCTAGTACTGGAGGAATTCTTGGCGACTCCCTCGTCGCGGAAGTTCATTACTCGACTTTATTCGGGTATGCAGCGCACATCCCCAATATGTGTCCCCCCTGAGCAGCGCGAGCGGGAGAAGATCCTGGGAGGCCCGCTAGAGTAGGGTACATGGGCATACTGCTGTGCACAGATGAAAGAAATGTCACCCAATTACAGACTGCGTCTTATTCATTTTAAGTTCATCCACAGGCAGTACAGGGCCTCTGCCTGGCTACATAGGGCTGGGTTGAGTGAGCATTCGAGGTGTATGCATTGCCGAGCCCTGGAGGCCTCCTTTATGCACCTGGCCTGGGAGTGCCCGGCGGTGGCGAGGTACTGGGAACGCATCTTTGAGGTGCTGGCCTTACTGATAGGCACTGAAGTCGAGTGCTCCCCCCTGGTGGCTCTGCTGTGTTATGTGCGTGAATTGATGCAGAAGATAGGAAACTGGTGGCCATGTTATTACTCCTAGCTAAGAGAAGGGTAGCTATCTGCTGGGGCCGCAGGCGCAGTCCGAGTGCAGCGGAGTGGCTTAAGAACACAGCGTTCTGCCACAACCAATTGTCCAACTACTGGGAACTGATGCCTGCACAAGCCCGACCCAAAGACATATGGGCGCCACTGCAGGGCTATTTAGACACCTCACCCCCGGGAAATGATGACAGCGCAACAGTTTAAGCATGGTTAAGCAGTTTGACCACCCGAACCACTCCAGCACGTCTCCCGGCCTCGCTAACAGAATCACCCCTAGACCTTTGGTCCCCGCTCTACTAGCTCCCCAAGTAGACTATGTCACCAATATGCCCCCAAAGACTTACAATACAAGTCCCGCTTGCCCTTCCTGCCCTCAATCCAACCCGCAAAGGGGCCCCAACATAGATCCTATGGCTTACAACACAGGCCATACTAATCCCTCCCCCCTATCACCTATTCATGTTGTCAGAACTGCTCCCGAACCACTGCCCCCTTGCCCTCTAGCACCGCCTTCTCATAGGGACATCGATTCTCTGCACGCCAGAGCTGCCAAACTAACCCAGAGCATTCATAATTCCATCCTGGAGCTAATGAACCTCCTCCACCTCGCTGAACTCTCCCTCGCCAACCTTATGCCCTTGCCAAACGCCATCCCCCCACATTTGACAGAGCTCTCTAAACAACCTCTTCCGCTATCCTTGAGACATCTTCGCCCCCGCAAACACCCATGCCACCTCTCAGAGGAAGAAACCTGTGCTCTTGTCCTATCTTACAACTCTACCTTTGCCACCCCAAGTCCACTAGATCTCACTGAAATGGAAATCCTCACCATCCTCCGAGACCACAACTCTACCCCAGCTATCCCTCATCCTTTAGATGCAAAGGCCGAACACGCCATCTGCACGGTCACTATCAACCCCAACAGACCAGCTACCCTCCGCAACAGATTTATGGTCAAGAGTAATCTAGCGCCTGTTCACCTGTCCGCCCAGACCCCCGAACCTCCTTCCAAATCCTCTCTATCTGCTCTTTTAATTAATTGCCGATCGGCAGCTAAGCACGCCGCGGATATTGCTGATCTCATCCTTTTCAAAAATTTCGACTTAGCGATCCTTACAGAATCATGGCTCAACGAATCCTCATCTCCACACCTGGACCTCCTAGTCCCTCCTAACTACAACATCGCAAGGCTAGACAGACAATCTAACAAGAAAGGAGGAGGCATCGCCTGCATCTACCGCTCTAACCTTCTGATCACGGAACTTCTGGTGGACACCACTGAATCCTGCGAATACCTTTCCCTCGCTATTCACAGCAACTCCACCCTACTGTGCAACCTGCACATCTTTTACCACCCCCCAGGCATGAACGACTCCTTCACCGACCACCTCATGGAAATCATCACAGCTAAGAGTTCCAATAATGCCAAAGATATTTTCCTTGGTGACTTTAACTTGCACTGGAACGATCCAAAGGATTCACATGTCAACGCCATCAAGGACCTTCTGGCCGATCAAGCCCTGACCCAAGCCTGCTCACTACCAACTCACTCAAAGGGGCCACTCTTGACTGGATTATTTCCAAAGAATCAACAGTCAAGCTTATCTCTATAGACCCATGCGACTGGTCTGACCACCACGCCATCACCTTCCTCCTACCGGGCACCCACAAAACAAGGGCACCGCAACCAGTGATTCCTAAACGCTGGATCAGAGACACTAAGAACCTAGACCGCAGGGAACTCGAGGCTCGCTGCAAATCCGACCTCCCCCCCTCACATATCACAACAGTCAGCGGCCTTAACGATCACTACTCGGCGACTATTTCGAACATCCTGGATGATCTAGCCCCACTAAAGCTGAAAAGAACCCAAATCAAAGACAGAAACCCCTGGTTCACGGGATCCCTTAACAACGAGAGGAGAGTCCTCCGACAAGCTGACAGATCCTGGAGGCAGCACCCCTCTGCCGCACATCTAAAACTCCTCCGCCAGGCCAGAAACTCCTACAACAGGAACATACTCAAGTCTAAAAAAGAATTCTTCAGAACTGCACTAGAGAAGGCCAAGAACAGGCCCCAAAAGCTCTTCGAACTAGTCAAACACCAATCTAATAAATTGGCCAAAACTTCAAAAGAAACCCCCAAGTCTCTTATATCTTCAGAGGAATTCTCCTCCTTCTTCGCTGACAAAATCTCAGCCCTTGGAAACGAACTCAACTCCATCACATACCCTCAAACACCTCTCGACCCGCCTCCTCCAGCCACATCGCCCCCACTGGTTCCACCCAAAAACAATGCTCACTGGACTGACTTCAAACTCTATGACGACGACTCAGTGGCCAAAATCCTATCCTCCCTAAAGCCTAACAACCACTTTAATGACCCGCTCCCTTCCAACTGCCTAGCTGCCGTCGCACAATCCATTATTCCTAGCTGGACTAGAATAATTAACGCCTCTCTCCGGCAGGGAATGATGCCCGACTCTCTAAAAGCCGGCCAAGTCCTCCCCATTCTGAAAAAGCCGTCACTAGATCCAGCCTCCCCTGACAACTTCAGACCCATCTCCAACATCCCCCTCTTAGCCAAAGTGATGGAGAAATGTGTGCAGCAGCAACTAAGTCAACACATCAACAACTTCCACCTGCTCGATGACTTCCAATCCGGATTTAGACCAGGGCACAGCACCGAAACCACTATGCTCCACATCGTTGATGATGCTCTCCGGGCCTTTGACCTGGGCAAGGCCTGTCTCATAATCCTCCTTGACCTATCCTCGGCCTTCGACACGGTCAACCATGAGAAACTACTCGAACGCCTCAAATTCAGGATGGGTTTGGATGGCACTGTTCTAGAATGGTTCAGGTCCTTCCTCCAAAACCGGTCCCAGAGATTCCTTGTCAACAGCAACCTATCTGCACCATCCCCGGTCACGGTTGGAGTCCCTCAAGGATCAACACTGTCCCCCACCCTCTTCAATCTTTACCTGGAACCGCTCACCGAAGTACTACGCACTGCCAGTATCTCCTATCACATGTACGCTGATGACACTCAGATCTACATCAAAACCTCATCTCTCGCAGAGATCCTCTCCCTGAACGAAGCCTTGAAACTCACTGTCCAATGGCTCGCATCCAATCAACTCAAACTCAACGCAAAGAAAACTGAATTTCTCCTGATCGCCCCGCCCAATACCAACCTTGAGATTCAATCATGGATTAAGGCTATTACAGCCTTGAATTGCCCACCAACCATTGTGGATTCGGCCAAATCCCTGGGAATCACCCTCGATAGCAACCTGAACATGCGGGACTACATCAATTCAATGGCCAAATCAGCTAGATTCCACCTGAGCTACCTTAGGAAACTGAAACCCTTCCTCGATGCTCCCGACCTAAAAATGGCAGTACAAGCACTTGTCATCTCTAGATTGGAATATGGCTGTTCTACCCTCTCGGGTCTACCCAAGATCTCCCTGGCACCTCTAAAAGCCTGCCTCAATGCGGCCGCCAGACTACTCACCGACACGAGGAAATAAGACCATATTTCCCCACACTTGAAAGCTCTCAACTGGCTTCCCTTGGAGGCAAGAATACAGCTCAAAGTAGCATGCATCACGCACAAAGCCTTATACTCTAACTCTCCTGCATATCTGAGGCAGAAACTTGTGATCTCCGGAGGAATCAGAAACTCCCGATCTGCCAGAGACCTCTTGCTCCAACCTGCACGCTTTCGGGAAAAAAAAACTTACAACCGGGCTTTCTCCGGGGCTGCTCCAAGAATATGGAACTCTCTCCCACCGGACATCAGAAGAATCCCCTCTCTGACTCGCTTCAAAAAGGATGCCAAAACATTCCTTATGGGTAAATTTCTCGCTTAAACTTTGCCTCTACCACCACTACGGCCCTGATCTATGGCCATCTATTGCCTCCCTTCGGATTATCTAGCTCACCCCATCAGAAACTGGGGGCCTTGTCCCGAACATTGGTTAACGTAATCTGTAAATATGTTACCTCGTTCCTGAGTATTTGGATATTTAATCTGTAAATACATGCCCTATCTCCCTTGTGTACCCTGCACCTTGCCCTCTCTCATTCAATCCGCAACTGGATGATGGTATGCCTATTCTGTACATGGCTATGTTTTCCTGTAAAGCGCTCTGATACCCTAACGGGTCAAGTTTGCGCTCTATAAAACTCATAAAATAAATAAATAAAATAAATGGATACGGCAGGAGGGCCACCCCTTCCACCTATAGATAGTTGAAAACATAGACGTAGCTTGAGATTCTCACCTCCACTTGAGCCAGAGAGGGATCCCCTTCCTCCCCCCCCTTCTCTTTTTGAATCCCCTCCTCTTTTATTGTTCCCTTCTCTTTATCTCTGTCTCTTCTTCATTGGGGCCAACACAGAGCACTGGAACATATCTCAGGAAGACGGATACTACAGAGAGCAGCAGAATGCACAGAGGGTTAGGGCTATCGGCTCAACTGTATTGTTCAAGACTATGTGATGATATCCTCTGAGGTTGCTCTGTTATAATCAAGAATGCTAAAATGTATGTAAGGAGCCATATAACAGCTATGTCTCCCTTCCCTTGTTTCTATGTACTCTTTTGACAATTTCAATAAAAAGAACATTTAAATAAATTGGAAAAAAAAAAAACCTCCATCATAAAAGCAGGGCTCTCTCAAGGCTATATCATCTCACCCATACTTTTCAACATTTACATAACGTTATTACCATCATTGATCAATGGATTTCAGCTCACCCGCTATAACTATGCAAATGACTTATAAAACCCCAAAGACATTGGGAACTCAAAAATCTTCAGTTGGCTCCAAGTAAAGTGATCAGTGGATGACATGGTGCCATCTCAAATTGAATGTGTCCAAAGCTCAAATACCCACATGTTATGACCCACTCTCTGCATGGCCTGACAATCTGGGACCACCTCCTAAAGTATCTAATGGAATAAGAAACCTTGGAATTACCATGGACTCTAAGCTAATAAAGAATGCCCAAGTGGATAAGTTAGAATATCAAGCTTCATTACTATGAAAACTCTTTGAGGCATCTTCCCCCACCATAGATTGACATAGAAGGTCCAAACTACTACATCTCTTGTATTATCTAAGCTTAATTACACCAATGGCTTTTACTATGGATCACCTCTATCACCTATGAAAAGGATACAATGATTTCAAAACTCTGCTGCCAGGCTATTCCTATATATAAAGCCACAAGCCCACATCTCCCCTGCCTTAAGAGCCCTACTTTGGTTACCAGTTGCAAAAAAGGTCTACTTTCAAGCAGCTTTGTATCACCACCATGCTTATGTATTTTCTTTCTATAATAACACATATTTGTGACAATGTGTAAATTTGAATATGGGAAATGAATCTATAGATGCTATAGATGCTTCACTATTGAGATGTTGAGGAACAAATATTTTTAAAAAAAATATAAATTACAGCAAAAACGGAAAGCCTGAGCTTGTCAATATTTATCCATGCATGTACATATGGGACTTTAACCTGTACAATTTTATATCCCCTGATTTTTTTTCCATAGGTGTATCATGTTAAAATCTCTACATATGTATACCTCTTATATGTGGTTATGTATGTACATATTTATATATTTTCTTCCCACTGCAGTAAATAACTAATCTCCACAAACCTCATCAAATTACCAGTATATGTCTCATCCTATTCCTCTTTCAAAATATCCCCATCTTCACTCTTTGATGCATCCCCAAACAACTATTTCCAAACTCTTCCCTCCTCTATCCATCCTTTATCCTATTCATCAAACTAGCAGGCTCACTGACCCTCCCTAAACCTCTTTCACTACTATAAATTCCAAAATAATCTTTTCTAAACCTTTTCCTCCTCTATCCATTCTCAATCCTATTATTTCCAACTAACAGACTCACATGCCTATCGCTCCTAGTACTCCCAAAAGCAATTTATATTTCCTCTTCTAATGCACCACTAATCCTCCTTTGGGTACCGGAGTAGAGCACTACTCATCGACATGCGCTTCCACACCTCGTCAGGGGTAGTAAGCACTAAATGAATACAATTACAATAAAAATAAGAGCATAGCGCGCCACTCGCAATCATCTGGTCATGGTAGACCAAGTTCAGTCTCACTCGAATGGAGCATGGACCGGATACAGGGACCAGACTTGTGCCGCAAAAAAATCAATGAGTCAGTATTTATATAGTGCAACGCTATCGTCCCTAAGGGTATCTGGGTGCTACGATTGCTGCGTCTACATTGAAAAGCAAGATCTTGAATCTCTTAATGAAAGCCGACAGGGAGGGTGCCATTCGGAATGGAGGGGGAGGTTGTTCAAGGTCTAGGCAGCGATGTAAGAGAAGGAGTTGCCCCCGCTGTGGCTGCGATGAACGCAGGGGATGTGTGTGAGGGCAAGAGAGGCAGAGTGCCGGTGTCTTGAGGGTAGATGGAAGTTCAGCCGGTGGTTGATGTAGGGTGGTCCTTGGTAATGGAGAGCTTTGTATGCATGTGTGAGCATCTTGAACTGGCTTTTCTTCTGAATGGGGAGGCAGTGGAGGTTTCTGAGGTGTGGAGACATGTGGGTCTGTTTGGGGAGGTCCATGATGAGTCTAGCTGCAGGGTTCTATATGGTCTGGAGTCTTCTGAGGAGCTGTATGGGGATTCCAGTGAAGAGAGCATTGCCGTAGTCTTGGTGGCTGATGACGAGGGCTTGTGTGATGAGGGCTTGTGTGACGGTCTTCCTGGTGTTTCAGGGATCCATCTGAAGATTCTGCAGAGCATGCGGTGGGTGTGGAAGCAGGAGGAGTCGACTGCGTTGACTTGTCATTTCATGGTCAGTTGGCTGTCAATGATTATGCTAAGGTTGCGCACATGGTCGGTCAGTGTGGTACCGAGTTCTCACAGCCACCAGCTGTGGTCCCATGTGGAGGTGTTCTTATGGAAGATCAGTTCCTCCATTTTGTCAGAATTAAGCTTGAGGCAGCTGTTTCTCATCCATTTGGTTATGTTGGTCATGGCATTGTGGAAGTTTATTCAGGTGTTGGAGAGGTCCTCGGTGAGCGAGAGAACGAGCTGGGTGTTGTCAGCGTAGGAGATAATGTTGAGTCCATGGGCCCTAATAATGTCTGCGAGGGGGGTCATGTAGATGTTGAACAGGGTGGGGCTGAGGGATGAACATTGGGGCATGCCGCATATGACGTTCTTGGGAGCGGCGGTAAAGGGAGGTAGACAGATGTTCTGTGTGTGTCCTGAGAGGAATGAGATGATCCACTTGAGGGCGTGTTGCTGAACACCAATTTTGTGGAGTCTGTCAATGAGGATGTGGTGGGCGACGGTGCCTAATGCTGTGGAAAGGTCGAGGAGGATCAGGGCCACAGTTTCTCCTCAGTCGAGGAAGGTCCTGAGGTCATCTGTTGAGTTGATCAGTGTGGTCTCAGTGCTGTGGTTGGCCCAGAATCCTGATTGTGAGGCATAGAGTAGGTGATTCCATTCAAGGTAGTCAGTGAGCTGCAGGTTGATGGCTTTCTCAAGTACTTTGGCTGGGTATGGTAGCAGGGAGATTGGCTGTTAGTTTTGAGGTCGCTGGGGTCGGCGGATGGCTTTTTAGGAGGGGTCTGACTTTTGTGTGCTTCCATCCATCTGGGAAGGTAGTTGTGGCAATGGAGGAATTGAGGACGGTGGTCAGTTCAGTGCTAATTATGTTGGATCCAAGATTGAAGAGATGGTGGGGGCAGGGGTCGTGGGTGCCCCAGTCTGGATGAAAGACATGATGGTTGTGGTGGTCTGAATGTCAAGCAGTGACCAGGTTGTAATGGCTGGACTGGTGTTTGTTGGTTGGGCAAGGTTGTCACAGCTGCACGAGGGGGGGTCGAAGTTGTTATACATGTCGGCAATCTTGTTGTGAAAGTAGTCTGATAGGGTGTCGCAGAATTGTTGGTAAGGGTGGACTGTGTTTTCTGTGGCTGCCGGGTTGGAGAACTCCCTGATGATTTTGAAGAGTTTCTTGGTGTGGTTAGGAGTGCCATCTATGCAGTTAGTGGTAGCTGCTCTTTTGGCCTTCTGGATGTGCCGCGAGTAGTTGCTGAGTGCTGTTTTGTGTGCGGCTCGGTCGGAGGGAGCCTTAGTGATGCACTATTGCTTCTTGAGTAGGAGACAGTTGTGCTTGTCTTGAAGTTTTGTTGGTTTTTGTCAACTTCAGAGGGGCAACTCTGTTGGCGCATTTGTTGATCCAGGTGGAGAAGTTGCTGACGTGTCATAAAGTGTGGTGCTGAGAGTCTGCATCCATTGGCTCTCAGTTACTTTGCCCCGGCTATGGTGGGTGGCAATGTGGTGCTTGGTGATGGTGTGCTGGACGTTGGAGATGGGAAAGTGGATGATTGAGTGGTCTGTCCAGGTGAGCTCCGTGACGTGGGTGAATTCGATTTTGTCGCTGGAGGAGAAGATGGTGCCTAGGGTGTGTCGGGTAGGTTTGTGGGTTCAGTGACTAGTTGGGTGAGTCCAATGTTATTGAGGTTCTCCAGCAGGGAAGTGGAGTTGATGTCCTTGGGGTCTTCGATGTGGAAATTGAGATCGCCGAGCAAAACATAGTGGAGGGAGTTGATGGCGATGGAAGCGATGATGTTGGCGATGGTGTCGCAGAAGGCTGGTCATGGTCCTGGTGGTCTGTATGCAAGCGTGCCCCTTTTAGTTGTCTTGGCGTCGATTTGTAATCGGAAATTAAGGTGCTCCATGAGAGGCATTGGCTCATCATTTGCAGTGGTGTAGTGAATGGATTCCTTGAATACTATGTGGATGCATCCACCGTGCTTGTTGGGGCAGTCTCGGTGTATCATCTTATAGCCATCAGGCATGGCAGTGGCAATGTCGGGGTTCGATGTGGAGTTGAGCCATGTCTCAGTGATGAAGGCCACATCTGGGGTGATGGTGGTGGTGGTGTCCCAGATTTCCATGGCATGTTTGCCGAGGGATCGGACGTTAATCAGGATGCAGTGGAGTGGTTCCAGGCTGTTGGTGGTCTTCTGGGAGCTCGCAGCGCTGTGTCCCATGTGTGTAGGCGGTCCTGTGTGTCAAGAGAAGTGGAAGTGGTGGCAGGCAAAGTGTCCTTCGCTGGAGCGCCGTAAAGATATGAAGCAGCAGGCATCGTTGTGTCTGGGGTTGAGATCCAGGAGCTCCTTGGTGGAGTAATGGCAGATGCTGGGGGGACAAGGTGTCTTGGCGCTGGGTGTGGTCTAGGTGTGGACGGGCAAAGATGGGCTTGCCTTTGGCTCACCTTCAACGCGCCCACTGCGTGGCCGCGGAGCGTCCTCCATAAATGGTCCTGGGAGGTGAGAGGGGCCGGCCAGGAGGGCAGGATCAGCAAAGACGGGAAGATGGCGTTACAGTGACGTGAGGGGAGTGAGAGGTTTGTAGGCAAACCACAGCAACAAAGGCAGTGGCTAAACTGTGGAGGCAGAGAAGCAAGCAGGCAATCAGGCGAGATGCAGCAGGAGGAGTATGACCTGGACAAAGGTCGAAGACTGCTCATAGGGGCCACGGAGCGGCCTCCATATATGGTCCGGGGAGGTTGCAGGGGCCGACTGGAAGGAGGCAGTGCAGGATCAGCAAAGGTGGGTAAGATAGCATCAGAGCATCATGAGGGGAGTGAGAGGTTGCTAGGCAATCACAAAAGCAGTGGGCAAGCTGCAGAGGCAGCAAAGCAAGCAGGCAATCAGGCGAGATGTGGCGGGGGAGCGTGACCTGGACAAAAGTCAAAAACTGCTCATAGAGGCCGTGGATCGGCCTCCATAAATGGTCCTGGGAGGGGGGAGAACCAGCTGGGAGGCGGGAGGGTGGGATCAGCCATGGCAAGGAAGATGGTGTCAGAGCGACTCAAAGGAGAGGGGTGTAAGATGTTGCTTGGCAACCACAACAACAAAGGCAGTGGGTAAGCTGCAGAGGCAGCGAAGTAAGCGGGAAATCAGGCAAGATGCGGCAGGGGGACCGTGACCTGGATAAAGGTCAAGCAAAGGTCAAGGATACCTTCTCAAGGTTAGGCACAAAATGTCTAGTTGACAGTGGAGGAGGCCAGGAGGAGCGAGAAGAGCATTGCGGATGGTTGTCTCTGAAGCGTGAAGAGCAGGGCTGGGCATAGCAGAAGGCAGTTGCTTTAGTGTGAAGATCCTGTCAGGTGTCACTGCTGGCTGTCGATGCTGTAGCACGAAGTGTAGATCTCACGTTGCTGTTCACTGCTGGTGGTCACTGTACCACGTAGAGTGAGTGTTGGATCTGGTCCTCTCTGCAGGGTCACCCCGAAACATTTTGCCTTCAGCTCTCCTGTTTTCTGAACCTGTTTTTATTGGCTTGTAGGACTTCATGCACTTTACCACTGCTAACGAGTGCTAAACTGTTTATGCTCTCTCTTTTAAACATAGTAAAATTGGCTTACATCCGATTGGCATATTTAATTTACTAATACGTTCCTTGAAAAGTGGCATTACAGGTGACAGGGGCCTGTAAATTAAATGTGACTAGTGAGCCTGCAGCACATATTGTGCCACTCACTTAAGTAGCCCTTTAAACCATGTTTCAGGCCTGCCATTTCCGGCTCCATGTGCAGTTTCAAACTGCCATTTAAACCTGGCAAACTAAACCTTATGCTTGGCCTAAACCTCAATTTCTAATGCATGCACCCCTAGGATAGGCCCGAAAGAGCCCTAGGGCAGGAGGCATTGTACTTAAAGAGTTGGACGTGTGTTTTTAAGGTTTATGTGTCCTGGTATTGAAAAACTCACAAATTTGTTTTCACTAATATGAGGCCTTTCTCTCCCATGAGTTAACATTAGATTACCTTATTAATTGGGGGCGTGGCCAAGGAGCCGGGCATGGCGGATGCGTGAGCTCGGAGCTCCGCACCAGCCCGATATTTATCAACACTCCTCTAGACGCCGGACACCGGGGAGCACTCTCAAACAGTGCCCTTCGGTGCTGAGACGCCGGGGGCTTGTCTTGGCGACTGGGCGACTCCCTGAGCTGCTGGAGCGGGTCGGAGCCTCCGACAGCTGTCGAGGTACGCAGCGGGCAAGATGGCGGCCTGAGTACATTTCAGAGGGGAGGAGAAGCGGAGTCCGTCTCTCTCTGCGGACTGCGCTCCTAGTGCGTGCCTGAGTTTGCTGACCTGCTTTGTACGGCGTGGGACAGCAGAGGACCGGCGGCCCACTGCAGGGGCATTAGCGCTGCCACAGAGAGACGAATGAGCTGGGGTGTGATTACACTGTGCGAGGAGCCCGTTTGGGGCTCGTGACTGTGGTTGGTGCGCAGCGCCACTGACCCCAATGACGGAGGCCGCACGCACCGCTCAAGTGGAAGGAGGGGGCCCCTCTATGGGATCGAGAAGCTGCTGGCTGGGCCTTGAGAGGTGAGCGCGCCAGTTGTTGTGGGGGCCGTAGCTCCCCATGGGCCAGTGAATTGCCTGGGCCCAGCCCAGTGTGGCTGATTTGGCTGATCTGGTGAGGGAGTGTTTGCGATCGCCTGGGCAGTGCATCCGGCCTGCCTGAAGGAACTTCTAGGTGCTGACGCAGATACTCGGGCCTATATCGGGGCTCAGGGACTGGAGCGCAGTCGCTGCCCACTGGCTCCCCCCTTTTAGCGTGGCTGCCCCTGGCGTCCCTGCTGGCTGAGCTGGGGCGCCGCGCATTGGAGATCCCACCGGCTCCTGAGAACAAGCGGAGGTGACCTCTGGTGAGTGCGTGTGGCCTGGGGGGCTCCCCTCTGGATGAGAGCCTGAGACCCGGGGCCACCTGGATCGTCTGCTTGCCTCTTGGAGTGTGGGGGTCCCCCTGCCTGCGCATTGAAATAGACATAGCCCTGGAGTGAAGTGGACATTCCCTGGCGAGATTAAGGGCACCCTGGACTGAACATAGAGTGGCAGGGGGTGTTTCATCGCCTGGAGGCGTTTGGGTCGGACCCAGCACGTGGAGAAGTGACTGGGCCTGAACGGAGCCACGGCTGGCGCGTGAAAGCAGGAACACTTATTCTGCCGGGCCCTGCAGTGGAGCACCTGTCTTGGTGGCAGCGTTGGAACCTCTTTGAGGGTGGTGTACTCGGGCCCTGGTACGTGGTGTGGGATTGCAGCGCCTGTTGCCTGATCGAGCCTCCTCTCAGACGCGGCCCTCCGGTTGGGGGTGGGTTGGCGCCATGGGCAAACCCTGAGGTCGGCAGGCCGGAGCCGCACAGGACCCGGACGACAGCGCCCAGGAACAGTCGCAAACTGCTGTGGAAGCTCCAATACAACAGCAATTGGGCAAAATATTGGAGGCTATAGCAGATACGAAGGCCACCCTCCACCAAGACATCAGCACAGTGGCGGTGGGGCTGGGTCTTTTGCGTGAGGAACATAAGAAGCTCTCCGAGAGAGTGAAGGGAACCGAGGCCAGCATTGCTGAGATAACCCCAGCCCAAAAGGCCTTGGAGCAGCAGGTGGGAGCCCTCACGGACAGGGTGGGTGTCCTGGAACGGAGAGCAGAAGACGCGGAGGGATGCAACCGACGGAACAATGTCCGGGTTTTGGGACTACCGGAGGGAATCAAGGGCAACGACATGGTGGCCTACCTGGAGCATTGGCTGCGATCTGTGGTGGTGCCTGAAGGCTTGTCGCCCTTCTACACTCTTGAAAGGGCCCACAGGGTTCCGGCCAGGCCCCCGGTGCCCGGGCATCCCCTGCGGCCGGTGGTGGCCCGTTTGCTCCATTTCCGGGACAGAGATCTTCTCCTACTGAGGGCACTTTTGGGGGCCCTATACAGTTGACAACATTAAGGTTTCCCTCTTCCCGGACTATACCTTGGAGGTGCAACGGAAGTGAGCCTCCTTTCTGGAGGTTAAAAGGGCACTGAGGGAGGAGGGCCTGCAGTACTCCCTGATGTTCCCAGCACAGTTGCGAATTGTGTTGGACGGCACCACCCACTTTTGTGGGAGTCCAGGTGAGGCCTGGGACTGGATTGAGGCCTATAGGACTGGGGCCTCCCAGCCTGCGGGTCCTAAGTCTGAATCGGGGAAACCGGTGGAGCTTGGGAAGCGCTCCCAGTGACGCTCCCGGAGGAGAGCTCCCAGGAAACCGACCTCTTCCCAAACTGAAAGGGAGAGAGCAGAGGCTCTGCAGGCTGTGGTGGCGCTGATGCAGGGCAGGAGCCCCACTCCTGAGATGGCAGTTCATTCGTCCAAAGGCACTGTGGACATTGACTCTGACAGATTCCGCAGCGACAGCGTGAGGATGCCGGTGGTGACACCACACACAGCCGACGAAGTCATCTGAGGCGGCCTAGTCTCCGTACTGGTTCGGTCCATTGTGGAGTTGCTGATCTACCAGTGGTGGTCCCCGGTCCTGGTCTACCATGACTTGGTGGGCCCGGCATGACCAGGACGGTTTGCACATTAATCTTATGTTGTCTTCTGCTCTCACTGTCCACCCCCTGAGAACCTTACTAGAGGAAGGTTTCATTAAGGGTCATGTTCCACACACTGTTTGGACGACTGACCGTTGTCAGGCTGTCCTGGGATTGGGGAGTTGTTCAAGTTGAGGAGGCTTTTTGGTTGATGTTTTCTTTTGTTTGCTTGGTTGTTTGTGGAGGAGGGTGGTGGTGCATGTACTGGGACACGGGCTAGGGGGGGTTCCCCCTGGGTCGCTATGGAGAGGATTCCTGTGGAAATGGCAGGCACATCTAACACTGTGAGGTTCCTCACGTGGAACATCCATGGTATGGGAACAATGGCCAAACGTCATAACATATACTCCTACCTTCGGCGCAGAGATGTGCACATAGCCTTCCTCCAGGAGACACATCCTAATAAAGAGGAGGCTGGGAGGATACAGAAGAGGTGGCGGGGGCAGCTTTACGCGACCACCTACTCGGCCTATGCCAGAGGGGTTCTGATTTGGGTGAAGCCTGGGGTCCCCTTCTCACCTGAACACACTTGGCTGGACTCAGAGGGGAGGTACGCCCTGCTTGTGGGCCGACTGGCGGGACAGGAGGTGACCCTGGGCAGTGTTTATGCTCCCAACCAGAACCAAGTCGGTTTCCTGGAGTCTTTATCTGCTTCCCTGGCCCAATTCCTAACAGGTTCTCTAATACTGGGGGGCGACTTTAACTGTGTGGCTGACGTTACCATTGACCGTTCGCACCCTCCCATGCCAGGGACCCAGCCACATCGTACTGCATCGGGCTTCCAGACTTGGATCCGATTGGGCTTAGAAGACACCTGGAGATTGCAACACGCAAGGGATAGGGAGTACTCTTTCTTTTCGCCTGTAAACCAAGTCCATACCAGGCTTGACATGTTCCTCTGCTCCCCGGCCTTCAAAGGCTCTGTGTCTCACACGGAGTACTTGGGGCGCACCCGGTCGGACCACAGCCCATTACTCATGCTATACCAAATGTTGGGTCGGTGGCCCCCGATCCCTACTTGGAAATTGAACCCGCTCTTACTTGATGATGTCCCTTTCCAGTACTCCCTGGAAGCACTAGTAGACACCTACTTCCCTATCAATGCCAACACTGCCTCATCTCCACAGATAGAGTGGGATGCGTTTAAAGTAGTGGTGCGGGGCCATTGTATGGCCCAAGCATGTTTGTACGCATAGGGAGATTAAGCACGAACTTCTGGACTTGGAGGGGACTATCCGCAGACTGTCAGTCACTCAGTCAAATCACTTTATTCGATGCTTAAAATTATTAAGATCATAAAAGTACAAGGAATACAGTATAAAATATGCATGACAATAATTTGATTAAAATAAGCGGTTTTTAAAAACAGGATAAAAATCATGGATCATAAGGCACATTGGCCCAACCGCCTAGTCTTCCATGCCTGAAGGAGATATGAGGCCACAGCAAAACATACTAATTCGTTAGGTAGTGATTGTAAAAAATACACGGCCGGACGACACTGAATAAAGTCATATTTGCGCATAAGCGGCCAAATGAGTCTTTTGCGGTGCGTCTTATAAAATTTACAGAAGAAAAGTATGTGTAAATTTGACTGAGGGGAAGAGTCATCACACGGGCAGGGTGGAAGATCTGCTATTGAGTAAATACCGGCTGGGAAAGAAAGCATGCAAGGAATAAGATTCAACCGAAACCTTACTAGGATGAATCGGTGGCGTGGGTTGGTCACAAGGCATAGATATCCCGGGGCGCCTTCCTGTTCAATCGGGCTCTCTAGATATAATTTTACAAGTGTTTTTGAGCATTTTAACTTGGCTCGCTCCAGTGTCCTATAATTTAGAAAAGATCTTTTAATTTCTTTTTTGGATACTGTGGTGCAGGTTAAGGGCGATGTGAATAGTTGGCCTAAGCCGAGAGAGGTGAGGCTGTTTTTAATGTATAATAACCATGGGATCTTTAATGCGTGATCCAAAGTGATGCAGTCTACTATTAATCTTTGAGTGAGATTTACTGTTGTTCTTCTCCATATGGAATGCCATAGCAATATGGGTGCCAGCCTGATTATATCATCAATATAAGGGACATCCAGCTCGGTGTGGCATAAGAAATTGGAAAAACTCGCTGGAAGGCCCATAAGTCTCTTCCAAAAAGAGTTTACAATGGTCTGGAGAGATTGGGCGTTGATATTCGCAGACTGGATAATTTGCAGGGTATGGAGGACGCTGCCCTGACGTCCTTACAAGACGCAAGGGTGCGGTACAACGAAGCGCTGGGTAGACTGAGGTGTTACAATTATAAGGACTATATGGACAAAGTCCAGAGGGAGGAAGGGAGGGTGGGCCGACTGTTAGCACGTTTAATTAAGCCTGAGATGGGGGGTGCGCTTGTCATGCGGCTTGGTCTAGCATCGGGGGAAACAGTGCATGATCCTGATGTCATTAATGACACTTTCTTGCATTACTATGAGGAGTTATATGAGGCCCCGAACGAGGCCCCCTTGTCGGATATACGAAACTTTTTGGCTATTCTGCAGCTCCGCGTATTGGAGGCAGATGATTAAGAATACTTGGGGAGTCCGATCACAATAGAGGAAGTCAGGGCCGCCATAGCTGCGCTGGCACACGGTAAGACGCCGGGCTGGATGGCCTCCCGGCTGAGTTCTACCAGAGGTTCGTTGATATTTTGGCACCACATCTGGTTGCATTGTATGTGGAGGCATTTGAGGGGGGGGCTTGCCGGATTCCACCCAAGAGGCACTAGTGATCCCGCTCCCCAAGTCCAAAGAACCCGACGCGGGAGTGAGAGACTATCGACTGCTCTCCATGTTGAACTTAGACTTTAAGATCCTCAGTAAAATATTGGCGGGTAGGTTGCTACCGCATATGAAGTCCCTGATTCACCCAGACCAAAATGGGATTATCCGCACTGGTAATACCTCTTATAACCTACGCAGGCTCTACTCTGTGCTTTATCACACGGATGCTCCAGCTCTCCAGCAAGCGGCGGTCTTATCGGTCGATTTGGAGAAAGCGTTTGACACGGTGAGCTGGGAGTACCCATTTGAGGTGATGCGTTGCATGGGCTTGGGGGATGACTGGGTGCGGTGGGTACAACTTCTTTACACCTCGCCCGCTGCGAGGGTCAAGACAGGACAAGCCATATCCAGACCTTACAAGATCTCTCGTGGCTCCCAGCAGGGCTGCCCTCTTTCCCCGCTCCTGTTTGCCCTGGCTGTGGAGCCACTGGTGGAGCGGTTCCGATTGGGTGGGTGTGGGATGGGATTGACCCTGGGCGGGCGTTGCCACCATGTCTCTCTATATGCAGATGACTTGTTGCTATACCTCACGGAGGCAGTTGAGGGGGCCGCCGCTGCCTTGCAAATCCTAGGTGACTTTGCACTCCTTTCGGGCCTTAAGGTTAATAAATCCAAGACCTACTTGTTCCCAATAGCTGGACCCTTACCCAGGCCAGAGGCGTTGCCGCCTGATATCCTCTGGGCACAGCGTACATTTAAATATCTGGGCATGCAAATTTTTAATGATATAGACGATCTTAAGGATGGGAATTTGGGGAAGACGTTGCGTTCCCTTCGCTCTTGTGTTCAGTTTTGGACCCGTTGCAATTACCCATCATTGCCTGGATTACGCTGTCCAAAATGGTTATGCTGCCCCGGTTACTCTATTTTTTTGTGAATCTCCCGGTTCTGATGCCGAGAAGCTGGTTTAAACCTCTGCATGCTCTTCTGAGGCAATTGGTTTGGGGTGATGGACGTCTGCGGGTGTCCCTGCAAATCCTACAGCGCCCTATGTCGGAAGGCGGACTTGGGGTGCCAAATTTCGAACTTGATATGTTGGCCGCCCAGCTGCAATGGTTGGCAGAATGGGTGGAGGGAGTAAACGAGGAGGAAACGTGCCTAACGGATCCGGTATCCAGTCGAGGGTTATGACAGCAATGCCCCTATTACCAGCTACGTCCATCCCCTCCTGCTCCCTTTTGCAGCGCACGCCCTTCCAGGCGTGGAGACGATGCTGCAGCGGAAGGCAACAAACTGTGAAGTACTCCCCCTTGATACCTTTGGTGGGTCTGCCACACTGTAACCCTCAATCTGTATTCACGGACGCCCAACTGGCCAGGTGGTCGGATCCTGGACTGGAGACTGTAGGGGATTGTTATTTAGACAAGGCTCTGATCCCTTTCGCGGACTTGATGGAAGGTAGTGGACTCCCCCCAGGCCAGTTCCTGTGCTATGAAGCGTTAATGCTCACATTTGCGCAACTTTGGGGCCCTGGTAGGGAGGAACCCGATACACACCCTGTCCTCCATGTGTTATTCACTCTTTGCACGGCGGGGCACCTTGTGAAATGGCTCTATGCCACCTTAGTGGAGGCCTCCACTAGCCCGCTGGATAGGTTACGTGCGCGCAGGGATATGATGGGGGGTAAAGTTCTTACCAACTCGAAGTGGCGTAAAGTTTTGAGATATTCGGGGAGGGTCACCAGGAACACCGACTGAAATATATTCAATTTAACTATACGCATATGACCTATATGACACCACACCGGCTTAACGTGACATAAGGAGGGGAAGTGAGATGATGCCCTAGGTGCGCACACCCAGACACTGACTTTGGCCATATGACTTGGGAATGCCAGTGGTTACGCCCCTATTGGGAGGCGGTGCTGGTCAAGATCAAGGACGTGCTTGGCAGGGAGCTGCCCTTAACAATTCAGACATGCCTTTTAGGTCTCTTCCCCAGACCGCCTAAACGCAAAGTTGGGAATGGCTTGATTGATCTTGCGTTGGGCTTAGCTAAGCGTAGGATTTCGATGGAGTGGAAATCTGCAAGAGGTCCACAGATTTCAGTTTGGAATAAGGATGTCATTGCATGGGCAGGGGCAGAGGGTAGAGCACTGGCATGGGAGAAGGCCAGAGGGGTGAGGAAGCTTCCGATGGCTCAACAATTGAAGGAAGTCATAGTCGAATGGGAGAAACCGGCGGGATCGAGCAGTGAAGGGGGTGAGTCAGACTGTTTGTCACAAATAGATAACGAGCTTCGGGTGATCGGGCCCGGCTATCGGGGGCTCCTAGAGCCTGATCCCTGGAGAGGGAATGTGTAGACTTGAGAGGTACCCTGGAATTGCTGGGTCCACTGAGGGTGGGAGAGTGCCGGCGGGGGGGGGTCCCCTGTATCAGTCCAGTATGCGGGTTGGGAATGTTCCCAACCCCGCTAGATATTAGCACATAGACGTGTTCACACCACTCCTCTGCACCAGTTACTTGTTATTTGTTTCTTTTCTGTTTTTTTTTTCTCCTTTTCATTCCTCACTGGTTTG
Source organism: Calotriton arnoldi (assembly GCA_963921515.1). Taxonomy (NCBI): domain Eukaryota; kingdom Metazoa; phylum Chordata; class Amphibia; order Caudata; family Salamandridae; genus Calotriton; species Calotriton arnoldi. The sequence goes on from CAWUFW010009375.1 coordinate 455,891, forward strand.
GATTTGTTTAATGTTAATGGCATACTATGATTCGAATTAGAAACATGCATAAGATGGATCGATATTGGACGACTCCCTGTATAATTGGCGAGATATAATTGTATTGGTGGAGCTAACACCCATGACTGTAGGCAGTGATAATAGGTGTAATCAGTTTCGCTTCTTTTTTTTTTGTTTTCTTTTTTTTGTTTTTTGCTGCTTTTTTCTTCTCCTTATTGTATTTAAATTGTCAATGTCTATAAAATGCCAATAAAAATATATTTAAAAAAAAAAAGATTACCTTATTAATTATAAGTGATAACTTTTGTTTGGGAGCAGGCAAAAATGTTATGTTTGGTATCTAAAGAATTGTAATTTCAAACCCTCTTTAATAGTAAAGATGGATTTTAAGTCACATTTCTGAAAATGGCACTTAGAAAGTTGGTATTTGCTTGCCTAAACATTTGGTGCCTGCAGCATGTTTCCTGTGTCAGATGAGTAGCTGTAGCTTGTAGTTGGCCTGTGTTTATTCCTTCCAGACTATATCATAAAGGCACAAAGGGAACAAAGGTGTTGGCAGGATGGTCAATCCTGACCAGATTGGAGGTGAGGAGCTGTCACCTACCATACTTGCACTTCAAAGGAGCTGCTTCAGGACACACACAAAGAACTTCACACTGAGGAAGGAAACTTTAGGAACATGATGCAGGGAAGAAGTCTAGAACTTTCTTTCACTTCAAAGATGTCCCCAGGTATAAATATTGGACCCTCAGAGAGACTCTTCAGTACACTCCTGGTCCTCTGGATACTACAGTGAGGGCCCATCATAACTACCTTGCTTGTGCAAATTGAAATAATACAAACCATTGTAAAAAAAGGTGTCACAACTGCCATCTAGGGATGCCTGGTCATATAGATTGGAATAAAGTCATCCTAAGAAACATGAATGCAACTGGTATTGGCAAACAATTTGGTACTATGCCCTTCTCTTTCCTGATGTCCTATCACATTTCATGGAACTAGGACACCTCAAATATCCAGAGCAGACACTATCTGCCTTCTCACCTCAATTAGATGGTTTCCAGAAGGTTCACTCACTTTCCTTGGGTCGCATTCTCAAATCTGATAGGCAAGAGTAGTATCATATGAGTCACTGTGAAAGGCTAATATTCATGTCTGATAATGGTTCTTAACTGAGCTGTTAAGATTGTCTTAGATCAATGACTGGGAAAGTATGGATTTACCACAGGCTGTGCACCAGTGGTGGAGTGAGCTAAAGAATGATGATGGATTAAACCCAGATCAGTTGACTGGGGGTGAGTGTTTGATTTGCTCTAACGCTCCGTCCATCATCCCCTTTGGTATCGCTTTGTTCGCCCTAAGTTGGCAGGGTATGCCCAGACGTGGGTCCCTTGCTCACTTTGCCACTGGATTCAAGATAGCCTGGCTGATGAGGGTTTTGAACCCGAAACCGGTCCCAGGATGCTTGTTTTTGGTCCAGGGAAGACATGGCTTGGCAGTTCGGGCTGGACTGTTCCCATGAGGCACAGGGTCAGACTGATTTGCATATGGCCATGTCTGAACTGGGGTGGTGGAGTGAGCTAAAGAATGATGATGGATTAAACCCAGATCAGTTGACTGGGGGTGAGTGTTTGATTTGCTCTAACGCTCCGTCCATCATCCCCTTTGGTATCGCTTTGTTCGCCCTAAGTTGGCAGGGTATGCCCAGACGTGGGTCCCTTGCTCACTTTGCCACTGGATTTAAGATAGCCTGGCTGATGAGGGTTTTGAACCCGAAACCGGTCCCAGGATGCTTGTTTTCGGTCCAGGAAGACATGGCTTGGCAGTTCGGGCTGGACTGTTCCCATGAGGCACAGGGTCAGACTGATTTGCATATGGCCATGTCTGAACTGGGGTGGTGGAGTGAGCTAAAGAATGATGATGGATTAAACCCAGATCAGTTGACTGGGGGTGAGTGTTTGATTTGCTCTAACGCTCCGTCCATCATCCCCTTTGAGTATCGCTTTGTTCGCCCTAAGTTGGCAGGGTATGCCCAGACGTGGGTCCCTTGCTCACTTTGCCACTGGATTCAAGATAGCCTGGCTGATGAGGTTTTGAACCCAAAACCGGTCCCAGGATGCTTGTTTTCGGTCCAGGGAAGACATGGCTTGGCAGTTCGGGCTGGACTGTTCCCATGAGGCACAGGGTCAGACTGATTTGCATATGGCCATGTCTGAACTGGGGTGGTGGAGTGAGCTAAAGAATGATGATGGATTAAACCCAGATCAGTTGACTGGGGGTGAGTGTTTGATTTGCTCTAACGCTCCGTCCATCATCCCCTTTGGTATCGCTTTGTTCGCCCCTAAGTTGGCAGGGTATGCCCAGACGTGGGTCCCTTGCTCACTTTGCCACTGGATTCAAGATAGCCTGGCTGATGAGGGTTTTGAACCCAAAACCGGTCCCAGGATGCTTGTTTTCGGTCCAGGGAAGACATGGCTTGGCAGTTCGGGTTGGACTGTTCCCATGAGGCACATGGTCAGACTGATTTGCATATGGCCATGTCTGAACTGGGGTGGTGGAGTGAGCTAAAGAATGATGATGGATTAAACCCAGATCAGTTGACTGGGGGTGAGTGTTTGATTTGCTCTAACGCTCCGTCCATCATCCCCTTTGGTATTGCTTTGTTCGCCCTAAGTTGGCAGGGTATGCCCAGACGTGGGTCCCTTGCTCACTTTGCCTCTGGATTCAAGATAGCCTGGCTGATGAGGGTTTTGAACCCGAAACCGGTCCCAGGATGCTTGTTTTCGGTCCAGGGAAGACATGGCTTGGCAGTTCGGGCTGGACTGTTCCCATGAGGCACAGGGTCAGACTGATTTGCATATGGCCATGTCTGAACTGGGGTGGTGGAGTGAGCTAAAGAATGATGATGGATTAAACCCAGATCAGTTGACTGGGGGTGAGTGTTTGATTTGCTCTAACGCTCCGTCCATCATCCCCTTTGGTATCGCTTTGTTCGCCCTAAGTTGACAGGGTATGCCCAGACGTGGGTCCCTTGCTCACTTTGCCACTGGATTCAAGATAGCCTGGCTGGTGAGGGTTTTGAACCCAAAACCGGTCCCAGGATGCTTGTTTTCGGTCCAGGGAAGACATGGCTTGGCAGTTCGGGCTGGACTGTTCCCATGAGGCACAGGGTCAGACTGATTTGCATATGGCCATGTCTGAACTGAGGTGGTGGAGTGAGCTAAAGAATGATGATGGATTAAACCCAGATCAGTTGACTGGGGGTGAGTGTTTGATTTGCTCTAACGCTCCGTCCATCATCCCCTTTGGTATCGCTTTGTTCGCCCTAAGTTGGCAGGGTATGCCCAGACGTGGGTCCCTTGCTCACTTTGCCACTGGATTCAAGATAGCCTGGCTGATGAGGGTTTTGAACCCGAAACCGGTCCCAGGATGCTTGTTTTCGGTCCAGGGAAGACATGGCTTGGCAGTTCGGGCTGGACTGTTCCCATGAGGCACAGGGTCAGACTGATTTGCATATGGCCATGTCTGAACTGGGGTGGTGGAGTGAGCTAAAGAATGATGATGGATTAAACCCAGATCAGTTGACTGGGGGTGAGTGTTTGATTTGCTCTAACGCTCCGTCCATCATCCCCTTTGGTATCGCTTTGTTCGCCCTAAGTTGGCAGGGTATGCCCAGACGTGGGTCCCTTGCTCACTTTGCCACTGGATTCAAGATAGCCTGGCTGATGAGGGTTTTGAACCCAAAACCGGTCCCAGGATGCTTGTTTTCGGTCCAGGGAAGACATGGCTTGGCAGTTCGGGCTGGACTGTTCCCATGAGGCACAGGGTCAGACTGATTTGCATATGGCCATGTCTGAACTGGGGTGGTGGAGTGAGCTAAAGAATGATGATGGATTAAACCCAGATCAGTTGACTGGGGGTGAGTGTTTGATTTGCTCTAACGCTCCGTCCATCATCCCCTTTGGTATCGCTTTGTTCGCCCTAAGTTGGCAGGGTATGCCCAGACGTGGGTCCCTTGCTCACTTTGCCACTGGATTCAAGATAGCCTGGCTGATGAGGGTTTTGAACCCGAAACCGGTCCCAGGATGCTTGTTTTCGGTCCAGGGAAGACATGGCTTGGCAGTTCGGGCTGGACTGTTCCCATGAGGCACAGGGTCAGACTGATTTGCATATGGCCATGTTTGAACTGGGGTGGTGGAGTGAGCTAAAGAATGATGATGGATTAAACCCAGATCAGTTGACTGGGGGTGAGTGTTTGATTTGCTCTAACGCTCCGTCCATCATCCCCTTTGGTATAGCTTTGTTCACCCTAAGTTGGCAGGGTATGCCCAGACGTGGGTCCCTTGCTCACTTTGCCACTGGATTCAAGATAGCCTGGCTGATGAGGGTTTTGAACCCGAAACCGGTCCCAGGATGCTTGTTTTCGGTCCAGGGAAGACATGGCTTGGCAGTTCAGGCTGGACTGTTCCCATGAGGCACAGGGTCAGACTGATTTGCATATGGCCATGTCTGAACTGGGGTGGTGGAGTGAGCTAAAGAATGATGATGGATTAAACCCAGATCAGTTGACTGGGGGTTAGTGTTTGATTTGCTCTAACGCTCCGTCCATCATCCCCTTTGAGTATCGCTTTGTTCGCCCTAAGTTGGCAGGGTATGCCCAGACGTGGGTCCCTTGCTCACTTTGCCACTGGATTCAAGATAGCCTGGCTGATGAGGGTTTTGAACCCGAAACCGGTCCCAGGATGCTTGTTTTCGGTCCAGGGAAGACATGGCTTGGCAGTTCGGGCTGGACTGTTCCCATGAGGCACAGGGTCAGACTGATTTGCATATGGCCATGTCTGAACTGGGTTGGTGGAGTGAGCTAAAGAATGATGATGGATTAAACCCAGATCAGTTGACTGGGGGTGAGTGTTTGATTTGCTCTAACGCTCCGTCCATCATCCCCTTTGGTATCGCTTTGTTCGCCCTAAGTTGGCAGGGTATGCCCAGACGTGGGTCCCTTGCTCACTTTGCCACTGGATTCAAGATAGCCTGGCTGATGAGGGTTTTGAACCCGAAACTGGTCCCAGGATGCTTGTTTTCGGTCCAGGGAAGACATGGCTTGGCAGTTCGGGCTGGACTGTTCCCATGAGGCACAGGGTCAGACTGATTTGCATATGGCCATGTCTGAACTGGGGTGGTGGAGTGAGCTAAAGAATGATGATGGATTAAACCCAGATCAGTTGACTGGGGGTGAGTGTTTGATTTGCTCTAACGCTCCATCCATCATCCCCTTTGGTATCGCAATAACCATTGAAAAGGCTCCATCTGTGACCTATAGAGCTGACCCAAGTTAATAGTTCTGTTAGTGCTTGCCCACCATGTATCCCACTCTAGCCATCTAGCTGGAGTCCAGATAATTCATGGTTGTTTGCCAAAAGCTTTGTCTTTCAGAAACTGCCTTTAGGTGACTTGAATCAGTTTAGTTGTATCTCTGAGTCTTGAGATGCACAACCAAGGGTGGGGTTCTCTCAGAAAGAGCAGCTACTTTTGCTTGACCTAATAAGCAGCCCCTCAGCTTCTGTTATCCTCAGACTAACTCTTCGGCCCTTTCTGGCACATTCTCATATCATCCACACACAACCAGACCCTGCAGGCAAACAACCAATCAGCTTCCAGTTGTCATTGTCATTCCTACCCAGGTGTAGAAAAAGCACTCTGCAGAAACATCTTCTCTAATGATGGTACCCTTCAGAGACACCCTTTCTAGTGGAGGCACCCCTTCGAAACCTTACAGTTACATCACTTTTCCAAATCCTTGCAAAATCGTAAGCCCTGGTCTGTAGCTACTCTTACTAGCACTTGAAGTGAAAAGGTACTGCCACTCTCACCCAGAAAACTTAGCCAAGCCTCTTAAATCAGAGAACAGGTTAAATATGCATGCATTATGGCACCTTTCATCATCCCTGTGACAGTACTCTAAGTGGACAAGACTCAATGCACCCCATGTAAATATCTACATCAGACATTCCACACATACACTAATCAATCAATTCTCTTGTAACCTGCAGGCTACCCTCTGCTGAACACCTTTGAAATCCAACTATTCCTAACACCACATTTACACCAACAAGTATCAATATCGGATACACTATATCAGTGAAATACCAGTCATTAAACTTGAACTTCACAGCAGCTTCATGTTCCTTCTTCTCACAACTTGGGTGCATCCAAAGTGTAATACAGATATGTAGCTTCTGCTTTTAGTGGGAACCCCAAAAACATCACAACTGCATGGTAATCCCATGTTGGTTCTCTGAATTATTTAAATCATATTCACATAAGTCATTATGTCTAGGCTAAGTGCATTCACAGATTCACATTCTACAGTCACTTGTCCGTTCATAATTATATGCATGAATCATTTCCATACAGCACATCTGTTGATAACAAATTAACTGTTGGCTACATCTATAAAACTAGAAGGATAGGTGCATGACACCTCAACATTATAATGTCTATCTTTTGAATAGGGTCACTGGACTCCATTTCTTAACACACATCAACAATAATTGTGACCCACCAGGTCAATACCAAAAAATAAAATGTATTATAGATATTCAATAAATAACTATTTTTGCAGTGGCAGAAAGGGAGTGGGAAATAAGGAGCTTGTTGTTCAGCACTGGGACTCTGGAGTTCACAAGAAGGTTAGAGGTGGAACTGTACTGTTCCAGGACTTTGGAGTATATGTATGTCCAGTAGACCCAGACACCTTTATTGATACAGTTTGAATGCAAAGCTGCTATCAGGTTGACTTACTTTTGCCTGATATTTGTTGCATGCTCTGCAAGGGTTCTCCATGTTTATGTTGTCTTTATAAATTGTCTGGCCCTTTTGCAAGATACCTAGAGGTTTTTTTTTACCTGGACAACATTTACCCCTATGAAAAAGGCAATTGTGAACAATAAACCATCACATTTCTCTTCAGAACTCGTGCCCCCTTCCATTGTTAAGTGCACAGAAACAGCCTTTTACATCTGTGGTTGCTAACCACCAATTCCATCCTGAACCAGGGCTCCCTCTTGGATTCCCTCAAGCGGGTCATGCTCACTTTAATCTTAAGAAGACTAATACTGACCCATGAATGCTTAACAGCTGGAGGCTCATTACTGGCCTGTTCTTCCTCTACAAGATTCTGGATGGAGGTGTAACCAATCAAGTTAGAGGCTACATTAGAAGTCACTATTACTTAGGCCTCTTTAATCTGGTTTCCAAATTATTAAGGCACTGAAAATTAGGTGCTAAATATTGTAGACGATATACTCCTGGTTTATGAAGGAAAGTCCTGCCTCTTGCTCAACCTGTTGGTTGTCACTGATATCACTGGCCACAAAGCCATCTTAAAAATCTGAAGGGACAGAATTGATATTGAAGGAACAGTGCTCCACGGGATCAAGGCCCATCACTCAGGCATATCACAGTGCATCCAGATAGGCAATCAGGACCCTCACCCCTTTACTTTTCAAGTTATATGTGGAACAGCCATTAAGTGGGGTATTAACAAAACACTGTGGGGCATATTCCCAAGAACGTGTGATAACCACCGCAAATTTAGCTTAACACAACTTTGCATATCGCAGTCTATCGTGGGAAATTAACGCCTTGTTAACCAAGTATTCACAACACGGCTGTACCATGCGATAGTCCCCAGATAACGCGTCAACTGACCGCGTTAAAATCAACGCCACGCCGCAAAAATGCGAAACACTAACGCAAAAAAAGCTGCGATGAGGCCAATCGCGATACGAAAATCAGCGAAACCCAGCTACAGGCCTGCAATCCACACGCGTCAGGCGGGAACAATCACCATAAAAGTAGAAAAAAAACAGACAAACAAATGCCAAACAACAGCGAAGCACAATGGACGTTGCCGGAGCAACTACGGAGGAGAGCCAGAACCCCACAAGCCCCCCGGAGGACCATCCTGGGGCTTCGGGGTCAGGAAAGGGCAAGGACAAGAAGAAGAGGAAGACGAAGTTCAGTCCGCAGGAAAACAGGATCCTGATAACGGAGGTGACAGAACACCATCAACAACTGTTCGTCACCTCCACTGTGTCATTGCAACAAAAAATACAATATGGCAGTCCATCGTGGACAAGGTGAATGCAGTCGGAGTGCTGAAGAGGACAATGGACGCGGTCAAGAGGCGCTGGAATGATGTCAAGCGCAAAACCAAGCTGAAACTCGCCAACAACCTGAAGGCAGCAATGCAGACTGGAGGTGGGAGCCCAGCGCCACAGGAGGAGCTGGACGACATGGAGGAAATGGTGTCCACAGTCATCAGTGGGGAGACGGTGGCAGGAGTTGGGGGCCCGGACACTGCTCAACAGGACCCGACACAACAGCAACAGGGTGAGTAACGACCAGGGCCTGGGGGACGGGGGGAGATGGGCACAATGGCACACATGCACAATTAAGTTGAGCACATCTGCGGACAAACCATGCCCAGACCACCAACTCCCACCAAGAGACCAACGTACCCAAGTATGCAACATGTCAACACTGTACAAGCACAGAAGTCAAAGGTACACCTCATGAAAGTGATAAGGGGCAGCAAAATCTGAGCTGCAGGGGCGACTCCCCCAAAATGCAGCACACACATCACATGCATAGCACATCTACATTGACAACGATGTGACACAATCCGCAAAGCACCTACAACAGAACACAGGACACAACTGGTGCCGCTTGGTTGCAGACACTGGCCAATCACATTTGGCATTGCAGGGAAATGTGCGTTGATAATGTACAAGTACAAACACACACACGTCTGTTGTCGAAATGTCCACTGTCCCCCATCAAATAGGCAGCTCCTCCCAAACAGCCACAATGTACCCAGTCATGCTGTCTGTATGTAAACATGTACAATGCGACAACATACATGTGGACACATTGTTAAACTGCATCTCCCCTTCACATTGCAGAGGGAGAATCAACACCTCCTGCAGAGCAGCCCGACCCTCTCTTCTCTGGAGACGAAGAGGACGACCACAGCTTCGACTCTGACGCCCTCCAACTGCTCATGGACAGCCTACGCAGCCCACTTCCAGGAGCTGGGCAGCCCAGCTGCTAGGAGGAGACCCCACCCCCTGCACAAACCACACAGCAGGCAGCACCCACCACCACTGCTGCCTCCCAGGACCCCCACGGAGAACACATGGCCTTCCAACACCGTGTTTTGGGGTGCCAGGAGAATCTGGCTGAACAGGTGCGGGCGGGCTTCGACCGCATGGCAGACAAACTAGATGCCATACGTGGGTGTCTCAGTCCCATCAGGGACCACTCACGGTCCCTAACGGACACCCACTGTCCGCTCCATGCTCTCCAATAGACCATGGCTGACATCGCTGGAGCCCTGACTCAGAGATTAGTACAACTGTCCAGTCCGAGTGGCTCTAGCGATGTCACATGGGAGTTGGGAAACATGCGGAGGTTAATGGAGACCATGGAGCGGGCGAATGCGGAACGAGCGGCTGCCATGGCTGCACACCAGCGAGAGGTAGCTGGGTTCCTCAATGACCTCAGGACCATCCTCATGGCATTGCTGCCACAAGGCCTGGTGCGGATGCATGCTGCTGCCACCACTCCATCCACATCTCCTCCCCCTAATGTGTCACTGCCACACAGTGCTGGAGAAAGAACACCACCACCCACACGTGAGGCACATGAAACAGCAGAGGACGAAGACGCGGATGATTCTGCCCTCGTGGTAAGAAGGACGCAGCAGCATGCATCTCAGCCATAGGTCCGGCTTCAACTTGGTACTGCCCTCTGCATCATCACCTTCCACTGTCCCCCGATGCACTCTGCAACACTCAACTTGGACCTCGACATGGACTGCCATATGCTGTTTGATCGCCATTGACATAGCAATCAGACTGCGGACTGAACTCGTCCTCTTCCTTTGGACTTGCATTCCCTGAAGTACCCTGGCTGGCCCTCCACGGGACAACATCGTCATGTGGGGTTTGCATGGCCCTGTACTGCTCCAGATGCAGCACTCCACTGAATGTGCATTAAACATTAATATTCACACAGATGTGTCATGTCTATGGTCATTCAAGTGTGGAAGTATGGATGAATGTAGGCTCACTGGACTCCTCTTACGTCCATGTGGCTCATGTCGTGGCACAGGGGGCATGGGGTGACTCTTTGATGAATGCGGTCCGGGTGGCGCTGACACAACAACAGGGACACATGCATGAGTTACTTCCTTGTCCAGCCCAGTAAGGAACCACGCCCAGGGCCCCGGGGTCATTTACGCACCCTTACGCTGAACTGGCATACGCCAGGCCAGCCACTCCGCTTACGCTCACAGGGGGGGACGGCAACGCTACATGTCCCATGTCTTTCCTGTAGTGATCTGCTGCTCACAGGTCTAGTTGTCAGCATGCCACAGCCACTCCCTCACAGCCGGTGTACACCCACACCACACCCATCCAGCACACACGTCACAGGACATGTGACCCTGCCAATATAAAGGGCCGGGCGCACGTGCTTGACGCCATTTCCACTCTCTATCTGGGTGCATCTGTGTGGTGTCAATGTAGGTATGAGGGCCTCGGGCCCTGCAACATCACATTCCCCAGGACCGGAGGTGACATGATGGCGTCCGCAACACGATACCCAATCACACAGGGTCCATGACTTCGGGATACAGACTTGGTGGCACCGGATATATTGCGGCTGGCACAGTCACACAGCCACTGGACGGTGACTTTGGGTGCACTGAGGTAGGGGCACCTTAAGTGCTGAGCGGGTGTGCAGCCTGCGATGATGCCCCGTCCCTGCGGTCCGGACTGCTCAGGATTTGTGTGCCCTGCTGGACCGCAGTGTAGGCCAGAGCCAGCGGGCAGCCCGGGCCTACCGCCACGTGGCATCGCCTCCCGGATCACAGAGTTAGTGGCACCTCAAGGACTGAGCGGGTGTGCAGCCTGCGATGATGCCGGGTGCACAGGTATGTCCTCTGCCATGGTGAAATCAAGACCCAGAATCATATGTGAGACCTGGTGGCCTGCGGAGCGGGGCTGCATGATGTGGAGGGTACCATGTCCGCGGGCCCCGGGCATGTGGCTTGCAGCGGCACGTGGTGGGCCCTCATTGCTACACACCAAGGCAAAAGGTGAGCAGTGAGGCCTGGGTGCGCAGGGGCGGGCATGCACCGCTGGGCGGCGGGAGGGGCTGGGGTGCATCTGCCTGGGTGCGCAGGGGCAGACAGGCGATGATGTCTTGTGCAATTGTATGTACTTTGCCATTCATGTATCTGGACTCTGTTTCAGATGACGGATCGGTTTCAGATGTGTGACCTGGTGAACTGCACTGCATACCGGCACGTGGTTCGAGACACACCGGTGGCAGCAGGTGAGCAGTGTGGCCTGGGTGCGCATTGTCAGCACTGTCTCTCCCTGTCCATCTCTTCTGTTATCTGTGTCTCGCTCCCCCTCTCTGTCCATCTTTCTCTTGCTCCCCCTCTCTGTCCGTCTTTCTCTCGCTCCCCCTCTCTGTCCGTCTTTCTCTCGCTCCCACTCTCTGTCCGTCTTTCTCTCGCTCCCCCTCTCTGTCCGTCTTTCTCTCGCTCCCCCTCTCTGTCTGTCTTTCTCTCGCTCCCCCTCTCTGTCCGTCTTTCTCTCGCTCCCTCTCTTTCTCTCTCTCTCTCTCTCTCTCTCTCTCCTTCGCTCTCTCTCTGTCCTTTGATGTGTGCAAGACACACCTTCTCATCATGATTTTTGTCTTGCAGGCTGTGACCTACGGATTGTCCCGAGGGGAGCCGCCATGTGTCTTAATTTCTGTTCTGTGTTTCTTTGAATACATTTTCATTTGTTACATCGAAGGTGGATGTGTGATGGTCATTTTTGTGACGACACATGCATGCCACCAAATGTGATTGTGCGACATCAGGCGGATTATTTGGTACATGATTCTGTGTAGTTGATGTGGCATGTCTTTGGCCTGGGGGGGACCCGGGGGTGGGGGGTCCTGGGGGTGGTGGTGGCGGTGGGTGTTGTGGCCCTGTTGGGGCTCCGAGCTGCATGATCAGTGGCTCCATGGCATCTGTTGCCCTTCAGGTGTGGCTCTGGGCTGGGCTCCATTTTGTGGTGCAGGCTGTGGTCCGACTTTGCACCAGGTCAGAGCAGGTGTTAGTTTCCTGCTGCTAACGGGCCTTATCGCCTGTTTTGTGGTCTTATCGCTGATCTGGCTGGTCATTGAGAATGTTGTGGAGTGGTGTTTTCGCTGCTTTTTGCACGGGTACGCCTACTCTGCATCTCATTAGCGATAGTTGCGGGGGTCATCCGTGGCGATGTTTTTTGCGGCTGCTATCGCGGGTAAAATGGTGTTATGGGCTGTTAACACCAGCTTGTGAATGGTGCGATAAATTTATCGCCACTTTGGCTGCGATAAAGTGCCGCTAACTAGGCGATGTGTCCTTGAGAATATGCCCCTGTATGTCCTTTCTACAATATGTGGATGATGAACAACTACATTTTAAGACTGACTGCATAAAAAGCCTCAAGACCGTCACTTCCTCCCTTAAGGAAATTCAAACCTAGAATTCAAAAATGAAGCTAAACTTAAACCTGGCTAAGCCTTGTGTACCACTGGAATGTCACAAAAAGTGGCGTTCCGGTAGCGCACAGGGCTTGTAATTGTGCCCCTGAATGCGGATTCACAATCTGGACAATGAAATGACCACTATTGGACAGTCTGTAAGATTTAATGTATTCTACATGATTACTTTGTCAGCAATTGTCTTGCCAAATAAGTACTGTTTCATTGAATTGCGAATAAAACAGATTGGGTGGACTTGGAATTCTGGAACCGAGGGAGGGCGGGTGGAGGGTTGGGACGGGGTTGTCCCTCATGCAGCCTTGTACACTCTCAACAGGAGCTGATGAGCTGCTTTGCAGTGCATGTGGGGACATGCATTTGTCCACAAGGTAATTGGGAAGGAGGAGCTGCACAACAGAAGATGTCCTGCTAAAACATAGCTCTACAAACACTTCTGCCTTTTAGAGCTGCTAATAAGGAGAAATGCGAACACCTCACCTGCTGTGAAGAGGCCCTGAACCAGCAGGGGAGTTCAGGCTGAGCAGCTATGAATGAAGGTGGCAGCTCATTAGCGCACAGCATCTCCACCAGTTATTTCTAGTGGCTGGAGTTTTCACATGGATGCCCAGTGCCCACAGTTAGTTTGGGAGTGTGTGAAATGAAAGGAACACACCCACAAAAGGGTCAGCACATTCAGTGGAGAGCTGTCAGATAAAGTCAGAAATCTTCCTATTACCCTTGACTGTACCTGCTTCTGAAATTGCTAGCAGAATAACGCAATTAAGCAAAATAAACAAGAGTTCAAAAGAGGCAGGCACACAGTCACAAAAAATGACTCGCAAATACTGTGCTTAATTGGTAAGCAAACGTGTCATCTAGGTTGGCATACAGAAAGTGTGCATTCGCACCGATAAAACCTCTGCCTCTTCTTCTGAGCTTGAGAAGGTTTGCTGCCAGTAAAGTCTTGTTTTCCCAGTTTTTCTCAACCTCGTTTGGTATTTTTGGCTTCTGCAGTATGGAGTATGTGCAATCTGCTGTGCTTATGAAAGGCTTTAAAGTGGTGCAGAGAGGACGCAAATGTGCGACTAGTGCCTGTGATGATTTGTATTGCATCTTATAAAAAAAAAAAAAACTGAATACTCCTATGTAAACCACCACATGTTAGAGATGTCCCTGCTGCAAAAAAAGGTTATCTGCAAACTAATTTTGAAACGCTGGGAAAACACAGGGGCATATTACCAAGGATTTGCGATAATTATCGCAAAGCGCGCTTAGCGCAGTTTTTTTTATCGACGGCTATCGCTGGATTTCATCGCGGAGATAACGCGTTATTATCAATGCTTATCTCCAAGGCGATAAAAAATCCAGCGATAGCGGCGAAACCCAGCAATAGCGCGAGAAATCCAGCGATAAATTCACTGCGCTAATGAAAAGCTTGCTAATAGGCAGGTGAGGACTTAACCTTACAATCCACCTCCCATTGACAAGATGGTTAAGTCAAGTTTTTATCAGGTGTTAAATTCCAGCGATAATCGCGGTTAGCGCAACTTTTTTTATCGCTTCGCGGGCATTGATAATAGGGGGAAGTTGTGTTTGCGACTGTTTGCAGTTGCTTTTAGTTGGGAACGCCTACTTTGCATGTCATTAGCGATAATTTTTGCTGACATGCAAAGCGGCAACAAAACGGCCGCTATCGCCATTAAGCTGTCGCTAACAGCTGTTAGCAACAGCTTGCTAATAGGGCGATAACAATATCGCCGCTTTAGCGGAAAAATGTGCCGCTAAAGCGGCGATAACGCCCTTGCTAATATGCCCCACAGATTCAAGCAAATTATTGTAATGCCGATAAAATAAAAACTGTTTTTTAAAAAATATATCTTTATTCATTTTACAACCTATAGTCACTAAGCAGTACTAGTATTGACGCTTGTAAAAAAATTCGTACCACAAAACCTTAATAGTATTGTAAATCATCACATTCCAGGCACTTACCATGGCGTCCAACCAGTAATCCTTGGTCACGTCATTTGCCCCTTAAACAATTTTTTATTTAAAAAAATATAACTAGACTACTAACAGTAAAAAGAAATAAACCTGTACAGAGAAGAGCCGAGGGGGTAGCACAAATATTCCTGTGTGACATGGGGCAGCTAATCATGACAGTATTTTATATAAAAGATGTGTCAGTCTGCGGCCTTTACAGAAATCTTCACATGGGCAATGTTGGAATCTTATCCACTTGCATTGCGTAAATCGACATATAAGTCTCCATCTCGAGGTAGAAGAGGCTGACAGAAACGTAGCCACCATCGAAGTTGATAATTGAAGGGGGCATCTCATCGTATAGGGTTTCTAGCTTGGTTAAAATTACTGTCCAGTCATTATTGAGTATGGGTTTTTTGTCACTTTTTTATCTGAAAGTATTGCGTTAAACTTGGCCCCAGCCCATTTGCGCACATCACGCAACCTATCTTCTTCACTTGGGGGCGCTCTCGCTTTCCATTTGATCACAATCTTATGCCTTGCCAACACCCAAGCTTAGTCCACAGAGCTATAAACTTGTTTTTAGGTCGAGACCTGAGCCAGCGCGCAAGCGCTGCTCTGGGGTTTATCTGTGGTAGTTGAGTACGGGAGAGAAGCCACGCCCAATCTCCTGCCCATATTTTTCATTGGCTTGTGTCTTTGTCCTTTCTAAATGCTGCCTTCCGATTAGTTTAAAAGCTTGTTAGTCCCTCCTTATGACGGCCATGTCGTCATTTGTATCCTTCCATGGCTACTGGCCCCTTTACTGCCAGTGTTACACGGTATGTGTTATTTAGATTGTGAGAACTATTTTCTTTAATGAGGTTCTCTTACTGCCCGTGCCTTCTCCACCCCCCACAGTCCGTGCCTTCTCGCCCCCCCACCCGCACTCCCGTTGTTCATGCCTTCTCGCCTCCCTGCCCCCCTCACTCCCGTTTGCAATGCAATAGGTCTCGCGTATGTGCGAGTCCTATTGCTTTGTAAATGCTTGTTTAACGCACTTCTACCGCAGTCACTTTGAAAACACAATTTGGCAGATACGGTTGTGATATTGCATCCTCTAGTTCAGCAGCAGTAAAATGAGCAAGTTTCAAGATGGCCGTCTCTTTTGAGTCTCATTTGGGGGCGGTGTATATAAGACGATGAAGTTGTAAGTACACGGTTGTCGTGATGACACAATTAGACGATGGTGCCCATCAGCTTTTGAGTCTTTCCTTTGTGGCTATGACATCAAACTTGTCTGCTTCCTGTAAATAATAAACACAGCAGCGGACCTTAGAGGGTCCATCAATAGAAGGGCCTCCTTAGTACCCTGCTGTGGGCATGGCACCAGTGCAGCGATCCCGGAGTCCCAGCCTGGCAGGAAGCAGTAGCAGGAAGTGGTGCCGCAGCGGCAGTTCCGAGGGTCGAGCTGCGCACAGCCCCCAGACAAGAGTCGGGGCACACCAGCAACATGTGCATAAGAAGCCACGGCGATCCCACTCCAGGGAGAGGAGCGCAGTAAGGACTCAGCCCCAGCCCAAAGCCTCCCGCCGTGAGCATCCCCAGCACGGTCACTGGGTAGAATACTACGACAAAGATGAAGAGGAGATACAACGCCACCAGGCTTTCATGGCAAGGTAAGTGTAGCATGCACTGTTTATTGTTCTTTTAATTGTTCATTTGCATTTCACTTTAATTGTTTAGACCGGGAAAACAGCTGTGTCCTGGAGTGTAAATCCACGTCCTGCTTTAAATAGCTGCCAGTAGATCCTAATCCTCAGATTCCTTCCTGTCTTCTTTAGAGACCTCCTCGACCTCCCCGGTCCTTGTAAGGATGCCCTTCCATGTCTGCAAGTCCTCCTCTGTATGGTCATCTCTCCTACACTGATGGAGACGCGCCTCTTCGGCTACCGCCTATTCCGTAACATCTTTGATCCATCTTTGTTCCTTGGGCCCTAGGGGGTCCTCCTTGAGATGCCAACCCACCCTTTTGCTAGCAGCAGGGCCAGTTGCAAAATTCCATTCCATTTTCCTACCCTTGCATTTTCTGACTATCGCCAAGAGACAGGTGGCCGGGTCCAGGTTTGCTGTTACACCCTCAATGCACTTCAATCTCTGGACCACTGATTCCCAATAATCATGCACTGGGGGGCAGTGCCTGGCTAAGTGAAGGTAGGTGGCAGGTTTTCTCCGACACCGGTGGCATCCATCTGTTTTGGCAGGGTGACATATGTGCGGTGTATATAATTACAATTTACTAATTTGAACCGGGCATTGCACACATCCTGTTTAACTAGTGCTCAAATACCTTTCCATTGTGTGTTTTTCAGTGGGGTGCCCAGTTCCTCTTCACACGCCGCCATTGTCCGAAACGTGGTCCTAGGCTTATCCACAGCTAAGGCCCTGTATATGTGGGAAACTAAGTGTCTACCGCTGCCAAATTCCAGTAACATCCCAAACCGTTCAGAGGGAGTCGGGACACCCGGTTATGTGGGACAGACTTCTCACACTATGTCAACAATGCTTGTGTACAATAGAAACTGGCCCTGACCCACACCAAAGGTCTCCTGTGCCATTTCAAAGGTAATGAACGTGTCATTTGGGTAAAGGTCCCCCAGTGTCAAACATCCCCCATTTCTCCAGGCGTCAACCACAGCGGTCAACAGATGGAACGCCGGGAGGTCCCAGAAGACAAACTCTTGTGTGACAAGTACACCACTTTCACTGTCCGCTTCCACAGTTATAATGTCTTTTTGATTAGGTAGGGCACCGCGGGGTCGTCTCTCCCACCTCTGTGAAGCAACTGTGGCAGCGTCCCCTCCTGTGAGTCTTCCGTGAGTGAATCCTTTTCCTAGTTGTCCCCATCGGACAACCAGTGCGCTGCATGTTGCAGCTGAGATGACAGATCATACAATTCCATATTGGGCAATGCTAATCCCCCCATCCTCCAAAGGTAGGTGAAGAATTTCACAGGTGACCCTACTCCAACCTCCCGCACATGCCAACATTGTTAATAAGGGGTGTAGACGCTTAAAGACTATCCTAGGTAGGTTGCCTAAAGAGTGCAGTAGTGTATAGAGGAAGCATGGTAAGAAAAACATTTTCGCCACTGCTACACGACCCATAAGGGACTGAGGTAGTGTGTTCCAAAATTGTACCGACTTAGTTAAGCCCTCTGTCACACGAGTAATATTGTATTGCTTCTGCTTCTGGGCCATGTGTGCCATCATTATCCCCAAATAGCAGAAGCGGTCAGCTTCCCAGCGCACTGACAACTCCGGCAACATGGCAGGGTCTTGTATCGCTAGTCGGCACAGAGGGAATATTAAAGACTTATTCATATTAATACGCAATCCTGATATGTCCCAAAAGGTGTTGAAATACTCTAGAAGCTAGGGGAGCAAATCCCTTGGAGCAGTCAGATAGAAAACTGTCATCTGCATACAGCGAGATTAGATAATTCGTTCCTCCCATTCGGATTCCCCACCTCTCCATGTCTCTCCTGAGTCTCGGGCCCAGAGCCATCGCAAACAACATGGCTGACAATGGGCACCACTGTCATGTGCCCCTTCTGACCTTCAGAAGGGTGGAGCACAGTCTACCCAACCTGACCCAGGCCATATGTTCCGTATATAGCAGACTCATCCAGTTTCAATTGAGGGCCAAACCCCATTTCCTCCAGGACTGCCAAAAGGTACAGACAATTCACAGTTTTAAACACTGTGGCAATATCAATCCCCAACGCTAATTCTTCCTCCCTGTCTTCTACTTCATGCATACCATGTGTTAACCACCGAATATTCATGGTAGTACTCTGCCTGGGTATGAACCCACACTGATCAGGGTCGAACAGCCTGCCAATTTCCAGGCCCAATCACTGTGCAAGAACTTTACTCAGTATCTTCATGTCAATATTTATCACCGTGATTGGAGAGTAGGAGGACGGGTCAAATGCCATCTGCACCGGGTTTCAAGATCATTGCAATGGTACCTTCGAGCATTGAGGTTGGGAGTATTTTCGTAGCTAGTTTTTCTATATAAACCTCAAGCAGACTGTGAGCCTCCACTGTACTATAGGCCTGATAAAATTCTGCCGTAAAGCCATCGCTCCCTGGTATTTTCCCAGTTGGAAGAGATTTAAAAGTCACCCAGACCTCCTTTAAGGTGAGTTCAGTGTCCAGTTCCTGCCTTGCTATGTCACCCAGCTGTTGAATCTGTATCCCTGTCAAATAATCTAAGTCAATTACGGTCCGAGTTCCCTGGGTTGGCGTGCACCTGCTCCAAGTGCCTCCAAAACACCTCCAGAATGTCACTCTGGGTTCGTGCCTCACCACCACAGGGATCTATAAGGTGGAGTACAGGGATACAGGACAGCTTACGGTGAAGGATCCAGGCCAGTAGTCTGCCCGAATTATCTCCCTCAAGATGAAGCCGTTGTCTATATGATTTCAACGAGTAATGCTCTAGCCTGTTCTTAGTTTCCGTCACTTGCCTCAAGAGCTCCGTTTTTCTCCTCCCCATCCTACCGCCTCTGTAAGGCTGCTAAGGCTTCCTCCTTAAGAAGGAGTTCTGCATGTTGAGTGTGTCTCACGCCACAAGAAAGACCCACACATCTACCCCTCAGCGCTGCTTTCAGCACCTCCCATTCCGTCGCTCAGTTCTGGGTGGTTGTTCAGTTTGTGTCAGTATAGACTGAGCTGCTATTGTTTCCCTTTCCGCTGGTCCTGCAGTATCTCAGAGGGGAATCTTCATGAGAAGGGGGAACAGGGGCTCCCCTCCATTGGAATCCACACCCCGGGTAAGTGCCCTCCAGATGTCACTGAACCCCAATTGAGACATAACCTCGACTAATCTGGTTGTCATCCTAGGTTTAGTGCCCTGTCGAGGTGAGGGGGGTGGGCGGGTTTAGCGATCTACATCCCCATTTACCACAGAATTGAAATCACCCACCCAGGGCATGTCAATCCCAGGTGTAGCTGACATTACATCCGTGAGTGTAGTGTAAAAGGAGTTGTCATCAGTATTGGTCCCATACGAGTTAATGTCCACCACTTCCTGGCCATCTAATGTACCCTGAAACAGTATGCATCGGCCCTCTACATCAGCCTCCATATACGTCAATGCGAACAGCACCCAAGGTCCTATCCATGTCAATACCCGCCTAGTGAATGATGACATGAGGACTGGCCCTTTTACTTCGGTTGTTACACACTACGTCTTATTTAGTCTGTAAGCACTTTTTTCTTTAATGAGTTTCTCCTGCTGCAGGCACCACATGCTTTCCTGCAACATTCAGCGTGGACTGGGCGCTTTCACGGGGCGCTTTTACAAAAAAAAGCATTTTTTTGTCAACTTGACAGACAAATGCTTTTTTGGGTAAAAGCGACCCATACCGCACTTTCACTTTAATAGCGGCTGAGGACCTTTCTTTAGACACAGCTCATCTAAAGAAATGGGTGTGGCCCCTATTAACTTGAAAGCTCAGCATGGGGCGCTTTTGAACAACACGCATTTGCAATGCAATGGGTCTCGCATTTTAGAAACTTTGACATATTGGGATTGTAAATGGCAATGCCTTTCATTATTGCAGGTTTTTTAAACACATAAATAGAAGGCATTGCCATTTACAATGCCAATAGCTCAAAATCTCGCAATTGCGAACCCTATTGCATTGCAAATGCTATTTTTCTTCATTTTTGACCATTTTGCCCAGCAATCTTGACTCCAGTGACTCATGTAGGGTTGTACCTGTAAATTAGCTGACTCTATAATCCCATTTCAATATTGGCATATTGTTCCAGAGTCACACACCCTATGATAGAAATCAGCTTGTTGAGGTCTGCAGCACAGCCATGTATAGGAGGCCCCTAGGGAGATCCTGGCTATCCTGCCCCGGGGCCAAGTAAGTTGAAGTACATAATTGAATTGTGTATATTTGAATTGTTTATTCCTAGTTACTGTTTTCACATACACAATGTATAGCACCACTCCGGATCAGACAGATCTGCTTTTAAATTCATTCCCCATATCATCCTGGCCTTTCCAACATACTTAAAAAGACTGGTGCCATCGTAAGTACAGTGACAAGACTGCCTTCCTTCCCAAGCCATCATCAAGAGCAGCAACCACACTTCATTTTTTGGCAGATCCATTGCCACCATACCCAATATTTCTATGATGACATTGGCCAATGCCCCAAACAGGAGGAATTGATCTCCATTCAGTTCATAGTCCTCACAGAGCTCCCAAAGGAGCTGAGCGTCCCTCCTTATATAGACCTCTCAATCATCCCAATCCTTGTGTCCACTCACATTTTTTTATTAAACTGTATTTCACTATGACCAATCTGGGAGACGGTTCATGTAGATACCTCGGGAGAATATGGAGTAGTTATACCTGGGTTTTGCAAGAATCTTCTTCATCACCCATTTAAGGCATTGAAGGTGTAAATGTATGTTATGCCCCTGAATAAATCTGTTCTGTTCATAGCGCACAAGCCTCTCTACTATACACAGCAATCCAGTTGTTAATGTCTTCCCCAATATCTTTTTTTCCACATTAAGCAATGAAGAGGACTGTACAAGTTTACGTCTATGTGGTCATTATTAGAGGTTGGAGTAACACCTGTAATTTGCTGTAGCGTAATTATGTGAAATGACAGCATAATTATCTGAGATGACATGGAATTTTGCGGGGAGTATAATCCTGCATTTAGCACTATTTTCTTAGCAAAAACTCACCCTGGTGTCCAAAATGGATCCTAGGATCAATTTTGCACTAAGAAAATAGCACTAAATGCAGCATAACCTGAACAGACATGCACATTGAGCAACTAAAACCAAGGTATACCCAGCTGATGAGCCCTAATAAAGGCAAAACCAGTCTGGGCTGCTTGTGTTCTGGTTCAAAGAGGACCTGGCCTAGAAGTTTGGGCTGGACTGTTCCTTTTGAAGTAGAGTGAAGTTTGATTTGCTTATGGCTGGGTCCAAACTGAGGTCCTATGGTGTGCAAAATAACGATGGACTGGGATGCCGGCCCAAGTAATTACCAGGGGCTGAGATTGATTCAAGCATTCCATTCACAACTTTTCTGTATACTTCAGTGTGACATGCTAAGTGGGACATTATGCCCAGACGTGGGTCCCATTCCCACTGTGCCACAGGAACAAAGTTATACTCAACTGATAATACCTCATAAAGGGGATCACTGACATAATATCGATGCATGCAATATCGAAACACAAAAATATCGGAAAAAAATGTCCTTTACAAAAATATTGACTTCCTATACTTACCTAATAAAACCATAGATATGGAGAACAAAAATGTGGTTAAAAATACCGATTTCGACTTATATCAATCAATCAATCAATCAATATCTTTATTTCGATCACTTAAGACCACAAAAGACAATTAACAATAAAACACACAACCCCACCATTAAAAGGGGATAAGATAGACAATGTTAATAATAAAATGTAAATTTTTGTAAAAGTGATTGCTGATCAAAAGTTTGAAATCATATAAATTTCAGAAAATTCGCTAAAAGCATTAAAATTCATGTTATTAAAGCCACACAAAGTGATCTTAAAACTCTTAAAAACATGGCACGAACCTACTGTACATTTCATAGAAATAAACAATTGGAATCCCTTAAAAGTATGCGTCCGCAATTAAGCATAGATAATCAGTATTGGGATTTGACAAATGTACGCCAGTTTATACGATACAGTATATATATAAAAGGAAATAATGGAAGCTATGCCTATAGTTGGGGTTATACCAATCGAGAGTTAAAACATTGGGCTACCGACGTAATACTGGCCTACCCGTTTCCACGTCTTTTTACTTCATTTACAGATCATTAAATTGGATGTGCTTGGCGGTCTTGGTCATTTTCTTACGAATTAGCCACATCCAGCTTAAGAATTTAGCAACAGCTATTACACACGGTGCATTTGTGTTGGTCAGCAATATTCTCATTGCGGTGGCACTACTCCTAACACCCATGTTTCTGCATAGTGGTTTCAACCATTTTCTCTGCGGTGCCTGATAGGCCGGGCAGACAAATAAAATATGCGAGTAGGTCTCCTCATACTCCATACACAACTTGCACTTGCTATCATTTAGATTGTGCCATTTGCAGTAAAACGAGTTTACAGGTAGTGAACCCACCCAGAATTGAAAGTAAAGACGTCTGTCCCTTGGTTTAATGATGACATCCCAAAAGTGCTTGTATTGAGGACAGGGCTTAAACTCTAAATATTTGCCCGTCAGTCATGTAGACTCTGAGGTTAGTATACTATTCTTCACCACCATGGACCAATAAAGCCCTTTCATATCTTTTTTGAGGGAAATTGTTGGCCCTCTGGGTCATCCCATAAGTGTCGCACTCCCATACTAACCAGTGTCTTTTTAACGTTTTGCAGCCACTTAATTTTACATGAGGTGTCGGATTCCCATACGTCTTTTAGGGCAGTGGCATAGTGCAATAACTCGGGGGTAGTCCATAATCTACGCCAATACGCTATTGGGGAAACTTAGCAACCTCGTCCAGTCTACTACAACTTAAGTCATAGAAAACTGGCTTCAGTGGAGTGCTCTGTGGTAGGCCAATAACGTTTCTCACAAATTTGTTTTGGGCTAGGACTAGTGGCGTTAGGTTATCGAAACCCCAGAGTTCAGCACCGTAAGTTACAGAGGCAATAACTTTGGTATTGTAGATCTTAAGTAATGGATGCATAGGCTGGGTTAGTGAAGACTTGTATTCTTTCAACAAAGCACCAGCTAGGTTGCGATGTTTTAGGGCCATGGTTTCTATCTGGGGTTTCCAATTAAGCTTGTTCCCAAGCGTAATCCCCAGATAATTAAAAACATTTGTTTGGTCCAGAAGTTCATCATTAAGAGACACCCTTCCCTTAATGGCCTGATGTTTATGGAGTATATATTGACATATCAAAAACACAAATATTGTCACCTTTAAATAAACATATAAAATGTGAAAAAAACAATTCACACAATATCAACTACAATAATATTGCCAAAATAATTTTCATGAATACATATTAAAAACAACACTTTTTACATAAAACAATAATTTAAAATAAACCTAAAACATTTCATACACATATTTAAATTAAAAATAAATATATGACATCACCAACATATTTACAATTCACCCCAATAAAATATATAACTAAAATCATAGCAATATAATCCAAATAATGTTTGCAGTAACTACAAACATTTAGACCACAACCTAAATTGTAATCAATACGTTATTCTATCTATCTATCTATCTATCTATCTATCTATCTATCTATCTATCTTTCTAATCCCTCTAACTTGAAGCTCTGATTAGAAAGCTTCATAAGTGATTGGTAAAGCATGCCACATTTGTTTGCAGGAGCGTTGAGAAAGGCAGCACACCGAAACACGTTCGCTTAAGTGCTAATAAAAATTGATGAGATGAGATTACCCAGATATCCAGTGGCCTAGAGGGCTGAGGCATCAGATCATAGTACAGTTCCATCTGTTTGCTGCAGTTTGTAAGTTCGTTCAGCCATTGTCCTTTCGTTGGAGCACTACCACAGCCCAGGGTTTCGGCCACAAGCATTTTAGCCAAAAGCAGAGCAAAGGCTATGAAGTTACGCTCAGTGTTAGGGATCTTTTGGACCCACCCACACAGTGCTATGAGTGGGGATAGTTGTGCCCTTGTGTCAACCATTTCTTGCAATAAGTGAATAATTTGTGAACAAAGTGGTTGATAGGCTCACATCGCCACGCCAGGTAAATAAAGTCTGCCTACTTCCTGACACATCTATCACAGTTCGAGTTGTCTCTCAATCCCCATCTGTCCAGATTGCAGCGAGTGTAGTAGAGATGGTGGAGAAAGCTGAAATATATTATGGGCAGTCTACTGCTGGGTAGTAATTCTCCCATTTGCACACAGCAGTACACCCATACCTCATCTGTTATCTGTTGGTTTTGGTATGCTTCCCAGGCAAAACTAGTCAGACACACAGGTTTAGTAAGTGATTTCTGTATAGCACTATAGATAGAGGAGATTCCTTTTTTTGGGATTGATAGCCGCATGTAAAATTTCGAGCAGGCCAGATTCATTAGGTTCATGTGGGAACCCTGGAGTAAGCTTCTTACTTGTCATTTTAAGTCAATGGAGTAGATAGTTATACAACGGCATGGGGATGTGCTGCAGGGCCATGGTATCAATGTCAATGAACTTCTTATTAGTAAAGGTCATCCAATTTGAATAATTTTAGTTGGGGAAGGTGGGCGCATGCCTCAGGCTAGGCTTTCTACACTGAACAAAGGGTGAACCTGAAGCGGGGGCCATCGGGGTGTATAGTAGTGGCAGGGACAACTTCTATTGGATCTTATCCCACGTATGCACCCTGCTCTGTACAGTGTTTACTTCATTCATTCTGAGCATAACTGTAGTCCAGAGGGCTACATTTAGAGGAATTGGGTGGGCTACATCAGTTTCAAAATCCAGGGGGGGCAAATATGTAGGGGGATGTAGCCATTGATAGGCAAAGTGCGCTTGAGGACTAAGATAGTAAAGCTCCATATCTTGTATGGTAAAAAGTCCCCAAATGGTACGGTACAGTCAAGGTAGATCAGGCCATTCATGGTTGTTTTCCTGCCCAAATGAGACGCACCAATAGGGCGGTGAGAGTTTGAAAGAAGTATTTGGTCAGTGTGATGGGCATACTCATAAAGTAATACAGAAACCATGGCAGGACCATCATTTTCAACAAACCAATTTTCCCCACCATAGATAGGGGCAGCTTTAGCCAACCGGCTATTAAGTCCTCCAGCTTAGAGAGAGCTTTGCTGCAGTTTAATGCCAGACCTTCCTCCATGTCGAAACTTAGGGCCTTATTATGACTTTGGTAGTTTCGGAGTGGGGCCACCACGCCTCCACACCCGCTCCGAGACTGCTAAAGCCGTAAAAAACCACCCAGCAGAGTACGACATTTAAAGTCACTGGTGGGCAGTTCTTTGGCGGTCACACAGCAGATCCTTTCAAAAAGGCAATGCAATGGAAGAGTCAAAGACAGTTCTTGCAGGGCATGGACTGTTAAGTCCATGTCCTGCTGGAACTAGGCTGCATGCAGATGGGGGCAAAACATGTGCCCCCCTAAATGCACCCCATGGCGCAGAGGCACAAGGCCATGGCCATTCGCACCGCCATGAAAGGTGTGTTGGTGAGGAAACTTGTAATATGCTTGGTGGGGCCACAGCAGCCCCGCCAAGCATATTGCAGCCTCAACAACGCCACAACACAGCCGTGGATCTCTGATCCCTGGTGGTAACGGTGGTGCCAATGCAGTTGTCTTGTGGTTTGTGGCCTCCTGGCCTGCCTTGCTACGTTGTCTTAGGCCTGGCTGCCATGATGCTTTTCTTTGCACACGTTACTCTGAGCCATTGTTCTACCGACCTCTGCTCCTGCCAAGTTATTTTAGAGCTGTCTGCAATTTCTGTCTTTCACCTTTTCTCCTGTTCCCTTTGGGCTACGTCTGCACAACATGTACAAGGTCGAAAAACAACGTCCCTTGTTCTTGCTGGTCTGGCCCGTCCCTCGCACCTAGACATAACACTATTTTCAGCGGCCATGGAGACATTTTGTGTGCTTTTAATATTGAGGTTTACCCGCTTTAGACACACTTGGAGAGAAACCTTTCCAGAGAGAAGAGCTGTGATTGTCTGCTGATGTAGACTTTGCATCTAGACGCTGAGGTATGGGGGTTCGCTAGACAATGCCCAGAGGTCTTCTATTTTTATAATAAATTAGCTACTAGCACGGGGAGGGTGGTAAGGTCATTTAGCCCTATATCCACTGCTTTATGAAATGCTTTCCCCGTTTGTATTCTATGGAGTTGTAACTATGCTGATTATATTATTCTTATGCATTATGCTGATAGTACTGACACGTGTACTGTATCTTAGAGCACGTTGTTGAAATAAACATTTTAAACTATTCTGTGTCTCTTCTTACGCACGTTGTGGACAGGTATGAGTGAGTTATGAAAGGCTGTTCTTGCTACTGCGAGTCCTGAGAGAGAGATACCGTGTTCTGGGTTGTCTAAGTATTGGTAACCTTGTTGCTAATGAGACGCTAAGGCTAGTCGGGTTGGGGTTTTAGGTGCTAAGGTTTATGGTTGGCTCACCACTATATTCCGAGGTCCTATCATCCTGTGCATAGCTCTGTGTGTGCAGAATCCCTATAACATGGCGCGACCAACGAGTGGGCTGCTTATCTGCGAGATGCTTGAGTAGTGCTTGTGCTTGTCCACAACTCCCCTCACGGACGCTTCCGGAAGCGTGCGTGACGGTGATACCTCCTATATCGACGTTTTTATAGGTTCTTTCAAGCTTGAAGTTGTTAAAAGGTTTCTTAAATAAAACCCTATTTGTGCTGCCTCCTTTTAGATTGTCGACTACTTCTAGCCTACAATGGCTGTTCAAATTGCGGCACATAGCCGTGCAGCGCTCCGGGTACACTTATTAGTGTATGGAGTGCCTGACGCGGGTGTCGATCTGATCTTTGTGGTTCAAGCTGATCCAGCTTACCACTTTGAGGTGTTTTACTCTTGGGTCACATTTCCGGCGGTGGATGGGAACGATAATTTGTTCCATGAATATGAAGCCACCGTAGTTCCTATGATCTATAGACCGTACAGGAATATTGAAGTACCGCTCACGGCTTGGCAACACCGTGCTTGGTTTGATGGCGCCCTCCCCCAACCGGTCACCGCGGTTCGTTTAGGCCCCTTATCTATTGATGGGGCCACTTGGCCTGTCTTGGCCGGGTACACCCCACATCCGCAATATATGACGGTAACAGTCGCGGAACTGCGCAACATGTATTCGGCTTTAGTGCGAGTGCATCGAGCCTTAGTGCAGTATGTTACAGGCAACATCCAGGGAGCCCCACCTGGAGTTGCAGCCCATCCAGCTGGTGCAGGCGGTGTAACCATAAGTCCTGTCATGGTGAATTCGGTGATGGGCAAGCGCCCACAAAATAAGGATGATTTTCCTTATTGGCTTGCAGAAAAATTTGACCAGCTGGAGGCAGTTTTTCCAGACACATCTCCGGTGGAAAAACACAGAATTCTTACGATTAGTTTGCCAAAAGACTTAGTACCCGAGTTGGCGGCATGCAACAACTGGGGTAGGGTATTCGCAGCAGTATATGCGAAGTGTTTCGGCACCCCCTCCATGACGGTACTCCCCTCTGTAATCAAACGAGTACAGGATGAACATGGCCCTGAAGCGGCTGTGGAATTAGGGATGAGACTGGTGGGAGTGTTCGACGTAGTAGCTGAGTTGATCCTTGCGAATGTCAAGGGCGATGCAGTGAACTTTCAAGTAGCTAATGCTTTGGCTTTAGTCCCAGAACCGGACAAGCCGCGCAAATTACCGAAAATTATTTCCCAGGCTTACAAAACTATTGGCAGAAATAGCCTGGGAGTTAAGCCTTTTGCCAAATCACAAACACAATCGAAACAACAACAACCAAAACCTCAATCTGAGAAAGATGAGAAACCAGTCATTACTAAAAAGAGCTGGAGGTTGAAAAAACAGGGTAAGCAACAAAAGAAGCCGGGGTTGAGAGGCGCATCCCCGGTTTCCGTCTCTTCTGAACGCACTTCTGATTTGCGCGATAGGGCGAGAATTAAATCTCCGGATAGGTTTCAGATCTCTGATACGCGTTCTCCTCGTTCTTCACAGGCACAGACAACTTCGCAGGCCGGTGGAGGAGATCGCCAGGATAGAGGAAGGGGTCGAGAGGCTCCCCAGGGACGAGACCAACCTCGACAACAGGTCAGAGGGAAAGCAGAAGAATTTCAACGTTCTCGCCCGCAATTTCAGAAGAAGAAAGTTGCCGCTGTAACAGTGAGATATGCCACAGATGGTGAGAACGAGACTCCTGAATTGGATGTGGGCAGTGACCCTGCTAGACAGCGCCGCGGAAGTTACCATAGTGCGGGAGACGCTACATCCTCATGTGGAGGTGACAGCAACTGAAACATTCATTACTGTCGAGACAGCAGACACCAGAGTGGCTCTCCCTGACAGACTATATAATATTGTTCTCCAAATTGAAGGTGATATTCAGCGTGTAATTCAAGGGATTTTTTGGGAGAATCTGACCTCTTCTTACGACATACTGTTAGCGGAGGCGGATTGGCCGCACCCATTCATACTTGCTGCACGTCAAGGGGAGGAGGTAATCCTTCCGAGCTTTTCTCGTCATGTCCCAAAGGATAAAGCGGAGGCTCTTGCAGCTGAATGGGCTGTGTCCCTGGCTCCAGCGTTATACCGCAACCACGTGGGCTGGGATGAAGACTCTCCCCCCCATGAAATACCTTTGCGGTCGCTGCCACAGCCACAACCCCAATATCCCATTAAACGGGAAGCCAAAGGCCCCGTTTCTGAAATTCTGACTCAGTTAGAATATCAGGGAGTGATTGAAACATGCGTGTCACCTATGAACAATCCCCTTTTTGCGGTTTCTAAACCCGATGGATCGTACCGCTTAGTTTTGGATTACCGACATTTGAACTCTCATTGTCGGACCTTTGCGGTGCAAAATACCCACAGTTCTGCGCTTGTGGACAGTCTTGTTCGTAAAAAATATAAAACGACACTTGACTTATCCAATGGATTCTACACGCACAACTTAGCCCCGGAGAGTAGCCAATGGAGCGCTTTTACATCCGGTGGTAAATTATTCAAATTCCGGCGTTTACCTATGGGCTACAAGAACAGTCCAGGCGTATTCGCTGCACGTGTTGTCTCTTTGTTAGACGGCATAGACCCAGATGCATGTTCGTACGTTGATGACATTTATCTGACAGACGACAAACTATTCCTGCATCTTTCCCGAGTAGACCGCATTATTCTCAAATTTGCGGTTTTAGGTTACAAGTTTAACTTTGCCAAATCACACATTGCTGAATTTACCGTTTTGTTTTTGGGCTATGAGCTCAACAATGAAGGTAAGGGCTTAGCCCCCCATTTCATAGAGAAATGTGCACTTTTGTGCCCTCCTACTACTCTGAAAAAACTTCAGTCTTTGCTGGGTTTTCTGAACTTCGGGTGTACTTACATTCCCGAATATGCCCAGCGTATCAAGCCACTGTATGCCTTGATACAACCTAACTTTTCGAAGTCTTGCTGGTTTCCGGAGCATACCTCCATTCTGCAGTCTTTGCAGACAGACCTTCTTGAGTCTAAATACTTGTTGACTCGTGATAACCACACAAACCTGGTGATTAGAATAATTCCAGGGGCAGTGGGTTTCACGTACTTAACCTTCAACGAAGGTGACACAGTTCCAATCGCATACAAGTCACATCTTTACACTTCCGCGGAAATGCGCTTTTCCTCTGTGGAAAAAGTTTTAACAGCAGTGCAAATGGCGATTCTGAAGGAACGCGCACTGGCGCAGGGAAAACGCATTCTGGTGGTAACACCATATCCTGCTCTAGAGGCAGTGACAAAGGCAAGTGTTCCGAACTCTAAAGCTTTGCACCCCCGTTGGATTCAATGGGCAACCTCTTTGACGTCTCCGGATGTCACTTTCATCTTTGATTCTTCTTTACAGACACAGGAGTTTTTACAGTATGAATTCGTTCATCCACCTCCTCTGTCCTTGCTACCGCTTGAGGATTACGACTGTGTGATCTACACCGATGGTTCGGCACAACCGGCCACGGGTTCCAAGCATGCTTATTCAGCCGCATGTGCTATTGTTGCAGGTACCTTTGTGAACGGAAAGTTCAAATCTACTGTGGTGCACACTCAGGCACTCGGGTACAGTACTGCACAATTGGCCGAGCTGCGTGCATTGGTGCTTGCGCTTGAGTTCGCTACTCCGGATGTGACCACTCTGATTGTATGTGATTCTTACTATTGTGTTCAATCTTACAATGACAATCTGTTCTTTTGGTCGCAAAACGACTATAGAGACGCCAAAGGTAGCACAATTAAGCATAAAATGCTTTGGGTTCGGGTGGCAGATTTGCAACAATGTCTGCCCCTCACACAGGTGGTTCACACCCTTGGTCATCAGTGGGTGGGCGCACACGCTGTTGGTAACGGTTTGGCAGACGAAGCTGCCAAATCAGCAGTAGTCACGTGTTCAGTAGCAGCCGTTACTAGATCCATGTCTAAAATTGATACTGATATTTTAGCAGCTATTGCTGCAACCAAAGAAGGTGCGAATTACCCTAGAGGTTTTCCTTCCAAATATTCTTATCAGTTAGGTCCCGAACAGGCTCCTTATGTAACAATACCCGACGTTGGTGATCGGATGATACCCAACGCAGACCGCAGACTTTCCTTGATAACGGCAGCACACGAAGGCATGGCTTCGGCTCATGCTGGAGTGTCTGCGACCGTTTCCATCTTGCAGCAGCGTTACTGGTGGCGTGGTTTATATAAAGACACCCGTGCTTATGTGCTTTCTTGTGACGTTTGTCAGCAGATTAAGCCTTCCACGGTTACACGACCACCACAGACCCCGCTCTGCATCTCTAACAGACCCTTTGGGTGTGTTTACCTGGATCACTGCGGTCCATTTTCTTCAGACACTGCCTATAAATATATCTTAGTAGCAGTGGACTCGTGCACACGTTTCATCTGGGTCTGGCCAAAACGGAGTGCTGACGCTCGAAATGTCATAAGGGATTTGCTTGTCTTTGTGGGAATTTTCGCCTGTGGTACCTTCCATTCTGACCAAGGTCCAGCATTTGCCTCTAAGGCTTACAAGGACGCAATGGGTTCACTGGGGGTGCGGGTGAAATTTTCGTCTCCGTATCGGCCTGAGGGCAACTCGATCGTTGAACGAATGAACTGTGACTTAAAGCAATCCTTGACAGCTAGAGTCTTAGGTACTGGCAGGAACTGGCTGGCCCACTTGTATACCGTACAACGTGCACTTAATAATCTCCCAAGAAGACCTCTGGGTGGGCGGACCCCATACGAAATGCTCTTTGGCATAAGAATGTTTGTGCCTGACCTTGATGGTCTAGACATGGCGGCGCAATCCGCCATCTTTGAGGTAGATAACCATTCTGCTATGTTACAGGACTTGCAAGAAGCCCGAGACAAACTTGCGATCGCACATTTACCCTCAGCCACAGACCCTGCTCTGCAGATTCCGGTTGCCGGCTGGCTTCCGAAGATTGGAGATCTGGTTCGAGAGAAGGTGGAGAACAAGAAAGAATTCGGCCCCTCTTATCGTGCACCGGTTCCAGTCCTGGGCTTGAAGGGAACACGTACAGTCATCTTACCACCGCTTCCTGGTCGCAAGGAGAACAGATACATCTCAGTGGAAAATGTCAAGCTACTACATCTGGCTGATCCTGAATAGTGTTACACCAGCGGTCTCTTGTCCTGCCATCTACCGGACTTGTGTTCGTGGCCCTCCTGCCCGAACGGTCACTGATGTTGCAATTGAGATGGTTGATTTGCCTGAAAGTATACTCGAAAACCCTGACTCCCCTTGCATCGACGAGAATGAGTATACCTATCCCGATAACGAGTCGGTGGCACACTTACCAACAATGCCACTGAGCCCAACACGTTATTCTTTTGATTCGGATTCCACCTCATCAATTGTCCCGTCCAAGTTCAGTATTTTTGTATCCTGGTTCAGAGACAATTTTTTGATTCCCCCCTGGACATACATCTGGTTGGTGCTGTTCCTCATTTTTTTGTTCATGTCAATTGGCTTTGTCACAGTGTTTTTTCTGCTCATCAATGGTCACTATTTACCAGAACGCTCTGCTGTGAACAGTGTCGCTGGAACTTTGGCTCCACATTCTTCATCTCACATCATGAAGCGTGACCACACATTTGTGAACATTTCAGCTTTTCCAGTTGCTGATGGCATCGTATGGGATGCGGTAAACTTTCAAATCCATGGACCGACTGAAATTATTAATGTACCAAATGTCCTTCGAGTTTCAATGGGTGATGTCGTGAAAAGTAATATTCATTCTGACGATTGGGATGTGCATGCAGTTGAAGCATTGTTTACTGATTTAAAATATTATGCTTCCTTTAATGCTGAAGATTTGTACATGAATTCTGCAAATTATGCTGATTCGTATTGCTACCAGCATTGGGGCAACCACTTTGTCCATAAACCAAGTGCACTACGTAGTCCTTTTGCCTACACCCAATGGGAACATTGTCCAAACCCTTTACCGGGTAGCTCCCAGACTCTTAGAAATAAATTTACGTATTTCACAGATTTTAATAGATCGAACCCTGGGTCCTATTATTTTAAATTAAACACACCATCCACTCAGAAAATTATGTTGACCCACACCAAATTGCTATATTTGGGTTCCTTTTTGAGCGCCTTAGCTGTGGGTGGTTATGAGTACTGGAAGGACACTGACGATTTGAAATCAATATGGGGCTCGAAACCATGGCAGGTGCAAAGCACAGAGGCCTTGCACCGTGCTTGCCTTATCCCGGCCCAAATTATATTTCTGAATTCTTCCATCTATCAGACTACGTGTTGGGGTTTGGCTACTACCAAACAATTAAACGCACCTTCCATTCCATCCCTGTCTTCCACTCCCAACGATAGCTTGCACGTTAATATGTCCCTTGCAACTTTGCAGGCTTTATTGCAGAACAATTCGTTTAATGTTTCTACGCTTGTTCATTAACCCTGGCTGGCTTGGCCCATATCATCTAATGCGTGCCAACTGCGTTTTCATGACTCTGTCCCAGGCTACAAACAGGATAGGCCAGATCCTAGGTTTTCTGACTCCCGTACTGTCACAACATATTCTGTTGGTAAATTATGTAAACAGTGGTTACAGCACTCTTCCCTAGAATCTGTTAAACAACGTTTATCCCTCCTATCAGGCAACATTGATCTGTCCGACTTTATTCTGGGACCTCGTGCTCCACGACCTAAGAGATTCATTTATGAGGCTTATAATGAACTCTGGAAGCTTTCGCAAATGGAAGCTGCTTCCCGTCTACGGGAGATAGACCAAGCAAATTTAGAAAAGGTGCTTGCTGTTGTTGACAATAGTATTAATACCCTGTCTTCGCGCATTTACACGTTGGAGAATATTGTGTCCTCTGTTGTTGATATTGTACAAGATGATGTTTCTGTGTTGTATCATGGTCAGAATCAATTGCATTCAGTGATGCAGTTTGCCTGGACTTTGCAAACACTTAAATTGGGTAAAGTTCCGTGGCATTTTTTGAACACCTCTGCATTATTTCTGCCTTTTAATTTAACTGACAAGCAGCAGTTCATGTCCATGAAGGATGCAGCTTACACACTGTTACATATCGAAAAAATAGAGCCCTTACCATTCTCTGTAGCAGAATTGGATTCTGCTGTGTGGCTAGTTCATGGGGTTATCGCTTTGCCTTTTTCTCTGTTTGAGTTTAGTTCGTGCATGAAACATTATCCTGTGGGTCGTTTCCAGCCATTGGGTAGTGCCTTCCTGCATGAACTTTGGTCCCTGCCTTTCATGTATAAATGCCTTAGAGACGGGAAGGACGTTTTTCTCACGGGGGAGTCATGCGATTCAACTGTGGGTCATTCCCTTATTTGCAAACACATTAAATTGCACGGAGCTTGTAACGTTTCTGCTCCGAATCTTGCTTGTGTGTTGAAGGGTATTCCTGCTCCTGCTATTTCTCCTACTTTTACTTTGCTTTCTAATGGTAGCTATTTGCTTTTGAATAACGAAAACTGCTGTGGCATGCAGGCCGGCATACCCTATATTGTTACTGTTTCCCACAGGGTTGTCTGCTGCAAGAATGTGCTTTTTCCTCCCCCTCACAACATCATAGATAATTCTATTTGGCCTTCCATTCCTACTATGAAGGCGGATTTCAATAAATTGAGCAGAATAAAGGCGCTATTATTGAACCAAGAGGTTATGCTCACATCCGCCCGGGAGACGTTCATTCTCCAGGTGGCGAGTACCCACAGTGAAATTCAGGCCCTTTTGAACACTAACCTCCCACAACATTTCGGTGAACTGATTCACCGTGTTTTTAATGCATCTCGCACTGAAGGTCTGGTACACTTTTTTAGGTTGTGGGCTCCGGCCTTGTGACCTCCTTTCAAACTATTTTTGGTGTGATACCAGCTTTTATTCATTCAATTTTTTCCAGCGTCTTCGGTGGCTACCCATTGATCCTCGCCTTGGCACAGTCACACCGTCAGACCGTCCAATTTCTAATGGGGCAGTCGGACCACTGCTGCGGCGGTGCCCGCACCGCCACCATGGCTACGGTGGTCCATCGGTCATAATAAGGCATTTATCCATACTCCCAAATACTTGATGAAGGAGTCTGCCCAGGCCAATAGTAATCTACCTGAAATGTATTTGTGCAGGGCATGAGGAGGAAGATGTTTGACTTTCCCCACTTAATGGAGTTTCCTGACCCTT
This sequence comes from Calotriton arnoldi, assembly GCA_963921515.1. Classification (NCBI taxonomy): domain Eukaryota; kingdom Metazoa; phylum Chordata; class Amphibia; order Caudata; family Salamandridae; genus Calotriton; species Calotriton arnoldi. The sequence goes on from CAWUFW010009375.1 coordinate 490,953, forward strand.
CCCCAAAGGGAAGGAACTCCCTGATAAGGGGTGGAGCCCACTCTGCTGGTTACGCACATATAAAGTAATATCATTCATCTAAAGCAGGATCAAGAGGGGTCTGCAATTAAATCTCACACTAGGCGCTGAGACTTGCCCATTTAGGTATAGTCTGGCTATTGGTTTAGTGTAGAGTAATTTACCTAATGTAAAAAGTAGTGAGGAATATGCAAACGTTGTAGTGTAGAGAACAAGAAGCCCCATTCAAGGCAATCAAATGCCTTTGTGGCTTTGAGGAAAATTTACACAGCCCCAGTGTCTGGAGCAATTTGATGAATTGGGGCAAAGAGAGTACACAGATTATGTGAAGTTGATCTTCTGGAACAAACCCTGCTGGGACGGGAAGGACCAAGTTCGGTTGCAGTAGTATAATCTGACTTGCTAGGATTTTTGCAAGTACTTTAACAATGCAATTTATCAGTGACAGTGGCCAATACGAGTCGCATTCAGTATCAGGCTTGTTAGTCTTCAGCAGTGTAACAATAATGGCTTCACGCATTGAGCCAGGCAATTCACCTCTCTCAAGGGCTTCCGTATACACAGCGTGCAGGCAGGGTGCCAATAGATCACTGATGCACAGGGTTTCCTTATAGCATTGGCTAAGGCTTTCCCCAGTCTGCCCCCTCACGATATAATTGGGCCCTTGCATATTTGCCTAGATAATGAGCCTCCAGTGACAAGCAGCATTCTGCCACGAGCGGCTCTGAGTAGATTCCAGGATCTTCACATGGCCGATGTCACAAGCTCGGTGTCAGAGTCTGGAGGAGGGCAGTGAGCCCCCACCATTCCTTTGGACAGTTGAAGAGCAGAGCATTTTGAGTTAGACAGCCATCTGCTGTGGCTCAGCCAAGATCTTTGTTGTTTCTTGGTGGGATATGTGCAGCCGCGCTAGGTATAGCATGGCATATTGAATATTAAGGTCTTGCACTTTGTTTCGGATAGGCAGGAATGCACAGCATGGCGCCTGAACCAGCAGGGTGAAATATGGATACAGGGATATATGATCTCCACTGTATTGCAGGTCATTTTGCTCTCTCACCAATTGAAGTGCAGTTTCTCTATCTTGGAGGCCAGTATGCTGAATTCAAAGTATGCAGACCTCAGCTAAGTGTGCGGATGACATTCATTCCACGGCTGCCATTATGTCCGAGCCCCCATGGGTGCATGCCACAGAACCCACCGGCAATCAGGAGGCGCATCTGTCATGGGTGACTATCTCTGCCTTATATCAGGAATTCCTCTCTCTCGTGCAGCCTCCCACCAAGTTTCTAGGCCTGGTGAGCCTCCGCTAGCTGTATAGTTCAGTGCCCAGTCACCCTTCTTACTTGAGGCCCTTGAGACTCCCACAGCACCTGGACTGTCCACAGTGCACTGTCCTCAATAAGTCCCACCAGCATCAGCCCACTTCCTTAGGCCCAGGGGCAAACAAAGCTTCCGATGATGGCAGCATGCTGCATCCAAAGTATTCAGTCCTCAACTAGGCGTGTGGGTGACATTCATTTCATGGCCACCATTTTGTCAGCGCTCCTGCAAGCACGCAGCATGGAGCTCTCGGGTTATTAGGAGTCACAGTGCAGCCCCTCTCTTCAGTCCAGGCTATTGAGGGTGATCCCCTGGGTCCCAGGACTTATGGCATTGTTAGGATATGGACCCCTTACACCTGTTAGATATAAGCAGTGGCCCCAATCTCCGGAGCTCCCGGGTCATGGGGCCATCTTCACTCGAGGCAGGCCACACCCCCCAGAAAAACTTATAGTTGAATAGGCCTGAGTGGAGTTTGCTGATGCGGAACTCCGCGAAGTGACCAAAAAACTCCACTGCGCTACTCAGAGTTCTGCAAGCGGTGGAGTGTGTTAGGTCGTGGCGTTCATGCTGATTTTTAGTGCTCGGTTTTTGTCCCATGCTGGAAAATCAGCACGAATGGCACCATGTGCAGCTTAAGAGGGAACTGCTTCTTTCTGCTGCTCGAGTAGATGTTCTACTCAAGTGGCAGCTTCCTCAAATGAACGGAAGGTTTCTCAACATGAGCGGTTGCTACCATCTGCGACCACCCCAGTGCTTAATTTGAGCCGGTGCTTTCCGGTGCTCAGCACCAGAACTTAATTGGTTTCCGGTGCTCGGCACCGGCACCTAATTGTCAACACCTTACTTAGAACAGTCTGCCACATGGTGGTGCTGCTCATCTAATTTAGAGATGAGCAGAACAACTGTTGTTTATGAATATAATACACATTAAGAATTACTAATACCTGCCTCCCCAGCCATTCCTTTAGCTTTGGGGACCTGGAATAATCCGAACTGTTGCACTTGCAGTCGAGAGAGATGATTAGTAGTTGTTTTGGCAGCGATGGCAGGGGCGATGGGTGGTGCAAGCTGCAGTGGCCTCCTGATCAGAGCCCTGGCACTTAATATTTTATAAATTTAGCACTGGACCACCCACATTTAGAAATCTCACTGGGAGGTGATCTAGCATTGGAAAAAACTCCGCTCCGCCTAGCGCAGTGGAGCTTTTCGGAACTCTGTGTGCCCTGCAGAGTGCGGAAAACGCTGCAAACTCCGCAAACAGAGCAGAGGTCACCTCCCAGGTCTTTAGTTAAACTAGAACTTGCAAGTACTCTTAAAATTGTAAAATAGTAAATAATTAACAAAACACTCTCCAAGTTCTATCTCTTTACATTCACTTCCTAAAAAAAAACCTACAACCTCAAAAAGTGTTAAGCTGCAGAAAAACCATCTATAACAACCCAGCAATACGATATAACAAAGAAAGTACACATAAATTATTAAAAAATATAAACTCACTTCAATAGTGAATAATTAGTACACCCCCAAAGGAAAAGCTGCAGAACAGTGTGAAACATCTAAAAATGAATATATATGTCAGAATAAAAAATAGAAGTAATTGCATAATTTTAAGCATAAAAAACAAAGGTATAAACTTTGAAAAAGTGTGTATATTTATTCTACTACACTATTTTCAGATACAATTGCAAAGAGAATCAAATATATAACACCCCAGAAAGGAAAGCAGTTACTAAGTCACATGGGCTACACCTATAACCAAGAAAGTGCATCAACAGAAAATGTAAACTGTAAATGTATCAAGTATTGTTCTAATGCATGCTATGGGAGGGCCACTACAAAAGATGATGTAATTCATATAAGAGAACACAACCACCCCCAAATGAGACAGAAATAGAAGTAAGGGAGGTATTGCAGGATATAATAGAGGCAAGCGCTGACTCCCAGGAATCCACAATTAGAAAAGATATACTGCATAAAGTCCCCCAACATATCACAGGCCAACTACCACCTATACCCACTTTAAAACATTTAATTGCATGAACTAAAAAAGCCACCAGCAATACTCCTCTTGCTCACAAGACATAGATATTCCCAAACATTTAACAATGACACATAGTGAGGAAATGTCCTTTTACATGACAACCTAAACAATGAAAAAGGAATCCTAATATTCTCTATAGTAGATAACATACTTAAACTAAGCCATTCACAAACCTGGATGATGGAAGGGACCTTTAAAATGTGTCCCTAACATTTCACTCAGCTGTACATCATACATGGTGAATATTTAAACACAAATATTCCTAATATATATGCCCAACTACCAAATAAACAAAGCATCACTTACTACAAATTCTTAAAACACATTAAACATTAAACAAATACCTACTACCCACAAAAAACAATTAAAGACTTGAGCAAGTAACAATTCAAACCATTTTAAAACACAGCCACACAATACTTTTACTATCATTTCAATCAAAGCACATGAAGTCATCTTCAACAATATGCACGAAGAGTAGAATAATCTACAAACAGCCAATTAGTCTTTGAAATAACAAGAATAATAGCACTAGCCTATGTCCCTGTCACAGAGGTAGCTAACCACTACAATTTACTAGTAGAAAGCCCTTTGTACCAATAAAATGAAGACAAACTAAGCCCACTAATGAATTATTTTGAAGATACTTGCGTTGGCAGACTGCATCGCTCTGGACACAGACGCCAATCCGAATTCCAAATACCATGGTGGAATGTCTATGACAGCACCTTAGCACAGATAGCCAAAATTAAACAATGCAATGGAAGGAAAGGACAATGCCTTCCAATCCACACTAGGAATCTACCCAACCCAAAAAAGCTCAAAGAACAAACTCAATCCATCACGTAAAATAAATACAATACATAAACCACACAATTCCAAATAACAATCACATAATTGTTATTTGTCCTACATTGTGCCCAAGACATTGAACCACCTCAATCAAATCAACACATCAGAGCCTCCTTCTCACTTCCTGAGTTCCGCAAGAAGCTGAAGACTTGGTTCTTCATATAAGCACCGTGGGTATACCCTCTCGGGTGATTAGTGTGCTATACAAATCAATATAGCATAACATAACATAATATTTACAGAAAAAAATAACATATAACATTTTATTTCCACTGAAAAGAAATGAAAATAATATGAATTACTGTTCTGTAGCTACTGGTCTTCCTCTGTATAAATGTAGTCACAAATAATAATCCACCAAAAATAGGAAAAATATTGTCCAAAAAGTCTCCAAAAGTGCAGAAATAAATAGGCCTGGGTGGAGCTTGCAGAGTTCAATTCGTGGAATTCCATGGAGTTGCCGAAAAACTACGCAAAATTACACAGAGTTCCGTGAGTGAGGGAGAATTGCTCAGCCACCCCTATTGAAGGCCCCTTGGCTGCTGAGGTTCGTTGGGGGCCAAGAACCCCTATTGTTGTGACAAGTAAGTTCCCCACAGCTGGATTGCTGAGAAGTCATCAGAGATCCCAACCCTCTTTCTCAACCACTCTGCAAATTCCACTTGGCTGCTGAGGGTCATTGCGGGCCAAGAACCCCTTTTGTTGCCACAAGTAAGTCCTCCACAGTGGGATTGCGGAAACGTCCTTGGAGGCCCCCTTTCTCAACCACTCTGCAAAGGGACCTCCTGGTGCACTACAGGTTGCAGCCGCGGTCGCTCGTGCTCGGTCGTGCGTTCTAAGGCACAAAAGAAGCAAGGTAAGTTGCTGACATGGCCTAAAGCCACGTTACTGGGCACAAAATCTCAGGGGTGCCTGCAGGCGGCTATCACATTTCGAGAGCGCTCGCGAGCGCCCGTCAATTATTTTCACGCTCCCCGCATGTGCCAAATGATATGATGAGTGCGCCAACGGAAAAAAAAATCTGCTCCATTGCGGAATGCATAGTTTATTGGTAATTCTGCGTTCTCCACGCACCGCAGAGTTGCTGAATTTGGAATTTTACACCTAGGCCTAGAAATAAACCGAAACCAATAGACATCCTTTGAAGTAATCCTAAGTGTCTAGGAACCTAAAAAACCCAGAAAATGTGTTAAAAAAAGTACGCACTCCTTGAAACCTGAAAGAAAAGGAAATCAAAGTAAAAAATATTGGTTTATTAAAAACCAAAAGTGATTTTTTACAACAACAAAAAAAGGTAACAACAAATACCTATAGGCCACTTTTATGGATGAAAATCTGTAAGGTAAACATGAAAAACCACCCTCAAACCACATTACATTCCCAAAAATACATAGACATTACACTTGATCATCATAAAATAAGTAACATAACACAATTTAAAATACAGATACATTGCTTAAACAGTGTACGAACACCCACAACTACAAACTAATAAAAAACACTAATACCTTACAGAGACTTAGATCCGGGAAAAAAGTCTAACAATGACATTAATAGACGACAAAATAGAAGGTATCAGTAATAAAAATGCCCGCTAAATGAACCTAAGAAAAAGGCTATCTCTGCAGAAATAATTTAAAAATGTTGAATAAATATCTTAAAAATGTTAAAAAGTATTATACCTATAAAACATGTAAAAAATGTTAAATTGTAAAGTATAAATTAAATAATAGTAGAAAATATATACAATTATTTAATATATACTGAAAAAACTTCTGTTAAAATGATGTTGAAAATATGTATATAAAACAATTTAAGAAATGTAAAAAAAAGCTAAACAGTGGAAACAAATTTGAAAAAATTTAAAACACACAATACTACTATATAAACATGATTTAATTTTAATTTAATAATAAATTACATTGCAAATGTTTATTATTAAGTTGAAAAATATGGTTAAAAATGTGAAAATCTACGTTTAGGGGCTAATTATGATGTCAGACGGAAAGCCTCCGCCTCACATTTGGAAGCTTTCTGACCGCGTCGGAGCCCTTCCGACTGACTCAGTTGGTTTACAGTCCGACCGTCTGATTATGATGTTAGCGGTCGGAACATACACCGTCGGGTCATTCCGACTCGGTTCCGACCGACTCGCAGAGTATTCGTGTCGGTCGGAACCGCAGCCTACATGCCTATGGACAGAGTTTCCGCGTCAGGATTACGATGTCTATTTCAAACAGCCTTTCCGCGTCTGCCTGTCGGAAAGGCTGTCGGAAAGTGACTTTGGGGGCCCCTGGCAGGGTCCCCTAGCCCCGCAGCCTATTGTTGATGGCCGAGGGGGTACCTAAGGGAACCCCCTGTAAAACCCTGCACTGTGTGGCTGCCTGCGACAGGGTGCAGGGTTTTCCGCACCCACCCCATTTCCCCATAGGAAGCCTGTGCTATGGACGGTTGTTGGGCGGAACTCAAGCTCCTATAGAGAACAATGGGACTCTGACCGAACAGTGTTCGCTAATCCAGCAATTGGAACTGCTAACTGTGTGTCGGAGGGAATTCCACCCGACATCGTAATTTTTAAGAGGCGCAGAAAATAGTTTTGGGTAGAAGAGCTTTATTATGATAGGAGGAACAACCCCTGGACACCTGCTCACAGCAGCAACTGTTTTTCTCACCCTCGCAATGACGCGCAGCAGAATGGAGAGGAGAGCAACACGCCAGAGCACCACTCGTCACCGAACACCAGTAAACTCCTGTCGGTAAGCTGCTTTTCAAACAATAACAAATGGTTCACTCACTTGGTTCACCGGTGCAGAATGCGCAGTTGACCCACAGACATGACGAACAACACTATGGGAGCTACACACCGGTCAATAGAATCGGCTGACCGGTAGTTTACCTTGCAGTATTGTCACAGAAGCTGTACAATTGGCTGTGAGCCGCCGCCCTCACTCACAGCTGAGGAATGACGGTTCCTCTGCGCCGCACAACACAGCTAATCCACTGATCTCCGGCACCGCTTACAGTTGTGGCCACTACTCTCCACGCCTGATCACTGCAGCACGGCTCGCCACTAGCTTGCAATTCGCTAGTTCACAGCACACCACGATGTGCCAGGTCCGCCCCAATAATGCCCGCAAAACACGTCACTGGAGACACTCCCTAGAAATCCAGAGGGTATCAGGACAGCCCCTTCACTTGTTAGCCTGGTGCAGTGCACCAACAGACACCACATCAATTGACTTCAAGCACAATCACAATTGGTCGAAGCTGTCCAGGGGTTACAGGTTCAGCACAAGATCCACAGCAGCTCCTTGTTCCGTCTGCCCTCTGGGAAACACCATCCCCTCCTCATCGCCACTTTTAAGAGGCGCAGACAATAGGTTTGGGTAGAAGAGCTTTATTATGATAGGAGGAACAACCCATGGACACTTCCTCACAGCAGCAACTGTCTTCTCCACTCGTGCACCTTCCAGAACGTAGGAAAGCGGGTAACCATGACAAGATTGCTAGACTAGTTCACAACATTAATGAGCCTCTAAATATGTAAACATAAATAAAATTAGAAAAATGTGTTAAATGTCTTTATTCCATAAAAACATGTAATTAATAATAATATTTATTGTAAACATACAACTTTTTTATTAGCTTTCTAAAAACCAACAATACTAATTAAATAACACAAACTATTTCTACTACTACAAATACAATTTAAATAAAAGATTTCAAACAAAAACATTGAAATCAAATAATCACACTACAGCGTAAACCATTTTTAAATAAGTGTTGGACACCAAAGGGGTGACATTTGCCATTCCCACTCCAATATGAAACAATTTGAGGAAGGTGTTGGACACTAAAAGGGTGAGTGAGAAACAGGGGGAGTGATTCAGTTCTGGAAGTACAGAGGTTGGAATCAAAATTAATATCAACAAAAACAGAATACCTCTGACACCATGAATGAATTTATACTTATACCTCGATGGTACTATCAATTACCCTCGGGCTCCATTTATTTATGGAATCATTTTTCATTTTTCAAAACCAAAATCAAAGTTCTCATCACATTGTACATTGGGAAATACCCTTCTTATGGTTTTCTTATATAAACACACCAGCGACTTTAAACACTACTACAAACAACATAAACACTATTTACATAACAAAAACAAATGATAAGTGTTTAAAACCTTAATACATGCAGAAACATCCATGGCACTAGTCATGATTGTTACAGAAAAGTGTAATTCTCAACATGAGTGGGTCCTACTGTTTTACAATATTAAATGGGACTTTATCTTATTATGTCCTCAATTTGCAGTTTCTAACAGGTCCTGGAGAGGTCAGAGAGTTATTTAGAAGCTCGGATACAGAGCATCACAATTTCAGCTCAAATGCACCGATTATGGAGCAAAAATATTTCTGTCCGGTTCCTCTGAACCTCTCTATTGTAAAGAGCCAACGCGTTTCGACCTTCAAATGGGAGGACCAAAGGAATTTATTTCAGACGAAGGTCTTCATCAGGGCGGGTCTTTGGACATGTAGGACAGTATGCACCTATTTATGCTTGCACGATGATGTGTAGAGTACTTCTATTTCTTTTGGCAAAGAAATTCTTTCTGGCTTTGTCCAAAACTGATTTGTAAACCGCTACGTTTGCATCTTCGTTTCAGGTACTGCTCTGCCGTGAGTTAGAGTTCACTTCACAGTCCTGTGAGGCCCTGCCAGCTTCGCTTGTGTCCACTATGCAGGGGTTTCACCTTCTGGCCATTCCTTTTGAGCAAGCACAAGAGATACAGGTCGTGGCAGGAGACTTATGATCCTAAGTCTCCTGCCATGACCTGTATCTCTCGTGCTTGCTCAAAAGGAATGGCCAGAAGGTGAAACCCCTGCATAGTGGACACAAGCGAGAGCCGGCAGGGCCTCACAGGACTGTGAAGAGATGCAAACGTAGCGGTTTACAAATCAGTTTTGGACAAAGCCTGAAAGAATTTCTTTGCCAAAAGAAATAGAAGTACTCCTACACATCATCGTGCAAGCATAAATAGGTGCATACTGTCCTACATGTCCAAAGACCCGCCCTGATGAAGACCTTCGTCTGAAATAAATTCCTTTTGGTCCTCCCATTTGAAGGTCGAAACGCGTTGGCTCTTTACAATAGAGAGGTTCAGAGGAACCGGACAGAAATATTTTTGCTCCATAATCGGTGCATTTGAGCTGAAATTGTGATGCTCTGTATCCGAGCTTCTAAATAACTCTCGGACCTCTCCAGGACCTGTTAGAAACTGCAAATTGAGGACATAATAAGATAAAGTCCCATTTAATATTGTAAAACAGTAGGACCCACTCATGTTGAGAATTACACTTTTCTGTAACAATCATGACTAGTGCCATGGATGTTTCTGCATGTATTAAGGTTTTAAACACTTATCATTTGTTTTTGTTATGTAAATAGTGTTTATGTTGTTTGTAGTAGTGTTTAAAGTCGCTGCTGTGTTTATATAAGAAAACCATAAGAAGGGTATGTCCCATTGTACCATGTGATGAGAACTTTGATTTTGGTTTAGAAAAAATGAAAAATGATTCCATAAATAAATGGAGCCCGAGGGTAATTGATAGTACCATCGAGGTATAAGTATAAATTAATTCATGGTGTCAGAGGTATTCTGTTTTTGTGGACACTAAAAGGGTGACATTTATTTTTCCCACTGTAATCTAAACCAATTTGAAGAAGGCATTGGACACTAAAAAAAGTGACATTTACTATTCCAACTCTATTTAAACCAGTTTGTGGAAGATGTTGGACAGCAAGGGGTGACATTTACTATTCCCACTCCAATCTAAACCAATTTGGGGAAGGTGTTGTACACAAAAAAGGTAATATTTTCTATTCCCACTCTAACCTAAACCAAATTGGGGAAGGTGTTGGACAATAAAAGGGTGTCTTTTCTTATTCCTAATCCCATCTAAACCAATTTGTGGAAGGTGTTGGACAGTAAAGGTGTGACATATACTATTCCCACTCTAGTCTAAGCCAATTTGGGAAAGGTATTGGACATTAAAGGGAGGAAATTTGCTATTTACACTACAATCTAAAACATTGTATGCAAGGTGCTACAGATGAAAAAAAATGTATATACACAATCATTATTCAATACTCAAACATAGGGGGTCATTAGGATAGCGGGTGGATAGCCACCGCCCGTATGGCGGTGGCGATCCGCCCGCTATTTTCCACCGCCCGCTTAACATTTCCCCACCGCCATATTACGATGGCGGTGGGGACCCAGGCGGACGGAAAGACCGTCTGCCAGTTTTCCGCTGGTAGGCAATCGGCCCGATTGCCTACCGGGCGGAAAAGGCCTGCAATATGGTGGTGGTGCCTTGCAGGCACCGCCATCCATATTACGATGGGCGGCGGTGCAGGGCTTTCCATGTCGGTGACTCCGCCATGGAAAGCCAGGCGGATTCCACTTACAGGGGCCCGTCGCGGGCCCCCAGGGTATTGGTGGGGTGGGGGTGCACATGGGGGTACCTATGGTACCCCCTGCATTGTCATGGACATGGTGGCAGGCACCTCGTGGTGCCTGTCACCTTGTGCATGACGATGCACACAGTGCATTCCCAGCATTATGGCGGGCGGTGCTGTGAGCACCGCCCGCCACAATGCTGGGAATGGAGGATGCCACCGCCACGGTGGCATCCTAATCGCCTGTGCGGGACCGCCGCACCACTGGCGGACGGTCCCAGCACCGCTAGGGTGGCGGGCGGATGAAAGTCCGCCCGTCATCCTAATAGGCCCCATAGTTTTTGATCTATAAAATAAACTACAATATTATAAAAAATACACTAATCAAAACTACAAACCTCTATATTCATTTTTAAACATGAAAATAAAAAAGAATATTGTTATAACTATTAATAATAAATATATATTGCAAAAACATACAATCTACCATTCCCAAAACATTGATCCTTAAAATAAAAATAAAATCATAATCCAAAATTAACAATCATAAAATTAAATACATATATAAAATAGAAAACTTTAAATGAACATTTTAAAATAATACAATAACATAATTTTCAACATTACTTGTTTGTAAAATATTTTACTTATGATTTTTACACAAAAATTATAAAATGTAAAATTGTTATTTAGAAAAATTCTAATTATTTTCTTTTATTACATTCATTTTTATATATATTTTCTTTTTTTAATGGCATTTAAATATTTATTTTAATATTTTAAATACAAAAATGTTTTTTTTAAATTTAATATAATGACTATATAGTTTATTTAATTGTAGATTATAATTTATAAAAATTATTAATATACAAATACATGCAAAAATGTTACAACACTAATTTGCATATCATTAAAAAGTTTACATTACATTTACATTAAAAAATCTACTTTTTAAAAATCTCCCACCCTTATCCCCTAAAAGCCCTATATCCTGTGGCTAAAACCAATACGAAATACATTTTTTACACATTAGTACAACAAAAAATACAAATTTCAGCAATTTCATTATTTATAGATTAGTTAATAAACATATAGAATCAAACACACTAAAATAAATGACATGCTATTTAACACTTACAAACAGTATTACATACAACAACATTTTCTAAATCATTATTTTTTAGAATGATATAAAAACAACCAGTGTTAAAAACAATATATTTACCTTCGATATTCCTGTTGACGATATTTGTTTAGCATTGCAATATTTTTTAAACAATATATTTTTTTCAATATTCTGTCCAAACACCAATAAGGGTCATTGTTTGCTTGTGTTCTGGTTCAGGGAGGACCCAGCCTGACATTTTGGGCTGGACTGTTCCTACTGGATCTGGGTTAAGACTGGTTTGCATATGGCTGGGCATCAACTGAGGTGGCGTGGTGTGCAAAATAACTATGCATGCCAAACAGCCACATTAAGCACCAGACACTTTACCTGGGATGGGACTACATCCCCCAGGCAGCAGTTCTTCCAGGAGATGGTTTGTTCAATGCTCTATAAAGCGCTATCTGCACACCACAGCACACAACACGCCCATGCCCGGGCAAAGACTGTGCCAAGAGTGGGTCCATCTGCACCCGTCCATGGTTGGACGAGGCTGGGTTGGGCCTTCCCTCTTGGCCCCCAGCTAGTTTTCAGTATTGACAAGCTAGGACTTTTTTCGCTCCTTACCTTTACTTGCCCATTTTACTTCTATATATTTATTATCATGGGAAAGAAAAAGCCCACTCAGCCTCATCAACTGGGATCTACAGGAGGCACCTCATCCCCTTTAATTACTTCTTATTTGTTCACTGTCATGGGAGCCATCTCCATGGAACTGAAACTAGTTGAAACTTACATTGATGTGGTGCAATAACTAATTAATGTTCCTCTGAGTTCTTCGCCATCTCCATCATTTGAGGGAATTGCTGTGCCTTTGAGTAACCTCATTAAAGACCTCCAGCAGGTCATTCCTGCCTCCAATACAAATCCCTGCGTCGACCCCGTTGATGACATTTTTATTGTATGTTCCACTATATCTCCTTTAAATGCCTCCAAATCGCCTCCTCTTAAACGAAAACGTAATGAAGGTAAATCAAAAAAGAGAGAGGCCAAGAGTAATAAGTCCAGTGCCAAAGTCTCTACTCCATCTCCCTTTTTATCCTCCAATAGCGTTCCTGACACTGATTTTAGTTCTGCAATATGGAATGTTTGCAAACCCTTTTTTGATAATGTGGAACTCATATTGAAAGAATTCCAACCAGCAGTACTGTCACATTTTAACCTATTAAATAAAGACATGCAAAGTTGGTGCTACTGCCAGAGTAATTCTCAACAGCCCCACTCTCATCAGCCATCACAATTTAGATCCTATCAAGTACTTAGTACTACTGCACCAAGTATACTACCAGTTGCTAACGTCTCTAGTTCATCTATGTTGGACCACTCAATCCAACCATCCACCCCTTCTAATCAAGCCAACATTGTGTAAGGTGCCAGTTTAAAGGAAAAATTGCAGCGAGTGAATCCTAGAGGACTGGAAATCACTGACTCTAGTTGTTCTGTCTATTTGCAATTGCCACCGAAAGTATGCCATATGTTATTATTCTCCAAAGCATGACTTCTCTGAGTAACGACCCCCTGGAAAATTGGCAAACACTTAAACAAACAGTTGCTCATTGGCTTGTGTCCAAATCTCGTCGGGGTGTGATTTGATGTACGATATCCTTATGGTATGTAGGGCTGGATGGGATGGCTATGCCCCAAAGTTGATTCAACAAAACTGCTTAGTTGTAAAATTCAGAAGCCCGTGGCTGGTGCACTCTTATTCCCTTGCCTAGACTATCTAACTACAGGATATACCAAGATTCATGAATTTCCCCTTGACTATTTCTATCGTCCAGCACTTTTAATAGGGCAGGCCAGAAGGATGACTGGGCAAGAGATTATGCCATCCAGCAATGTTTGTGCATGGGAACTGATTTGCACCACTCTCCAGCCTTTGAGATAATGAGTGACTTGTCCCACCAATTCCATCGATAGCTTCCAGTTATCCACATGTGTTAATGTTTGAACCTGTCCCCCCAGTAGAATCCACTTCATTTGATACCACCACTTTCCTCACGTCAACCAGGCGTTTATCTTGTTTTCCTTTCACTTACCCTCCTTAGTGATGGATTCATCATTTTGTCTTCTAATATAAGTGACCATAACCTGGTTACCATTTGTGTCTCCTTCCTTGATACTGAACCGCCTATTTTGCCAGCCCTGCAGATTTACAACATAACAAAACATGGGATACGTATGAAGTGGAAAAACATGAACCCGGCTATGTTTTCTGCTCATTTAGTAAATGATAGGAGAGAGGATGTGTTGTGTTGTCTCTCTGATTCAGTTGAGCCTCAACTGGTCTTGAGTAGTTTTAATGACTTGTGTAAATCAATGTCCAGGTTAATGACAGTTAAGAAAACCACCATTGAACCACCCGCCCATCTATGGTTTAACTCTGCCTGCTTGGTTGCTTCTAAGAATTTGAAGTCAGCAATTAAGTCACTCTCTAGAAACACTGAGGAAATTAGGCATGCAAGGAGGTTTTATAAAATAACACTTTAAGCAGGGAGGAGGGAAATCAGAGAGAATGCCTGGGAGGATCTACTTATTACCACTAAACCTAGGGATTCCAAAGCCTTTTGGGACGTGATTAACCATCTCTAATTCTTAGATGATAATAACTTGAAAATTCCCTGTCACATCTCTTCAGAAGACTGGTTATCCCAGTGTTTTTGAGGATAAGCCCCCTAACCCCTCTGATTCAGGTTTTCCTAACACGCCTTTAATCAGTGTGAACCCTTCTGCCTCTTTAGAGCCTGGTAGTAATTCTCTTTGCTTCACAATTGATGTGAGCAATGTAACTTCTACCATTTTAAAGAGTATTCCAGGTAAGGCACCCGGCCCAGATGGGGTTCCGATTAACCTCTTCAGACATAATATATCCTTTTTGGCTCCTCTGCTGATGAATTTGTTTTGCGCTAAATTTCAAGCAGAAATACCAAGCTCTTGGAAGAAATCCACCATTGTCCCCCTTTTCAAGAAGGGTGATAGAGGAAATCCAACATGTTACCATCAGATCTCGCTGTTGGACTCCTCTGCAAAATCCTGAGTAGGTTAATGCTTCAGAAATTGGAGGTTTGTGCGGAAGACAAAGGCTTCCTTTCTGACAGTGCAGTTTGGCTTTCCACCAGACATATGCATGATGGAACAGTCCCTCAACCTGCTCCTGATCACGGAAAAGTACATTAAGGCCAAGGGAGGCTCATTACACCTAGCTTTATAGTGTGTTCGACCTCATAAACAGGGGCAGGCTGTGGTACCTAATGAATAAATCTGGGGTAGACACTTGTCTGATCAAACTCCTCTAGCGTTTACACTGGGATACTTTAGCTCAGGTATGGTTTGGCCCTGATGGGGAGAGTATGCTCACTTTTACGGTCCATAAGGGGGTTAGACAGGAATGCATTTTAGACCCCTTTCTATTCCTCCTCTATATTAATTCCCTTGATCAAACTCTACAGTACAAAAAGGACCTGCCCAGAATAGAGGACCGGCCAGTGGCCGTTCATCTGTATGCTGCAGCAAACTGGTTGCAGTTTCTGCTGGACTCTTTTAACAAATTTATGGTGGACGTGAAGGGTTAATCATAAAAAATTATTTATTTATGATTAATGGCCCCAGAAATACCCATTCATGCAGGTTTATCATTGATGTGATTGCTATTACAAAAGTTTTACATTTTAACTATATGGGAATTTTGCTAGAAATTCATTTTAAATGGAACAAGCTCCTGGTCAAGAGAGGGCTTAAAATAGATAAAACAGCTGATGCATTTTTCAAATTTGCTAGGAAACCCAAACAAAACCCAATCAAAGAACTCAACTCTCTTTATAAAGCAAAATGTTTTTCTCTGGGTACTTATGGGGTGAGTGTCTGAGGGTATACAAACTGTGGCTGCTTACACCAGATAAAAATGCATTGCTCTCCAGATTGCTGGCAGTTCCTAAAAGCACTGCCAACAATATTACCCATACTGAGGTTGGTCTTCCATACATGAGGAAGTGAATAAATTGGCACTCCTCTGATTATGGGTAAAAAGCTAGAGTTCCCCATTTACTCATTTCTTCCGCCTTGTTCTTGCTGATTGTATTAACTTAGATCATGAAAATGAAATTGCTTGGGTAGTGTATATCAGAAAATCCCTTTTAGATCTTGGTGTTCCACATCATTTTTATTCACCCAGTAAGATTGATAGTAACACAAAGACCCAAATACGCTTTCTTTTTCAAACTAATAGCGATCTAAAGAGGTCTAATAAGTCTCTGGTGATGGACAATGTACTTTACCATATGGAGATCACTTCATTAGAATGTGTTGAACCATATTTAGTCTGGATTCCCAACCAGGAGCAGAGATTTTATCTAACACGCTTCAGGTTGAACATTGGTCACTTCCTGGTCACTTTTCCACAACAGGGAAGCTGGTTTTCTTCTCTGCGCTGTTGCCCCATGGCAATATTAGCAAGCAATCCTTTATGCATTTTATGTTTTTTTGTAGAGCTTATACTATTCCCAGAATTCAATTTTGATGCCCCATTTTATGCTCTAATATTTGCAGATCAGCTAGACAAAGCCTTAAACTTTTGCAGTGCCTGATAACTGAACCTGTTTGCCAAGCTTTTATTAGCTTTATACATCATTCTCTTAGGATCAGAAAAGATATAAGAATGTTGGCAAATGTCTAGCCTCGAACTGTTTTTATTGTGTTTTATTACACTGTATCTAAATTGTTTTTACTTGTATGCTTATTGTTGCTACTCTTTTATGGCCATCTTGGCCTAATAAAGCTCTTATGACTTGAACTATGGACTGGGATGCAGTCTGAGAAATTACCAGTGGCTGAGATGAATTCAAGCATTCCATCCATCTCTTTTTTGTATACTTCAGTAGAAAATTAACTCCAGCAGACTGCAGCAGTTCACGCTCTGTTCCTGTGCTCTTGTGGTATGCATTTCCCCCTAAATTACTCTAAAGTATGCAAACAGGTATAATCACATAATGTTCACTAAATTTGTGTCACAAGAGTAATACAAACATACCAGAATTACTCAGGCATAATTAAAATTTTGCCCAGGCCTAATCTTTATCAGCCTTTAGCATGACCACTAAAACAGGATTATCTAGCCAAAGCTGGTAACAATCCTGTTTCATGTGCCTCTGAATACATCTTCAACAGTTTAGGAATTAGTTTGCCCAATAATTACCACAAAATGTATCTGGAAGGCCATCTACACTGGCATCTTGTGATTTGCCCTTTGTCTAAGGCATCTTTTATCTCTTCAGCAGATATTGGCATAGCTAGCATCTCTGCCTGATCCCGTGCAAGACTCTGCAATGGAATTGATTTTAAATCTCTGACATCAAAGTCTCATCTACTAAGAATGGTGTGGAATATAGGATACTTATATGGTAGCACTGCTCAGAAACCACACTTATTTGAGATTGCAAGGTCAATATTTCACCTCTGTTCGAACATACAGCACACAGAGGCTTTCAACCTACATTGCATCTAAGCAGCCAGGCCAGCAACCTCCTTGACTTGTGTCCATCCCAATGACTTCTGTTCAAATGGGCATTATAATCAACCATATGCAATTCATCCACCAAGTCTGAGTATCTCAAATGTGGTAATGACAGGTCCTCCACAAAAGCACAGTCAGTTACCACCTGACATTGGAATCTGCATATCCGTTTTTCTATGTCCATTATTTTTCTGTTCAAATTTACTCTCACAGCATAGGAGGTTTTTATACAGAGTACCCCGATTACTGTCTTAAAGGTCTCCCATTCAATGGTGACAGAAGAGGCAGACCTCTCATTTGTCTCAAAGTATAAGGGGCCGATTCCGATCTCGGTCGGAGGCGCACCCAATACCATTCGGTCGGGAAAAAAGCCATGCGAATGCCTGTTTCCCGACCGATCCGTACAGCACACCGAACGAGTAAGTACGATGCGCACAACAGCACAGAATCCGGCCGAGCCGTACTCATCCAATCCAGGTCCTGTTCTCCGACCGAGGCGAATCCGGAAACGCAGAATTGAGTCGCACGGAAGGGAAAATGCAGCCACTTCCGGTCGAACAAGTACGATGCGCTTCCCGTACGTGCCGAACCCGTCGCTACGCACGGCACGTCAAAGCATCCGGGAGAGGCACACATAAGCTCCGATTCGCGCCACAACACAATCCACGGCTACGAGACGAACACGCCAGCGACGAGGACGACGCGAAGCGACGAGGACGACGCGAAGCAACGAGAAGGACGAACGACACGAACCAACCATGAATCCCTTCGTCCCGATCATACCAATATTCTACATTTACTACCGGAACAGGCACGGACGTGTACGGCGCAGAAGGTAAGTCAGACACCAACCACAAAACACATACAACACGTACACGACACATCACACACACACAGAGGGATGCAGAATATACTTACACCACCAACAGCAGCACCATAGGGGCGGGATGCCCATCACCAATGCCACATATGCACACAGGGGCCTGAATGCGCACCACCACCCCTACCCAGGGGGCCGGATGCCTACCACTACTACCACCCTTACCCAGGGGGGCTGGATGCCTACCACTACTACCACCCTTAGCCAGGGGGGTGCCAGATGCCTACCACTACTACCACCCTCACCCAGGGGGGGCTGGATGCCTACCACTACTACCACCCTCACCCCGGGGGGGCTGGATGCCTACCACTACTACCACCCTTAGCCAGGGTGGTGCCAGATGCCCACCACCACTACCACCCTTAGCCATGGGGGCTGGATGCCTACCACTACTACCACCCTTACCCAGGGGGGGCTGGATGCCTACCACTACTACCACCCTTAGCCATGGGGGCTGGATGCCTACCACTACTACCACCCTTACCCAGGGGGCTGGATGCCTACCACTACTACCACCCTTACCCAGGGGGCTGGATGCCTACCACTACTACCACCCTTAGCCAGGGGGTGCCAGATGCCTACCACTACTACCACCCTCACCCAGGGGGGCTGGATGCCTACCACTACTACCACCCTCACCCAGGGGGGCTGGATGCCTACCACTACTACCACCCTTAGCCAGGGGGTGCCAGATGCCTACCACTACTACCACCCTTACCCAGGGGGGCTGGATGCCTACCACTACTACCACCCTCACCCAGGGGGCTGGATGCCTACCACTACTACCACCCTTAGCCAGGGTGGTGCCAGATGCCCACCACCACTACCACCCTTAGCCATGGGGGTGCCAGATGCCTACCACTACTACCACCCTTAGCCAGGGGGCTGGATGCCTACCACTACTACCACCCTCACCCTGGGGGGCTGGATGCCTACCAATACTACCACCCTCACCCAGGGGGGGCTGGATGCCTACCACTACTACCACCCTTAGCTAGGGGGGGCTGGATGCCTACCACCACCACCACCCCCACTCATAGGATGGACAATGCATGACACAACCAGCACACCACAACCTACGGAATGCAAGAAAAAGACATCCCCCAAACACCATGACAAGCGTGTGTAGACTGTGTCAAATGCCTACAACACTGAACATGACTTTGAACATACAATGTGACCCCCTAGCACATGTGCCACACATATATGTGTGTGGCCCCCACAATGCAAGCAGGCCATGACCATTGTGGCAATGGGGTCCAAACCCCCATCATCACAGTGACCAAAAGGTAAGTGTGGGGTCCATAGCTGAAGCACATTCTGAACATTGAGGCAATGGGGTCTAACGCCCCATCACCACAGTGACCAAAATGTAAGTGTGGGGTCCATAGCCGAAGCACATATTGAACATTGTGGCAATGGGGTCTAACGCCCCATCACCACAGTGACCAAAAGGTAAGTGTGGGGTCCATAGCTGAAGCACATTTTGAACATTGTGGCAATGGGGTCCAAACCCCCATCATCACAGTGACCAAAAGGTAAGTGTTGACAAAGAAAGAGCTGCAACTGCCAAACTGCATGGATGATTCCTGGTCACAGAACAAAAACACATCAGTGGCAAAGTAGTGCATGTGTCCCATTGCAACATAAATTGGGGGAGCCAAATACTGCAGTGCAAATAAGACATACCTTTGGCCATGTGCAGACAAACAACACCCATGGGGGCTGACACTGTCAACATTCATCAATGACACAATGACAGAAGTGACCATCAGAATGCAGACCCACATATTTGCACCAATGGGCACACAAATGCAGATACCCTGTGGAGACTGTAGATGTGAGGTGAACAGATACCATACCATGGCAGCAATGGGACACACAAACCATGATCATTGTGCCTACCGATGACCTAGGAGTCCCAGGGACAGCAGGGGAAACCCACCAAACTACATACAGCCAATGGCACACCCAAGATATGCCAATGCAGTGGTGCAGATGCACAAACACAAACAGGCAGACCCACACTGCACATCATACACAACAGGTGAGGGGGGTGCCAGTGTCCCCAGGCAACCACACAACACATGAGGAGACGTGAATACCAATCATACAGATGTGCATACAGTGCCACACAAAGGTAACTCATGGATCCAAATCCCCTATGTGGGCAAGCAGGCATTGTCAGATGAGAGGGAGCACAAATCACACATGTCACACAGGCACGTAGGAACAGCAACTGACACAGCAAGACACAGACACACCACAGCACTACCCCCAGGGCCCCCACAATGTGGTGACCCTGGGCTGCATTACAATCCCACTGTGATGACAAAGCTAAATGTCGTTCACACTGTGAACCACAGTCATGTGTCCTGAGCAACAAACTACCATCACACCTACACAAGCACAAATCAATCATCATGGCCAGTAAGCCAAGGCCAACATGGAGGCAGGGGCCTAGCCGGGCAACAACTCTCATCTGCACACACTCAACACCACACCCTCGACCTCCAACAATGTGCAGCAGTGAAGCACACATGCACTGGTGACATTGCACATGCACCCATGACTATTCCAGGGTGGTGGGTGGGAACCAAGGTGCAGAAACACATCACACATGGCCACTCAACAAGAATCCTGAATGTCTGACACACTGCACACTACGCTGTACATGGACATGACGGCAATACCACACCAACCAATGGGATCCCAGCCACAGTCACACACCAATGAAGAAGCCAAGGTCACCCACAAAGAACACACATAGACAACAACCAACATTGCAGCCCGGACCCTGAGGAGTGCCAGCAGTCACACACACAACGTGTCACAATCACTGAAAGATAACACAAACTGGAAATCACATGACAGGGGCAAACAACAAGTGCCAAGGGAAACCTGACTGTGACCCATCTGCGTCTGCACACAAACTCAGCCCTGACAGCAAACACACCTAAGGGTGACACCCTGATGACCAGTAATGTGCCATGCACCCACATCACAGAGAACCCAGGGAGAAGACTTTGGGGGAACATAGGTCAACTCAGCAAGCATCACAAACAGGTACAACACTAGGGATCACAGCATGCACAGCTAAACGGAAGTGAACACACAGACATGCACATACAACACACACCTTGGGCGCAGGCAATGTCACAGGAGTACACACTGCCATGAGGGGACTCCACTCCTGTGTGAGGAAAGCTGTGCCATATGTTGCCTCAGTAGGGCCCAATCATGTCAGCTGAGCACTTGGTCACACAATCAACAATTAGCACCAAATGAAGGCTCCTGTCACATCAGCCTGGTCATGGAAGTGCCAACGAAATCATCAGCACAGATCCAACACACTTGTATAGCAATGTTGCACTGACAACACAGATGAGTCCTTCCCCATTGATGCCCAAACCTGCATGTCCAGTGGAGATGGCCACACGGTCAGGGAAGTAGACGAATTGAACAATGGCAGGCACAACAGATGTGCAGGGGTGGAAGCCACAGATGTGAAATAGCTAATCTAAGTAGGAAATCCCATTGCCAAATACTTAACACATGACACCCTCAGATGCTGCTATGGATGACATGGATACACCACAGGATAGGACACATTCCCCCTGGACCACATGGGTTCCTGCACAGTAACACTTCATTATCATGAGACCAAATATCACCATCACTGCAGCAAGGGCATGGTTAGCATCATAAACAACATGTACATCAGAAGCATAAGCACTAGAGAACAGAAAGTTGCTTTATTCAGCATATGTGTGTAATGAAAACAAAGTCCAGAAAAAACACAAAGGCCAATGGCCAGTCCATTGTCAAAGTCCAAACTGGGTGACAGTGGCAGATGTCACCCTATGCATGCCTGCACAAAACCAGGGACAATCCACTAGGAGGGGCAACCGGGGGGGCAGGCCAGGCACCGCAGGGACAGGATCAGGGCTCACCAGGAGGAAGCAGGGAAGGGGTGGTGGGTGCTGGAGAGCCACTGACAACTGCAGTGGAGGTGTCTGACATGGTGTGTGCCGGCACAACTGGGGGGCATGACTCAGATGTTGTGGGTGCCGGCACGACTGCAGTGGACCCTGCAGATGGAGTGGACAGGTCCGCCACTGCAGTGCCCAAGTCAGACAGGGTGGTAGTGGACTCCACTGCAGTGCCTACCACCAGGGGAGGAGAATGGGGAACAGGCAAGGTGGGCTGGACAGAGGGGGAGGACACCCTCACCACATCAGTGGCACAGACAAGCGCAGCGGGGGGTGTGGTGCCGGGAGAGCAAGTGGCAGGGGGAGAAGGCCGGATCCTCTTGGGGATGGTATATCTGTGGGTGGGGGAACCTGGGGCAGGGTGTGGTGGGGCACCTGTGGAGTGGGGGCCTGAGGGATGGAGGAAGGAGACCTGGTGCCTGAGCTGCAGGGCGGCGGCGGGGTCTTGCTCTTACAACTCCGGGGGACTTGCGGGTGGGGGCCTCAGTCTGTCTGCGCCTGGGGGAGGGTGTCCGGGGGCGAGGGGCACTCTGCTCCGTGTGGGTGGGCTTCCTCTTCCCCTGAATGCTGTATCAGCTGGATCGGAGGGGAAGAGGCCGAGGTCACTGAGGAAGAGCCGCTGGGTCTTTGGGGTTGCAGGTGAGGCAAGGGAGGGTGTTTTGGAGGGAGAGGCAACTGAGGACTGCGCAGTGCTCGTGGATGCGTGTGTGTGTTCCAGGGCCCCATCCCCTGTGAGTCTGGTTTCAGTCCCCTGACTGTGCGTGTGTGTGCATTTTGTTTGTGGCGTGTGTGTCTGTGTGCTGGATGTGTGTGTGCTTGGGACGGGTAAGGTGCTGGGGAGTGAGGATGGAGCAGAGGCAGGAGGGGTGAGGGACTGTCTGAGGAGGGACACTGCTGCCGTCAGGGAGGAGTCCATGGACCTATTGCCCCTCTGTAGGTCAGACATGCCCGATGAGATGCCCTCCATGAATGACACCAGCTGAGTCAACAGAGCGGTGTGCGCATGGAGGACACTCAGCATGGCTGTCTGCCCTACATGGAGCTGGCGAAGGAGGTACACAGACTCCTCACTCAGGGCAGCAGGGGACACAGGGGCAGGGGGTGCGGTGCCTGGCCCAAAGGAGACACGCTCCCAAACATGGGAGCCTCCACGGACCTGGGGAATGGGAGCCGATGGGAGGGCGGTGGTGGTGCTGGTGGTGGCAGGGACAGCAACACTAGCTGGGGTGTGGTGGCTGCTGACACCCGCCTCCATAAGGGAGTCATCCTCCGAGTTGCTCTGGTCCTCAGCTGAGGTGGATGGTGCTGAGGACTCCTCGGTGTGGCTCCCCTCGCCCTCCGTGCCACTGGGTCCCTCCGACCACTCCTCGGCTGCTGACCCAGTCTGGCTCTCCGGCTCCTCCTGGTCCGTGGAGCTGTCCCCTTCCGTGGCCGTGGATGTATCTGCAAACAATGGGGAAACAGACAGACATCAGTCACCTGCACCAAACGCACACACCACTGTGAGCACAGCACATTACAGAGCAAGACCTGGCATCATTAGTTGTACATTGCTAAAAGTGCCCTAACTGAACAGGAGAAGCCAATTGTCAGTCTGATGCCAACCATGGCACTCACATCCCACATGGCCTTGCACCCATCTGTCTGGTGTCTGTTGGATAGCAACACCCCAGTGTGGACACATGCACCAACGACACAGTAGTTGGACAGTGCAGAGGACACGGTGTAGCATGTGGACATGCACACATCACAACTCTTGCCACTGAGTCAGTACAGGTTTCCGGATGAAAGGGACGCCCAGAGTCAAATAGGATATGCATGTGATGCATACCAGCGACAGACTCCATGATGCACCCATGTCCTGATAGCCATCGCCACAATGGTGTGCATGTAGCACATGTCACTCCCCTGCAGGATCACCAATAAGTAGACACATGCCATGGCGGAGGCATGACTGCTAAGTCATACATCACTGTCTCAGTGATGTATGACTTGGCAGCCAGACAACAACACTCTGCACTGTGTCACAATAGTAGGTCATGGGGAATGCAAGTCCTGGAGCTGCACAAGTGCACATGTACATCCCCCACACAACACATCATCTTAACCCTCATCTGTCCAGGTCATACCGATTGGACATATGGGAGACCTGTGACACTACCCTCTGAACCTGAGCCCCTCACAATCTGCTGTGAATGGGGAACAGCTGCCTGAACTTCACATTCGCATACCCCAGTCTGCACGGGCAGCTGATCAAACACCTATGTGACACACAAGTATCGTCCCCTATGGTCACATCTCCAGTGGCATGCTGAGCCCCTACCAAGAAACACCCCAGCAGTCCTGGCAACAAATCCACAGCACACTGACACAGAGGCAGACACCTGAGGGGTCAAATCACTGCGCACAATGTGTCAGCTGATACACGGGAGTGGGAGTACAGAGTGCATTGCATGGCCTGGAGTAGGCATGACTGTCCTGCCCCACATGAATGAGGGATGAGCCCTGGACAGTGGATAGCTGGCTATGTATGTGTGACACACGTAATCTGCATACTCCTGGGGCCCAAACATTGTTCCCACCCGCTGCATGGGTGTGTGCCACATACCCCAGGCACATGTGGTGGCTCAGCTCAGCAAGTGGACCGCATATCAAAGCAACACACAGATTACATGTCCGAACACAGGCGTTGTGTGAACAATGGACCCACCCATGATGCCCACAACAGAGTTAGGGAAACAGATGCTGTCCCCCACCTTTAGTGAAGCAAACTGCAAGGACACAGTCCCAAGTGACACAATTCCCTGAATGTAAGGGCCACACCTGGGTATCAGATGAGGAGTGGGCAGTGCACAATAGAGGGACATGGCTCCTGGACAACATGACTGCTGTACTGTGGCAGTTGAACCAGGCCAGAGGAGGGCACAAAGCATGTAATACAGAGTTCACAGTGCAGTCTTTGACTCACCCCCTCCTTGCTGCTGTCTGGCCTTCAGCTGCCCATCCAGGTCTGGAAACACCACCGCCAGGATCTGGAGCATGTGGGGGTCAGGGTCCGTGTTCCGCCCCTCCTGCGAGGAGGCGACAGCTTCAGCTGGACCCGTGCAATCCTCCGGGTCCAGCCCCGAAGGTCCTGCCACCTCTTCTGGCAGTTGCGGATCCGGCGCTTGTAGACCCCCACGGACCGGACAGCCCGGACGATGTCCTTCCAGATCTCCTGCTTCCGATGGGCATTAACATGTCAGGATGACAAAGTGAAAAGGCCATTACTACACATGCAACATATCCGTGCATGACACAGTTGTATATACATGTCTCATTCACAGGGGCACATGATGTACACAGGCAGTGCAACACTGCCCATGGACAGTTTGCCAGACGTCACTACATGGTATCATTGCATGGGAAGTAAAACCTTGTTCAAATGCACTGTCACTGCACCATACCTGTCCAGTGCATGTCACTACACACTATGGGGGTGACAACTACTCAGTGAGCCTGCTAGCCAGTGGCGTGCAGACTTTCAGCCTTGCTAGTCAGACAAAATGCACATTCAGAAAGGCAGTGCACAGAACACTCACCTGCTCCCCTGGTGTCCCATACAGCTTGCTGTACTGTGGAAGTAGGCTGTCCAGCAGGGCCTGGTTCTCCTCAAGGCTGAAGGCTGGGGCTCTCTCCACAGTACGTGCCATTGCAGGGTCCAGAGGGGCAGAGACAGCAGCAGTGCAGTGGCAGATGTCATCCTGGAGCATGTAGTGCAGGCAAGTGAGCTCTCAGGGGAACAGCCAGCAATATATATGTGCTGGAGAGGCAGATACTGTCCCTTGTGTCCAAAGTGATAGGTCCAAGTCGTTTGCATCTTCTGAATCTGGCCAATCCATGGAATAGCAGCACCAATACACGCCCACGGCATCCTTCAAATCTTCAACTTCATGACATACATGATTTTGCAACATTGTTGTGGGTGACCAACTGAATTTCCAGCAACGACTCGTTCGAATTTCGAAAACGCGTCCGTTGCCAGGCAAGGCCATTGTCAATGGGTGCGCACCGATCGGTACATTGCTGATCAACGCGTACAGGGGTACAACGCGTACCCGCACACATTGAATGCAATGGGCCGGCCGGGGGCACCGATCGGTCCATTGCGGTACAACGCGTACAGGGGTACAACGCGTACCCGCACACATTGAATGCAATGGGCCGGCCGGGGGCACCGATCGGTCCATTGCGGTACAACGCGTACAGGGGCACAACGCGTACCCGCACACATTGAATGCAATGGGCCGGGGGCACCGATCGGTCCATTGCGGTACAACGCGTACAGGGTACAACGCGTACCCGCACACATTGAATGCAATGGGCCGGCCGGGGCACCGATCGGTCCATTGCGGTACAACGCGTACAGGGGTACAACGCGTACCCGCACACATTGAATGCAATGGGCCGGCCGGGGCACCGATCGGTCCATTGCTGATCAACGCGTACAGGGGTACAACGCGTACCCGCACACATTGAATGCAATGGGCCGGCCGGGGGCACCGATCGGTCTATTGCGGTACAACGCGTACAGGGGCACAACGCGTACCCGCACACATTGAATGCAATGGGCCGGCCGGGGGCACCGATAGGTCCATTGCTGATCAACGCGTACAGGGGTACAACGCGTACCCGCACACATTGAATGTAATGGGCCGGCCGGGGGCACCGATCGGTCCATTGCGGTACAACGCGTACAGGGGCACAACGCGTACCCGCACACATTGAATGCAATGGGCCGGCCGGGGGCACCGATCGGTCCATTGCTGTACAACGCATCCCTGTACAAGTGACTGGCATATGTCACCATGCCTGTCTCAGATGGACATATGCCAGCCACAGATAGCTCCCAGGGAGTGAGTTGCACACCTAAAACACGACAGCCTGTCCAAACTGTATGATAAGGCATGTAAGGCTGCATTTCCTATTGTGTGTATGTTGGTGTACATGTTGTCCTGTGGGTGTCACCTGGGGGCAGCCACCCCCAGGCTGTGCACGTGTTCATGGGGACAGGATCCTGGGTGTTACGTGTACATGACCACTGTGATGTGCAACTGTTCATATCTGTGCATGTGCCATGGTCACATTTCACGGTGGTGTATGTGTATGTCATGTCACATACCCCGTGAGTCCCATGTGGGACGGTATGTTTGAGCCAGGGTGTCCCAGTGGCACAATAGTGATGGTCCTCCACAGTCTATGTGCATGTAGTGTTTACAATGTCTCTGATTTCATGTGCACAATGGGAGGCAGTCTCCACATCCACGTTGTGTGTGCATGGACTTTGATGTTGTGCGTGTGTGTGTCACAGACGTCCATGTCTGTCCTGCAGTGGCAGGTGGGACCACTACCTGTGGGGGTCATAGTTGTTTTGCTGTGGTGTATACATGATACTCCATGTAATGCCAGTGTCCATGTGGCAATACAGGGTCCCTGGGAATGTACCTGTCGTTGAGCTGTGATGCCTGGGGCACATCTGTCCTCACATGTCACTGTGGGGGGTGATTGTGACACGGCAGCAGGAGATGGGAACTGTGACACGGCCTCATGATATCCAATGGGCCAACCTGGGACTTATTGATGCCACTTGTTGGACCGTGATGACAGATGTTGGCCATGTATGTACCATACATGTCCTTACGGAACTGCACACTTCATGTAGTTGTGCCTCATAATGATGTATGTTGGGATATTGAGTGTGTTCAATGCCGCATATGTGGGCTGACTGACAATCTTGCTTACTTCTCCTCTGCACTGCAGGGCTCCTACTGTCCATCGACCATTCCCAGACCTGGCAACGATGGTGGAACGGGACAGCATCCGACGGTACCGCTTCACCAGGCAGCTGATTGAGGATTTGGCAGTGCAGTTGGCCCCACATTTGCAGCCTGGCCGGCCGTATCCTACAGCGCTGACCCCCAAGGTGAAGGTGATGGCAGCCCTACACTTCTTTGCCACCGGTACCTTCCAACATACTGTGGCGACTGCTGGTGGGATGTCACAGACCATGTTGAGCCGTGTGCTCCGCGATGTTTTGGCGGCAACGTTGCTATTCCTGAACCGGTACATCTATTTCCCTAGACTGCGACGACTCACTGACGTGAAGAGTGACTTTTATGCCCTGGGGAGGATGCCGCATGTCATTGGCTCCATTGATGGGACACATGTGGCTTTGGTACCACCACAGGCCCAGGAGCAGGCCTACAGGAACCGCAAGCACTACCACTCGGTCAATGCACTGGTGGTGTGTCTTGCAGATATGACCATCACACACGTGTGTGCCCGTTTCCCTGGTTCAGCACACGATGCCTTTGTGATGAGGAGTAGTCGCATCCCCAGGATGATGGCACAGATGCAGAACCAGCGTGCCTGGCTTGTCGGTGTGTACTGACTTTGTGCCATTGTGTGTGATCTGATCTGTAGTATTCCGCCCACTTTTCCAAGTCAGCTAATGTGCACTTGTCTGTCCGTAGGTGACTCGGGATACCCCAACATGCCGTGGTTGCTGACACCCCTCAGGAACCCTGTGACACCAGCCCAGATGCGCTACAATGAGGCACATGGTCGGACCAGGAGAGTGATTGAGCGGACATTTGGTCTCCTGAAGAGCCGCTTCCGCTGCCTGGACAAGACCGGAGGGTCCCTCCCATATGCCCCTGCGAAAGTGTGCAAGATTATCATCGTCTGCTGCATGCTCCACAACCTGGCAGTGCGGAAGGAGTTGCCTCTCATCCAGGATGACAATAACCAACATCCGCCACCTGTGGAGGATACTGGCCTGGACCACGATGCCAGTGATGATGATGATGAGGGTGATGTCCGCACACAGCTCATCACCAACTTCTTTAGCTGAATGTGAGTATCCTGAGGTGTCATGTCAATGATGTGAGTTGGCATGATATGTGTAGGTGGTGCTCTGGTGCTGTTGGAGTGTGTCCATGGGCTACTTGACTGGATGTGTGTTGCGATGTGTGCTTACAGGTGGTCTGTACTCCCCAACAGTGTTGACATGCTAACTTGGTTCTGGGTGGGTATCTTGTAACATGTATTGTGCATGAGTTTTGCTGTTCTGTCCTGTTCTCCATTGCTTTTGACTGTGTGTCATTTCTGTCCTTCACAGGGTACTTTCAGATTCGTTTGGTCAACTGTGTCCACCGACGACGTGATTGCACTTCCAGGGTGGTAGCTCTTGTGTCCCTACAGGTGATGTGCGCCACACCCATGGACTTCCTTCCGTCTACAGTTGTTGACTGTGTGCCCGCTGCCAGGTGGGATTACCTTGCATCTGTAGTGGTTACGACATGTTGCAACTGTGTAATAAACCTGTGCTTGACTTTGTGATGTGCGTTGTCTGTGGTCACACATTTGACTGCCATTTGCTTACTGCACCTGTGGGCTACTTGACTACAACTGGGAATGGGTGTGGTGTCTGTGCATTGCACCGTCTTCCCTGGCAACATCAGTGTAGGCAATGAGTCAGAAGGCCTAGGTGTGTATGTGTTGTGTAGCCCTGGTGGTGTGTCTCCCTCATATGTGTCACGTTGCCTTTACTCACATACCTGGGTTGTACTTGCTGTTGCAGTTCGCATACACAGTGTAATTTTGCAGTTCATCATCCCCATAACAGCACCCACGTTGGAATCACAACAGAGGCAAGTATGGTGTATTAGTGTGTTTATTGTGATACATTTGTGTGAATAGTGCATAGGATGGGTAGTGCTGTACATAAATCTTGCAATCAGAAGTTCCTAGGTGAATTGAAAGTTCTGGTAGACAAAATCCCCAGTATCGGGGCCACAGTTGTCTGAGACATTGGTCCAACTTGTACTCCCCATGCAATGTGTGGGAGTAGTGTTGCCGTCAACAGGGTGAACAGTCTGTTCACAAAGGTGAACATCCAGAACAGGTTCAGGCTTCCTGGGAGTTGCGCTTGGCCATCGGCCTCTCACTTGCCCCTCCTCGGACGACCCCTCTTCTTTGGGGGTGGCCCTCAAGTACAGGCTGCTGCGTTGCAGGGGACTCTCCGCCAGAGTCATCCTCCCTCCCTGTGGCAGTTGCAGTTTGTTCAGCACCAGATGTTGTTGGCACACAGGGAGGTGAGGACTGGTTGCTGTTCATCTGGCGGAGGCATTGTAAAATGTCCCTGTGCACCGCCGTCATCTCATGCAGTGCATCCCACTTGGACTCCACGCGGGACATGTGTGAGTCCACGCGGGACATGTGTGACTCCACGTGGGACATGTGAGAGTCCAAGCGGGCATGATGGGCAACCTGCTGATGTTTCATGTCTCTGAGGAGCCCCACTACCTGGCTGAGATCTCCGGTGCTGGACTGGTACGCATCAGCTATGCGTACCAGTTGTGGGTCATCATGCACACCAGCAACCTCTGCAAGCAGCGACCTCTGTCTCCCACCCCTCCCACCACCCCTGCTGACATGTGCAGTGCGTGCAGTGGCACGCACAGGTGACCCTGGTCCACCTTGGGGGTTGGTGGTGGTGGTGGTGTCCATGGCCCCAGGTTGGTCCAGGGTCCCTGTGCTGGTGTTGCTCCTTGTTCTGTCCATGTCGGCAGGGATGGTATTTGTGGTGACAGTCGTTGGAGGGGTGGGTGCAGGGGGTGCAGCTGGTGGTCCTGCTGGTGCTGCAGCTGGTGGTCCTGCTGGTGCTGCATGTAGACTTGCACCGGATGTGCCAGAGGTGAAAATAGAGCTGAATGCTTGGTTAATCTTCTCACGTAATTCTGCGTATACTTGCATAATTTTACTGGAATTTCACATAATTATGCTACAGAAAATTAAGTGAGTTATGCCCACACCTTACTTTAAATGAATTAAATCTTAGTAAACTTAAATTGAATAAACTGACCTACTAATCATAAAGGGTTCATGTACTTTGTTGCCTTTTTCATTGCTCCCACATTGGGGTCAGTGCCACCAATAGTGCAAAAAATTAACATTCACAAAGTTTTATTTAATACTGAGATGTTATTCTGCAATCAGAAAAATATTGTGGTAAAAAGGGTCTGTGTTCCAACTACATATGCTTAAAATACAGCTTCCATCACTGCAAACTAACAGTTTAGTGGGTATATTGACATTCCATCTTAAACAATTTGCTGTAACATTCTTTGATTGGCCTTTCCACAGCTCAGACTCAAAAACTTCCACTATTCAAGAATCAGGTGGGTAGACTGCACATGAGCTTTCAAACCTGGCCATAGCACCTCTGCCTTGATGTGTCCACAGTGACACTCTCCAAAACAAATGGTTAATTTCAAAGTATGTACTTTCAAAAAATGACCTCCTACTGCATGTTCTCCAGGAACCTGAGAATTAAGCACCCCATCTGTGGACGAACATTCATGGACCTGGTATTCAGTGTATGGATGTTTTAGTTCTTGTTGTGATGTGTTGTCTGAAGGCTCACTCGGTTAGGAGGACCACAGCAATTATATAAACACACAGAGGTCATGGTGTGGGCTGAACCCCAATCACTTTGACACCCCTTCATTTAAACCTTCAGCCAGGCCTAGCCTTTGGGTGTGTGTGATGATGGAGTGTTTCCAGTGTGGCGGTCCCACTTCAGATTCCTCTTTGCATCTCTTCATCCCCTTCCCACAGTCCCTTTTTTTAGTTCTTGAGAACAATGTTAAAACACATGTAGTATCAGCGTTTCTGGCTGGGGTTCAAGGTTGTATCTCAGGTTGGCTTGAGCTTGAAGGGGACATTTTTCCTAGTTCAGTGTTGGATGTCAAAGATGCAAATGGTTGTTCTAAACATCCTACATAATATTTTGGACTAGACTACTTTCACTGGGTCACCAGGGGTGTGAGTAAGTGAACCATTCTCCCTCGCTTACCCTCTCAGAGTCTCTCCTTTACCTGAATGGGCTTCTCAGTGGTTCACTCTGCTCTTCTATGCCTTGTGTTACTTTTTGGAAAAATTAGATGTTAGGAGTAACTTTTCTCAACCCTCTTTTAGCTGTTACCATTGTCTCTGTCATCCAACACCATGGTTGAGTGTTTGCATGAAGCATTCTACATCGCTGTTCACCTGGGGCCAGCTGGGAGTGATTCTACAATGGTTAATTTTGATGTGGCAAGAATGCATCTGAAAATCATGTCCTTTCAAAGGAGCTGCCTCAGTACACTCACAAAGAATTTTACACCAGGCTTGTATCATTCCAGACATCTTGAGACCTGGGCAGGGAGGAAGGAAATTCCAGAACCATCTGTGAGGGGGACTCCAGATGTTTCTTCCACAAAAAAGCACAAAATATAAATGGTGAACCCTCAGAACCACTCTTCAGTACACTCATGGACCTACAGAAGACAATGGAAGGACTGCCTTGTACCCCATGGGACTGCCTGCTATTTGAAGCCTGCCTTGTTTCTCAGAAGAGTGCCCTGCTACTACCAGAGGACTGCCCATCTGCTTGAGGCCTGCCTTTTTCTTCAGAGGGATGCCATGCGGCTTGAGGTCTGACTTGTTCTTCAGAGGACTGCCTGCTGGTTGAGGAGCGCCTTCCTGCTTGAAGTAGAGAGGACCATCTCCTTGAGCCCAGGATTACCAGAGTGACTCCAAGGGCCTGTTGGCTGACCTCCTGTTCTGAACTACAGGGACACTACAAGCTCCAGAGGCCTCTCAACAACTGTCCAGCTGACCTGCTGTAACTAGACATTTCAGGAACTGCAACTTGACCTGCCTGGACCTGCAATTAGACCTGTCTGAGCCATGCTGGCCTCTGTTGTAGTGAGTTCCTGATCCCCAAGATGTGCATCCCCAGGTCCTGGACCCTAAGGTGGCTTCAATTGAGCTCCTCTGGGCAAATCCTGAAGTTTTGAGCTCTGCGCTCATGATTTTGAGAAGGTAACCTTTTCAGTGGGACCAACCTGGTCCCTGTATCCAGCAGCAATACTTCAAGGTTGGCCTGAATCTGTGACTTTGTTCTGGTCTAGTGCAACCAGATATCCACAGTTAGCGCTTTCTGCTTTTTGGTGCTATTTTTACTTAAACCTAAACCTTTAATATTGCATATCTTTGTTTCAACTGATTGGATCTTTGTCATTTTGGTCTCATTTTATATATTAAATTGTACTCTACATTTCTAAATTGATGCAAGATATCTCTTTTGTTGTGTTTTCACTTTATTACTGTTTGTAGTTTGTGTGCTGCATCAATATTTTATAATTTGCCTCTAAGTTAAACTTGACTGTTTTTTTCCAAGCTACCAGGGGGTTAAGCACACGTTAATTTAGTGACTTTTGTGGTTCACCCTGACAAGGATTGTGGCTAATGTTTGAGAAGGGCTCACTCCTGACTCAACCAACAACACTGTTTCTCACATTGGTGTTCAGTGGTGGGATAAATGAAATATTTGTGTTTGTGCAGTGCTATTCCGTGTTTTTTGTGTTACAATAAAATCCCATATAAATAACTTGATACCAGATTCAACCTTTTTAAATTCTCCTTTTTATTCCTTCTCGATTGGTATATTGGTCACACTTTAATTCCTATGTCACCTTTTTGCACTTGAGACTTTTTGTTGTTGCAACTGTATACTTTGCCAGAATGGTAATGGATCCCAACGGCCTAACATACTACAATATGAGGGAACTGAAGGAGTTCTGTAAGGAGAGGGGGGTGGTCATGAAGAAGGGCACCACAAGCAGGATTACAGGAAGCACATTGGTGGAAGGCTTCGACAGAGCACTAAGAAGGTTAGGATCAGCCTGTACTGGTCATATATCTCTTCCTCTGTCTTATTAAGCATGGTTAGCCTGACTCTGAAAATCCTCTCATGTCTCTGCCTCCTCTGTTGAGCAGCCAAAAGCTGGATTCTCCTCACTATCATGTACTGGGCAGCCCTTGTTGTAAGATTTGTGATGCATTCTGAGCCAGTTTTTATAGGTTGGGTCCTGTTGCCACCTGGTTTTCATTCATAGTAAATTGCATGGGCAAACTGTCATTTTGCTGTTACTCGCAAATTGCAATTAGTCTATACATGTAGATTTGCGACTCGCAGAGGGAGTCGCTATTTGAGAAATGCAAATTCCGACCGCATTTTTTTGCGGCTCGGTAATCTGTTGCATCGCAATATCGGATTTGCGACAACATTTCATACATCGCGTATCAATCATTTTGCATGAGTTAATGGTTTTGAGACCATTTTGCGAGTCGTAAAACGGCCGTACATGTGGCCCTTAGAACTCTGGACGGCCTGGGGCTTGGCTATTGACACTGACAACTGTCAGTGGCCTCTCTTGGTTACTGTCCTTATAGACAGAGTTTTTCTGGGGTCGGGGCCCGAGTATGACCCAAGCGGTGGAGTGGGCCACATCACTTTGTTGGCCATGATGTTAGTGTCTGTCTACTGGAATGCATCTGTAAGCAAGTTAAGGTTAGGTGCTTTATAGATGGGGTCCACAGGTGAAGAGAAGGGTTCCCCAATAGCCAGTCCCCTGGCTAAGACGAGTGTCAACAGGGGAATTCAACTGAGTTCAGAAGGGTATAGAACTGACAAGTGCCACTGTAGAGGAGGCCCATTGTCCACATTATATCTCCTAAGTAGGGAATTCTATATAGGTATTGCATTTTACTGGAGGGGGGCATGGTGGACTTGGCTCTCTCTGCAGGGTCACTACCAAACATTTTGCCTTCACCTCTCCTGCTTTCGGAGCCCTTTTTTTCATGTCTTTTAGGACTTTGTGCACCTTACCAGTGCTAACCATCGCTAAAGTGCTTATGCTCACTGCTTAAAATATGGTAAAATTGGCTTACACCCAGTTGGCACATTTAATTTACTTATACGTTCCTAGTACAGTGATGCTACATGCAGGGCCTGTAAATTAAATGCTACTACTGGGCCTGCAGCACTTATTGTGCCACCCATTTAAGTAGCCCTTTAAACATGGCTCATGCCTGATATTGCAGCCTGTGGGAAAATACATCTTTTGCCAGGCTAAATCTTCATTTTTAGTATATATAGGCCTCTCTTAAAGTAGGTCTTAAACAATCCATAATGCAGGATGCATTGTATTTAAAAAGTAGTAATATTCACACTAGGGATCTGGGGATTGGCCTTACCAGCTACGTACTAATCCCACCGTTACATTAATTCACACTCAAGTATGCCTGGTATTGTGATACAAAGAGGGCTAGTGGCTAGTACACTGCCTGAAGCTATACCCTATCAAATTAATAAGTAAGTGTGTGATGCAATAAAATTGTTTCCGTGGAAGGAATCCTTTTTAAGGATGAGAACCCTCACTCACCCAAAGGTGACATGAAGGAGAGAGGACCATCGCCATGAACCTAGAACTACCAGACTCCAAGCATCAGTTGGCTGACCTCCTGTTCTGAGATACGGGGACACAACAAGTTACAGAGGCCTTCCTGCAACTGCCTAGCTGACCTGCTGCAACTGTCCCTAACTGACCTGCAACTAGACCTCCCTAGACTTGCAACGGGGTCTGTCTGGACCTGCAGCTGGACTTGTCTGAGTCCTGCTGGGATCTGCTGAAGTGAGTTTCTGATCCCTAAGAGATGCCTCCCCAGGTCCTGGACCCTTGGCTGGCAAGTGTTGAGCTTCTCTGGTGAAATCCTGAAGTTTTGAACTCTGGGCGCTGGACGGTGAGAAGGTATCTTTTTCAGTGGGACTATCTTGGTCCCTTTATTCGGCCCACACTCCAACGTGGTTGGCCTGAACTTGTGACTTTGTCCTGGTCTAGTGCAACCAGATATCCACAGTGAACTCCTTCTGCATCTTGGTGCTGTTTTTACTTAAACCTATAAAATTGCATTTCTTCGGTTCTACTGATTAAATTAGTGTCACTTTGGTCTCATTGTATTTTTTACATGTTACTCAATTTTTTTACATTTGTGGGATTTTTTCACTTTGTTACTCTTTGTGTGCTGAATAAATACTTTACACTTTGCCTCTAAATGAAACCTGACTGATTTTGTGCCAAGCTACCAGAGGATTAAGCACAAGTTAGTTTAGTGACTTTAGTTGTTCATCCTGACAAGGTAGTGGCTGTTGATTGAGAAGGGCTAACATCCCCTCAAACAACAACCCAATTTTTCACACAGGCCATTTGGACTCACTATAAAGTAGGAAGGCTGGGCATTCTTGTATTGTGTCTTCTATTGTGTGATCCATCCCCCAGAATCACTGTTTTTCTTGTAGTCAGGCTTTGGTTTTAGCAACCCCTTTGTGCCATTGGTGAGCAAAGGTGGCTACAGTGTGTTGTAATATCTGAGTGATGACAATGTGAGGTCAACGTAGGATGAATTCATAATTGCTAGTGCTTAACTCAGTCGGGCTCTCCATAGCAGACTAAGGGGCCGATTCCGATCTCGGCCGGTAGGGCTCCGAATCGGATTCGGCTTAACCGGATCCGATTCGGAGCCCTATTGCCCGACCGATTCGTACGCGCATCCGGGCGAGCGAGTACGATGTGAAATCGCCGACCGACTCGTCCGGGCGTCCCGACCGCTCCGACCGACTCGTTCCCGGGTCTAACCACACCGACCGACTCGCTTGGACTCGACTCGCACCGCGCAATGGAGACGTTCCCCGGCCGGGTAAGTACGATGCGCGCCGCGAGCAGTCCGACCGAGCCGCGCACTCCGGCTCGAAAGAGCAGTCGGAGCCATACTTTGGGGGTCCGTGTCGGACCCCCCTTTACGCGTAGCCGTGCGAGTCGCACACAGGGGGGACCCATGGGTCCCCCCTACCTGTGCGTGTACGGCGCGAGTCGCTTTGCCGCGTACACGCTGTAGGGGGCGCCCTTGTCCGCCTTGCACCCATTGAGTCAATGGGAGCCCGCGTACACGTTGTACGACAGGCTCCCATTGACTTCAATGGGAGTCCGACCGACTCGAGTCCGATGGCATACGTGCGCATCGTACTCGTTCGGTCGGGCTGCACGGGTCCGATTCGGTCGGAAATCTCTCCGGGTCCGGCTCGGTCGGAGAGATTTCCGGCCCGAATCGGAATCGGCCCCTAAGTGTCTC
The DNA here is from genome assembly GCA_963921515.1 of Calotriton arnoldi. Classification (NCBI taxonomy): domain Eukaryota; kingdom Metazoa; phylum Chordata; class Amphibia; order Caudata; family Salamandridae; genus Calotriton; species Calotriton arnoldi. The sequence continues at coordinate 528,259 of CAWUFW010009375.1, forward strand.
TCGGGACCTATAATCATACATCTTCAACCGAGGGAGGAAGGTTTTCCACCTGTGCTGTTGTTATGCCTCTCTCACCTTCTGTTTGCACTCAACGTAGTGGATTTCCTGGGCAATGTCACTGATTTCTAGGGCTTTCAGGCATGCAGAGCTAGTGATCATTCTGTCATATCTTTCCGTGTCCTCAGCATGCAGTCCAGGTGTCTTTGCTTTGTTACCTGGGTGACTTGAAAGGACGTTGCATGGATTGTTGGCTCCTGGCCGATAGAGACATCCAGATTATATTGTTGTAACTGTATCACCCATTTTTCCATTCATGGTGGGGGGTGTTGTGACGTGTCCTGGAAGAGGTTGACTAGAGGCTTGTGGTCTGGAATTACTTTGAAACTTTTGCCAAATAAGTGAAGATTAAATGATTGCACCCACATTTGATTGCAAGGGCTTCTCTTTCGATTTGGGCATAGCAGGTCTCTATCTCAGTAAACACCTGACTTGCAAATGTCCCAGTAGTTCTCCACTTGTCGGTTCTTTCTTCTTGCAATAGAACTGCTCCAAGTGCTACTGGCTGGTGTCAACTATCAGCACAGTCTTCATGAGAACTCACAGGGGTTCTGGCAGGTTACCAAGTTTGAAATTAACTGACTGAATTGATTTGTCATTCCATGGAAGCTCCTGACTGCCATTGTGGATGTGGAGGCCATGGCGTTCCTGATGTCATCCAACTTCTAGGGTCTGTTTTTCTTCAGCTAAAAAATTCAACATGATTTTCAAAAAATGTGCATTTCACCAGGTGTAATTGAGACAGTGATCAGAGAGTATTTTTAGGGTGGCCCTCACGTGCTGGTGGTGCTCCTCAGTTGCCTTGGAGTATTTCAAGGAGTCATCGTTTATGGTGAGTACTTCATCCTGACAAAGCAAAGTCTCTCTCACTGTGTTGTGGAAGACTTTAGTGTGTAGACACAATCCCAAAATGCATTCTCTTGTATCGTCTGAGCCCTACATGTGTTGAAAACTTGGTCATGGATTGCCTCAATGGGTCCAGGAGGAGCTGGTGGTACCCAGCACTGAGGTCCGGTGAGATGTGCAACAATTATATCCATAGTGGGCCTAATATGCCATTAGCGTCTGATGGACTGATTGTGCAGCTTCAAGTCAATGCGTAAGCACACTGACCCTGCCTGCTTGGGTTTAGGTGCTATTACCATGGGAAACACCCATGGATTTTGCCCACTCACTTTCTCAATTATATCTTTCCTTTTAGGGGTTCTAGCTCTTTCTCCACTTGAGGGCAAAGGCAAAAGGGCATTCGCTGGTGGTGAAGGGTGATTAGTTTTATCGTGTCGTTGAAATGTAATTTGACTGTATGGCCTTTGAGACAACCTAGTCCATGAAACAGGTGCACAAAGTCTTTGAGTAATTTCTCGATCTGGCAATTGTAGGCTTGTCATGAAAAGAAGATTAAGCCTAGATCTTTTGCCATGTGACAGCTTAGCAAGGTACCTCCAGTTTCATTGGTGGCCCAGAATTGTGCCTCCATTTCTCCTACTGTATGGTGTACCTTCTCTTGAAAGGTCCCTGTTAAGGGCAATGGCGAGTGGCCTCCATATGCATAAATCTTGATTCTGGTGGGGCACAATGTACGTGTGGTCTGGGAGCTTAGAACTGCTCACATTCCATAATGTATAGTGACACCCTCATATCCATTAGTTCTATAATGCGGGCTCCTAGTACTTCTATTTCACATACGGGTTTAGGTCTCTTTGATCTTACCCCATTCCCAGCATAAGATGTTAGGAAGACTTCTTTCTTGATAGTTACATAAGAATAGGATCCGAGTAGGTGGTTGGCATTGAGGATTATGGTATACACCAGTGTGGGAGGGACATTGGCTGTTGTGGGAGTTCTTCAATCTCACCCTCCGCTCATGATCACTTGTCCAAAGTGGTTGTTTCTTACATTTGGAGTAGGCTTTCCTTTGTGCAGGACCCCTCAATGAAAGGACGGTTCCAGCCAGCAGTTCGTGAAGGAGCTTTGCGGGGAATGCAGGGCAGTTGATTTTTAAGACGACCCTCTTTTCTGCACTACTTCCACGGTTTCATCTATGATACTCAGTGGAGTATCTGGATCTATTTTCAGGGAGATTCTTGAGACCACCACTTTCATTTGTTTGGCTCTGCAGTTCATAGGAGTGAGTGAGTCTTAACGTGCTGATGGAGCAGGATTTCGCGAAAGAAACCTGCTCAACCGAACACCCCTATAATACGGACTAACAGTAAGTAGTGTTAAAACAACTAATGTGCACCTTTACACTACACAAGGGAAGCTATGCTTTACAAAATGCATGAACTAACCAGAATTAATGCGTAAATAACCGGAAATGTAATAATTTTGTGTTTTGAACGTATCTAGAAGGTTTGCATGGCAAAGCTGCACGTGTATTTGGCAAAAAGCATAGTGAGTGTTGCTTAAAACTAATAAAATAATGCAGCTTTCCTGCTGATGCTATGCTAGGCTAACCGTTAATATGAAGTAAAGCTGAAGTGGGTGGTAAACAGTGAAAATTCCATTGTCACATAATTAATAAATGTCTGTTTTCCGTTCTTTTAGTAATGGACGAGTCCGCCATGTTTTTAAGTTAGCCTAACCGAGGGCGGGTGGAATTAGGAGCGAGCATGAACCATGTGACCATGTGACTGAACTGCTGTGCAAAGCTGAAAAAGCCTGACCTGGTGAAGGACAGAACATTGAAAGGCAGCCAAAGACAGTGTCAACGTGGGAACGGAACCTGTTGTTGTCAAATTTATTAAAATGTACAATAAATTGTTGCATGTGAACTCATGAGAGAGAAGAAGTATTGATGACTGTATAAAAAATTGTTTAGAACAATGGTGTAGTCAAAAGTAGATGATTTCATAGTGGGGTGACATCCCACCCTAGAACTTAACCAATCCCTTAGCTATAAAATGTGAATTTAGCAATTATTGTGGGACGGACATGTACTTTAGGGTATAAGAATAGGTACTTTAGGGGTGTGGGGCTGGCTACGAGGGTCACTTAGGCTGAAGGTGTGTGAGAGAGGGATGCGTCGCTGTTCGTCGGTTTGCTGAGAGGCCTAGCTGTTCCTGTCCTGTCCCTGTCCTGGTTATTGAGTCTTTGATCCCTGACTCTTGGTTCAGGGGTCCCCCACTACTGCCTAGGCCTGGGTGGTGGTTTTTCCCTTACAGATCCCTTGGGTTTGTATTTGATCTAACTTAGCATTATAGAAATTATTTTTGCAGTCGTATTCTTGTCTCTGAAACTTTTGTCTCTTCATCTATCCCCTCCGAATCGTTGGTTTAAATTGATACATTTTTCTTGTATCTAACGTCTCTTCATCTATCCTCTCATTGCAACGTATATTTGAAATGATAGTTCCGTTGTTACTGTGATCAGATTGTTTTTCTCTCTCATGAGGTTTCGAGTGATTGCATTTATGAATGTACTCGCTATGAGCATTTATTATTACTAGATAAAATTAATAAATCTCACCGAGAGGTTGTGGTCATTTTTAGCCAGTTTCTAAAGGTTAATCTTTATTTTTGGAGAATTAGCATTGCCATCAACTCTTCAACTAATTGGTCCATCGACCAAGTAGATGAAAAGTCGAATATATAATTTTTAATACGCAAAGTACAGGATGTTTACATTTTGTGCATAAATTACAGGAATAAAGTGAAGAAAAATTTGGGTGAATGTGTATGGGCCAAAGTTGATGTTATTGAATATTTATCCCTGATCAATTTATTGGGTTCGCGCTGGATCAGTTTCTTGGCAGCAGAGGACGGTTTAATTATTGATTAGTTTGGTAAATGGTTATTGCATATTGATTATATGTCTTAACATGAAGAGTTAGTGTCACGTTTTATGTTGTCTATAAGTACAGGTACAAAGTTTGCCTGAAGTAGGCAGAAGAACAGTGTGGTAAAGAGATCACACTGCAGAAGTACTTTGTCTGTTGAAATAATACTGAAAAGCTACGTAGGGCTGTCAGTGTTATAATTAGGGAAAATTTGTATGTAGAGTGTCTGAAATAGCAAAGGGTCCACTTTTGAAACTCTAGCAGTATCCCCGGGGGAGTAACAGGACACCTTTTTAATGCCAAAAAAGTCCTCTTGTGAAACTTTGGCGCTATCCCTAGAGGAGTAACAGGTCACCCCGGAGCTTGTTAGAAAAGTGAGATAATGCTGGTCGTTATTGTTACTTGCAGTGTAAGGATCTCTTGGAAAAGTGAAGACAATCTCTTTATTTAGCGGAGCAGACAAAGTAGCATTGTCTTTTTATGTTGTTATTAACCGATTTTTGATTAAGAAAAATTAAAAAAATATTGTCGTATAATTTTGTGACGGAGGGGTCAGTAGAAGGAGTAAAAACTGACGTCACAAAAGGCCGCGCTGGCATTGGTCAGATAGCGGGTGTGAACAAAGCTCCGATTGGTTAACTGGTGTGAGTCGCGCTGACATTGGTTGAGACTGTAGTTACGTAGGGAGCTGTGACTGGTTGGTTCGTGTGAGTCGCGCTGGTATAGGACAGGACTTAACGAATAGGGAAGAGAGAATTACGGAAAGATTTTGTTTGAGTTATTGTGAAAAACCCATTAGTAAAGAAGAGTTTGAGAATGGGTTTGCTTAAGACAATAAAGAATTTCTTTAATAAACATAAACAAATTGTGACTAGAGAGGGAATTCCAATTCCACCCCCAAGAACTCCTGCCTCTTATATGATGATGGAGCGAGGGTACCATACTTGTGTTTGGTTAGAAAACTGGATGAAATATACGAAGGCTGATGGAATCTTAGCTTTTCCTGAGTTTGGTACATTCAATGTGAGAATTTTACAGAATTTGAGAAATAGGATGAACTCGCTAGAACCAAATCCTAGACTTACCCAGTATGAAGCATTGGAAGAATGGGAAGTAGAAGCTTTTGAGCGAGAAAAAGATAGAAGTGGTAGAAGATTCAGAGGTTTTATGCCTAGATATCCATTTGAGAGGCGAGAAGATCAAATGAAAAGATGGAGAAGAGCTGTAGTGACCGAGGGTCTATATCCAGTTTTGACAGCAGGGAGTCAGACAGGTACAAAGTGTAAAGAGAAATAGAAAAATATAGAAATGTCCGGAGAGGGCTTAGATGAATCTGATGATGAACTGTTAGAAGATATTATGACTAAAAGACCTCCACCATATGAAGAAAATTCAGGGAGGTGATTCCAAGTGCCCCACAAATAGCAACCCCATTAACTCCCCAAGTTACCGAAATAGCTAGAATAGTGTGAGAAAATGAAGTGAGTTTGTTAAACAAAGCTAGAATGGAACAGGTACAGAAAATAAATCAGTTAAATTTGAATGCAGAAGCATTAACGGTACCAGTGACAATTGGTCCCGTGGTTCCAATAATTGGAGAAAAATCGACTTTGCCAAAAGTACACACATTGTCAGTTCCAAGAAGTAGTGTAAGGAGTGAAATAGTGTCAGTAACAAATGAAAATAGACAAGATGACCAAAATACCACAGTGTTAGACCTTCCGGTTGGTGATTTATTAACAGAGACCCCGAGAAGAAGTATTCAATTAGACCCGAGAAAAATAGGGCCAAATTTTACACCAGTAGCAGGGAGTTCAGTAGGTCCCTCTCCAGAAGAAATAACTAACTGGTTAAAAGGAATGACCAAGCCAAAAGCTCAAACACAGAGTATAAATGTGAGTTGATTGAAAGTAGATTTAGAAGAGATGATTATTGGAACAGTAAGTCCAGACGGACTAGGGACTTATACTGAGGACGAGTTGCTGTTTTTATGTAAAAGTATTACTTGGAGAGCAAAAAATTTTCATGAGAAACTATCGGAAGTTGCTAGTAAGTTTGGTGTAGATATAGAGAAGTCGAAGGTGTTGCAAAAAACGTACAGAGTGGCTTTTACTGACAAGGATTTAGAGAGTTTGAATATGTCAGGGAAAAGATTACAGATAAAAGAATTAATGAATATTCTGAAGAAATGGGGAAATGTAGAACGATGGAGGAGTAAATGGATGAAAAAGAAGGAAGAAACTGTTGGTAAGGGAACTTCCATGATTCCGTTACAGGAAACCGAGCAAGTTGAAAGGGCATGTCCAATGAGAGAAGTTCCAGGTGGTGGATATGTTTACGTGTCTTGGACTAGACAAGACATATTATCATTCACCAATGAATTTCCCAGATTGCGAGAGAAGCCAGTTGAAAGGTACAAATAAGTAGATAGATTTGTAAAAGTTTCAAAAGTGTTGTTGAAAGATTTAGTTGGTCTTTTTGAAATAGTGGTTCCAGCTGACTTGTGGACAGAATGTAAAATTACTGTCGACTGGCCTAAGGATGAATATCCCAGGGATGCAAAAACAGGTGCACCATCTGAAGAGGTAATGAAAAAGTACCATCAGGTCATTACTTTCTTGAAAGGGAAGATTTCTCCTAAAGAAACAGATTGGGTTAAGATTGACAGGACGACCCAATTACCTAAAGAGTCGGTGCATGCATATTATGAGAGATTGTTGCAGGTGTTTAAGCAGTACAGTGGGTTTGAGAATATTGGAGACAAAGATATGGGACATTTTGTGTATCGATTCGTATATGGATTGAAACCAGAGATTAGTGCAATGATACAGCAGCATATGCTCTGCTGGCAGAGTAAGTCAATAGATAAGATTTTGAGGTATGCCAAGTATTGTAGTGATGACATTGATTCAAGACTTAAAATGTTAAAGGAGAAAATTATGTGGGCACAAGTGAAGATGGCAGAGCAGCAACAGGAAAATGGTAATGTGCAACAAAGTCAGAGTCAGGCTGGTCAGGTATACAGTGGAGGTAAAGGAAAATTTAAAATGAGTAAGGAAGAAGGTAAAAAGAAATTTCCTTGTCCTGCGTGCGGAAAATTTGGACATTGGAAGAAGGAGTGTAGATCTGGTCAAAAAGGTAATGAAGTAAATTAAAATTTAAATCCACAGATGCAGAATGAGGTGATTGGGAATCAACAGCAGCAGCAGCAGGTAGTTACTCCACAGTTACAGGTGCCACAACCTCCTATACCCCGTAATGGAGTGCTCATATACAGATATACAGTGCAAGCACTGGATTCCACAGAGAAGAGCAGTTTGGTAAGAATCCATTAGTTTCGCAGTATTTGGTGCGGTGCAATGAGAGCGATTCGGATTCATCACAATGACGGTGCCTGAGGGGGGAGGAAGAGTGCATACTTGGCGCATCTTTAGCGGTAGATCAGTCAGGTTCGTTTGTTGATGGAAAGGTAGAAGGTAAAGATATCACCTTCTTGTTGGAAACTGGTGCTACCCGTTCTACTGTGAGAGCAGCAGAAATTCCGAACCTACCCCTCACGGGAGAAACTATCCAAGTTGTAGGCATTGCAAATAAACATATTAGAACTCCTGTCACAGCCCCGATAGAAGTTCATATTGGAAATTTCAAAGACATGCATCGGTTTGTGGTATGTGATTTCAGTCCCGTTAATCTCTTGGGCAGAGATTTGTTGTGCAAAATGAATTGCACCATTTATTGTACACTGGATGGTGTTGCCTTTATGACACCTGATGAGTACAGAGTAATGATGGCCCAGAGAGAATCAGAAGTGAGTGAATTATATTCACTCCTCACTGAGGAGGATTTGCCTGAAGAATTAAAAGGTACAGTGAGATCAGAAGTGTGGGATTTCACAGGAAAAGAGTTTGGGTTAATGACAAATGTAGATCCAATTCAGATTACAGTAAAAAATGGTGCTATATATCCAAATACCCCACAATACAAAATGAGTCCAGAAGTAATTGCAGGAGTCACACCTGTGATTGACCAAATTATTGAATAGGGAATTTTAAAAGAAATAATGAGCAGCCCCTGTAATTCGCCCATTATTGGAATCAAAAAGCCTAATGGGCAATATAGAATAGTACAAGATTTGAGATAGGTGAATAAAATTGTAGTGCCATGTTGTCCAATAGTGCCAAATCCAGCAGTAATTCTTTACCATTTCCTTGTGATGCTGAATGGTACACCATTATTGATTTGTGTCAGGCATTTTTCTCCATTCCTTTGCACCCGGAAAGTCAATATTTATTTGCATTCCAGTTTGGAAACCGGGTCTTGGCATTGTGCCGAGTTCCTTAAGGGTACACTGAGAGTCCTTCGATCTTTAACCAGATCTTGAAAAAATGTTTGGAGACTTTGGTCATGCCTGGAAACTCTGTTTTGGTTCAGTATATTGATGACCTACTGGTGGCATCAAAAACACGAGAAGCATGTGTAACAGACACAATTGTTTTACTGAACCATTTAGCAGAAGGAGGACATAAAGTGTCACCATCTAAATTGCAATACTGTAGACAGGAAGTTCAGTATTTAGGTCACAAGATTGAAAAGGGGGTCAGAAAGGTGACGCCAGAGAGAATCAGTGTGATCAACAAAATGAATCCACCCAGAAATCAAAAGGAAATGCGAATGTTTTGGGAATGGTTGGATACTGCAGACAGTGGATCTGTGGTTTCTCACTGATTGCAAAACCTCTACAGAGGTTGACACGAAAGGATGTGATAGATCCAATCGCGTTGGACGAAGAGAGTATGGAATCCTTTTCAAGGTTGCGAAACAGTCTTTGTCAAACACCTGCTTTGAGTATGCCAGATTACTCTAAAGAATTTACATTGTACTGTTGTGGAAGAGATGGATGTGCACTTGCAGTTTTAACTCAGAAACACGGAATGGCACAACGTCCAGTGGCATATTTCTCTGCTAACCTAGATTCAGTGGCTGCAGCATTACCAGGCTGTTTAAAAGCAGTAGCCGCCACTTGTGTAAGTTTGGAACAAAGTGAAGCAATTGTGATGGGTTTTCCAGTAAAAGTATTTGTACCACATTCTGTTGAGATCCTTTTGACTCGCAACCGGACTCAACATATGACCTTTAGTCGGCTGACTAAATATGAGAGAGTGATTCTAGGTGCTGAAAATGTGACAGTGGTGAGGTGCACTACTGTGAACCCTGCTACATTGTTACCAGATTCAAGATGTGAGGAGGTGAAAGAAGAAGCAGAACATGATTGTCTGGAAGTGACAGTACTTTGTACTAAGCCCTGTCCCAACATAGAGGATGAACCTTGGAAGAATCAGATTGTGAATTGTTCGTGGATGGATCATGTTTGAGAAATGAAAAGGGTGAATTGTGTGCTGGTTATGCTGTCTGTACCTTATCAGGAGCACTAGAAGCATCCTGTTTGAATGGGTAAACTCCGCCCAAGTCGCAGAGTTGATTGCTCTGGATAGAGCATGTAAATTGGCAAAAGGTCTAAAAGTAACCATCTACACTGTCAGTCAGTACGGATTTGGTGTCGTACATGACTTTGGTCAGCTATGGATGCAAAGAGGATTTATGACTTCCTCAGGTTCCCCAATTCAGAATGGAAAAACTGTAAAGGAATTATTGGATGCTTTGCAGTTACCAAAAAGAATTGGAGTCATAAAATGTGCAGCACATCAATCAGAAGATGATGATGTGACAAAGGGCAATAGATACGCGGATCAATTAGCGCGTTACTGTGCACAAAATACAATGGCCATAAACAGATCAATTGAAAGAGAAAATACCAAATGCCACCTTATGTTCACAACCACATTTGAGACTTGGGATGAGGTGAGGCAAATGCAGGAAGAAGTCAGTGATGAGGAAAAGGAAGAGTGGAGTAAAACAGGTTGTAAGAAAAATGCATAAGATGAGGTATGGGTCTACTATGATGGAAGACCAGTATTGCCAGATTCTTTACTTTCTCACATGGCCAGGATGTACCATGGACTCACACATATTGGAAGAGATGCAATGGTTAGACTGTTCAAGCAGACATGGTATAATCCAAAGTTCAGGGCCATCGCAGAAAGTTTATGTCAAAGGTGTGCCATATGCCAAAAACAAAATCCAGGAAGAAAAACAGTTGTGAGTTGGGGTGTAATTGGGAAAGCAGGAGGTCCTTTTACCAGACTTCAGATAGATTTTATTGAGTTACCACCATGTAATGGGCTGAAGTACGTCCCTGTCATTGTCTGTTTGTTTTCTCGCTGGGTGGAGGCCTATCCAACGAGAAGTAATGATAGCCTTACTGTGGCTAAGCTGTTGTTGAGAGAACTGATCCCTAGGTTTGGTTTTCCAGTCACTTTGGAATCAGATAGTGGATTGCACTTCAATAATGAAATAATTCGGATGATTTGTTCAGCATTACAAATTGAGCAGAAGCTGCATTGTGCCTATCGACCAGAAGCATCTGGTATTGTTGAACAGATAAATGGCACAATAAAGTCTAGATTAGGGAAGGTATGTGCATCCACAACACTGAAGTGGCCTGACGCTTTACCCCTTGTATTGATGAGTCTTAGAAGTATTCCTGACAAAAAGACTGGATTGAGTCCCCATGAAGTGTTGATGGGAAGAGCCATGAGACAAGCATACATACCTGCGAACAAACTGATGAATATGTCTGATGATCGTGTGCTAGATTATTGCAAAGGACTGGCTGACCTGGTGCGTTCTGTGTCTCGCCAGGTTTGAGGAGATGCCACAACGACACAGCGGAACCAACCACATGATTTGAATCCTGGTGAGTGGGTCCTAGTCTAGAAGCACATGAGGAAAACGTGCCTAGAACCCCGTTGGAGCGGCCCTTACCAGATCATATTGGTGACGACCACAGCAGTAAAGTGTTTTGGCTTGCCAAATTGGATACAAGCAAGTCATACCCGTCTAGTCCCAAGTCCAATTGAAAGACCTGAAGAACAGCAACTGGTAAATCAAAATCAAGAACCAGCAGCTGAAGTGTGCGAAGCTGAAGAGTCTGGAGTGACAGATTCTAATGAACATTTTGACGATGAACAGCCAAGCGCAAGCCAAGTAAATTGGGCACCAGATACTGGGATTGAAGAGTCTGCTGTTGAGTCAGAAGAAGGTGAGGCTGCCGTTGAGCCAGAAGAAAGAGAAACAGCTGTTGAGCCAGAAATTGGACCAGAAGAGAATGAAGTCACCAATGAGCTAGAAGAAGGTGAACTCATTGATGAATTAGAAACAAGTGTTGAACCTACAGAAACAGAAATACAAAGGAACAGTGAGGGACAGATAGAAAGAAAATTGAATAAAAGAAATGGTGAACTAAACACAGAAGGTGAAAAAGTAGTACAGAAAAAGAGACCTAGAAAGGGAGACAGTTGGTCAAGTGGAGCAAGAAGACTAAAGTACAGAATAGTAAAGAGAAGATTGGGGAAAAGACCAGAGCAAAGTAACGAAGTCTCAAGCCAAACAGAATCAGAAAACACAAGAAGAAAAGCAACCCGAAAATAAAAAAGAACAAGAATTCCATGCAGAAAGTACAAAGCTCCTGAATGGACCTACATCATAATAGAAGAATTTGAAAGTTTAGGTCTAAGTGAAGAACACGACAGTAGTGATACTGAAAAAGAAGATGAGAACAAACTGAGACCTTTAAGGTCATAAATAAACATTGGAGAATTCTGGGGACAGGAGACCTGACACTTAGCAAACCACGATTTGCCTTTAAAAGAACAGCTAATGTCAAGGATCTTTTGATCAACACTAGACCAAAAAAAACCATATCAACGGCGCCTAATACATTGTGGAATTTACCACCTGTGACTGGACACTATCCTTGTGGCCAATGTGTAGTCTGTCCCTTTACACGAGCCACTAAAACAATTCCACTAACTAATAACTGGACATGGACCCAAAACAAGCACACGAATTGCAATACACGTAATTGTATTTACCTCATAACGTGCCCCTGTCATCGTCAATACATAGGGATGACCACTCGCGCTGTGAAGACGAGAATCACTGAACATAGGAGTAATTTCCGTTGTAAAAAAACGAACACTAAAATGTGTGCTCACTATGTAGAACAAAATCACACTCCGAATGATCTACAATGGACGGTCCTAGAAGCCTTTCCCACTATCACTAATGTAGCTTTATTCAGGAAGGAACAACGTTGGGTGTTTAAATTGGGAGGACATACTAGGGGACTCAATGATGAAATTCCATGGGCAGAATTGAACCATTAGGGCCCATCCCTATCATCTCCTTCCCCTTCCCCCCTTTCCCCTCCCCCCGCTCACTATTCCTGACAGTGCCCCAATACTCTGCACGCTTTATCACCACCATCAAGACAGGATACCATTGGGTCCTATAGTGGAACTATCTTGCGCAAGCCCTCATTGCTTTGCCTTTACTATCTTTGACATTTGACCTTCTGGTCCGCGATGAAATCCCTCCCTTAACTATTCCATTTTGCACCGCTAGCCATAAACTAGACATTTTAGTTTTTACCTCACCCCTCATTCAGCAGCTCTTACTAGCATGTATACTCTACCAATGGATTTTACTTATCCATTAGTTAGCGATAACACACTGACGCATGGTGCAACTTACCAACCACGTTTTGGTACCTACAATAGTACTTCCACACCTTATCAGTGCTCAAATTTACCCTTCTTTCTATTTTTTAGTTGTACACACTAGCGGTTGTCCTCTTAATAAAGTTTTTAAACAACCCCCTTCCAAGATGGCCGCCATGCTTCCACACTCTAGACCCTACTATAAATAGCAGAGTACCGGAAGCTGTCCTCATGGGGCCCGGAGCAAGGGTAGGACGATTGTTAGTTGACTGCCTACACCTGTGAGTATACGCTGCACTTGCACGTCCAACATGACCGGTAAGCATTAGCCATTGGTACCGATGTCTGATCCCGTTGTTTGTTCCTTTCAGCTATCGGAGCAATGACGTGCTCTGGTTATTCCCGTCATCCTTAGACTATTTAACAAGGGGTGAGTTTGCCACCTCTGTGTGTTTGCATGTGTGTTCTGGAAGTTTGGTGTTTTGTCACGTACTTTGCCGCATGGTGCCATTGCCAATTCGGCCTTTGTCTTAGCAACATCAGCTAAATACGATCGCCCCGCGCTGACAGTCCAGATCACGCTCGGCTATAACCGCGCACATTTGTTTAACATAAGCGCCCCTGTCCATTACGTCTACCACTTGTTTGGCATCATGTGTTCGGCAATTTTTCATATAACCTTGATTAGCTCATGTCTTCTACCCGCAATTGCGATACATTTCGGACCACTTTAATCGCATCCTAACATTATGATGATGTTTTCGCCTGGCTACGTATGTCCCCCACCTAGTGCTGTTCCACAGTTGGGTTTCCATTGGCATCCGATGTTCCACACACTTTTTACCGTAAACTCTATCGCACTGCAACTAGGAGATATCCACCAGATCTCCTTTAATTCGCTCGAGTATGAATGCTCACGCAACCTTGCGTTCATTTTAATTTGTTCACCACTAGCCAGGCACATGAGTTTAGGCACTGGCTATGCTTGAACCACAGCCAATTAACATGTAATTATGTAATTGCCAGGTTGTTTGTCAGTACAATTTACTGTTTTTTCATAACCATGTTGCCACACTGCTGGCTTATGCCTTGACTTTTATTTTTTATTTTTTATTCAATTTTCCTTGGTTGTACCTTTCCCTTCTTTTCCCCTTCTCCCACAGGTCTACAGCACTCCCCAGTACAAGTCTACTAGGGAATCCCTACCGTATCTGGTAATTTTTGTCATAGAACCTCAATACCAGACGGTAGTGCACTTTTTATACTTTACCTTCTCGGTCCTGATGAAGTGCCATTTGACCCGTTAGGGGCAGACTGGGCACGAAACATGTTGACCACTCACATTTTTATAGCCCTTTAGGAACATTATTCCCACATAGAGGCACACGCACAGTTTTTAACTAGGCTAGAGCTACCTAATACATTAAAACTTTATCTTACTAGGACTGCTCCTGACCTATTTTACTTATTTCACCCCCCGTGCACTACCCAGCCCCCACACCCGCACGCACCTAACGGCTTCTTCAAAAGATCCTCGATAAAGAGCCCCGATTCCGGGAGCCCGTCAGGCATTGCAGCGCCGGCCTGACGAGGGGCAAACAGCCCAATGATGAAGCATGACACCCCTCGGGGTGTGTGAGGGCATCATGAAGAAAGACCTGTCTTTCCCCCACATCCAGACGGGAACTGCACACTCCCTTTAGACTTGAACAAACTGAGACCACCTTAAAAAGAACTGTAAAGAGATTAAGGAGAAAAATTGTCAGTTGAATTTGAATTAAAGACTTAAGAAAGACCAAAAGACTGAAGTAAAAGGAAGGGGTGAAGAAGAAAGTCATTAAGTGTAGGATTACACAGAAATTTATTTTTTAGAAATTTTTAGAATAAAGTCCATATAGATTTTTCCCGATTTTTTAGGTTGAAGACTAAAGGGATTGTTAGATTTTTGTATTTTTCTTTTTGTAGTATATCAAAATGGCAGAAGTAGAAGTGACTGGACAACCAAAATCTAGACTAAAACGTAGATGCATTAGAACCTGCTTATGTAGTGTTTTTCTATTAACACTTATATGGATATTATTAATTGCTGTCATACACATTTTTTATGTAAATAACATTGGAAATAATACTAATGATGTGTCGATTGAAGGAATGAAAGATGTTTCTAAAACCCCTATGAATACTAATATAGAACAAATGGATGGAAGCATTCTCCATCATGATAAATCAATTAGTGATTTTTCGTTAAATGTTTTTACCAAGTTGCTGTATGAGTATACTAATACTATGAATGTGAGTGATTGTTATGTCTGCATGAAATTACCTTTGTCTGTCTCTGAAGGAATAACATATCACCACCTTTCCCTAACCTATGGTGTGTCATGTAGTGTACTCAGCAGCATATTTTATGTGACTAGTAAACTGGAATATCAATATACTGATATAGATTTAGTATTTTCAGAAATACCTATTGTAAGGGAATTAAATAAAGTAGTAAGTGCTAAAAATGCACCTATATGGGAGAGTTCTTCCATATTACTAAAACCTTAGATGTAGAATATGTCTACAAAAATAATTTAACTTGTAACTTACATATTGAAGAGAGATTATTCTTAGATATGGTAGAAAATAGAAGAGCAAGTTTCCAGAAGAAAGTTGATGAACAAAAATCACAGGCACCACCTTTGGCATTTAGAGAAGGAAAATACGAGAAGGGAGAGACATACGCTGCGATGTTCCTGGACTGGTCACAGAAAGGGAAACTATGTTTGTATAGATCAAAGACGAACTATAATAATTATTACATTGGCACTAGTGAATGTGAGCATACTTTCCAAATTACTGGAGGATGGGGATTAAAGGGTGGAACTGAGCCGGTTTTCCTGGGAATCTGTTATGTGTGTGGTAAAAAGGCCTATTTTGGGCTACCAGCACATTGGTATGGAAGCTGTTATTTTGGGATTGTTTTCCCAAAAGTCTACCATGTAGACAGTGAGGACAATAGTGTCAATGAAATAAAACAAGGACTAATACGAAGTAAGAGAGCAAGTTTTTCAGAAATAGTAGGTGATATCTTTGGTGCGCTAATACCCTCAGTTGGAGTTGTTTTAAATTCACACAAAATTTGAAAATTATCCACAGTGGTTGATCGTTTATCAACAGATACTGCTGGTGGTTTCTTGATGATTGATACCGAAATGGTGGCAATCAGATCAATGGTTCTGCAAAATCGACTTGCCCTTGATAGTCTTTTGGCAAAAGATGGTGGAGTATGTAGCATGTTGAACATTCAACACTGCTGTACCTATATCCCGGATAAAAGTAAAGGGATAGAAGGATATATTGAGAATAGTACAAAATTACATAATGATTTAACCCAACTGGAGGTTGACGGTGTTTGGGAGAGACTTGGTAAGAGTTTCTCTGCGGTAAGTAAATGGTTGTTTACCTTAGGAAGTAGTTTATTAGGAAAAATAATAATGCCAATTCCTTCAGGAGCAATAGTAGCTCTAGTAATATTAATAGCGTATAAGTGTTGTAAATGTATAAGAGAAAGAAAAGATGCAAAAGACAAAAAGAATAAAAGAAAAGGAAGCAAGAGAAAGTGAAAGAGAAGAAATTGACTTAGAAGAAATAAAGGAAGAATACTATGATTTGATGAAAGAGTTAGATGAAAGTGCCATAAAAGAAGAGAAAGAAAGTAAAATCTAGACAAAATGAAAGGTGGCACTCAGTATGGTGAGTATTTATGATGGCTCCTAAAAGCCATCAGATGGGGGATTGATGGAGCGGAAATTCTTGAGACCACCACTTTCATTTGTTTGGCTCTCCTGTTCATAGGAGTGAGTGAGTCTTAACGTGCCTTCCAACTTTATGCCAGTAGCTGTTTAGCCAGCTGAGCAATGTCTTCTATCAGGGAACTGCTGCCGCTGGGTCAACCAGCTCACTGAATAGAGGTAGGACTCCCACTAAGGAGAGTGCCCATTCAACAGCTTGGCCTTTAAGGAAAATTGGGGTCAACCTGCCACACCGCATTCAGTCGGGTGCAGGAATGTTGATGTGCAGCTGTACGTCTGCCATCATGAGACATATTTCTTCAGTCAAAATAATGGAGATGCTGCTGAAAACCTGGATACATAGGAGCCACTATGCTGGTGTTGCCTTTTTAAACTGGAGTGGCATGGTGAACAAAAGAACGAGGGATTTAACCAAGATCTATTGACTGGGAGTGAATGTTTGATTCGATCTGCATTCCGTCCATCATCTGTGTGTCTGCTGCCTTTTTTTTGCCTTGCACCTAGTCTCATGAACACATGTATGCAGCGGAGGCAATACTGTTTACAATAAGCGTATGACAACCAATAAAGAAATGGAGGCTGTTTCTCAGGTGGAAACAAGAAATACTGGACACTATGGCCATCATGCACTTTGTGGGACAATGAAGAGCTATTTGGACTACTGGGTTTCACACCGCTACCCTCTTGAATTGCTGTGCAGCAGCGCATTGTTACAAGTAGCCACCTCTAGGTGGTGCCACAGTGATTCAGCCTAACGCCCCCCTGACTCACAGGGAGGCCTCTGAGAGCGGAGCTGAGTTGCCCTGGGTGTGGCACTGGCATTTCCTCAAGTAGCGGACAAGCGGGAAGAGCAAATGGGTGGCTTAGGCTCTCTCCCAGGTGGCGTTGATGCAGATAGAGGGACACCAGACTGATTTGGCGACAGAGAATGGTATCTGCTGGGTAGTCTATTTTTGCCAGTGTTCAGTCATGTGATGGATAGATGGACACCGCAGGCACACGTGCAGGTCCTGCTTTATCATTGCAAATGTTGTGCTGTGCACTGGGAGGCACACTAGGCCTTGAAGACCACAGTGATGAAACATACAAAGTAATCATAGTGTGAACTGGAACCCCAGCAGCCCGACTTCCCTTTATTTTATACCTTCTGCCAAACCCAGCCACCAGGTCTGTGTGATGCTAGAGCATGTATAGCATGGTGGCTGATTGCTCACTACAGTTCTAGTGTGAGATCCCAAACATGTTACCACAAAGTGAGAAAAAACATGACATCTCCTGAGTGTGCTCATAGTTGGTTTGAGACTTGCAACTCAGAATGGGAGTAATCTCATCAAATCTCTCACAACTGATCAGACCTCAGCACACATTAAGGTTCTCTACATCATTGACTGTCCTATTTGCAGGATGAAAACAGCTCTACTGGAACTCTGAATCCTCAGGTCTCCACTGCCAAGCCAAATCACTGCTGAGATGTAGACAGCTGTGCATAGCAACTACAAAAGCATTGCTATCTATTGTTCTTACATCTGTTGCATAGTCAGCCTTCCAGCGAGATGCATTCTGGGAACTGCAGCCATGTTTAGGCCATTATACAATTAGTATGCCAAGCGCCAGAATGCATAGCAAAAACCTAGACTGGGTGAGCTACTAAGGCATGGACAGGGGAAGATTGAGAGCTCTGACATTTGCAATTAACCCCTTCGGTGCGTATGATGCAGCGGTTCCGTCATGCGCATCGGTTGGGCTGTGCGCATGACGGAACCACTCCGTCATAGCCCCGGCCGCGCTCAAAACCTTCAGCACAGCGCGGAAATCCGCGCCGCGCTGAAGGGGTTAAACGAATGCATTTTCAAAAATATAACTTGCATTAGTTGTCAAAGAAACTCTAACATTTGGTTTAAAGACAATTGCATGTTATGCACAGTGGAAACAAACCGCTGTGAATGACTGAGGGATTTGCAAGAGAATAGACGCATGTCTGTTTCTCTCAACCTACAGAGGATGAACTCTAAGAGGTTTTATTTATTGTCCTTGTTTACATTAAGTGGTTTTTGGTTTCATGAGTGTAACCAGTGTTGTCGAAACAACTTTTTTGGGTCCACTGGCAAGCCATATTTTCGTGGATCCTGTTGGAAACAGCTTCGAATTTTATTACCCATTTTCATCTAATTCAAGCCCGTGTGATGCCAGCAACTTGCCGAAATTGGGTCAAAGTTAAAATATGGCGTGCCCATATAATGAAGAAAATGCGTACTATTCCTGTTGCCAATAAGTTAAAACAAATACAACAATGTTTGTAAACACAAAAAGAAATATACCTTAACCAGCACCCCAAATTCTTTTCAGACGGTGTTATACTGCTGCTGCTCAGCCTGAGTGTCTGTGTGAGAGAATTTTGGTGAATGGAATGTTTGTGTGTGTGAGTGTCAGTTGGAGATGGGCTGAGCAGCAGTGAGGCTGCTCCTGGTGGGGTTCTCTGTAGAACATCTTACCTGAATAAAGAAACATGAAGATACCTACATGGAATGGACATTACTTTTATTACAACATATTTTGGCGACGATTTAAGAAGGAAGAACCTACGTGTGCCACCTGATTGGACTGAAACCTGTAAAGCTTGAAGTAAGTGAATTGAAACTGAAGAAATTGAAGAGGAACTTGATGAATCTGGCACCCAGAGCCCCACCAGTGACCATTCCATCGGTCGCCCCAACCCGTAAGTGCCAGTTTCCTGTCAAGCTGCCTGTCTGTCCTGCTGCCTGCCTTTCCTACTGCCTGTCTGTCCTGCTTCATTAGGAGAGTGCCTCCGGTAATTGGAGTTTCTCACAGCACTAACGAGCTGCAGCTTCCTTGTGATAATGCTATTGCCAAGTGCCCCAGACATCTATTTTATTCTCTGATCTTTCTTACGCAGAAGACTCTCTGCCCCCATTTGTGTCTCTTCCCAAGCGTCCCACATTGAAACAAGCTGTGTGCCCCTGAGCAATTCACCGTTATTATTACAAGCTTCTGTGTTGTGTGCACCATGCCTGCTCTACTAGCTCTACTTCACGGTGACAACTCGACCGCACCCCACAGAATTGTGATAACCGGCACCACTGGTGAGCTTGTATTTTTATTTAGCTTGGAAAGACTGTTCATGCCTTTGCGATCAGTGACTTTGAGTACTTTGGGGTTTTTGTTGCTCATTTCCACTGCGTGTGGCTTCCCCATGGCAGTTGAACTGCTGCCTGATATTTTTAAAACATGGCACGAGTTGTCTTTACGGATATTTCCGTGATGTGCCTATCTGTGTGTGCCATTCGCTATTGTTCCGGTGCTGGGATGTCCCTATTCATCTGCAAGACTGTCGTTCCTGACACAATTTTAAAATAAATTATATTTTTCAAATGCTTTACCTCACCTGCCTCCAACCGTCGTTCCTGGTCTAGCGCGAGCCTCTGTCCAGCTCGTGAGTTTCCCTGTCGCAGTGCAGCCTTCTTCTCCTCGCGCAGTGTCCTGCCAATTTCATTCTGTGATGCACTGATGTGCCTTGAACCACCCGGCACTCTTCAGGTGGCGTGCCACCATCTTGGGATTGTCTCAACACCGTTTTTCCCTATGATGTGGCTTATTGAAGATTCCTCTGCCAACCAAGTTTTTTTTTTTTTCCGATGCATGACTATAAAGTCAATTTGACCGTCGTCTTGCAGCATGTTCTTCCCATTTCAAGCTATGCAGTTTTCCTCCTCGGCCTGCGAGTTGCTTCTTGGTTTCTGGTTGCTGTTGCGGGACGCACAGCTGCTTCAACGTGACATGCAGCACTTTAAGTTTCTAAAAAGGGGGAATCTTCAACATAAAGGTACTCCTGTGTTTTCCTCCTTCCTGCCACATGTTATTCAAGCAACATGTCTTCCTTTAAAGTCTCTATGGAGCCAGTGTTTTCCTCTTCTCACGGATTTTCTGCGACTGCTTACTTGTGTCAGCAATGTGTTGGTACTGGACACACTTGGCGAGTCTCGCAATTTAAACAGTGCTTCTTATGCTTCATAGGAACTTCTTACTACTGCATCTTACTTGCTGTGTTTGGGACTGTACTTTACTCGGGTGAGAGTTCGCTCACTGGTGTTTCCATGTGTCCTTCCCCCGTGTTTTTTTTATTTACTTTCTCCTGGTGTCAATGCCTTAATTTCTTCTGTTATGGCTGTGAATCTTTAATTTTTATGCTCTTGCAGTTCATTCTTTACTGGCTATCTCTTCAATAGTACATGTTATTTTATTGCATAATGATTGTTGGGAACTGTGCAGTTAGTTATAATGATGCTTCCCATTTTTACGTGGTTATGGGTCAGTGTTGCTTAACCACCCATTGTAGTACGGATGTATTGTGTTTGCTTGAGACGCGTGTCTTTTCATGTGCTTAGTATGCGTGTCTGCATGAGTCAGATTTTACATTCTGTTGTGCATTTACTTACCTTATATGCAGCTACTTTCCTTATGTGTATTTACCTTATTCCTGTGTGGAGTCCCCTCCACACATCACAACCCAAATTTTTGTTTGGGTGGAGTTTATTGTTGCTGATTGGAGTGATCTTTACTTGTTCTGGGTAGTGCTTTACATTTTAAGTTAATTGATGTGTGCTTGATTGGTTACGTGTAGACTGTTCTCTACACATCACACCCCAACTTCCTGTTGGGGGAAGAGTTTTGCGTGCCTACTTTATGTGCATTTACTTACGTGATTTCAGGTTGCTTCTTGCTTTGGTCTGCATTGCACTTTTACTCCCTTGGACGTCAAGGTTTCCTTTGCTTGATTTGGGTTTTCCCCTCGCACGTCAGGGTTGCGTTGGGAGTCCTTTTGGTTCTGTGTGAAGCCTCTTACACACATCACACCCCAATTTGTTGTTGGGGGGAGTTTGCTTTAATTGTGCTTGTTACTATGTGGAGATTTTCCACGCTTGCATACTGTTTTTCTTTTTAGTTAGCTTTCTTTCACACTTTTATGGTTGGTTCTCTTGTGCTTCTCGTGTTTGCCTGGCCAGCTTGCACGATCCTAGTACTTGGGTTGGTCTGTAGTCTGTGGTGTGGGAGTGTTTGGGTTGTTTTGAGATAGAAAGGAGGATGGTGTGCATGAGTATTTGTACTTGTGTTATGTTTCTCCCTCCTTTCTTCTTTTTCTTTGCATGAATGTTCCAACTTTAATTTTTCATGCTATGCTTTAGAAAGTTGTCATCTTATGTATTTCTTCCAATGTTTCTTATGCCTTTTGAGAATCCCTTCTTTTCCATTACAAAGAAAGGGGATGTGTTATACTGCTGCTGCTCAGCCTGAGTGTATGTGTGAGAGAATGTTGGTGAATGGAATGTTCGTGTGTGTGAGTGTCAGTTGGAGATGGGCTGAGCAGCAGTGAGGCTGCTCCTGGTGGGGTTCTCTGTAGAACATCTTACCTGAATAAAGAAACATGAAGATACCTACATGGAATGGACATTACTTTTATTACAACAGACAAACATAGGCAAAGAGTGACAGAGTTGGAGGTAGGTAGAGAAGAGAGAGGTTGACATACAAAAATAGACAGAAAGTTAACTTTCCAGGGGAGAGTGGGGGCCTTAGAAGATGAGAGCTCTGGTTAATTTTCCACTTTGCCCATGCCTTAAAACTTTGTCAATGGAACTAGGAATTATGTGTCATACATAGTATTAATAAGCCCTCCGCGCCCAGGACGTTTTACGTCCCAAAGTGAGACGTCAGCCCAGCCTCAGGCACAAATGGATTCCTGCTGAATCTTCTACAACCTAACCTCAGAGCACCATTACCTACCTTTAAACCACATCAAATCAGCACCCGTCTTACCTGAATAAAATCAAAAGTGTACACACAGAAAAACATCCGTATTTTGAAAATTTATGTGGATGCTTATGAAGAGAAGCAATCCTGAGAATCGTTGTCACCTATATAATCAACAAAATGACTGCAAATGTAGCATTTTATTATTTGGGAGCATCGTTTCTCGACGAGGCTTTCCGCTGGCACGCAGAATTTTCTGTACTTTGATTATAGTGATTGCAAGTGGGGTCAATGCTCAGTCAACTATTAAATAAATTACATATTCCACAAAACAACTGCGGCAGCATCATTACTAACTGTTACACCAGGACTGCAAGCGAAATTACATCTGGCTACAATGATATTGCAATGCATAAATTATGCAGCCTCTGCTTAATCTTAAAGACAATTTTCAGCCATTAAACATATTTTATAGACACAAAACCAGAGGAAATGCCACTGTGAATCTGTTTCTGCCATGAGTTAGAAAAATAACTGTCAAGCCATTCCCGCCTGTAGTTCTACATTTGCGTTCCTTCTCCGCGCGGATGTTTTGTCATCGCAGACACACGGTTCACCAGCAGAATGTTTAAGGAGGACGATCACGCCTCCACCTCTGCATTTATATTTCTTCGTCTCCTCCCGAATGCTGCGCCACGGAGATATTCACATTCAAAATAATAACATAAGCAAACACTGGCAGGTACTTGAATTGCATTTCCCTACTGACCTCTTGCGGATTTTACGGAACTGGGCATTTTTCACAGCAATATATGTCATTATCGCGGAATAGAAACCCGGTTTCTTGTATTTTTGCCTGTAATTGATCATTTGGTTAACTCGCTTTGAGGCCTATTTACTTTCAGGACATTCTTTTATCATAAAATGTTTAACCTCCACATGAAATCGGGTAATAATATCAAAAGCGTGAGTAATCATTGGTATAGCAGCTATTTCCATCTTTCTTGTTTTATAACTATTTGTACTCGCCCAGATTAGACAAGCATTGGCAAAGCCAATAGGTCTCTCCATCGTGACCTATTTGCTTTACCACTGGCATTTAGCCACACAAAAGGGGGGTGGGAGCACTCTGCCTGGCATACCTGCACAGAGTTCAACCCTACGCGTTTTGATAATTGCAGGGCATGATAAAACTCACTTTAGTTAAAAGTCTTTAGCATGCACAACTGTTGGTGCAGCCAGTTCTGTGTATCTTTGGACATTTGTTTCAGGATATTAAACTAAAGTGAGTATTACAATTCATCGCACTTACCACAATGCACTTGGTTGAATTGTGTGCTCTCTCTGCTCTTTTGTAGTTTTTAGCCACCAAGAGCTCAGAATCCCAATGCTGTGAGGTGTTTCTAAAGTAAAAAGAAAAAACAGCTTTTGAAGCACCCACCTGTGTCAGTTTGTAGGCACTGGCACCAGCATGCATTCCTACTAAAGGATGCACAAGCTTTTTTAGGTTGAGCATTGTAGACAGCACATGTGCTGTCCTTTGCTAGGCATATTATGGCTTATCACAAACACAGAAGGGCTTGGAGTTGGCCCATTGCTTACCATTGGTTGGCTTTCCTTGTCACTCTCAGTTGCCTGGTTCTTATTCATGTCCAATCTTGTGTTTGTCCCTTCCTTGGAGCGTTTCTTTTTTAGCATGTGTGTGGTTGTCTGGTACCTGTGCTAATATAATGGAACTATTTTTAATTTGTGTGTAAGCACTCAATGAGAGTGTATGTGTTTTTTGAGCCTTCTTCCATGTGCACTTCTCCCTACCTCATGCTGTTGCCTGTCCCATGTGCTTCTCCCCACCTTCCTTCGCTGTTGTGCTTTTCCGTGTTGAATCCACCCCCTGCCCTCTCCGTTGTTGCATACATGTTTCCGTGCCCTCCCTGTGTTGCTTCTGTGTCTCCCCCCCTCCCCTTGTTGCTCACATGCCCCTGCCCTCCATGCATTGCTTCTGTGTCCCACAGCCCTCCCCTGAGTTGCTTCTGACCACCCCTGTTGCTTCAGTCCCCGTTGCTTCTGCTCCCACTTGGTTTGGTAACTAAAAATAAAATAAAAAGCCCAAACGCATTTTTAAAGTGGCTACAGTGAGCCACAAAGTGTTGGGGGTACAAACAGAAGAAATGGGGGGTCTGAAGCAACACGGATCAATATGAAAGCAACATGATGGAGGGTAGGGTGAAATAGAGGTGAGGGTGGACACAAATAAAATGATAAAGTAGGAAGAGCTCAAATTCCAAGAAAGAGTTAAGTACCCATGCATGGCAGAACGTATATTGATTATTTTAAAGATCTCAGAAGTAGAAAGTCTAGCAGTGCAAGAAACTTGCCATAGGAATATCAAAATAAACACATACTGTGCAGTTTTAAGTGCTTACATCCATCTTTACATTGGGAGTCTCATGGATGAGTTTCATTTACAGCATTAACTGTATTTAAAAAGGTATTCATCTTAAAGACACTGGGCCTCATGTACAATAAAATTGACATAGGGTAGAACCGAAAGTCTTTTTGCTGCGCTACCCTGCACCAATTTGAAAGGGATGGAATGCACTGTATTTAGGAGATACGATGCATTCATGTCCTTTCAGACAGCTCCGGCGCACAATAGCGCCAATGCAGGCACCCTTGAACCATGGTGCAAGGGTGTCTGTGTTGTTGGTAGGTGGGTTTTTGTGCAGGAAAAAGGGACAACTCCCTGCACAAAAACAATCCAGAATTGTTCTGTGTGTGCTTCTGCAGCACACATGGAAAGAGGAAAAAATGAGAAATGAAAACATTTGAAACATTTCTCTTCATTACGCCTGCTCTGGGGAGGCATAAGGTTTTGGCGGTGCCCCAGGTTTACATGATTTTGTAAATCTGTGGCAGCGCCAAAATCTATGTGTGTTGCTTGGGAACACCTACCGCAATTCCCTTGAATCGCCTCCTTGACGCAGAGTAAGGCAATGCAGCACTTTGCGCTGCCTTGCCTTAATCCATATCTATGAAGCCAAGCAAAGCCATGCAGGTTGGCTTTACGTCACCTCATAGATATGATTGAGAGGCCTGCGCCACTGGAGTGTCCAAAAAAGTGGCGCTCCGGCGGTGCAGGTCTCTTGTAAATAAGCCCCACTAACACCAATAAAAACCCGCTAATGACGTTCATTAGTACAGTCATCCAACCAGGTACTCCCCATTTGTGTCCCTATGAAAAATAATGACCTAACCTAGAGAAATATGTTAATCCAGGTACAGGTGACAAAGAGAACACGTTAACACAGTGGGAAATTACACGAGGTGAGAACTAACCTTATTGTGAGTTTGGTGGTAATGAAAACTCCCATAATATCAGAAGCAAATGTTGAAATCGGAAAGACAATCTACTGATTGAATTCCTCACCACTCTGACCTCTTGGTAGACGGCATTCCAGCTGTCGACTCTCCTCGGATTTTACTACCCAGATCTAAATCAAATGCTTACAATGTGAGCTTCTTCTTGCAAAAGCTATAAGTTATGCTCTGTGAACTAATGTAGTTTATGGTGTATTGTTTCTAGTGCTGAAGGATGAAGCTGGCCAGTGATACCAGTCAAGTGTGATGTGGGCTTTATCCTGAGAGGAGAAGCTTCGAGTTCAGGGAAGGTGACAGAGTCGTTTCCGTTCAGAGCATTTTCTGCCGACTGATGTCAGAGTATTGGCCTTTCAGAGGCGCTACTCTATCTTTCTTGGATTAAAGACATTAGGCGATGATTGCATCCATTATCAAGACAGATGGGAGGAATTTGAAGACAGGATCCATTAACAAAATGACATTCTTTTTCATTACACTTGAGGTCAGAAACCAGATATGTCCTCCTGCTTAGTGATCTGCATCGGAAGTCAAGATTCACTTTGCTAGTTCATCTTCACGCATTCCCCTAATGTTGTGCATGCTTGAGGTTTACTAAAGCAGCAGTTTACATTTTGAAGTTCTGTTGTGAGAATCCATTTAATTTGTGAAGCTCTATATTGCATCTCATCATGTGAAGCAGTTGTATTGTTTATATGAACACTCTGCGTTAATTATTCATCTACTACAAGCCACAATGCTATGGGAGAGTTGAACTGTAGTGAATTTATTGGGCCTTAACAAACATAAGTTAGTAGTGCTTCCTCAAGACTACTGAAAGAGGGGGTTATTTACCCTCAACGGATGGGCTGCAAAGTTTGTGGAGGGCACTGTCACCACTATCCCAGCCACAGCCACACCATTATATTTCTCATAGATCCCAGTATGTACACTAAGGAATTTAACCAAATTGCTTCCACAAACATGGCAGCAGGATTTTCTGGAAAAAAAATACAAGGCAAGCAGGTATGCCATGCCATTGCAAAACTGCAGCTGAACAGCATTAATTTTGTTGTGCAAAGACAAATTCTCAGAGCAGGGCAGTCATGGCTGGCAGGACTAGAGTGTGGGGGCGGGCAAATAGGTGAAGGGTGGGTGACACATTGAATAAAATAAATAAATAAATACTCACTTACCTGAACTAGCGTCCTCCTCACTCCGGTCTGTTTTTCTTCTTCACGCGGGGTCATCAACAACTCTCCTAACCAATCCTGGCACTGCTCTCATTTTGAGAGCAGCATCAGGATTGGAGGCAGAGCCCTCTCTCGCTGCTCCCAAGGGCCCTGGAGGCATGGGCTTGGCTTAACCCAGCTGTCTTAAGATAGCTGGGTTAGAGATTTCAAAGTGC
Organism: Calotriton arnoldi; assembly: GCA_963921515.1. Classification (NCBI taxonomy): domain Eukaryota; kingdom Metazoa; phylum Chordata; class Amphibia; order Caudata; family Salamandridae; genus Calotriton; species Calotriton arnoldi. The sequence goes on from CAWUFW010009375.1 coordinate 555,037, forward strand.
ACATGTTTGGCTGGCTGTCACAAGACGGCTGGTCAAAGGGACATGCGCACTTTGAAATGAAGTGCACTGTGCCCTGGAAGCCCACCCTCTTTCCTGCTGATGTCATTCAGCAGGCCCCGCCCCATCATGACGCTTGGGTCGGGATCGGCGGATGAAAAATAAAATGGCAAGAAATTAACTTTATTACCATTTTATTTATCATCTCTGGGGCGTGTGGGGCCTTTTAATCAATGGGGGGATGCTTCTCCGCTCAAACGGAGAAGCCACCCCTGCAGCAGGGGTTTGTTTTTAGGAAAAAAAACATCAGTGGCAATGTCCCTGAGGTGCTGGGTGTTTTTTGCAAAAAGAACAAGTGGTGTACGGAATGCTGAACAATGTCAAACACTCACCCCCAGTACAGAGATCTGGGCCAAAGTCCATTGTTTTTTTGCTCATCATGCCATTCCAGTTTGGACCCAGCCATATGCAAATCAGTCTTGAACCTGCACCCCATGGAAATAGTCCAGACCGAGCTGCCAGGCCAGCTCCTCCCTGAACCAGAAACAAGCATCCTAGGACCTGATGAAGTATGATACCCTGGCTGTTCGGCCTGAACTGTTCCCATGGGGAGCAGAGTCAAGACTGATTTGCATATGGCTGGGTCCAAACTGGAATGGCGTGGTGAGCAAAAAAAACAATGGATTTAACCCAAAGCTGTGACTGGGGCAAATGTTTGATATGTTCAGCATCCGCCCATCATCTGTTCTTTTTGCATTTGTCGTCTTAAGTGAGAAGGGTATGACCAGACGTAAGTCCCGTGCTCACTATGCCACTGGATTCAAGCTAGCCTAGCTGATGAGGGATGATACCCCAAAACCGGTCCCAGGATGTTTGTTTCGGTCCAGGGAAGACTTGGCCTGGCATTGTGGCCTGGAATGTTCTTCCTAGAAAGCAGGGTCAAGACTGATTTGCACATGGCTGGGTCCAAACTGGAATGGGGTGGTGAGCAACAAAACGATGGATTTAACCTAGATCTGTCACTTGGGGGAAATTTTTGATTTGTTCAGTGTTCTGTCAGTCATCTGTTCTTTTTGAAGTTTTTTCCTAGCATGTGATGGCACTGACATTTTTAAGCGCTCCTGAATGGCATGTTCTGTATGTCAGTGCTGGGCAAGTAAAATCATGGTGAACAAGTCACCGGTCAGACCACTCTAAACAGGGTGTTCCAATGGAAGACATGACTGCTATACAGTGCCAGCAATTATCTCACTCTAAGTTGTTTCCTACACCAACGTGAGGTGAGCATCAGCTGCTGGATACCCAGTAGTGTCCCACCTCTAAATGAGGCAGAAACTTTAGTGTGGCAGATGGATTTTCACCAACTTAGGCAAATGCACCATTACCACCCAACTGCAAATGAGTGGTAATTTTCTGTAAGCTTCAGGTTATCAGACTGGATTTCTTTAATATGTAGCAAAACTTGAACTGCTTATGCTTAGTCCTAAGGGGTTGTTCTGTCAATAATATTACATAGACCTCATTGAAATCCACCCCTGAATTTGGCATACCACCAGATAATTATTTCTCTTGGTAAAACATTGTGAGAAAAAGTATAATGCATTATTCTGTTGGGGATGCTTATCAACATCAACCAACATGTGATTCTATGTTAGTTGGTGGAAAATAAAGCGAGAAAAAATAACTGAATATTACATTGAAACATTCAACCTGACATATGGCCAAAGGGAGCTAACACAATGAGTCAAAGTGGACAATCTCAGTGGAAGGATCAAAATTTTGCTGACAGACAAAGTGTCTCATGTGAAGTAAAAATCAGCGAAAAGGGCAAAGTTCTCAGCAGTCTGTGCTGAAGAATATATTGTGCTCACCATCAACCAATGGTTGATACAGTGTTGTCAGATAAGGTTTGAATATTTAGGTAATTTTTTTTTTCACTGATGAGTTTCTGACACTCAACTAGTTTCAGCCAGTGGTGTCTGTAGTGATGTAATAGATAGAATGTAGTTGATATAGAATGTATGCGGTCATAACCACATATGGAATGTTCCTTTTAAGGTTTTGGTTCAGTTGTTCATGAAGCACTGAGGACAAGGGGTTGAAGGAGTTGTCTCTGCAGGAATGTCAATAAATCTATTTTTACATACAAGGATTGCCTCCTGTACTTTACACACAGATGTCACACCATTACTGATTGGCGATGAGGATGGGACTTGACAGTGAAGTTGAAGGGGTTGTACAAGCCTGCCACCTATGTCAATGCACCTCAAGAGAAAGGAATGTTGAGGAGTTACACATGTCTAAGCTTCCAGATGCTGTATGGTCTGAATTAGAATGTGGTTTCTATGGACCAATAGATTCTGGACAATATTTGTTTGCCATAGTTAATGAATTTTCTATATTTCCAGTTGTAAAAATTGTGCCATCCACTTCTCCGTCTGTGGTACTTTCCATTCTAGATGACATTTTCTCCACATGGGGCATGCCTAAGATATTGAAGACAGATAATGGGCCACCTTTCAATGGTGATGAGTTTTGCAAATTTCTTGAATATATGATAGTGGTACATAAATATATAATTCCACATTGGCCACAAGCTAATGGAATAGTAGAAAGGATGATAGCTATCATAAAAAATCTTTTCAGAGAGTCAAATTGTCAAAGATTTCTATAAATCAAACTCTGTGTCAGATTTTGCGAGATTATAAGAATACACTTCATGGATCAATGGGAAAATGTCCTATAGAGTTTTTATTTGGGCAAGCCAGTCAAACACGTCGGTCACAGGTACCGTTAAAACCTCCTAAACAACATGATAAAATTGCAAAGAAAGATGAAATGATGAAAGAAAACATGAACCAATATGCAGATCAAGGGAAAAATATTCAAGAGAAAAGTTATCAATTTGGAGATCTCGTATTATTGAAACAAAGTCAATTAAGAAAATCAACAAGTAGATTATATCCATCGCCATTGAAAAATACAAAAATAAAAAGATCAGCAATTACTGCACAGAATGGAAACAGAACAATAGCGAAAATCAAAAGGTACTTTAAGGGATGTATCACCCCAGTTCCAGAACAAGAAACACAAGTTCAAGGACAGCAAGAAGACACCTCTTTAATAGGAAGTAAATCAACTGGACACAATACACAAGAAACGGATTGTGTATCCTTCAGAACAACTAAAACACTCAAGAAACCACAAAGACTCATTGAACAATGTTAATTTATTTATGTATTTATTTTTGGTTTTTTTTAAAGGGGAAGATATGTAGTGATTTAATAGATAGAATGTAGTTGATATAGAATGTATGTGGTCATAACCACATATTGAATGTTACTTTTCAAATGTTAGTTCAGTTGTTGGAGAAGCACGGAGGACAAGGGGTTGAAGACGCTGTCTCTGCAGGAATGTCAATAAATCTATTTTGACATACAACAATTGCCTCCTGTACTTTACAGTACACACATATGTCACACCTTTACAGTGCCCACTGTGTAAAGCTCAATACATCTCTGTGGAACCAGGCTATAAATATGGTAGCCAGTGCTCTGTGCTTGAGAACATAATTTTTCAAGTAGGACATGTCACACCTTCAATGCTGTCCCTAATCAAACTTACACCAAATTGTACTGCATTATGATATATACAATTGGTGAGAGCTTTGGTTGGAGACTGCCCAAGCGTAGCACACCTAATCTTCGCCACAAACTCAAAATGCTGATTGCTCTACTAACATGATCTCTTTCACTTTATTTCTCTCTCTCTCTCTCTCTCTCTCCCTCTCTCTCTTTCCCTCTATTTCTATTTCTCTCTCTCTCTCTCTCTCTCTCTCTCTCTCTCTCAATCTTTCTCAATCTCTCCCTCTCTTTTTCTCTCTTTCTCTAAATCATTTCACACTCTAGTCTTCCTCGTTCCCATGAATTCATCTCTGTCAACAGTAAGTACTATATCTGTAACATATAATATAATTTGCAAAGTGACTGTTCTCTATATTTTCTTATATGTGGCTTTACCATCTCATAATATAATCACCCCGAACTTAGAACATAAATTATACCAACACCTTGGATGCATATATTTATCACTACAATTTTTCTACAAGGTTAGATTGCCTAGGTAAAGAACGCACATTATACTCAATCAACCATACTATCAACTAATGATAAAAAGGAAAACAAATAGCCATGCACGATTTCATAAAATCATTCATCGGCAGGCAATTCAAATGTATATAGGAAACACATGCTTGAACAGTATCATATAAGGGATAAAGTACCTCCTGCCATACATTATCAGGATAGTACAAGTCACTGAGGAGTACCATAACCATATAGAGGAACAAGCCTGAAGGAGAAGTTCCTTTATAAGGTTATGGAATTCCGAGGTGTCGTGCAATATCCTTATCATCATCATCAATGATCTTTGTTCGCTACACTTCTGTAGCATAAAAGCACATAAAATACAGTTCAACAAACATCAGATTGTAATGAGGATAAAATGTTAAAAGCATTTCAAATCTCGAAAGTATCTTACATCCAAAATCCCTATGACATAAATCATGATAAGAATTAAAACACATATCGACAATAAAAACAGGCAATATCCTTATCATCTAAGCCACGGGGGTACTTTATCCCATGTAATACATGGTCTCACTATCACCTTTCCCATAAACATCTTAAAACCTTGGTACTTAGCCCTTTCATATGGAAGAGCAAGCATGTTTGCAAACATGAAGGATAATTTTAGAACCACTAGTGCAAAATTAAACACATAAAAAACCTGTTAGATATTTGTTGCAAACATAAATTAGAAACAGTTCCATACAAGTCCATAAAGAAAAAAGGTGCTGTAGCTCAGAATGTGTAGAAAGATGCAGCAAGATTGTAGCTGTTGTCTATCCAGGGAGTGCAAAAAAATAAACATATTCTCTGAGCTTGTCATTTTTAAGCTATTAAAATAGAGCAGAAAAAGAAAAGCAGTTTCTATTTGTTGTTTTAAAAAGCTGCTTTAATTGTTACTTGACCTGACCTGCCTTTCACCTGGGCTGCTGGCAGCATGCATTGTGACTTCAGAACTCAACTGTAATAACCTTATAATATTTCTGTTCTGACATATTTTCATTATAATTGATGAGTTGGTGCATCACAAGACCCCAATTATAACAGAAATTAGTGACTGACATTTATACAGGGATTACAGACTCCCATCTATCATACCACAATAAAGAAAGCTGTTAGTGCAAATAGGTGCCAGAATGCCAGATTACTGGAATTGATCCATTGAGTTATTATTTTGTAAGGTAGTTCCTAACCCGGCAAGCGCCCAGGTCCTGTAATGCAGTGTGTCAATATCTGCGCTCTAACGACAGGATCGAGCAATTGTTGCTGTCAATGGACAAGAAAAACTTCACAGTTTTCAATTTTTGCGCAATATATATTTAATTTATGTACATTGTCTCCTCTATATGTTCCAGACAACTTGGTTTGACATACTTCTTTTCTGTTATACACTTTTGGACAATAATAATTACACCTTGACACCTTGTGATCATCTATTTGCACTGAGCACTTTCTTTATAGTTTTATGAAACATATGTTTCCTGTATACATATGAATCACTTGATGACAAACAATTTATATGAAACTGTGCATGGCTCTTTACTTGCTGTTCATCATTTGATGAGAGAAAGGTTCATGAAATTGCCATACCCTCTGATTTAATTTAATTTCTCTTTAACTTACACAATCTTACCTGATGGTCAACTATGTGGTGATAGTATTTGTATGGACGTTTATCCCAGAGCCCTGCAGGACGTCCACTGTTGCTTCTACACACATCATTGTTGCTGAAGTAGAAGAATAAATAATAAACTCTTCCTCCTGCACAAGTTAATTATAGGACCACCACTACTATCAGAATTCTCCTGTATGTTTTCACTGGAAGGCTTGCTGTGTAGGGGTGGACATGCCTGCATCCAATGTGTTACTGTGTATTTTGTTCCTTCTTTTTGCTTGCATCTTGGGCCCCTTCTGGACTTGCTGTCCAGTATTGGCTGGCCGTGCATACACCCACACCTCTCTGATGAGATTATTGTGGGATATGTGAGCTTCTGGCTCCAGTGTTTGTACTACCCTTCCTTGGCTCCCGGTAGGCAAGGGGACTGGTATGTGGTTGGTCTCATGGGCATTGCTGTGAGCCCCTGTTGATGGTTCTGGATACCACCAAAGGCAGTGATCAGTATTGGGCCTTCCTTATATGGTCCCTACTTGGCTTACAGCTAGGGTGCACCTGTTATGTGAGCAATGATGAATGCCTCTTTGCTGAAGGACAGATGAGTGCCACCATTTTGTCAAGGTGGTGGGTTGGACTTGAGCTATCCTTCTTCCTCACTGTCTTGTGACACTGAATCTAGGGCTCTCTGCTGGGATTAGCTAGATTATGTAGTACTATTCAGTTGTTTGATTTCCCTTGCATGGCCTCCTGCTTAGTTTGGGCTGAATTTAACATTCCACTTCTTGGCAAAGGGAATGGGTGTTAGTTCTTTCCCTATGTGTTCATCTACATGCGATGGCTCCCTACTGGTTTTGTGACTGTAACTAGGACTGCTGTCTTTGTTTGACCATTAGGTTCCCCAGTTGAGGATAGTAGTGGACCTCTTCCTTATACACATTCTCCAGGGCTTGGATCTGTGTGGGCTTTAGAGCCCTCACTGCATTAGATCAATTGTTCTCTGTGGTTGCAGTTCAATATTATCTCCTCCCTTCCTCCCTATGCCCATGCTGACCCTGTGGCTTGTGGGATATGTGCCTTGGGTCAGTGTCAGACCAGCTTGATCATCTATTTGCCACCCTCTTTGTGGAATTCATCGATTGGAATAGGATTGTGGATAGTAACTTAATGGGTCTGGCCTGTTCTGCTCTGTGGGTGCATTCCTGGGTGCCCTGATGGTTTTTCCTATTACCAGTTAAAATACCCCCACAATTTTATTGGGTGAACCATTTTGTGGTGGCTGTCCTCTGTGCCCCATGTATACATGTGTTCATGTGGGAAGGTTGGGAGTTTGCCCCCACTCTGCACTCTAGTGAGGCTTGGTGTTTTTTAGGATACCAGCTTAATACCTTATCCCAGCCTGTGATTTCTCTTTCCTATTTGTTGGTGAGCTGTCTATGCACCTTGTTCTGTACTGTGCTGGGAATAAGCCTGATCTGGGAGTGCTGCTTATCTGCCTGTTTTGTATGCTTCGTTGTGCTTCCTTCGGATCCCAGGCTTTTATTTTCCTAATACCTCAAAGATCCGTTTTGTGGCTATGCTTGTTTTTGCTTCCTTCGGACCCCAGGATTTTATTTTCCTAATACCTCACAGATCCATTTTGTGGTTAAGGTATTAAGGATGGTCTCTCCTGGTCCCCCTTCTCCTTCATATTTTTCAAATTCCAGGGCAGGAGGAGGAGGTGAGGCTTTTATTTGTATTTTGTTTTGGCTGGGATTTTATGTGCCTTCTTGGTCACATGTGGGAATACACTCCTCATTCCCTGTTCAGTCTGAGGGGCATATTTATGAAGGGGTTTGCATCACATTTGCACCATGCAAAGTGGTACATACATGGCGCAAACCCAAAATGTGATTTATCAAGCCTAGCAAGGCCACTGTGCATGGCCCTGAGTGGCTTGATAAATCAAGAGTAATGCAACACAGTGCAAATCACTGTCTGTTGTTACTCTGCCCTGGGAAGGCCTTCCATGGGCATTGAGAGGGTGGTTCCACTCATCTCCCAATAGATTTTGGCCCATTCCCAGATTTACCATTACTGGTAGACCTAGGAATGCGCCAAAATGCTTTGCCTTTTTAAGGGGAGGCGTAACAAGAAGTCATATCTTTATTTCTCCTTGTTACTTCCTCTTTGTAGGTGTGCTGCATTCTGCAGCTCACATAGATAGAGGAATATGCCTCCGGGGATTGTTTTTGTGCAGGAAGGTGCCCCTTCATGCACAATAACAATCCTGCATGCAACAGAGGCACCCTTAAACCATGGTGCAAGGGTGCCTGCATTGGTGCTAGGCAGTCCATTGTGCACCAGAGCTGGGGAAAGGACAGGAATGTGCCGTATTGGGATAAATATAGCACATTCCTGCCCTTTCCCTGTAACGCAGTGCAGTGACTTGCTGCCCTTCGTAAATTTTTAATAAATATGCCTCTTAGAGTTTGTGGATTCTGATCCTGTTTTCTTAGATACCTTGTTACTTTTAGAAAAACATGTTTGGTTGACTTTGATTAATTCAGCAGGAGTAGACAATGGGGATGTATAATCCTTCTTGATCAAATCTGCGTTTGCTACAGCAGGAAATGTATAGCATGTGTGTTCTTACAGTGCCATTAAATGTGAATCTTGTGTAGATGGCAATATGGTTCATCAATGTAAACATTTGCCAAGTGCTGTAGGGCAAGTGCTTGAGCCCTTTCAAGGTAATATAACCTCCATTATTTTGGGTGGAGAAATCAGTAACACTAATCATATTGTGCCATAGTATCATATATTTACTTCCCCTGGAGACAGTATGACCAAGTGACAATCATTATAAATATCAATTGCTCCTCATAGAACCCAATATGTTGAGTAACTCCTAATACTGCACATATTGGATTATGATTTTGTGATAAATATTGTTTTTAAAACCTGCAGATAGGTTTGGGGGTAATGCCCAGGAAATACTGAAACATACAGATTTTGATACTATGCACACAAAAATCCTCATATTATTTCCCACTACCTTGTGATAGGCAATAATTATCGCACCTGATAAATACTGAACATGTTGGTTTTTATGTTATTAACTAATTATTCTTCCAATAGTGGCCAACTCGTAATGAGGGCCAAAATATATTTTATCCATTTCTGCAACAATGTTAAAAGGACAGGAATTTTTGTGTGTTTAGAACAAAACTTCATAACTGTTGTGTTGCAAGCATTCCACAACCAATGCGAGTCATCAAGCAAATGAATCATTTTAACAGATTTTATCATTTTAATTGTATTTAGTAATATGCCACAAATTATTCCAAAACTAGTATATTATGTGACATAAAACTGCACTATTAATTGAAGTTCCTCAACATCTAGGTTAGAATTACAGTGATTCCCTTTTTTAGGTCGAGCTAGACAGCGCATGCGCTGTCTCTTCGAGACCTGCTGTAATCAGTCTGTGGGCTTCAAGTCCATCCTCCTTTTTGCCATTGCTTTTTATTTGTCTATGTCAGTGTCCTTTAAAAAGCGTTGCTTGCTAGTGTTCAGTCCTGCCTCTTTGTCCCTCCATTCTCTCTTCTGTTCTTCCCACAGAGCAGGGACTTAGTACTGTCTCATTTCGCTTAAGTTCTTTTTCTGTTCTCTGGGAGACTGTGTTTTTCTTGGTTTCCTGCTCTGTTACTGTTTGTCTGTGTTCAGCTTTAGCGCCCTAGCTGCTTACATTTAAATATAACATTCTTCCTACCACCCCCTGCTGTTTCATTTCAAGCGCAAGTGACAACAGGCCTGTAAATCTTGTCACTGCACTTTCATTCACAAACATGCCTTTTAATTGATCAGCACGCTGCTCTACAGCTGTTCCCAATTGCCCTACGGTTCAGCGCTGTGGAGACCGGGTGATTTTATTGTGTCTTTGTGCATTCCTTTTCTCCGATCGAGCATGCATTTTACAGTGCCCCGAGGGCTCAAACAGGAACTGACAAGAGTGCCCCTCTTCATTCCATTTAAACAATGCCAATTCAACAGTACACTCAGTGTACAGTGTCTTGCTGCCTGACCCTCATGATAGCAAGGGCGAGAGAGACAGCCAGGCACTGTACAGTGAGTGCAATTTTGCACAGGCATTGGTTTAATAGAGATGTCAGCGGCACATGCGGGTACGAGCCCTCATACTGGTGTTGTCTTCTAGACTAAGGGCTTTCCTTGCATCAGCCCTAGCTTCCTATTCTCGGGGTCTTGAGGGACCACGTCCAAATGATGCAAGGCAGCGTCACTTTTCAAAGCAGCTGTGGGCGGGAAGGGCATTAGCGCTGTTATTCCAGGGCTAGATGTCACTCATTGATGGCTGCCTTACAACCCTAACCTTTTCCCAAGTCATCACACGGTGGAGTGGGGTCAGCAAGTACCACTGACCCCTCCCCATCCCATGATGACTTGGGAAAGGTGGGGTTAGATGGGAGCAGGAAGGAGGCTTGCTATCAGCAAGGAGGTGGGGGTGGACTAGTCCATGTGCATGTGACTTGCCGTCAGAGTGGTTTGAGATTCACAAATAAGGGGGTAGGGTCACATGCATGCTGTAAACAGAAAGACTTCAGCTGTGGCATGTGTTTCTATTTTACAGCACTTTTCACTTATTCGACCTTTCTTTGCACTAGCCTGTAAATGAGGACGTGGACAGTAATGGATCTGCGCCACCACCCTGGCTGAGATTGGAGGAAAAGCATTCCATTGCGTGCTAGAGTGCCACTTTTAACAATAAGACCCTAGAGGTAAGTCATACTGCTGCTGCCAGCTTGTGTTTATGTGTTTATAATGCCGTCTTGGAACCACATCAGCTCCCGTGATCTGTGCGCAACTGGGCCATTAATTTATGATATATAAGGTTGAGTATTCAAGAACAGAAGATGCCGAGAGCTTCCCTCCCCCACTTTGTGGGCACTGATCAGTCCCAGAGGAACCAGCACATCTGTTTATACTTGTGATTTGTCTGGGCTTATAAAATAGCATAACTGGGACAGAGGACGTTTTTTAAAAATGTTTTGTGCCAGGGCAATGGGCACTGCTGAGTGTGACGCAAGAAGATGGGCATGAAAGAGTACCAGAGGCCTGGAACGAGTTTAAGCCTGCTTCAGAGGGTGCTGCTGCTATTTTATATCGCCAAGAATGTGGCGTTCACATACATGCACTTTAAAAGGCCTCTAGGAGTTGTATTCAATACTGAGGGAATTTCATGCTGGCAGGCATGTCTGAACGTGTGACGGGATTACTTGGAGAGGAATAATCAACACAAAAGGTGTTATGGATAAAGCAGGGCAGTCTTCCTGGGCTCAGTGCTGGTGCTCACCTCCCAGTCTTCATCCGCGCTCAATTTCCTGGTGTTTTCAATTTTCATTGTAGTAAATTGACCGTCTTTGTCTACTTTTGCATGAGTAGTTTTGGCCAAGAGAAAAGCACAGCAAAGTTTAGAACCAGGCTAGGCATTCTTGAAGATAACATGTATAAATTGTCTGTACCCGCCAACGTTGATATTATTTAACTTTCTCCCCGTGCTATTGACAGTCACATTGTTTAAATCAATAAGATGATTTATATGAGTAAAGCAAGGCTGTATGTTCGAATATTTTCTGTTTACATTTTGAGGAGTTTATGTTTATCTACTGCGTGCTTACATAGTAGTGCTAGCTGGAGCGTTGATACGGTTTATTGTGACGAGTGGTCATTGTGAACACAGGGCTCTCATAAGAGATCGACTATGATAGTGCCTGAGCGTGGACTTGTGTTCCTTTTCCCCTCAGTATAGTGTGTGGGTGCGCACAGCTCCATTTGGTAAAATGTATTTCTAGAACATACTGTATAACTAAGCAAAGAAAGTACTGCTGTGTGAGTTCTCAGGATTCACAGATCCATGTGTAAATCACGCAGTCCAGTGTTTTTAGGTCTCGCCTACGCAGCGCGCATGCGCTGCTTAGGCAAAAAGACCTTTTCCCATCGATTCAGCTTTTCAGCCTAAAACGTGCACGCGTTCCATTGCCTTCAATGGCAACGCGTGCACGTTTGGCGATTCACTTGCGGGAGCGAGCAGCGCCATATGTTAGTAATTATCGCTCCTGGCGCCGCTCGCTCCCGCAAGGGAATCGCGCAAGGCTCCCTCCTCTCCCCCCTCCCCCTGCTGCCGTGCGAGGCGCGCGCGCGCTTGTTTAACAGTACGCTGTTTATCGCGATACCTGTTTGAGCGTAAGTGGCCGTCATTGCATATTATGTCCTCTTCCGACACTATCAAGAAGTGCCCTTTGTAAGCATTTTTTAGCTTAGCACTGTGTGAGGGCGTACTGCATGACAGGGGGGCGAGTTCGCACGTAAAGAGATGGGCTGACTATAGCGAGAGAGGGAGAGTTCACGCGAGGCTGGGACTGCTGAAATACTGGCCGGGCATGGGTTGGGTCACAGGGATGTCAGATGATGGTGGCAGTGCGCATCGCTATTCACTTATGACGGCCATTGATTTCCCATTTGCCAGAAAGGCAGTCCACTCTGCGTGGTAAGTGCTGCGCCGTAAAATGGGGTTCTCTGTTACGTTAAGGACAGGTTATGTAGCACCGAGTCTCCTCTTCAGCCTGAAGTGGGTTAGGGCAAATATTATTTGTGGAGAGGAGTTATTTATCAAGATTAGCCAGTTACCACTGTAGTTACAGCAGCAAGTTTCATAACCCGCTTCTGTCTTGTCTGTTAGCTATTGTCATGGTTCCATGTGATAACGTGCTTCTTCAGGAATCTGTCTAATTAGCGACTGATCTGACAACACTGCTGATATACCATATTACTTTACTGCAGTAGCGAGCCATAGGGTAATATTTAAACATATGCGAATGCTTGCCTCCACTGATGTCTATGTGCATCCACCCATTTTCATTTGTGATATGTATTTCTTTGCCTTTTCCCAAACAGTGCACACGCCGTAAACATTCATAGGTTTGTTAACCTACTACTATGCGTGGGTCACCTGGAAATGATGCATTTGTGATTCCTCTTCTAAAAAAAATTTTGGGATGAGGAGTCTTTCATCGTAATTTAATGCTATATTTTAATTTCCCGGCCAAATCGCTATTTTTGCTCAATTTACATAGATTAGTGGTGCCAGGGACCCTGATAAGATTAGCGTTGAAGCCTATGAAATTGAGTGTTACCTTTTTTTCTGGCCTTCTTAAATTGCTGATTAATAAAAGGCACGTCTAATGTTTACATTAGTCTGTTATTGTTAGGGCTGTTTTCTCCCCATATTAAACGTCATGCACTTTAGTAGTGTGTAATAAATGCAGCATTTCGGAGGCGATGTAGTTGATTTTACTTTATTTTTGTAAAGTGCAGCATATGCCAAAGGTGTTTTGGCACTAGGCGTCTTCTGTCAAGTCATTTACAACAACAGTGGTAAGCTAAAATGGAAGAGCACAAGCCAGGTTTTCAGCTGCGTTCTGAAAATCTGTAAGTTGGATTGGCTTCACAAGTGCTTTGGAATATGATTCCAGAGCTTGGAAGTGTGGTAGACAAAACCTCTTACCACCCACAGAGGCTCTATGAAGTCTAGACACCACCACGTTCTTAGTTGCAGATCGTAAATGCCTATTTGGTACATGCCAAGAGGAGACTCTTATGAGGTAGTCGGGGCCAGTCAGGTTAAGAGCTTTGTGAGCTGTACAAAGTGCTTTAAAAGCTAAATTGCTTACATTAATAACTTTTTTTATTTGAAACTTACCCATCAGACTGCAGAGCTGAACCAAGATCAACATAAGAAAATAAATACCAAGAACCTGAGCTGTGTTGAAGCTATTTATAGCAGCAGTTGTTTGTTCTGATGTACAACATGAACCAGCTTACCTTTTCTGAAACGAGGACCTATGAAAATGCTAACCATATCTACATCCTGCACCACACTCTTGTCAGTACACGTATTCTGGATTTAAGTATCCACCGATCTCCCTGTGCTATTTCCACAGGCTCTCTTAAATTCAAACTAGAGCCGTTGGTACTGAGACACCCACAGCTCTTTAAAAGTAGTTTTAGCCAACTTATTTATGTTGGGGAGGTGATTTTTTTGTCTTTCTCTGTTAAACGATAGTGCCTTGGATTAGTGCACATTCTTTATTAAGTAACGTCACCTGTCATCCTTCCTATGTTGACAAAGGAGGGTCATTAACTTGATAAAAACATCAAGACTATTCTGTTTAAGTGTGCTCTACAAAGTGATGAGCGAATAGGAGGATTTGAGCTCGTACTGAAGCAGCCGGTTTGTTTCCAATGCCAATAATTAAACTCTAATGGTCTATGGTTAGATCATCTCGGTAAAATACCTTAATAGCTTAATGCGCCTGCTGTGGAAATCGGAGTATAATCTTCAAATCACATTCTGTTGGAAAGATTTGTGTGTTTGCATGCAGATGCAAGTTCCAATCTCAGCAAGACCAATAAGGGCTACTTAACCTACTGTGCATGTTACATAACCTGCTGGTCATAGGTTCCAACACTAGTTGGGTGACTCCGGATTACAGTGCCTGCTGCAAAGGTCTGGGTGTTTTACTGGTTGCAAACCACTTGGATGTAAGGAAATTTGATGAGTAATGTGCCTGCAGTGGTGATATGCATGTCGCTGCATCTCACAGATTCGTGAGGCCAACAGCATTAGCTCAATTTTTGCACCTAGGTAAATATGACATGGTCTTTCTGCTCCCAAGTTTCGGTTCTTTTCTAGTCCGCCGCACTTTGAAATTGAGAGGTTGGTGTCTATGTAAATTTAACCTGTTCACCATTCCATTACCTCAATCTCCAGCAATTGAGGCGCTTAAAAGTGGAATGTTTAATTTTCCAAAATATGTGAGGCGCCATTTTCATATCCTTTGGCTTCCTCACTGAAACACAAGGGGATGGAGGCATTTTACTCTTCCATACAGAATCAATTGCCCACCACCCACCCCACTCGGAAAAATGCATATGTGAATTTTGTAAAGCACGTAGGACTGACATATTGAAAAACTGGAGGGCGACGGGAATCTTACCCACCCCACTCTATTGAACCCAGTTCTGTGCCTGCAGTTACTAAGTAAACGAGTAGGAAGCTCGCTCGCACTGGTTGCTTACATCTTTAATTACCTTCAGAAACATCCTGTACCGCTCTTCGATGGACCCTTCCTGTCTCTCAAAATTGACCAGACACTATATAAACTGATGGACAAAACCTTTTGTCTGGAAAATGGAGAATTCATGCTGAGAAGCTTAATAATGGTGTGTTTGTTCTGTTGCCCATTGTTGAAGCAAATGCTCTGGAAGGTATTGACAGTTATGTGAATCCATAGAGTAGAGACTGGATGAAACTAGGATAGGCCGACAGGACTGCCTGTTTTAAAAGTAAAATTCAGGCTGAAGTTCTCAGAGACTGAGATGGAAAAAGTAAAGGGGTTTTGGTGATCTTTGTGCGGTTTTCAATTGTCAGTTGCTCTGCTGCCTTTACCTCTAAACCTACATGCCTCACTCTTCTCACCATTCCCCGAAATAGATACAGGAAATATGGCAGGTCTGTCCACGTTCAAGGGTAATTCTTGTGGACTAGTCTGCCACCACATCTGCGACTTGAAGATGATTCCTGAAATTCGGGAAACCTGTGGAAACTCACCTCTACACCCATGCTTTGGCTAACCCCTCTGATAGGGGTTTTGTGACTTGATTATTCTTGACACTACATTGTCACTATACTCGGCATCTTAGCCAGTCAGATGCCCAAAGCAGCCTCGTTGCCTTATTGAAGAGGAGGTAAGTGACTCCGAGTACTGAACTTTTAAGGCTTTCACATTGTTCATCTGCCTACAAGAAGAAGGGCTTCTGTCATCAGTCTCATTTGATCTTTTGACTTGAGTGTTAGTACTGTTTTTATCTTCCTCCTTGTATCCTAGGTGCTTTTGGAATGCTCTAGGTGGTAGGCAGTGCTTTACTTAAACCTACAAATATGGAAACCACACGTTTGTTTGCCCAAAAGTAAACTGGAAACTTTGCAAACTTTCGATGGCAGAAATTTATGACGTTGAAAAGAAGAAATAAAAACTTTGTACACCCTTAGTACTCAGCACATTTTCCTACACTCTCTTCCGATGGTCAAAAGACTGATTATTTAGATTCCTTACCTAGAAACCTAACGGAGCTATCGTGTAAGTTCGTAGAGCAAGATCACAAAATAATGGACGGAGTGTTGAAACTTTTCAAACACTCGCCCCCAGTCACAGATATGGGTTTAATCCATCGTTATTTTGCTCGCCACGTCACCCCAGTTTGGACCTAGCCATATGAAAATCAGTCTTGGCCCTACTACTCATGGTAACAGTCCAACCCGAACTGCCAGGCCAGGTCCTCCCTGGACCAACAAGCGTCCTGGGACCGGTTTCGAGGTATCACCCCTCATCAGTCACTCTAGCTTGAATCCAGCGGTGCAGTGAGCAAGGGACCCATGTCTGGGCATACCCATAGCCACTAAGGGCGCACATCGCAAGCTCACCAAATAAAATAAAATGAATCTGCTCTGGTTTTGTGGTGTGGCATTCTTCAAGTGCATTACGTCTTTATTAGTTGTGTACATGAAGTATCGAATACTAGTATACTTTGTGTTGCTCTCCAGCAAAACTGCTTCAGTTAAATATAAAGGCTATTTCTTTCAACAAAGTGACCGCTGAGCAAATCTTTTCGTACCGGTCTGTATGTGTGTTTTTTTAAACATTTTTAATTTTAACTGTAACAGATTCTGGTTCTATTCAGGACTGTTAAGGTACATCAGTCGGCTCTTCCAAAATACATAAAGGAAACTTTATCTCTCTTAACCTATGCGCAAGTAGTCACGCTTTTCTCTTCAGTTAGGCTGGATGGTATTTTGTTAGAAGTGCAAGCGTGGTGTCGGCTAGCTATAACCTCAAGCGTTCGAAATGTAGTAAACAATTCAGTCCTAAAAAAGAACAAGCATTGGCATAGCCAATAGGTCTCGCTTTTGGGACCTTATAAGTATTTAGTTATGCAGCACAATATCCTTGGTGCAACAACATCAACTGTTGCATGGCTAAACACTTATAAGGTCCCAAAGCGAGACCTATTGGCTATGCCAATGCTTGTTTTTCTTGCATTCTGATTTTATGTAAAGCATAGACAGGACTACAAGTCCAAGAATGCAACAAAAAGAAAACAGGCACTGCTCTGTTTCCCTACAGAGTTAAAAAATACAGTACCTGCCACATAACTGGAACACAGCTTTTCCTGTCCTGGAATTTGATTTTGCAAATCATTGTTTCAGGTGTGTCTAGTAGGTAATTAAACTGAAAGTAAAGTACAACTTCCAGAATGCACTGATTTGTTCAATGAAATCATGGGAGTACAAACAAAGCATTCATCAGATGTAAAGCATTCTGGTAATGTCACTCTATAAAATGACTGCGCTAGCTAGCTGACCACACAGTCCCTGTCCTGTTCCCAATATCTGTGCACTGTAATGAAATATGCCTGCTTGCAAAGAGAGCTTTGATTTTGCAGCAGTGAGAGCTCTACCTACATACAGTAGCAACAGTATCTGTGCATTGAGCACACCATAAAATCTGTAAGTGTCACTCTCTCTTCCCTGGAAGAAATAAAAGCCCCTGTTCAAACCCAAATACTTTCTTCTGGTAACCCAATCTCTTGTCATATCACGACTTGTCTATGGAGTTTACTTTCTGACAGGTATCAACAAATCCACGTAGGCTCACCTTAACGCTTTATAGTTTTGGTTCTATTACACATTTGAATAGCACACCATCACCTTGGGTCTCCCAGGTGATTAAGTGAAAAGTGTTGTCCACCGTTACAGTGTTATAATAAAGGGATGGCATGGCCATACGGGCACGTTTTTAGGCCACGTTTGCACTTCATAGAGAACAAGGCTACTTTATGGCAAAACTGCACCCTCCCAATCTAGCTATACACATTTTGGGAACACTTAAGAAGTGGCTTTAAGCAGAGCACACGTTTCTCGTAGGGTGATATGCTTTTTAATAAAGGCAGGGGCGTCTCCATGTGCTGACCTGTGAACAATGCATGGAGTTTTAAACAGGTTTCTTTGTTTAACGGGCAACAAATGACGCTCCTTCATACTAAGACTAATAAGCTCATGCTTGCTGCAGCCTGTAACAAATCAGACTTTTGAATTTTGTACTACCTGGAATTTGTTGATAACTGCAGATGGTAAAGCTAGGTACACCACATTGAGACGACTCAAGAGCCAATCACTGCCCTAGCAACTGATGAGCAAATGTATCAATATTTCACAAAATGTAATGCAGCAAGACAACTTGCTGTGCTGGTTGAAAGGGCAGGAATGTGCCATATTTACCAATATATGATGCATTCCTGTTCTTTGCCTGCGCTGATGCACAATCTGCTGACTAGTGCCAATGCAGGCACCCTTGCTCCATATTGCAAGCGTGCCTGTGTTGCAGGCAGGATTGTTTTTGCGCAGGAAGGGACACCATCCAGCAAAAAAACAATACTTAGATGCTTTTTCATCTTCCTAAGGCCCTCATTTATGGTGATTAGGCGTAGGCCAGAGCAGCAAGCCAACTTGTTGCGCTGCCATACGCCAAAGTGAAAGGGCAGCAATGTACCATATTTATGCAATACAGTTCATTACTGTCCCTTCCCCCTGCACTGGTGCCGCTTCAGCAGCCTACCGCCAAGCGCCAACACAGAATACAGCGCACACAGGAAAAGGAAAACGAGGAGAAATAAAGTTATTTTTCTTCGTTACGACTCACCCCAGGAGGTGTAAGATTTTGGTGGTTCCCCAGGTTTGCATGCTCTCGTAAATCTGGGGAAGTGTCAAAATCCATGGGTTTTGTGTGGGAAAACCCACTGCAACACCTATAAAAGGCCTCCAGAGCGCAGAGTAAGGCCAGGCAGTGATTTGCACTGCCTTGCCTTACTGCATATCTATGAGGCCATTCAAAGACACACACAGTGGCTTTGCATGGCCTCATAAATATGTCTTTGTGATATGCGCTGCTGGAGCATTACAAAAAGTGATGCACTAGTGGCGCAAGGGGCTTGTAAATATGCCCCTAAGTGTGCTGCAAAATGCAGCACACTTAGAAAGATGAAACAACGAGGAAAAATAAAGATATTTCTCCCCATTGTGCCCCCTCAATCAAAGCATGAGATTTTGATGCATTCCAAGGTTTACCAATCTTGGTAAGTCTGGGAATGTGGAAAAATCCATGGGTGGATGTAGGAAGCTGGCTCTGTATATACTATACCAAAATGAGGTATAGTGTGCACAGAGTCCAGTGGAACCCCAAAGGTAGGTAGAGGTAAAAGTAAGATAGCACCTTACTCTCTATTTGTGGTAGTGTGGGCGAGCAGTAAGGCTTAATCAGAGGCATTTGTTGTACACACTCAATCAGCAAATGATGTCACACACTCAAAGACTGAACTCAGACCAATTTTGTTTGTATAAAAATATTATTACGTTATTTTATTTCTAGAACCAAGCCAAGCCTGGCACAGGTAAGTGAAATAAATGCTTTGCAAAATCTTATGCAGTGTTTTACAATTGAATGCAGGTGCAAATGCAGTTGATTGAAATACAGGTAAGTTAAAATGTCGAAATTACTTTTCAGATTACTTTTCGGTTACTTTTCAGATTACTTTTTAAGTAACTTTTTCTACTCAGTGTGATACGCGTAGATACCACACTGGGACATTTCCTAGAGAAAAGGTAAGTAAAATCAGTTTTGCACAGTTGTAGTTTTTCATGTTTTCATACAAATCAACTCCACACTTAGAACATTTTTCAAGGGAAAACAGTCAATGTATTCCTATGGAGAGAAATGAAGTTATCGGTTAACAGGTAAGTACTCGGTCTTGGGGGTTGAGTTTCTGAGGTTAGAACAAGGGTTCCCCCAGGGTCAAGGATGCACTCTCAAAGCACCCTGAGCGGCACAAGGGCGGCCAGGTGCAGAGTGCTGAGGCCCAATGTTATCCAATGGGGGATAGGGGGCCTCCGGTTGGTGGCTGCTCACGAGCAGGCCACAGGGTTGTGGGAGCAAAGCTCCTGGTGTTAGGCTCATGGCAAAGGGGGATCCGAGTTAGCACCCAAAGTACACCTGCAGCGGCGCAGGGGCAGCTGGGTGCAGGGTACTGTTTTGGCGTTGGGTGCCCTGTTGGTTTCAATGGGGATTCTCCGGTTTTGACAAAGACTGCAGGCTCGGAGACGAAGATCTTCTGGAGGTGACCACTGGTTGGAGAAGTAAGTTGGGATGCATAGGGATGCTGGGACACCATCAGTTGGGCCACCCAAGGCCGTGGGACTTCGGGTGCAGGGGTGTCTTTAGGTGTCTGATTTTCTTACCAGCTCCGGTCGGGGGATCCTCCAGGAAGAGACTGCAGGCGTCGTGGAGAGGGTCGAGGCAGGTCAGAGATCACCAGATATCAGGCCAGGATCACCGGGGAGACCTCCTCATGGTGTTGGGCCACTCAAACTCGGGCCGTGGGCGTCGGGTGCAGAGTGGTGCAGACTCGCGGATTTGTCCAGAGCCAGAGTCTGTGGGTGAGCAAATCCAGTGCTCACGGAAGACAGAGTCTTTTCTGTGGAAGGCAAGGCAGGTCCTCGGGGTTCTTGAGGTTGCTGGCTGCAGGACACACCGGGATTTGGCTTCTGCAGGTTCGAGGTGGGGACAGGCCGGTAGGGCTGGGGCCAAGTCAGTGGGCGTCCTCCTCTTCTTAGCTTCAGCACGGCTCTTCGATCCTTCTTCTTCTTTTCTTCTTGGTCGGTTCTTGTCTGAGGAGACAAGGTTCAGGGGTGCCCCTAATTACTAGATTTAGGGGCGTTACAGGTAAGTAAAGGTTGGGACCAATAGGTCTCTTCCTTGGGGTGGGTGCTCCCCCTATTATGCCACCCTCCAGTTGGAGGGGGTCATATGCCTCATTCTAGTTGGCTGGGTCCCCCCATCTGCAAGATGGCGGGGACTAAGAGTTGTGATTCACCTCACCTCCCCCACCTGAGGGGTGGGGTTGGCAAAGGTGGGCACACCTCCATTCCTCACTTGGTTTTCCCGACGATTCTCCTGCCCAAAGTGGGGGTCAGAACCGGTGGAGGCCAGTTGCTGGAAGCAGCAAAAGGCCTGGGGAAGCTCACAAAGGAGGCAATCCTTTGAAGCTTCCCCTTCGTGGACCCTGCCCATCCTGGGGAGGAGGCTTGGCACCTCGTCCCAGGATGCGCATTGTTTCAGACCCCCGAGAGCAGCAGGCTCTCGACCCAGGTGTCCAGAAACATGTCTGGTGGTGGAAGCTGGTGAGCAGCCACTCAGCCTGGACACTAGTGTTAGGTCGTTTTTCAGGGGGCATCTCTAAGATGCCCTCTGTGTGCATTTTTTATTAAATCCCACACTGGCATAAGTGTGGGTTTAATGCGCTAAGAAGTTTGATACCAAACTTCCCAGTTTTCAGTAAAGCCATTGTGGTACTGTGGAGTTCATAATGACAAACTCGCAGCACCATATACTCTTAATGGCATTACTGCACTTACAATGTCTAAGAATTGGCTTAGACACTGTAGGGTTACAGGGCTCATGCACCTGTACCCTAACCACTGATAAAGTGCACCCAGCTAGAGGGGTGGCTGATCTATGCCAGGGCAGTGGGTTGTAGGCATGGCACACAGGGATGTGTGCCATGTCGACTCTTCACTTTGTTCTGCACCAAAACACGCAGCCTGCAAAGGCAGTGTGTGTGTGTAAAAGTACAGGGCCTCTAAGGGTGGCACAATAAGTGCTGCAGCCCTTAGAGGCCTTCCCTGGCCACAGTGCCCTTGGTACCTGCGGTACCATTTACAAGGGGCTGACCTGTGGCTAGAGAGTGCCAATTGGGTTTTATTTTCAATGCAGTTTTAGGGAAAGAACATAGGCCCTGGGTACCTGTTTGGCAGGAGCACAGGGCACACTCAGTCAAACTACATCAGCAGTTTAGCAAACAGTGGGGGCAACCATGCAAAAAGAGGGCACTTTCTTACAGTGGATGCATGGGAACACCCATGCTCCACCCATGGAAATACTTCTCAGGGCAGAGTAACACAAGGCAGTGGCTTACACTGCCTTGCATTACTTCAGCCTTACCATGCAAATCAGGGGCATGCAAAGTGGTCATGCGTTGCTTGGTAAATCTGACTTTAATATTGAGTCACCCTTGCAACACCATGTGTGATGCAAGGGCAACACAATACATCGATAATTCTGGCCCTAGATGTTTGACTTACTTATTTATGTATGGCAACATTTTCTGCAAGACTCTGAGTTGGTGGCAACAAGTTGAAAGAGTGAACATAATCTGGTCCATAAAGTGGAGCTGGTAATCGATCTCTACCTTCAGGTTTTTCACTGTGTAGGCCGGTTTATCTCAGAGGGTCAGTATGCGTCGAGCCAAAGATCACTATGGCCCTTAACAACCAGGATCCCAGACATCTCTGCATTTAACTTCATTTTATCGCACCAAATCCAGGAAATTATTTACAAGCCCCTTGCACGACCGGTGCATCACTTTTTATGACACTCAGGTGGCGCAGAGTGCAGACCCATATCTTCGAGGCCACGCAAAGCCACTTTGCATAGCTTTTCATGGCCTCATAGATATGGTGTAAGACAACGTAGCACAAGTCACTGTGTTGCCTTACAGTGTGTCAGGGAAGAGTTCTATAGGCATTGCGGTAGGTGTTCCCAAGCAACATCCATATGTTTTGATTCATTCCCAGATTTACAAGGATCTGTAAACCTGGGAATGTGTCAAAACTGTACGCTTCCCTAGGTCAGGCGTAACAAGGATAAATATGTTTATTTCTCCTCTTATTTCTCTCTTTCTAAGTATATTACATTCTGCAGTACACATAGAAAGAGTAAAACACCCTTGCACCTGCGTTGGTGCTAGGTACCATATTAAGCACCAGTGCTGGCTGAGAGGACAGGTATGCACCATATCTCATACATACGGTGCATTCCTGACCATTTCATTTGGGGTTGAGCCGCACAGCAAAAAACCTTGGGGATCTGCCCTATGCCAAAACATTATATTTGAGGCCTCCAATTCCAAATGTACAGGACGTTGCTTTGAAACATAGTATATTTAGGAGACTCAGAATAGATGTCCAATGTTAAGCTTGGCATCTTTTGGCGTGGTTTCCCTTGTCTTTTTGCTTCTGACCTCCTGTTTTTGATGTGAGCTGAACTTCGTTTTTACTGGTTTTAGGACTCTATGCACTTTACCACTGCTATTCAGTGCTAAAGTGTAAGTGCTCTATGTCTAAAGTATGAAGGTAATTGCTTTCTCAATGATTGGCATATTCAATTTACTAGTAAGTCTCTAGTACAGTGCACAATGTGTGCCCAGGGCATGTAAATCAAATGCTACTAGTGGGCCTGCAGCACAGATTGTGCCACCCACATAAGTAGCCCTTCAAACATGTCTCAGGCCTTGAACAAAAGACCTGTGTGTGCAGTTTTAAACTGTTGTGTCGACCTGGCAAGTGTACCCAATTGCCAGGCCCAAACCTTCCCTTTTATTATATGTAAGGCCCCCCTAAGGTAGGCCCTAGGCAGCCCAAAGGGCAGGGTGCAGAGTATTTTAAAGGTAGGACATGTATGCTGGTGTTTCAAATGACATCACTGATGACAAAATCCACCGATATATATATATATATATGTAACCAAAAACGCCCAGAAGCTTGAGGCCGCACACAGCTGCAGGTGAGTTACAAACTCCATTTGAACCAAGCAGGCAGCTTAACATCCCTTTGAAGTCCATGGCCTGACGCGTTTCGATGCCGCTGTTTGCATCTCCTCAGAGGCCGTGTCAGCGGAGGTGATTTATGGCTGCCGCATTTCCCTGCGTGTTTGTGGTTAGTGAGCTATCAGTGCTCCTCCCTTGGTGGAAGTTCATTTTCAAATGCATGTTGGGATATGAGGTCTCATTTTGCCAAATAACGCCCTCTGGTGGGTTACCTCCGCTGCAGCTAATTATGGACGGATATTCTCGGCCCTCCATTGAGCCTTGGATGATACTCTGCTGGCTTCCTTAAAGGTACCCTGCAGCTTCGGAAAGAGGAATCTTCCTCTCCCCTAGTCCCGTTGGTTGCGGGCAGTGCGATCCCTCTGCGGCCTGGAACCGCCGCATAATATGTAACCAAAAAATGCCCATATATATATGACGATACAAAAGGGGATGATGGACGGAACGTTTGAGCGAATCAAACACTCACCCCCAGTCAACTGATCTGGGTTTAATCCATTATCATTCTTTAGCTCACTCCACCACCCCAGTTCAGACATGGCCATATGCAAATCAGTCTGACCCTGTGCCTCATGGGAACAGTCCAGCCCGAACTGCCAAGCCATGTCTTCCCTGGACCGGAAACAAGCATCCTAGGACCGGTTTCTGGCATTCCAGCCGTCATCAGCCAGGCTTGCTTGAATCCAGTGGCAAAGTGAGCAAGGGACCCACGTCTGGGCATACCCCCGCCAACTTAGGGCGAACAAAGCGATACAAAGGGGATGATGGACGGAACGTTTGAGCCAATCAAACACTCACCCCCAGTCAACTGATCTGGGTTTAATCCATCATTATTCTTTAGCTCACTCCACCACCCCAGTTCAGACATGGCCATATGCAAATCAGTCTGACCCTGTGCCTCATGGGAACAGTCCAGCCCGAACTGCTGATGGATTAAACCCAGATCAGTTGACTGGGGGTGAGTGTTTGATTGGCTCAAACGTTCCGTCCATCATCCCCTTTTGTATCGCATATATATATGACAGCAGCTTTTCTCATTACGGACAGAAGAAAGGGACACAGCGGGGCTCTTCAGGACGATTTATTCAAAGAATTCGGCATGACCGTTTTCGGCAATCAGCCTTTCTCAAATGCCTCAGTCCGTTACAGAGAGTCCTAAAATTATTTAAAGAGCTCCTCCCACCAAAATAGTGAAGGGCCCAGCTGCAACTTGTTGTCGTATCGACACCTCAGTAGTTCCATACCACGAACTACTGATCCCATCATACGCCTTGCTGAAAAGTCATGAGCTGCAGTAGGAGTATCCGTCGGATATACTGGGGAATAACCGTCCTTGTGTCCCCTACTTCCCACCTCATCACGCAGCGGCACCAAAGCTGGAGACACAACTTGAATGAGTGTACTTCTCCACATAGTGTTGGACCGCACCTCTGCGGCAGCAATTCAGTGACCTCAGGTGAGTAGGGGGTCGTGGGTATCCGATACCTCGGGCACAACAACATCAAACGCCAGTGTTCCACACGACCACTTTAAGGAAGAGTCCCTTTGGAGCGCACTACAGGCTGTGCGCAAAATATGACAGCAGCTTCTCTCATTACGGACAGAAGAAAGGGACACAGCGGGGCTCTTCCGGACGATTTATTCAAAGAATTCGACATGACCAGTTTCGTCAATCAGCCTTTCTCAAATGCCTCAGTCCGTTACAGAGAGTCCTAAAATTATTTAAAGAGCTTCTCCCACCAAAATAGTGAAGGGCCCAGCTGCAACTTGTTGTCGTATCAACGTCTCAGTAGTTCCATACCACGAACTACTGATCCCATCATACACCTTGCTGAAATGTCATGAGCTGCAGTAGGAGTATCCGTCGGATATACTGGGGAATAACCGTCCTTGTGTCCCCTACTTCCCACCTCATCACGCAGCGGCACCAAAGCTGGAGACACAACTTGAATGAATGCACCTCTCCACATAGTGTTGGACCACACCTCTGCGGCAGCAATTCAGTGACCTCAGGTGAGTAGGGGGTCATGGGTATCTGATACCTCGGGCACAACAACATCAAACGCCAGTGTTCCACACGACCACTTTAAGGAAGGGTCCCTTTGGAGCGCACCACAGGCTGTGCGCAAAATATGACAGCAGCTTCTCTCATTACGGACAGAAGAAAGGGACACAGCGGGGCTCTTCAGGACGATTTATTCAAAGAATTTGGCATGACCGGTTTCGGCAATCAGCCTTTCTCAAATGCCTCAGTCCGTTACAGAGAGTCCTAAAATTATTTAAAGAGCTCCTCCCACCAAAATAGTGAAGGGCCCAGCTGCAACCTGTCGTATCGACGCCTCAGTAGTTCCATACCACGAACTACTGATCCCATCATACACCTTGCTGAAATGTCACGAGCTGCAGTAGGAGTATCCGTCGGATATACTGGGGAATAACCGTCCTTGTGTCCCCTACTTCCCACCTCATCACGCAGCGGCACCAAAGCTGGAGACACAACTTGAATGAATGTACCTCTCCACATAGTGTTGGACCGCACCTCTGCGGCAGCAATTCAGTGACCTCAGGTAAGTAGGGGGTTGTGGGTATCCGATACCTCGGGCACAACAATATCAAACGCCAGTGTTCCACATGACCACTTTAAGGAAGGGTCCCTTTGGAGTGCACCACAGGCTGTGCGCAAAACATGACAGCAGCTTCTCTCATTACGGACAGAAGAAATAGACACAGCGGGGCTCTTCAGGACGATTTATTCAAAGAATTCGGCATGACCGGTTTCGGCAATCAGCCTTTCTCAAATGCCTCAGTCCATTACAGAGAGTCGTAAAATTATTTAAAGTGCTCCTCCCACCAAAATAGTGAAGGGCCCAGCTGCAACTTGTTGTCGTACAGAGAGAGACTGACTGACAGAGCGAGAGACTGACAGAGAGAGAGAGACTGACAGAGAGAGAGAGAGACTGACTGACTGAGAGAGTCTGACTGACTGAGAGACTGACTGACTGAGAGAGACTGACTGACTGAGAGAGAGACTGACTGACAGAGAGAGACTGACTGACAGAGAGAGAGACTGACTGACAGAGAGAGTGACTGACTGACCGAGAGAATGACTGGCTGAGAGAGTGACTGACTGACTGAGAGAGACTGACTGACTGAGAGACTGACTGACTGAGACTGACAGAGAGAGAGAGAGAGACTGACTGACAGAAAGACTGACTGACTGAGAGAGACACTGACTGACAGAGAGACACTGACTGAGAGAGAGAGACTGACCGACAGAGAGAGACTGACTGACAGAGAGAGACTGACTGACAGAGAGAGGCACTGACTGAGAGAGAGAGACTGACTGACTGCGAGAGACTGACTGACTGAGAGAGACTGACAGTGAGAGAGACTGACAGAGAGAGAGAGAGAGAGAGACTGACTGACAGAGAGAGAGACTGACTGACTGAGAGAGAGACTGACTGACAGAGAGAGACTGACTGACAGAGACTGACTGACAGAGAGAGAGACTGACTGAGAAAGAGACTGACTGACTGAGACTGACAGAGAGAGAGACTGACTGACAGAGAGAGAGACTGACTGAGAGAGAGACTGACTGACAGAGAGAGACTGACTGACTGAGAGAGAGACTGATTGACAGAGAGAGAGACTGACTGACTGAGAGAGACTGACTGAGAGAGAGACTGACTGACTGAGAGAGAGACTGACTGACTGAGAGAGACTGACTGACTGAGAGAGAGACTGACTGACAGAGAGAGAGACTGACTGAGAGAGACTAACTGACTGAGAGACTGACTGACTGAGAGAGACTGACTGAGTGAGAGAGACTGACTGAGAGAGAGACTGACTGACAGAGAGAGAGACTGACTGACAGAGAGAGACTGACTGACTGAGAGACTGACTGACTGAGAGAGACTGACTGAGTGAGAGAGACTGACTGACAGAGAGAGAGACTGACTGACAGAGAGAGAGACTGACTGACTGAGAGAGAGACTGACTCAGAGAGACTGACTGACTAAGAGAGAGACTGACTGACTGAGAGAGAGACTGACTGACAGAGAGAGATACTGACTGACTGAGAGAGAGACTGACTGACTGACAGAGAGAGAGGAAAACCTGCTCTCGCTACAATGAAGCAAAGCAGGATTGCATGTCAGCAGCTCCCCTTGCTCAAAAGCAATGCCGGCTCCCGCAGGAGGCGTGGAGCCGGCAGGACTGTGGGGGTATTGGGGCTCCCCCCATGGTCCCCAACACAAAGGGCCAGCCCCGGGGGATGGGGTCCCCAAGGCCAGAAGTGGCCCAGGAGGGTGCCACGCGGCCCCACTTCAATATTAAAATTAAAAAAAATAAAGAGGCACAGCCCCGGGGGATGGGGCCCCGGGTCCAATAGAGGCCTAAGGAGGGGGGCCACGCAGCCCCCCTCCTTAAAAAATAAAAAACAAACAAAAAAAATGTGGCCATGCCCCGGGTTATTTTTTTTAAATTAATTGTAAAAAAAAGAGCAGGCCCTGGGGGATGGGGTCCCCAGGGCCCCAAATAATGTAAAAGAAGGGGGGCCACACAGCCCCCCTTGTAGAAAAAAAAAAAAGCCGGAGGCCCCGCCCCCTCCCTGCAGCACTCAGCAAACGCGCCCCCTGGCACGTTGTAAGTTGGGGAATTAATTCCCCTTGAATACTGAGCCCTAGCTGAGCACTAGCCCACCAGGTTCTGTGTCTTCACGCTGATCGCTGTGAGCATGCGAGGAAGACGCCGGCTGTCCCGTGACTCCAGGCTTCCAGCTCCCAGCCCCGCGGCCCCCCGGCCCCCATCGATTTCCACACAGGGGGGGTCTAACAACGCTTTTTATCGAATCGCGGGCGGCCGGTGGGGGGTGCCAAGCGAGGCCGAGTGTCAGCCCCCCACAGAGCACGGATTTTACTCCACTCCACGGAGGGCGCCGCGATGCTCCAACGCCCAACAACAGCAGTACCAGCAGCACCAGAAATTATTTCAAGGTCCTCACGGCTGCACAGGAGACTACCGTCAGGGGTGAGTCCTTGCAGCAGGCAGGCACCACTGCGGTAGCGGTAAAGTGGCAAGCGCAGCTGCCATTAGTCGGCGGCCGCAGTGAGTGTGAGCCCTCGGCAGTCTCACAGAGGCCGCCTGATCAGATCAGGTGCAGCCAGTGACTGCCCCGTGCGCCCCGCTTGCCTCCCACTTACCCCCTCCCTACCTGCTCCCCTGCTGCTCCCCTGCTGCTCCCCTGCTACTCCGTTGAAACAATTCCACGCCCTTGGGAAAAAACATACAACTGCGCCTATTCCCAAAGGCTACACTCCGGTAAAAATAACAACCCAAGTATTCCCAATAGCACAACAACCCGCATGCAAATCCAACCCGACGCACAGACGCACAGACGCACAGACGCACAGACGCTTAGTGCTCAGTGCTCCAGCCCAGACCCAGCGATCAGCTCGTGCCACACGGTGCCTGGCAAGCACAATAGTCCGGTCAGAGTGTGGGCTACCAAAATTTGGTAAAATTCAGAAATGCAGTCAGGGAGAACAAGAGGAGGGGATACAAAAGACAAACATCCACAAGTCACATCCAAAAATGAAAAAGATGAGGATATGGATGAGGATAAGGAGGGAGCCTTGATCAACATTACGGCCCAAATTCACACCCCCCCAGTATGTCCTCTGTAGATCCTGGCCCGCTAAACATAGAGGACACAGAAGCCATAGAAGCACGGCACGAGTGCGGAGCCACAACAGACGTACCAGCAGTCACGGCAAGCACCTTGGAAACCACAGAAAAAAACTCTGCAGAGTCCGCCCCACTAGCCAAGTGTGTTGGAAGCAAGAAAGTAACTCGTATGGCTCTAAATAGGCATAATTCCTGCCCGAACAGCAGTAAACGGGCAGTGATTACAGATTTTCTAAAGGTTGCAATTAAAACCACGGAGGAAAACCGGAGTCGTCATGTTCCCAAAATCTCCAAAGCTACTAACCTAACCAGTGACAACAAAGACTTCCAAAATGATGTCGACACGAACCCTTCAGGTAATAGAAGTACTATTACTAGTGAGGGTGAAAGGAAAGAAAAGAAAGAACCCCTGCACACGGGATTGGCTACCACGGGTGACAAAAACAAAGAAATTCAATGTCCCCAATTATTAACACCCAAAGCCCTCCGTCCTCCGAAAACCCATCAAAGCAATAATTTCCAGGTAACTGAGGCACTAATTCATTACCACCCGTCTCACTTGGATATGCCTTTACCAGTCCCAACAACAATCTTCACCCAGATACAGCGGACACAGCGGACAAGACGGACACATTGAAAGTGACCCAACATGTCAGTTTAACATAATTACCTCGAGTCCTTTGGGCATGCCACATTCGTCGTCGGGAGCCCACTCCCCCGTTTGTCAGGGGAATGCTAACTCAAAAACCCACAATCAAGATAAACGTGATTCACTTTTCCACACACCGGAAATAGAAGAGCACTTTGGTCACGATCTCTGCCAGGTTAAACCAAATGACGTGACGTCATGCCAACCAAATTACCCGGGATCCACCACCCCGATACCACCTACCCAAATTAAGGTATCACCCAGCAGGTTTTCAGGCTGTTTGAGCGAGCCATTCTCAGGGTGCCCGCCTCACTGGGAACATCGTGCTCGCTCATTATCAGCAGAACAAAGCTGCCCATCAACATCTCCAGTCTGGCCTTACCTGCTAAACACAATGGACACAATCGGCAAAGCAATGATCCTCCACACAGACAAATTGGACACCCAAGTAGACCTCTTAAATATTCTTGCAATCCATGTTCAGGGGGTCAAACAAAAGCTGCACAGCTTCAATGAGATGATCCTGAAGGTGCAGCGAGACCGGGAAACAGCTTATCAAATGTGTCACTGTCACTGCACCCAAATAATCGATAAATTAGCTTCAGTTCCAACCCTATTGACTGAACTACTGGGCACAACAAGGGAAGTTTTAACCAAGCCTGCAACATCAACAGAGAAAGAAAAAGAAGCTTTAAAGGAAATAGACTTGGAATGTCCCAATCCCACCGTGGGGCAAAAAAGCAGCGAAATAGGATCAACCCCCGCACCAACCAAACCAATCAAGGCAATAACATCCATACCCAACCCACCAAGCGTACTTGACAACTCAGGTGCCTTGGGTTTCTCACTCCAAGATCAACGCAAGCAGTCTCCAGCAAGACAATTAAAAGTACCCAAGCCATTATCAAAACGGGAGAGAAAATGACTGAGAAAGTCCAAAAGAGCAAACAAAGCCAGACATCAGATGTAATCTTGGCATCATCCGTTCAAAACGGAATTCATCAAGAAGACAAAGTAATTCAAAACAGCATAGAAGCAGTAAGTCTTAAGGAGCAACCGATTTCATCTCCTATTTTGCCCGCCATTCTTAGTATCTCAAATCACAACATAAGGGAGCAACCCCCGCCAGAAAAAAATATATAGTTTATTTAAACCTGCAGCAAGTAAGGAGAAATACAATCTAAAAACTCAGGCCACACAATCAATAGCAGGGAGCACCACAACGGCAATAAGGAAAACAAGCCAGGGTGAGGCCACCTTGGCCGAGGAAAATGGCACAGATGTAAGCCGTGATCCGGAAACAAATAGGGGAGGCGAAACCCATTCACAGAAAAACACACCGGAATTTCGAGATTTATCTCTGACTTTCTCGGAGTCCATGGTGGTGAAGAAAGAAACGGAAAGGAGCTCAGTTAATGAGCCGCAGTATGACCCTCCAAATAACAACAAATTGGTCTTCAATCCCCAATATGTCTCAAGGG
This sequence comes from Calotriton arnoldi, assembly GCA_963921515.1. Taxonomy (NCBI): domain Eukaryota; kingdom Metazoa; phylum Chordata; class Amphibia; order Caudata; family Salamandridae; genus Calotriton; species Calotriton arnoldi. The sequence continues at coordinate 586,423 of CAWUFW010009375.1, forward strand.
GAACGCATGACATTCTTAATAGAAGTGTATTGCTCAAACTATTTAAAGCTCTTCCCCCTCTGAGCCATATTAATACCAATGACATCGAAAGCATTGAGTTCAAACAAAACTCGAGTCTCATCGGTCAAGAATTCACAACAGCCACATTCACCAATAATAATCTCACCGAACAGATTTGGCAGCAGAAGGACTCGTTCGCCAAATGGGGTATCGAGTTAAAAAAGATAGTCCCTCTCAGTTACCCCAGCCCATTACAACCACCACTTCACACTGCGAGTCTGTTAATAGGGGCAAAAGGCCCGGATCATCATAGCCAAATAAAGGGTAGAGAGTACTCGGCCAGGAAAATTACCATCACCTTTGACCATCCTGAAGCTAGAAAGCCTTCGGGTTCCCGGCACTCGAACATGGTAGGCACTCCCTTGGGAATGGCATGAACAATCCCCTCAACAGCTCCACACACATATCAAGGTTGCAACATCTGTTCCTGGAACGTGCACGGCCTGCATACAAAATTAGAAGATCCCGACTTCATGGATTTTATTATTCAGCACAACATTCTTCTTTTCCAAGAATCTTGGCAGAAAGCCCCCTCCCCAATAACCAGTTATAAAGAATTCCTGAACCCGGCCAAGAGAGCTACAAAATACGGAAGAGCAAAAGGGGGCCTCTCCACCTTTATTTCAACAGAAATCCCATGGCACGCTTCTATTATAGACTTAGATTGTTCCTGGATGCTAGGCGTCAAACTTGACTCCTCACTGTCCCACAGTCTGCTTATACTCAACATCTACATCCACCCCGCATCCAAACAAAAGAGGCCAAGAATTGAACAACTAATCACATCATTAACAACATTAAAGCTTGCCTATCCAGATGCCAACATCATATTGTTGGGCGACTTCAACATGAATCTACAACATGTCAGGAATAAGGGTACAACAGAGGCCACACCAGCCCCTAATCGACAGGACACACTCGGTAAGAGATGCGCAGCCCGCCTGAATGACGTCTCAATGTGTGTACTCAATGGTCAAAGCCCGACAGATTGGCCCGCAGCATACACAAGGGTTACACAAAAAACACGCTCAACCATTGACTACACCTTCACGGATCATGACCTTCTCCCATACATTGTGAACTTTCAAATAAAAGACAGGGCGGAAAGCGATCATCAACCACAATCTTTCACTCTATCAGGAACCTTTGCAATTCCAGAGAAAGCAAAGGCGATGCCTACTTCAACACAATGTTATAACCTAAAACGCCTTTACTGGAAAAAGGACAACATTGAGGACATCACAAATATATATATCAGTCTCTTGGAAAGATTCAACCTCGAAACATTGAGCATAAAGGCCTGGGAGTCTTTCATTCATGAAATAAACAAAAAAAATTCCAAGCATGCCCATGGCCATAAAGCAGGAAGCCCAAAAGGGGCAGTCTGGTTTACCAATAGCCTGAGGAAACAAAAACAACAACTAAATAAGTACCTCAGACAACTATGATCTCGGGGACCAGAACACCACCAGGAACTCCTGCTCTTAATCTCAAAAACAAGAAAGGAGCTAAAAGGGACACAAAATTGGCCAAAAAAGAGTACCACGAACAAATTTGGGTGAAACTTCTCCATGCTTGTAAACTAAGGGACTCCAAGCTCTTTTGGGAACATATCAATCAGCTAATTAACGGCAGGAACCGACATCATAACTCGGATGTAATGGAGGCCACTTGGAGAGCCCATATCGAACGCTTATATAATGAAACTCCATCTTCAATTGCCCCAAATAGCGGAACATCAACAGGGAAGAGGGCCGGTGGTGGAGGACAAGTTAACGACATTCTGATCCACGAATCACCCGAAGTTTTCGTGTCGTTTTCAGAAGAACAAGTACTAAAAATCATAAAACATTTAAAACCTGAGGGAGCTCCAGGTCCCAATGGACTACCAAATGCCCTGTTTCGGCATAACCCCTCATTTTGTTCTTGTCTCCTGACTCTTCTTTTTACCAAAGCTATAGCCTGCAGTCTGATTCCTGAGTCCTGGAGAGGAAGTATCCTTAATCCAATCCACAAGTCGGGTTCCCGCTCAGATCCTTCCAACTATAGGTTGATTGCACTAATAGATGTGGAGGCGAAAATATATGCATCTAATCTCTTAGTTGAGTTAGAGGCTTGGGTTAGCCGAACATACCTAATACCCTACACGCAAACCGGATTTCCGGCAGGGATGGGCACCCTCACTAACATCTCTGCGGTTACCCTCCTAGTCAATCAAGCCTTTGCAAAATCTAGGCCTTTGTATGCCTGCTTTATCGACCTCAAAGCGGCCTTCGATAAAGTTTCAAGAGCTAATTTATGGGCAAAAATGCAAGACTGGGGGGTCCCGCCCAGACTCCTGGAGGCCATCATCAATCTCTATTCACACACGTGGGTCCAAATCAAGAAAGGAGATGGGTTCAGCTTAACCGGCAAGATTCCAACATTTAATGGGCTAAAACAGGGTTGCGTTTTAGCGCCCTGTCTATTTAACATTTACACCTCCGATCTTGATAAGCGCCTTCGGTTAATCCAAGCCGACCCCCCTAAATTGGGCAAAATACCGACACCGTGTCTTCAATATACGGACGATATCGTCTTGCTAGCACAAACTCCCGTAGGCCTGCAGAAACTGGTTACGGAATTAGGAGCCCACACTACCCTGAACCAACTTACGATTAACCATCAAAAAACAAAAGTTATGTGTTTCTCCAAACACAACAAAACATCGAAAAGGCATACTTTTTCCTGGAAATTGGGTGAGGAACCACTGACCCGGGTAGCTTCCTATAAATACCTAGGCTTTCAGCTAGATTGAAAGCTTAACTTCAAGCTACATTTGGACCAAGGACGCATGAAAGCCAAACAACTGTTATTTGCTTTCAAAATCCTAAGAAAAAAGCTCATAGGCTGCTCCACCGGTCACCTGCTAAAAGTAATTGCCGCAAAATTCCTACCTTCCATCTCGTATGGCTCGGAAATTCTGAACATTCAAGATGCCAGTCTTAAACACAGCACAATCCACATTTTTTAAGAGATTGTTTTCAATACCGCTACATACCTCACAGGCACAAATCCGCCTACAATATGGATTCAAAAATCAGATCATGGCCAGACAAGGCGCTTTGTAAACTATTACTGGAGGATGAGGGAAGCAGAAGACAACACCCTAGCCCACCATTGCTGAGTCGAGATTGAAAATCAAGTAAGACTAGTCAATTGAACCACGACAGCCCTGAAGGAATCCTTGTCAGCACTACAGCTAGAGGAGGCTTGGTTCACCCCTGCAACGTGGTGAATAACGCTATCAAGCGGATCTCTTTACTAACAGACAAAACGACCTTTGCAAAAAAACATCACGCCTGGGCCGTGATACAGGCCTACCAGAGGCTGAAGCCGCAACAGTATCTGACCGAACATTTCTCCCATCAGAAAAAGTATTATCTGACGTTGCTACGAATGGGATCATTCTGCTCAAAGGATCTGACCCCAAAATGGAAACATACATGGCCATCCAAGGAATGCCGCCTCTGTGGTCAAGGGGAGGAGTCACTATTACACCTACTATGTACTTGCCCTTTTTTATTGGAAACTCGAAAAACCATCCTTCGGGAGGCTCTAAGGAAGGAACAAATAAGAACATGTAGAGCAGCAGTCATCAGGTGTCTTGGAGGGTCGTCGATTCCCCTGTCCTGTAGAGCCATAAAACTTTGGAAAATCGCGGCAAAAGAATTGAAAAAAGCGACTCTAGCCAAGTGGCTAACTAATAACCTGTTGGCACATATTCTTTAAATGTACTGTTACACTTGTCTTTATTTTAATTTAATTAGTTGCCCCCTATTCGCGGTTACGACCTTAAGGTCTTTTTTACATTTTTAAAATGTACACTTAAAGTATTGTGTTTCATGATGGTTCTCCATCCTTTTATGATTTTTAACGAATCAAATAAAAGTATATTTGACTTGACTTGACTAGCCCACCAGGTACCTCCAGTAAGCGCCACAGAGCTGCGTTGCAGAGAGGTGTAAAAAGGGGCATGGCCTCAGACCACCTCTCTGCAACGCAGCTCTGTGGCGCTTAATGGAGGTACCTGGTGGCCTAGTTGGCCCCCAGGGACCCTCAAGTTTCAAGGGGACTTAATCCCCCAGCTTAGAACGCACCAGGGGGCTCGTTTGCAGAGTTCTGCAGGGAGGGGGTGGGGCCTGATATAACAAGTTAGCAATCCTGCTGTGTGGGACTTACTGGAGGTAATAAAAGGGGTAGTTGGCCCCCAAGGTTGACGTTGGGGGCTAACTATCCCTCCTGTTACTTCCGCTAAATCCCACACAGTGGGATTGCTAAAAGGTGTTTGAAGGCCACGCTCACCTTTCTCCACCACTCTGCAAACGCGACTGCTATGTTATAGTTAGAAATTAGCATTTAAAAACCTTTGAAATTCACTGAAAAAACCATAGGTTTCAGGCACGTTATAGTTAGAAATTAGCATTTAAAAACCTTAGAAATTCACTGAAAAAACCATAGGTTTCAGGGACGTTATAGTTAGTTGGACATTTCACTCGTACAAAACCATAGAAATTCCGCCGTTATAGTTAGTTCAGCTAACTATAGCTCGCGCCCCCGCAATGCACTGCTGATGACGTCACATATTACATCATTCATGACATGGTCAGTGACATCACTGATGACATCACTGATGACATCTCAAATGACATCACTGATGACATCATCCACGTGAAAATCTGATGCACCTCCTCACACTCTAATATAACCTTTGATACACCCACTGTAAAATACAGACTACCATTTTCGAAACCATCGACACACCAATACCAGTTACTACATACGCACTCACTGATTCCTAGGTCTACACAGACATCCACTCATTCACCCATACAATCGCTCATACATGCAGTCACTCATCAATACAACACTATCATATGCACTCATACACCTATACAGACACTCACACACCACCACTCATCCAGAGTTACTCACCACCTAGTCAGTCATGCAAAGAATCAATCACACTTCCATTTACTGACCTATACAGTTATACACACACCACATCACTTATTCAAACAGAAACAAACGCATACTTACTCTCTTATACAATCACTGATACAAGTACACACTCATCCATACAGCCACTCTCACAATCACTGACTCTCACGTATAGTCATTTATATACTCCAACTCTCACATACACTGCCTTTTACATATGTAGTTACTTGGACATGTACCACTGAGACATCCATTCACTCACCAACACACCCATACACACACTCACCCACCCATACAGCTGTTTCCACATGCACTCTTGAACCCATACACCCAGTGAATCAACCACTCAAACATCTATGCACAGAGTCACACACCTCCCACCCACCCACACACACACTCAGGCACCCATACAAATATTCAGGCAACCAATCGATAACCCATATAGACACTCATGTAGCTACTGACCAACCCATGCAGCAGCTTATACAACAACAGACAGACTGATACAGACATTCACACAGTTTAATCACTAACCCATTCATTCAGTAAGACACATGTAATCACTCACTTAAACAGTAAGTCACGCACCTACTAAATCCTCCATCCAGACACTTATACACCCACTCATTCTTCAATACACCTTGGCATATATATAATACATATTTAAACTTTAAATAAACACAGTCACTGGATGATGTCATCAGTGATGTCATTTGAGATGTCATCAGTGATGTCATCAGTGATGTCACTGACCATGTCATGAATTATGTAATATGTGACATCATCAGCAGTGCATTGCGGGGGCGCGAGTTATAGTTAGCTAAACTAACTATAACAGCGGAATTTCTATGGTTTTGTACGAGTGAAATGTCCAACTAACTATAACGTCCCTGAAACCTATTGTTTTTTCAGTGAACATATATATATATATATATATGTGTGTGTGTGTGTGTTATGTGTGTGTGTGTATATATATATATATATATACAAAGTAGATCCCTGCAGTCCGCGCAGGAAAAAACGAGCCACTCCAGTTTCAAAGTTCAAAGGTATTCCAGGTTTATTTACGGCAACAAAAGACGACGCGTTTCGATCTCTAGCGAGATCTTGGTCACATGACCTCTTAGTCAGTTCCACATCTATTTAAAGACATACTAACATGCACGGCACAGCGTGCAGTGAGACATAAAGAAAATACTGCAGTGATTTCCAAAGTTGTTTAAAATTTAAGAAGTTGAAAACAAAAGGCATTGTTAATTAGCATAAATGCATTTTAAGGTATAAATTAAGGTGTATATCTAAATTGTACCTTAAACAACAAATCATCAATTGATGATATGTGATTCATACCACATCATAGACATCATATTGTGCTGTTGCTGAACATTTAAATAATGGGTCTAGTGCCCCTTGAAGTATCTCAAACATTATTTATTGGGTATAGTACCCTTGTGTTAATAAGTAGCTCACATAGACCTAATTATGATGACCGCTAAGTTTACGTTGAAAGAATTTTTATACATATGTGTATGTGTCTAGGGATTGGTGCATAACGTGGCTGTTAACAGAGGGAGGTAGGTGAACTGTGCATATATTGTAGTCAAAATTAGTCTTGCACCTAGGTGCATTCACATTAATTGCTAGAACTAAAATGTCATGAAGGATTTTTTGATTCCCCAATTTTTTAGTGCAGTGCAATTGACAATATAGACTATAACATGCCCAGAGGTTCTGTGGAGATAGCAGTTACTGTGAACATACTGGCTCTCTTGTGCTCTTAACAATATTTTTTAGTGGCTATCCTCCTCTCATGTGGTGAAGACGACCTGTTGAAAATAGATAAAACAGAAACCGTTAATGTCACTTGTGTAATTAGACCCATAGTCATAACATCATAGTTGCAAAACCTAGCTTGGGCATCACAATTTCAAGAACAGACAAACCATCAAGAGTTAATTTATATCCACATTTTCTACTTAATGCAACATGTATTTTTGGAAAACAAAACAGGAAATCAACAGTGCAGGTTAAAACCACCAACAAGTGAAATTAAAATTAGGAAATCTACAATCTAACTGAATAGGAACTATTCAATTGGTTAACAGGAAGCGTCCCAATATTTATAAATGTACATATAATTCTTCGTCATTGTTTCATACCTGTAGGGAACATACTGCCAGCTAGGAGAATTAATCTGGACTCTAGTCTGCGTAATGCTTGGATTCGATTCCTCCTCTAGGATGTTTGGAAATTGTTGCTAGACCAAAGAACTGGCCTTTGGTCCAATCGCCTTCATGTGCCTCATTAAAGTGTCTAGATGTGCTGTAACTGAAGTCGCGATTAGTTATCGCTCTCCAGTGTTCCAAGATTCTCTTCTTGACCGGGAATGTTGTCGAACCGACATACCATTTCCCACATGGACAGGTGATAGCATAAATAACAAAATCAGTCCCACAAGTTATGGGTTCTGTTTTACAAATATTCAGGCAACCAATCGATAACCCATATAGACACTCATGTAGCTACTGACCAACCCATGCAGCAGCTTATACAACAACAGACAGACTGATACAGACATTCACACAGTTTAATCACTAACCCATTCATTCAGTAAGACACATGTAATCACTCACTTAAACAGTAAGTCACGCACCTACTAAATCCTCCATCCAGACACTTATACACCCACTCATTCTTCAATACACCTTGGCATATATATAATACATATTTAAACTTTAAATAAACACAGTCACTGGATGATGTCATCAGTGATGTCATTTGAGATGTCATCAGTGATGTCATCAGTGATGTCACTGACCATGTCATGAATTATGTAATATGTGACATCATCAGCAGTGCATTGCGGGCGTGAGTTATAGTTAGCTAAACTAACTATAACAGCGGAATTTCTATGGTTTTGTACGAGTGAAATGTCCAACTAACTATAACGTCCCTGAAACCTATTGTTTTTCAGTGAACATATATATATATATATATATGTGTGTGTGTGTGTTATGTGTGTGTGTGTATATATATATATATATATATATATATATATATATATATATCCTTAGTTCAGCGCGTATAGATGGCGTAAGGCCTGACTGCCGAGGGTGCTCGTGAAACGCCCAGGTATGTAGAAATCCCAGTACTTCCGCAGTATTGAATTACAGAACGGCACTCCGAGTAGAATTGATTAGATTTTAATCAGCTTGGCAGAACATACATCGCGCTTGACGTCAGACGCGTTTCAACTTACAAAGCCTTTGTCACGACGCCTGCGTACTGGAGCATTTCCTATTTTCAATAGGTTTTGCGACTTAAACAACGAACAACAAAGTATTTTCAATAGCAGCAGCCATGTTGGAGTGTGCAATCAAACATAAATTATATGCCTCATTTTCAAGATATAGTTAATATGAAATGGTTTTACACAAATAATTTGATATTTAACATTTAAGCCATTTAAATTTGAACTCAGCCAATTCGAATTGAAAACTATTGTGTTACAATGTTAACTGCTCAAGTGGTTCATATCTGCACTGCAAACTCTTGAGGCATGCCATAGTTGCCAAGAATAAAAGCATAATACCATATTCAAAGAAATGCAGAGGCAAGATTCAAATTAAAAATGAAATCAAAATTAAAAATAAAACAGTAAAGCAAAACCACAATTGTGCCCCATTAGGCATGAAATAAAAGATATCTTAGCTCTCCTGTTTTCTTCAGGTTCCTCCAGCACAGCAATATTCATTGTCTCAATGCCTGTAAAATTAAGAAAAGACAGTAAGTTCACTCAAAAAAGAGTGGATAAAATCTTACACAATATTAAATGCTCACAGTATGCATGGGTAAAAAAACATAATCAGGCTTTCATGGCTGATGCTACGCTGGCAAATTTTACAGGTGTGTGTACATTTTTTTTTAATTCAGACCCATCGGTTCTTTTGTACCTATCTTTAAGATGTATCTACATTCCAGTGTCCTTAGTTTCTTTTCCCTGTCACCCCAGGAGGTCAGAAGTCTTGCTCACAGTTATTGATTTCAAGTTATTAAGATTGCACTAGACTTGTTTTCTGTTGAATGGTGCCACCAAGCCAATATGTGCTGCTTAAATTGCTCTAACCACTTGTGGTATTCGGCCCTTATCATACTAATCTCCCTTCACGTTGGCTAAATCCTCCTTTTGTGTTAAGTGTATGAAGCTGTTGATGTGTCTCATTATTGTAGAAAGAACGTCTTGTATCAAACCACTTAAAGTTGGTTGTGACATTGCAGCGGATACAGCAACAATGTCTTGGAATGATCCGGTGGCCACAAAATGGAGTAATGGCAGAATTTTCACTATTGGTGTTATTGATGTGGGATTACTATTTTGAGCCAGAAGATCAGGCTCCAGGTGATAACATAAATCAATGATAGTTTGCCTATTGAATCAGATTTGTTAGAATATATGACATTCTTCCATGGTGGCTAAGTTTGGAACTGTAAAAGTTAAAATGGCACTCATTATTTGGATTATGCATGGATTGAGATGTTTTTTTGTAAACTATGACAAACATTTATTTCTTACAATTTAATAAATACATCAGTTGGGTTTGTTCTTTTTTATTTTTTGCCATTTTAGGAGAATGTGAGAAACATTAGCTACATGACATTTATTTATGAATAAACTATCATTTTGCTTTTTACATTTTAATATGCGTGATGGAGTGATAAAAATAATAAACACATTGAGAAAAGAAATACAACAGCAGTCTTTGATTTTATTAGTTTTGTTGTTTTTCAACAAAACCAAAATAACTAAAACAGGATGTAAACAAAAAAAGTTAACAAAAAATGTAAAAGTCCATCATAGTGAATGAAACTATTATTGAAGAGCCAAAAATGTTTAAAATTCACCGTCCAAAATACAACTGGCATTAGAAAGGTAAATGTGTCCAGAAATCGTCCACAGAGGGAATGGTAGTCACACAATGGAGAAATTAGGTTCTGCGTCTGGTCTTGCCTTCTTCTCCTGTGGTTTGGATGAATGTGTGCTTCTGCGGGAGACTGGTGGATTCACAGTTGCAGGGACTGAGGTGGGTGCAGGTGTTGCCTCTTGTGGCAAGGCCTCCCTTTCTGTGGCTGAGGCAGATGTAGTTTGCCCAGATGTTGTTGGACCACAGAAAGCGGAAGATGGTGCTGGAAAAGACCTGCATGTCTGGGTGTAAATGTTATGCATCGCCCTAGTTAGGGAGCCCAAATTGGAGTTCAGATTCCCCATCTAAGCATTGTGCTCCCTCTGCACAGGCTTCATCTCCCGGAGCTCTGTAAGGACCTGGCAAATCATGTCTTGGAACTGATGGAGGGATCCCAAGACTTGGTTGATGGTGACCTGGGTAACAATGAACCCAGTGGCCTCACTTTGCTGGTCCACAGATTTCCTCCCACGACCCTACCCTACTACCCTATGACCTTGACCCAGTGTACCCCATTCTACTGGTTCCTGGCTGAACTGGAGGTGGTGTTTGTTCAACAACAGCAGAACACAAGATTAGGCTGATGTTGGTTTGGACACAGGAAGTGGCGGTATATATAGGCTGAGGGGTGGTAACAGCTGGTATGTGAGGTGCAGGTGTGAAACGAGTGTGACTAGCTGGAGCTGACTGCCCGGACAGACCATATGGAGAAGGCTGCACCTAGTCATCCGGACTTTCATGAATGGAGTTCTCCCTGAAGGCTTGTTCCTGGTTTGGAGTGGAGGTATCCTCATTGGCAGATTGTATTCCACATACTCTGGATGTTGGACCGATAATGAGTGTAAAAAAAAAAAAAAGAGTTGTAAAAGTCTGAATTATACGTAAAATGAGTTTGAAGCTAAAAATGAGGAAGAATAAAAGGAAAAAGTTAATTAATATAATGAATGTATCTTTCAGTGGTATTATAATACATTACACAAACAGCTTAAATTACACTCAAAACAACTTCAAAAAAGCAAATAAAAGATGTCCTAAAATGAAAAAAATAAAAAGTATACATAAGATATACCAAAGATTCAACACAACACAGTAGAGAGGAGAAGTGCGACAGAAACCACTCCAAGGCCTAGCAGGCAAATATTCTGACAATTACACAACTTAGAAGGATATATAGCATTACTCAGCATATAAACATTGCAGAGTGAATGTGTTTAAAAAAGACATCTTATATTCAGCATACAGCAGTCAGAAAACTCTGATCTGTGAAACAAATACCATCAATTCAATGAGATACCAAGGATAGGACAACATACAACATTAAACGCAAATACATTTAAAAACACAGCATGGAATAGCGATTAATAAACTACATAACACGTCACCATATGTGAAAATTTGACAGAAAAGAGAGAATGGACAAAATTACATTGCCTTATTATTTTCACAAAACAAAAACAAGCCATCATGGTAGTTGTAGTCATTTCAATTAAACATGCACAAAACTTGCAAAATTGTAAGTTAACCATACCTAGTGAAGATATTCAGTAAGAACAACAAACTGACATTTAGAATATAAAACACATATATGAGATATGTCATTTGTAAAAGCACTATAACATCATGTGAACTGTATTGTAGACTGAAATCTGTCAGCTGCAGGAATAGTCCAATATTGACTGTGTCTCGCGACGGAAGCACTCCGTCAGCAACCAGCCGCTAAAACACCACCAGCACAACTGTGAAATCGAAATAAGCTCAGAGTAATCCTGCCACTCTGACAGCGATGGAGTAATGTTAGCCAGCAGAGAAGTCCACCGCGCCAACAGTGGTGAACTGTTTATGCAATGGAAAATACTCTGTGGACTGGGACTGCGGTTCACCCAGCACACATCTAAATAGGGCGGGCGGGATTCTGTCTGCTTGGCAGAATACTTGTATACTCCACCACAGAGGGACGACAGCGGTCCCCTCAAGATCTAAATCCGGCCCTTAGTCTCTTTTTTAGAAGTCAAAAATCTCCAGTGGGACGAAACTGGTGGCTGTAGCCAACGAGAGCTACATGAGGACAGATACCCTTTTGGCAAAGGACCGCTGAACAAGATTTTTTGTTTCAGAGAAGAATGTCATTAATAATAATGGGGTTTCGCTGTGTCCTTCAGAACTTCAGTATATAATATTATAGAGCTACAGTGTGTTAAGTTAGGAGACGCAATTCCTTTGCGTGATATTGGCACTTGATTAATACATCTACATATTGAGACCAAGAAAGGGTCCACAAAGATTTACAAGTCTGGGCTTGTGTCAATCACTATCAGGCATGCTCAGAATAATAGCAGCGAATAATGTAGCGGGAGTTTCTGTAAAGTCAGGCTGACCGGCAAGGCACCTTCGGCAGATGGATGAGCAGGTTGGTCCTGTTCTCCTCTCGGTTTCCAGAGAAGTTTTGGGTCAAAAAGTTTCTAATTCCCAAGTTTTGAATTTTGGCTATCTGGGCACCTTTAACACCACCACCAAAGGTTCAGGATTGGAGGGGTACCACAAAGTAGGTAATGACTGACTCAGGCTGGGCCCAGATAAATGTTAAATATGGCTGAAGCTTTTTCTGTCCCTGAGGCTCTCATCAGGAGACCAGCCAACTAGCCCTTGGAGTCAATATGGTAGTCCTGGGTTCAAGAAGTGGAACAGGGCTCAAATAGCAAGGCTTGCCTTTGAGGGTTCAAGGCAGGCTTCATGCAGCAAAGGAGTCTTTTTAAGGTACAGCAAAGTAGTCTTGTGGAATACACAGCAGGCCACAGCAGAAGGCGGGTCCAAAAACTGAACTGAAAACTGGTTCAGAGGGTCCTATTTTTATACCTGGTATCTTCTTTGAAGTACAATTCTAGAGAATACCCTTTGAAGTGCTTGAAATTTCCTACCTCCCCAGCCCTGGCTCCAAGCTGACTGCATGAACAATGCAGATGTAAGATGTCCTTTGTGTGATTGCAGAGCACAGCCTATTGATTATCAAGTGGGGCTGCCCAGCTCCACCTTCTCTTAATGCCAGTGATGGCCCATCCAGGGACACCTAATCCCTCTAATGTGTGACTGTCAGGGAGGGGAATAAACAACTACACCCACTCATGTGACCCAAGAACAGTCTGCAGGCACCAAATAACTAGGGCAAGAAAATGTCAACTTTAAAAAAAATGGCATTTTCAAAATAGTAACTTAAAGTCTGGTTTTTCCATTGAAGAGGATTTTAAATCTCTTACACAAAACATGAAATGTTCACCTGTTCCCAATCAAATGATTGCATTTAGTAAATGTAATTGAGTTTTCCCAATGTTAACCATTGAGAGAGGTAGGCCTCACAGTAGTGAAAAATAAATGTAGGAGTTTTTCGCTACCGGGACTTGTGAAACTTGAAAGTACTTGCCCAACCTTTTAATTACAATGCACCCAGCCGTATGGGCTACCCAGTTCCTCCCTAAGAGGTGACATATGTAATAAAAGGGGGAGTTTAAGGCTTGAAAAGGTGGTTGTTTTGCCAAGTCGAAATGACAGTTTAAAACTGCATTCAGGCTGCAATAGCTGACCT